>OX382239.1:12622271-13822271 GCA_947507525.1 Apamea epomidion | reverse complement strand
GAATATATCACCAGCCTGGTTAGATAGGCCCTGCCGACACCGACCTAATCTATGTCCTGTGCGCGGTTGATGGCTGTACATGTGCTTGATTGTACCTACGGAATTAAATGCCTTACTTTAATAATTTCCCTTGGCTGGTGTAGTGCGTTTTGGGTAGAAAAACATGTGCTAGCGATATACGTGATAACACTAATTCAAAGGAGAGTTCTTCTTAAGAAGTAAGTGGATGTCTGCCACCCTGTATAGGTATAAGTTGTACACTAATTATAATACTATAGAACTACTGAAAATATGAATGAAGTATACATGTGATATTTCAGGAGACTAAGCAATTCGCTCCGTCCATATCCGTAATTCCGTATCTCACATAATATCCCGGGTGATAAATTGCTACGTTTACGGTTTACTGACGATTTATGTGTAGTCAAATCAAGCAATTAAAATTAATCTTCATTTATTATACAGTCCACTTGTGTATGTTATGTAATGAAAATCAAACCAAAATAAAATATAATAATCGACTTTCCAAATGCAGACTTTCACACAAATAACAACATGATTTTTCATTTAAAAATAAATACTTTAGGCATTGCCTAAGCGACAACAAAGTGTTAGTCCAACGAGAATGCCTTTCAATGCTTTGGCGAGGCAGGGCTAGTCGAGGCGAGGCGCTGGTAGCGAGGCGTAAAAATGACATTAGCGCGTGGTTTATTGTCCGCGACCGCTCACCGTGTACAGTCCGCACCGAGATAAAGTTGTCAACTTCCAATGTGACACTTACAAGTGCATGTTATAAGCGAAAGTCTGAAAAACTATTTAAAACTGTTGTTACAGTGTTTTTCATAAAAATACTATGCTGGTTGTGGAAGAACTACAAGGAAAATTGTCTTTGTGTACCCAGTTTCCTGTATTGATATCCTTGACATATTTCCACCCTGTAGAGCTCCCGTCATGTGTTGTTTACACATGACGGGAACGCTTTTGATAAATGAGCTGACAGATTTTGACAAATGAGTTGTCAAAAGACATACGGACAGGGCGCCCTGTGTCAGAGCAAATGTACGGACATCATGTAAAATCAATATTGTAGACTTTTACCAACATGAAATGTTTACAGACAGTGTTTCAGATGCAGGGTTGTGTAAAATGACTGATGGTTCATTGTCCGCCTCTGCTGAGTCCACAGACTGTTCTTTTGTGATAAAGTTGTCAACGCTCTCTGTCACACTTCGATGTGAGTGAGGACAATTGCATGTTATAAGCGGTTGACTGTAAACTGTGTGCAGAATATTTTGATGTAAGGAGCTGGAAGCCAACAACGTCTAGTTTCCATTGCATGGTCTTTTACATGTAATTCCAATTTGCAAACAACGACTTTCGGCGAATTAACCAATGAAACTGAAAGCTTTCATGTAAACCGTGTTCAAGAGCTGTCAGTTTTCAAATTGTTGCGGAATATTGTCACTGACAGCTCTTGAATGCGGTTTAAAAGAGCAGATATCCTAATACAGAAGTTTAATCAAATAGCAATCTCCTTTAAATGCGCCTTTTTATATGCAAACCATATATTCAGAATATCGAAGAACCATAACACTAAATCCGCATACTTCGATATCTCTTTATTTAAAAGCTTTTAAAACTCAAGTACCAAAAATTCAACTACTTCAATTTATAAAACTACCGTCATAGCATTTTATTTCGGGGCGATATCGTCAGTTTATGACTTGCACCGGACGGGAGCGTACGCTCGTTCCGCGTTCCTCCGTACTGAAGCGCGGATGAATGGAATCCCCGACGCAGAGTCTGTGACTATTCAATAAATGTTCGTTCTTTCAGAATTCAGACCACAGAGGCAGAACTTGTTTCTGACGTGTAACTGCAATGCGTGTAACGTGAATTAACGTGCGCCTTTTGTTTTTGTTTGTTTGAAATGTTAGCACTCTTCACAAAAGCAGTTAGTGGTATACCAGGAATATTTGAACTAATAAATATTTTTACTTGTTCCAGGTACTAATTCCGACCGATGGAGGCATGGTTTACCACAGCTAAAAATATGCTAGAAGAGGTTTTATTTTTAATGCCTTTTTTCCAAAGATACCTAAACGGAGATGGCGGGATGAGCTGGACTCATATAATAAAGATTGGTCCTTAGCAGCTTTGGACATAGAGAGGTGGAAAGAGAGTAGGGAGGCCTTGTCCAGCAGTGGGACATTAATGACTAATAAAACCAAACATACCAACATTATCATAACATAATTCAGAGCATAAAATAAATAATATGATGTTTTTTACGCAATGGATCTTTCCCGGCTCAATTCTGGCATAAAATTCCCAATAACTATAAAAAGATCAAGGGAACATGATAAATAATATGTAGATTGAGTTATTACACCGAATCGTAACTTTCCACAAATAAACGTTCAACGGAAATATGTGCTCTATAATGTTTTAAAGCGTAATTGAATTCGGTAATAAACATTCCGGAATTTTATGCCGATATAAATTTATGCTTTTCTTTCCATCCTGCGATCGAAAAGATCTGGGGAACTGCAATGCCTAAGCTTATATTGTAGGCTTATTAATAAACTTAAATACAAGTTACGTTTAATTTGGACAAAAGGACTAAATTAGTTTGGTCTTTGGCTACAAATGATTTTTATTTGCAAAAGTGAATATCAGCTCTTAGAAAAGTGACAGATCGAAATTGAAAATACCTTTTTTTTTGGGTGGGAAATCATCAAATGACCTCTCCCGCTCTGGGCTGAGCGGAAGGGCGTGTCAGACTTTTACTGACTAAAACCCACCCGTGTTCCTTCAGTTGCCTGTGCCAGGGGCCACGGTATCTCTTTAGAACAACCCGCAGCCCCGGCGGCATCGGCCCTAGCGGACCCCGTCAGTTCGTGTTGACATCATGAAAATACCTCAAAATCAAAATCTAAAAATCTAAATCAAACGTCATTTATTCAAATTAGGCTGAGAACCAGCACTTTTTTTTTAACGACAAAATTAAATAAGACAGTCCTCCAGAATGCCCGCCTTTCACCACTTCCTGGTGCTTTCGCTGGGAAGAATGTTTCTCGTGTTTAGAAATTACATACAAAGAGATTGCAGACAAATTATGATATGTGACTATCTTTAACATTAAAGTTACAAAAACGTAAACAAAGGAAGTATTCCAATTAAAATCTATTACAGGCGCTATAAAAGTAGATGTGTTTAATAAATGATCTATACCGATGGAGCACTATTATGATTCAATCGCCGCCCGCTATTAGGGTCAATAAAGGTGGCGATTGGAATCCCGGCAGTTCTATGACCCAGTGCGTAATATAGCTATAAATACTACATAGTAGGATTCCTTCATAGCCTCATTGACAGTGGCATGAAAGATAGTCTTGAACAGGAGTCACCAAAATTGCGGGCCGCCGACCTATTCTGAGAGGACCTTTAGTAAACAGTTACATTAATAACTTAAAATTTTGGGTTATTTAATTAGGTCCGACATCGTGGCAGGCCCAGACGGAGAAGGCGGAATGAGCTGGACTCCTTTGATAAAGATGGGCCCTTGGCAGCTCTGGACAGAGAGAGGTGGAAAGAGAGCAGGGAGGCCTTTGCCCAACAGTGGGACAACGGCTATAAATAAAATTAGGTCCGCTCTTTGTATTTTCCGCCGTCAACACGACAACGGACGACGCGGACGCGAGACGCAAGCCGCATGAAGCTCCAAATGTTTTCGGGAGTAATAAAACTACTCTACAGATCGAAATGATCGATTTAAACACAAAAATACGGAAGTTCCTTACCAAAAATTTTGGATAAAATTTGTGAAATTTAGCTTTGAAGCAACAATGACAAATTACAATGTTTCAAATCTAAATTTCTAATTTGTGAAGCAGCATTTTCTAAGATGAACTTCGTTAAAAATTAATTTCGATCTCGACTTACCGAACTGAACATCTTTTAATCTTCGTTGCTGGTGATCCTCTTGACCTCTTTCAAACGGACCGCGACAATCAAATTTCTTTTTAAACGGACCCCCAGTGAAACTTATTGGTGTGATACCTGTTCTAAAGTGATGAGTAGAGAGTGTACCTATTCAGAGAAGTCCTTGTTGTAGTTGGTGGAGCATTTGATAAAAACGTTATGATTTAGAATCGTACTGAACCATATTCAGTCTATATTCATCAGCTAACTGCAAATGCAGAAATTGCTTAGACACAAAGCACAACGACGGTTTCTAAATTGAATGTAGTGCTTTTAACTTTAAATTGAATAGAATACTGTTTATTATGTACCGTACATGAATTACAGATCCAGACCATACATCGATGATGATCAATCGTAATGTATTTTCAAGTACCTACTGGTTTCAAATGATTATGAAATTCATGAATTAAAGGCTTTAGTTGGCACGTAGATCATTATTTGATACATTAGCGTTTGACTATCTTTGGACAAACGTTTTGGAAAATATTCCAAAGTGTTCGATAAAAGTTAACAGAAAACAACTTGAGAATTGTTTGTGTTGAACTGGATTGGAATCGGATGACATCCTAATTAATTAATTAGAGATGTCAATACAGGCTTCTTGTTTTACACCTCCATGTTGAGTTCCCTCAGATCCTGTTCGATCCCAAGTGATTTAAAGGTTGATTCCGATGATTTTACTGTAACAACACCCATTTGATTGTAAGTCCGTTTAGGATCCAACAAAATATACGGAAAACTTTAAATTTTTCAAAATTCCTTCCTTATTTTATCTTTACAATTGTTGAATACAAAAACAGGTCGCCAACTCGCCGCATTCCGCGTCTCACCAAGACAAATGTTCAAATACACGACACGGCTGGCTGTTTTTGTATGTGAGTTTAAATGTTTGTAAACGCACCCACGATACAAGAGTAATTCCTAGTGTTGGGCAAAGTTTTTAAAAAAAAAAAAAACAAACAAAAAATACCCGCACTAAAATTAAATACCAAACAATATCCTTGGGGACATAAAAACCTCACGGTCTTCCGGCGACCGTTTATTACACACCCTTGGAAAGTTTTAATAGTGATATAAAAGTCGTTTTAAAATAGTTTCTACAGGCACTCCCGAACTTGTATCGTAAAAAAGTTCAGGTGAAATAAGAACGCCGCTTACTGAGAAACTTCGACGTCACCGTTTCGAGATTTCTTTATTGTGGCTGTATTGTTGCGTTGTATAAAGTAACAATTTTCACTTGGAACTGTAATTGTTTGTGAAGTTTTTTTGTAAGAAAGAAAATTGTTGGTACATTTTATTTTTTAATTTAAATTGTAGGTCTGCCTGCGGTCTAGCTCTTCTATTAGCTTTAAACACCGGCTTTCGCTTTAGACTTCAAGTAAATACTAGCTTCGTGGAGTCCTTTGTTAACTCAATGCATAATTCAATATTACAATTTACAGAGAAAAAGAATAACTATTATAATGTACAGTCAAGTGGAAATTCCTTGCGCGCTTTATGAAGCTTAGATTAGAACTCTTGACCTTTAACGCTAGGTACATTTTTATTTTTAGAGACGCAATTTCTCCAGTAACCTAGAAAACTAAATTACTGCCTTCTAAATGAAATCTCTCATCCTGCATGAACTGGTTTTTCGTTATAAAAATATTCGCTTTCATTCTGCCAGAAAATATTTTCTCGGGAAATTATTTCGGCTCGTTTTCGTCTTCTTGTATATCGTCTACTCATATCATTAATGTAACAAGGCCGGTAATATGAGTAATAGGATGCCATCCAGGGTTTACATGAACCCCTTCCTGTAGATCAATGAAACAATTTCCTGAATCAGGTCTGAGCCAAATTACCGTGTCGCTTTCTACGTCATTCAGTGTCCTCACGTATTCTTCAGTCACGTCTCATTGGCTTTCTTAAACTTTCTCTGCTTGCATCTTCTAAATGATTTGATTTTGAAAAACTTCAAAAGACTTTTTATACGTTTTTTTTCAAATAAATGTATTTTATCTTTGTTATTTTATTGTATCCGTACCCGGGGCGTCATTCAATTTTCTTCTTCGAAAGTTCTTGCCGGTTTGAAAATGACGAGGACAAAAGGGAAAGTCAAATTTCGACACAATGGACTAGTCATCCGTCATCTATTTTGGTTAACATGCGTGACGTCAATTGAAAATTCGTTAACAGAGTAAAAATGAATGTTTATTATATTCAAAACACAATGAACATCAGGCTGTCGTTCAAATATTTAATATAAATATTTGCTTACTAAACACGGTCGCGAGCCACGTTACCGTTATCTTGTTTACACTCTAGTAACCGTACTAGTAGTCATTTCAATTATCATAATAATACAGTCCCATGTACGTGGAACCGGTTGTAAAATTATCGCAGTGTGTTATTAAAGCGGTATCTAATGTGTCAGAGGCGTCCGCTCCGCGTTGCGGGTCAACGCGCTCTGACTCATGTGCGTGCGGGCGTGGAGCACTGGAGCCATAGCGCAAGCGCGACCACACTACATGTGCTCTCGCGCAGCATTTGGTGTAGCTTTTTAAACCGGTACTGTTGGTAAAACGCCCTATCATTTTTCACCGGGCATTCTTTTATTGAACCAACTTGTCGCTTCGCTGGCTCCACTAACAACTAGGCATTGTCTGTTCCTTGTTATTTTTGTTTCGAAAGAACAGAAAGATATTCTTTGTATAAACTTCGTTTCAATACGAAACTTTGTGTTATTATTACCATTCCCAAACATCATCTTTTAATTATAACCCTTCTGAATAACATTAATTAATATTCGTAAAACTTTGACAGGAATCATTCCACTGGTTTCCAAGTCTATTCCGAACAGACTCAAGTTCTCATGACGCGGTTCGCTTTGAAATTATAATAATTGAAGAAACGAAGAGGTGCGGAGGTCAAATTTGTAGTGTTGTTTCGCTGAACCGAGGCCTGAATTTAATTAAACGACCGTCAAAGCGGGAATGGACGGCTTGATGAATCCCTACGGAATATTTGATACTCATGCGCGGAAGCCTGCTCTCACAATCATTGCGATCTATAATTGCCTAGTTGTAGGTAGGTAAGCCGTGTATGAGCAAAATTGCCTATGGCTGTGTTTCGTGTGACGAAGCGGTGGTATTAAATTTGTATAATCATCACCCTAATTGCGAAACACACAATCAATTTCAATCTGAATCATTTTGAAGGATATTGCTAATCCATTGCTTCATAAGTTCGAAAAAGGTTACCTTCATAAAGTCTGCTCAACACGTAAATAATAACGCAATGAATGTTGTTGAACTGTCAAAATGAAACCGATTCTGATTGATTGTGTGTTACGCAATTAGGGTGCTGTTTCCAAAATTATTTTGAGACTATTCAATAGGTTGGTGCTGAGTTAAACATGTTTTATGTTATGAACTACTGAAACAACTGTACTAACTTGTATGTAATACGGGTATCAATATGTTTTGTTTTTATTAAATAGTTTCATTAAAACAAACGTCTAATGTACCATATTCATAGCACTGCTATTAAACGTAGTTACGGTTTCATTAGTACTACGACTTTGTGTAATAAAGAAAATTTATTCAATTTCCTCTTATACCAAGTGAGACGTTAGCCAAAGAACGTTTACCTACCATCTAAATGCGCATGAAACCATGATTCATAAGAAATCACATTCAACATTTATGCTTCTCGTTTTCCGGAATCAAGACGTGGGAAAACCATAAAAGTACAAATAAAATGTACAATCTTTGGGACATTTTATTGCAGTTTTCCCTGCATTTACGAGGAAAAGGTATTGACATCAACCAAACCTGTTATATGTAGTTTTCCGACCATCTTGTGTCATCTTTCTGGCAAGTAAAGTTTTTATCGCCATGTTCTAGTCGAGAACTGTCTTTCTTAGTGACGATGGGCTCAAACGGATTCACCATATTTTTTACAAAAGACCAATGGTTAGCACTAAACACCGAATAGCCAATCCGAGTGAATCTTAAAATACTATACACCCAACAAAGTGTCCATGTGAATTAGTGACATTCAGATGGAATGAGATTCGCCCAACCTTTCAGTCACTTGGCTCGAACATCATTACAATGATTTTAATTAGAAAAAGGATAAAACAGTGAGAGTGAGACAACAGCCGATGGAAAGGAAAGGAGGTAGAAACAAGTGAAATACGTGAAGGGGGAAGCACCAGGGTAACCCGCGAAATTATTTTTTTTTTACTTTTTTTGGAAAGAAATGCTTGGTTAGTAGAAGACACAAAGTCGACATTGGTAATAGTATCTTCTATATACGTTGTAGTAATAAAATCAAACCACGATCACATATATGTACACTAGTACAACAAATAAACAAGCAACGTTTGTTGAACGAGCGTTAGTTGATGAGTATGCTATGGCGATGATTGTTACTACGCGCGGCGCGTTTCAATACAATGCGGTTGCTAGGGCTGATCCTGACGGGAACCGTTGCGGTTCGATAAATATTCCTAACTTATTATATGGTTGTCGATATCGAATTCGGGATTTGTACAGTATTGTTTTATAAGATTAGTGGAGTTGGAAGATGTGACGCGCTGAATCCAAATAAATCGCGATACGACAGGGCGACGATGAGCAGCGTGGTTGATAGTCGCAACTTTATAATTACGTAACTTTATTGTAATTTATATTCTAATCAAAAACAACTAAATATTTTAATTAAAGTTGGTCAATCTTCAAGACGTAAATTTAATTGAAGTATTAGCTAACTTACAATCATAGAATGCCTCAGAACTAAAAGGAACATTGACACGCGAGGTCGAGGATAAGCAAAAACGTTAGAGTACTTTCTTTTTATGAATATTTTGTTTAGGTAGACAGCTATGCGGAATGTAGCAACATGACTCTCCAGTTTTCCCACTTTATTATACTTCGCAGTTTTATGCCTCTGTGCCGTGCCATCCACACCACACATTCCACGCTAAAAAAAAAGCTTGCCTATTTCCTATTCCACAGTTGTTCCAAAGGTTTCACCTAGATATTTCACCGCCACCATTCATGCTGATCCGGTAACCCTAGAAACCCGGGACATGTCGGACACCAATAACAAAGTGTTCCAGCGTTTTTGCATTTCCACGCTGAACGCTGAAATGTGTAGCTAGAAAATATTTGAAATTCTCAACTACACACTGGAATGTTCCACCCAAATCCACCAGTAATGGATTAAAGTTTGGATATTGATTGAAGCTCGGTTTTAGATAAACGAATGCAACTAAACTAACACAAAAGGGTTTGTTTATTTTATCAAAGTGTTAGATATGTTTTGACTGTTCCCTATAAAATAAGTGAGATCAGCGGATATCATACTACACTATTATTATTATAAGCCCATCTTTTTTCCCGTCTACTGCGATTGCAGAATCCTTTAAGAAGGAGTTATTTATTTATTATTTATTTTTTTTAACTTTTCGCAAAAAAAGGTACAAAGGCGGACTTAATGCCTTAGGCATTCTCAACCAGTCAACCAAGGGTGGTGAAGAGATTAGATGGCAGGTGCTTTGATTGAGAGGGACAATGATAAAAAAAAACTCAGCTCAGCTAATTCTGCCATTTCTTACGCAGCCTGCTAGCGAACACATATAATGCTTTCACTGCTAGGACACAGACCACCTCTCGGTGAGAGGGAGTGGGCCGTAATCCACCACGCGGGCCCAGTGTAGATTGTAGATGTCAGAACACATTAAAAAAATGCTGTTCAAAAATGCTGTTCCGATTTTATTGTAACGAATAAGTAATCTGAAACAATAATTAGGTTTTTCACATCAATTTTATTACGTTCACGTATACAAACCGCACAACCAACCCACGTCACCTGAAGCCGGTATATTTTCCCAAATAATTGACAAGTGAACGAGGGTACAATACAGATCTATTGCCGAAGCCTGCCGAAGTTTGCCGAGGCTTGCCGAAGTAGGCCTATAGAGAAATATTGACGGGTTAAGTCGTTGGGTTCAGAATCAGATAGCAATGTATTACGGGTGGCTATGTGCCATTGCGGTATTGACAGCATTGGCACCAGCGTGCCAATGCTGTTAATACCGCAATGGCACCCACTTAATTAACTCACAATTCAGCAATTGTGAGTTAATTATGAGGTAAAAAGGTTGGTGTACTGCAGGCAATTCTGCTTCAGTGAGTGATTGTTTTCTGAGCTACGGGGTTCGACTTTCGCTCAAAAGAAATGTATATTTTTGAGCTCTTTCTTGTCTTGATAAAATCCATTTTTATGTCACTCACGAACCTGGAAAATTCATATTGTGGCTAAAGGATTTGCATTTAAATACAGGTGGATGGTTAAGGGGCTGGCCTTTCTTATCCTTCTCCACTATTTAACTTAACCCCTCATGAATGTGGATCCACGCGAGATACGATGGCTTTTTAATTGTTTCTGCAATTACGACATTCAACCTGTTAATAGCAGGTTATTAAGAAATACCTTTTAAAGTCCATGTTCAATGGTATTCATGTTGTTTTCATAATAGTCGTCGCACCACCATAAAGTGACCCAGACATTTTCAGCTTAAAACGCTAACAATTACAATTTTAATCAATGCTACCATACTAGGGAAAACGGAATTGGCCGGTGTTTTGGTTAAACCGTAATAATAATAATTTCCCGCGTACATAGAGTATAATTACAGTAATTACAAAGCTCTGATTAGCTTCTCCTTTGATATGATGTACACGATATTGCTGTAACAGATTCTAATTAAGATACAAAAAATTTGATACTCAACCACTGGCAACAACTGCGATTAGTTATCCCCTATAGCTAATGAATCTGCGCGGTAATTGGGTAACACATATAAAATGACAATTGTTCGCAATGGCTCTCATTTTGACAGTTCAACAACATTCATTGCGTTATTTACGTTGTTGAGCAGACAAATTTTTCAAACTTATGAAGCAATGGATTAGCAATATCTTTAAAAACTCTTGGATTGTGATTGAAAATGTGTTTCGCAGTTTTGGTGCTGATCTGTGTCGTTAATAATGAGTATTATAAGTTAAAAGTTGACACTGGATTGCAAAACTGACCAAAGTGCAGACCAGAACTAATTAGTACAAGAGAGGACAATTATAACTATAGGAAGATGCTGATGATTATATTGTTGTTTCCCCCGACAGTGTATAGGCACCTATATACTTTAGCGTAGGTGTCGGCAAAAGCCAGATATAGGTAATGGACCTTCACTGCTAAACATAGGTATAATTACGCAACCACATCAAGTAAACCTTAGGGGATCACCCTGCTGCGGGTTGTTCGAAAGAGATATCGTGGCCTCTGGCACAGGCAACTGAACACGGGTGGGTTTTAGTCAGTAAAAGTCTGACACTCCCTTCTGCTCCGCCCAGAGCGGGAGGAGTCATTTGATGATTTCCCACCCAGAAAAAAAAAAAAAAAAAAGAGGAAAAAAAAAAAAAGGGGGATCACCCTGTATACGTAGACTGATGATTTCAGCGTTACGTCATTGTACTTCTGTAAATTCACCTGAAATAGTAGCTAAGTCTGCTCTTATGTCGCCTAAGGGGAGACAGTCTATTCCAGTTTCCTAATAAATAAAAATATTGTATACGAGCGTTTCGAGGGCGTACTCAACAAAAATGACGTCACCTCGCTGACAGAATCGATATGATACAAGTTTCCAAACAAAAATTGTAAACTTACCAACTTGTTACGAATTTTAATATAAACGAGCGAAGTTTCGACGAGGCTATGTAATAAATACCGCTTAATGAATCAACGGGGATCGGCGACAGTTCGCGAATGTCTCAGGATAAAATTGAAAATACCTTAGAGTAATGTTATACTCGGAACAAAGGAATAAATAAGTTTTTATATGATAGTACTAAAGTTTGTGACTTTCGTATTTACCTGCTGAGATATAAATGGAAATGAAGTTGGTGGGTTGATAATAAACTTTAGTATTTATGCACGGGTTGGAAATATACATAGGAATTATCAAATGTCAGTAAACAGTTACTCTACAGAAAGCTCAAGGGCTTAGCCGTTTCAAACAAAACAAATCTTCAAGACAACGAACAACACTACACACAGTTCAGCCAGTCTATTCTGTAAATATTTCACCGTGAAAACTAAGGTGAAGTGAGCTGTCTTTCCATCTGATACTAGGGATTGACACTATTTACTGCTCATTGCAAGATCACTTCACTTTACGATTTCACGGTGACATTTTTTACAGTAAAGATCGGCTATTTCTACCCTTCCGCTATTATTGCAAAAAAACTGAACTGCCTTCTCATACCTTCACCACATACCTAATAGGGCTCGCATTATTCCAGTTTTATCTTACCAGACTGACAACCAAAACAAACCATTACATCTAAATTCAACACCCCCTCCCTAATCGTTATACGCTCATAAATCTAAGGCCTCCTGAATCGATACAAAAAAAGTACTAAAAACAGCTTTAACAGTCCCAAGTTGGGATAACATTCTAAAACAAAAGTGTAACACCGATAAGGGTACGCTGTGAACGATACACAAATAAAAGGAGGGTAGTTTGAGATAAACGTAACAAATGACGACAGTTGCACTAAATTTAATTCACAATGGTAGGCGCATTGGCCTGAAGTATGGTCTCTGATTCGTTCTTGATTAGCGGGGTAATGCGTAAAATACTAACAGTAACAATGGTTTTCATCTTGACATTTCTGCAACATTCATTGCGTCATTTACGTTGTTGAAGAGACAAATTTTTCGAACATATGAAGCAATGGAATAGCATTAAATAAACCAATCAAGAAAGAAATGTCCATATTCAGCACACATGGAACACTGATTTTTGATCACAGTGTGCTTGTTTACCTTATAAAGTTATTTTATTAGGTTGTATTTTTAACCCCCGACGGCGGATTACATATTTTTTCACAACTCCCTCAATATGGGTATTAAATGAAAGGGCTTCACTAGTAGAATACTAGACACGACACTATGATAAATTTCAAATCCAAGGTGGCCGCCACCACAAAATGGCGAATTACAAAAAACCTGATTAAACACCAAATTACCTGAATCTCAAAGCGCAAGAAAATAAAAGAAATGAAATAATAAGGAGTCCCTACAAAAACCATGAAATAAAAAATTAAATAAAAAATTTAAAAACCCCCGACACTAAATAATAATAAAAATAGTAGGAATGTAAAAAGCCTAAAACAATTTAAAAAAATCTATTGACAAAATAGCTACAAATAGAACAAAAAAGGTATATCGATTGGTTTCAGAATATCTATCGAAAAGCACTTTATACGCTTTTCGGAACTTAATAGTTGGCAGGTCCAATTATTTTTCAGCAAAACCTACGGTATTTATGTATGTATGTTCATAAAACGTAGAAGCTTGTTTTCACGTAGCATCCGGCTTTTCCAGTCTATCTTTTACTAAAAGAAATAACTTACAATTGAATATACAAGGGGTTGTAAAGAACTTGAACAAAAGCCTTCCTATGTAAATTAGAGAGGGTATCCTCGTAAGTCTTATGAATCCAATTCCGAAGGCCGCTGTATATTCCACTAAGTTTGAGGACTGACTTGTGTAGTGTAATAAAAAGAAGAAGTATTTCTAAACAGCTTTCTGCAAAAAAAAAAAAACGTGTTCGGTCGGGGGACCCCTGTCACAGACAAAGTTCCCTACGCGTACTCGCACGCACACTCGCTCGTATATCTCGAAACACTCACAGAGAGAGAAGGTCGCTTGGAGCGGGCATAACGCTTTTTCGCTACGTGACAATTTCTATTAGTTTACTCCTACTGCAAGCCGCATTAAAGAACTTCGTTTCAAAAATATTAGTGATGAAAGATTTGGAATTACCGCTCGATCAGCCCTTCATAAGGCACTCCGTTCGAGGCACGATCTAGTCGGGAGTTCCCGAAATATACACGCAAGTAAAACCCTAATCGATCATAAACATGAATGTTCCTAAATTAAGGCACAGTATTCTTCAAATAGACATGAGAATCCCAAAAATATCGAAGCCCCAAAATAATTACTTTCGCACACCGAAATAGAATTGACCTTTTCCAAGCAGCCTCAATTTTCTCGTATCAATCAATGAAACAAGATCAACTTACATCACATCAGCAAATTAATCAAAACACCTAGTTTCTTGTGGAGACCAAGAGTAAATGAACGAAAATAGAAAGAAGATAAGTTGGGTCCATAATTGCAATCTTAAGATACGAACAAAAAGGAATCTGCTGAGAACAGCACAGGAATCAACGTAGATTGTTGAGCGAAAATAGGTCGGACCACAGACTATACTATATATACCACAGATAGTAAAGTAAGATACTTTATTCAGCAAGGAACGATTTTACCGCATTCGAAATCCCCTTATTTCTCCGTTGGCTTCTAAATTAACAAGAGTTGCTTTTGTGTGTGTGGGCTAGGTCACGGATGTAGGAAGCTAAGCGTCTGTAGGTATGTTGTCTGTGGCAGTATCAGTGCAACTTGTAAGAGAGAAATAGGTCGGAAGGCTTAACTCGCCCCAAATGAACCCTCTTACGTCATATTGTTTCTACGCTTAATGGTGTGAGTTTCAAGGGGTGGAAGCGTTGTTTACACCTTTGGGAAATGGTGACGATTTTCCTTTTTAGAATAATGTGCTTAAAAAAATACCTAGCGGTGTTTGGTAGTTGTTTGTTGTTCACCGATTATATCATTGTATTGTGCGATCTGTAGCCTTTCTTCAGTAAACATTTCACCTAAGAAAGTAGCGGTATCTAAGAACAAAGAAAAACGTGTCCTCCCTAAGGTCAGGTAGACCACTTTTTTAACAACACAAAAAAGTAAATAAGTTGCTAGTAGGCACTTTGGGTTTTCTGAAAGTTTTATCGTCATTCTTAGGTCCGTTGAGACTAAGGTAAACAAAACCAGACTTTCGCATTACAAAGTTTTGGAGGTCAAGCGTCTTATCAAAAGTTAGAGATAGGTACTTTGGAAGTAGAGCTAAACTGTCGGAAGTGATGTCAGTAAAGAGAAAATAATTGCATGGAATTCGGTTCAGAAGGTCGGATGTTGACTGTTGTAGTACAACCTCAGATAAGCCTATGTAATCTATAGACAACAAACAACGACATCGACGCCTGACGTCCAACTAAAGGAGAAAAATTGCGAATTATTTCAGTCCCACAAAAATGAGGTCCTATACCAATTGCGTCAGCACCAAAACTTTTACCTGCCGTCCAAACAGACCCCAAAAACCAGAATATAGAATATTATAACACTAAAACAAAAAGCTGAAGCAACTTTGACGTCAACTTGTATATTTTTACAAAGCCCGCTGTTAATTTGGGTGCGACACGTTAGGGGTTAAAACAAATACAATCTGCCCGCGATTCTCACCGCCTATCTCTAATTATATTTTACATTTCACGCCCCAGTTCAGAAGTAGGCTCTAAACTGTCCGGAAAATTTTATTTACCTCAGGTTTTGCATTGTTTCTTTGTAAATTGGTGTGGTGGGCAGCCGTGCAGGCCTACGTTGTCAGGCCTAATACTGTTTAGAAACACATTGTGTTATATTTTGACGTTCTGTGTCTGTCTGTGTTTTGTATGGCTGCACCTACACCCTGCGCGGTAATTGCGTAACACAATAACAGTAGCAAAGGCTTTCATTTTGACAGTTCAACGACGTTCATTGCGTCATTTACGTTATTGACCCGACAAATTTTTCGAACATATGAAGCAATGGATTAGCAATATTCTTCAAAATCATTCAGATTGTGTTTAAAGTGTATTACGCAATTAAGGTGCTGGTCTCTTTTAGGATGGTCAGTAAGTGGTAAGGTTAGACATTGATCTATAGGCGTTAAGAAAACTAAGCGTGGTTATTCAGGCAATAGCTTTCAAAGCTTCGTCTCAGAAGCCTACAAAGTGGATGTTTCTGGGCTCTTCTGAATATGTTAACATGCTCATCTAACATGCATATTGCCGTAACATAAAATCCCACTTGCCTAACGAGTGAAGTAATAAAGAGTGTGAATATTAAAAATCTAAAACTGAAAGTTTCTGAAGCTCGTGTTAGCTAGAAATAACTTTAAAATTAACTTACTAGCTACCTACGTGTCCTTAATCCGATTCCCTGTCTCCCTCGAGCGGAAATTACGTAGCACCCACTTTATAACATTATTTGACTATCAAAAGTTTCCCTAGGAAAATAACAAGCTTTCACAGGTTATCTTTAATTACAATTTGTACATTTATTTTTAACAGGCATTTTCCTAATGTTCTCATTACGTTTTTGCCTATCTCAAAGCCTCATTTGGTTCATGAAGGTTTTAATGACCTTAATTCAAATATAAGGTGCGTAAGGCACCGTACAGAGAGCTCATATTTCACATGCTCAGTAACGAAGTTTATAGCTTGTTTACGCGGCACAAAAAATGACCTCTGCACGCTCTTATTTAATTAATTTTAGCTTACCTTTGTGGTGAAAAGGATTACATGTACAAGTACTTGAGAGTTTCTAGCCTGTTCTTCTCCATAGGAACCTACTACGCTTTGGAATGGCCAACTAACTTCATCTTTCTGACCTTAGATATAATTACATTTCTATGTTTCTGACTGACCGACCCCTTAACAATTCAAAAGTGCCTGTAATTGGTTTATCTATACTAATATTATAAACAGGTAAAATTTTGTTTGTTTGTATGTAGGGGTAAATCTCAGTAATCTCCAGAGTTAATGATCCAATTCTAAAAAGGTAATCACTGGTAGAAAGCTACATTACGTGTGAGTGCTCTATGCTATAAATTATGTTTACATCATGCATTTTAGCTGGGCTATTACAACTTTTGTCTAGCAGTTCGGAAAGAAATAACTCTTAAAACAGAATTATTTGCATGCGCTGCCTCAACAGTTGTATAGAACTAAAAATAATGTATTGCAATCTAGTCCGCTTTAAATAGTTCTACAAAAAAGTGCGCGACACCATATTTCTATCTTTTATATTTTATCTTTTAATATCACTTTTATGTTTTAAAAAAGTATTTTTTTCACATACGTTTGGATGAAAATATAATTTTATTTATGAATCCTTATCAAAATAAATAATTTTATGATCACAAGGACATTATAGAGATAAGATTTGCCCTTTACAGTATGTCAGTTGGTCATATAGTTTCGGAGATAATAGAAAATTACTAAAACGCAAAATGCCGCTAAAACATTCACGAATACAACTACACATGGTTTGTGCAGACGTTTTATCCATTTACCCATAGATGGCGTTGTACAAATACGTATTTTTTCTGACTCACGGTGTTCATACTTTACGCGGATTAGTGACATTGTCGGTATTGCCATTGGGTGATGTAAATTGATTGGAGGTCGTTCTATTGATTTCTGTTGGTTTTGGTTGTTTTAAATACTTCGTTCCTTCTCCTCTTCGTAATTCTGGTATACGATTGTTTCTAACTATCTCAAGTTGAGGTAATAATAATAATAAAGCTGAACAGTTTGTTTGTTTGAACGCGATCTCTGAAACTACCTGTCTGATATTATGTATAATGAAAAAATATTTTTGCATTTGATTGATAGCCCAATTCTTGAGAAAGGCTATTTAACATCACGCTACGGCTCTTCGGAGCCGAGTAGAAAGAAAAAAAGTCCGAAAGAAGAAAGAACGCTAAGCGAAAACAAAAAAATAGCGCGGGCAGGCGACGCGTTACGACGGGTCGGCTCGGAGGAACCAACAATTCCACGCGGACGGAGTCGCGGGCATAAGCTAGTTTGAAATAAATGCTTTGAGTTTAAGTTTACTACTCATAGATTTTTTGTAGCCAGATGATATCGCAGCGCTACAGACATCATAACTTTCAGTAGGGGGACATCATTAGTTCCTGAAATACGCAAAATTCCCACATGCCCCAAAAGCAATACCAAAAATAAATTACCAATTCGGATACCCCAAGAGAAACGAGAACAACTAATTACAAATTCAACGTATACGTAAATATTCCTCGGAATATTCCGAAACCCAATCAAGCGGTTTAAGTCCGTCAGTCAAATACGAACTAAACATATTTAGACGGTGGTAACTAGCAGTCTAGATCGTTCATCCTTTGATCGCCAGTCAGATGGAAACCTTCCTTCAATGGACCATCCAGAGGGAATAGAGCCGAGTGCATTACTAGTTTGAACACTGAACACGCTTTGGTATAGAATATTGATGCTTGCTAGGTTATCGGTCTTTGGGATTGGGAAGATATTTGATTGCTGAGATTCATCTAATGCATACTATGCACAAAGCTCCTTAGCCCCTAGTGTTTAAATGCGTGAAATACCATGCTATGATGAACGAAGAAATAATTTCGTCTTTTCCTGCATTGTTCTAAGATTACGTCAAGATTACAATCTAATTGCTTCAATGACATCATAATTTCACAATCATGTCAAAGCGTATCGACATATCTGTGCAATGTGTTGCACATAAGTGACCTACAAGGAAGAGATTGTATAGCAATAGTATTGTAGATATTATGTATGACTACAACGATATCACCAACGATTTCTCTTGGCCAATCTGCTTCCTTTCATCATCATCATCATCATCATTTCAGCCTGGAATCACCGACTGCTGGGTATAAGCCTCCCGTTTCTTCTGCCACACTTCCCGGTTCCGTGCGTCCCTCATCCAGGTGCTTCCCGCAAATTTGACGATATCGTCCACCCAGCACGCTTTTGGATGGCCCTGGTTTCCTTGGCTACCATTCGGTCACAGCTTTACTCCATCGGCCACCTTCTCGTCTAGCTAGATGTCCTGCCCAATTCCTCTTGAGTCGTCTGCTTCCTTTATCTGATACATTTATGCAAACTTACTTTGTTGGGTTGTCGAAAAGAAAACGATTTTGTTACTAGATGTTAGAGTTCGGACTTGAACGAATAATTAAAACTCCTGGTCTATTACCGTATAAGCGACAACCGATGTCAAAAACTTGTCAAAAATTTAGGTAAATTAGAGGAATTTTTGAGGGATTTATACTGAGATTAGAATGTGAATTGCCTGTCTGAGCTTCATTGTTACCACAAAAAGCCTAAAGGAAGATATCATTTACACGTATACTCTCATTAATAATGTAATTGGTGTTGAAACTCAAAAGATTTCGTAAAACACTGCCTGTTTGTTTGTGCTCGTTAAAATAAATTGATTGGTACCTTGAAAATAAAAGCTTGCATATGCATGCGATTGTTCACAAAAAGTCAGTCAGCCTTGCTAAGTTGGTCAACTTTTGTGAATATAAATTGATAAATAATCGGCACAGGTATTTAAAATATGATTTGTCTATGATTTTGGCGATATTAATGACAAACATTTGGTTGCAAAAAAACAAAAAGTGGCCAAGTGTGAGTCAGACTCGCACACAAAGGGTACCGTACCATCGTAGAAACACGTCGAAAAAAGACGTGTTTTATATGGGGACCCTTAAATGGGCGTGTCTTGCATAAAGGCATATAAGCAGTGCCTACCTCGATAAATCACCATAAGCCTGTCAATTACATTTTAGTGTGTGTGCCCCACAACCATGCAATTCACTAAATTATGATACCTAACAAAAAACAAAATCTTCATACAAACGCGCGGCAGTAGGCAGTCGCCAGACGGCCTACTCGGCTCCCGTACTATTCGCATATTGTCATTGGTCTTTCCTTGTTCAATTTAATACGACGAAATCAAAAATACGTACGTCTCACGCGTAATACTACGACGTTTGATATTCGCAATTTTTAGGTAGGCATGCCTACTAAAGTAACCAACCAGTTTTTAATTTTAACATTCATACTCGGTAACCGACCGAGTATGAATGTTAAAATTTAAAAAATACTTCGTATTTGGCCGTGCGAAGGAAGAAAGGGATGGATAATGATGTCGCCGATAGTGAGGTAAAAATGAAAATCAAAGATGGCGGCTCCGAAAATTTTCAATTTTTTCATCATGGGTGTCGTTTTCATGGTTTTCAAGGGTGCTGGAGCCGATAATAAAGTAAAAATGAAATCCAAGATGGCGGCTGTATTTTTTTTTTTCATAATTGCTGTTTTTTTATGGGTTTGAAGGTGTTACCGTCGCCATCTTGGATTTTCATTTTGAACTTCGTTCCTGCCGGCGGTCCCCCGATCACACACGTTTTTTTATACCCAGTAAATCAATTACTTTTTACTTGAAAGTGCCTACCTGTTCTGAAAACCAATGCACACCACTGATAAATAAAATTAATTTAAGGGCCTTAAATTAACTTTATTTATTTTTATTCTAAGAAAATTTCAGGTGTCTATCTATGTAAAAGAAAGAAAGAAAATACATTTATTTAGCACAGACTAAAAGACACACGATACACTAGGGCCCGCATTCCCGTAATTTAAAAGTTCAAAATCTAGTCGCAGTCTCATCTCGGCGACAAACAACTGTCAAAAACTTGTCAAAATGTAGGCAAATTAGACGTATTTTTGACAGATTGAGACGTAGATCTGACTGTGAACGTACTTAAAATTACGAGAATTACTCCTCTAATGGATACATCAGATAGCAACAAATAAAAAATCAAAATAGAAAGTATAAAGACCGATGTAAGAAAATAGCAAGAAAGTGTCCCTCACGGCTGCACCAAAAAGGTCCAGTTCAGCAAAAATGCCAGACAACTAGTGCCTAACGCTGGTTTTCAACTGAACCTGATGTGTGAGGTGGCAGATGTAAATCAGTTTTACACTGCAACGTGACGTGTGTATTCATACTTAAATAAGATAAATATGTGTCAGATAAAAAATAGGTAACGAATATGTACATAAATAGTGTGAGGTGAGTAATTTTGCAAAAATAAACCAAAAAATACTGGCAAATATAATGAGGTGGCCGCGTGATAGACCCTCGTTAATATGTAAATAAATAAATTCCTCGAAACGACTCAGAACAACATAAACCTGTTTTAAACGCTGCCTTATGTTTTGCCGTTCAAAAGATACAGCCCCCTGACAGACGGATGGACAGACAACAGCAGAGCCTTAGTAATAGGGTACCGTTGGCACCCTTTGGGCACGGAACCCTATGAATAGTTTTTAACTAATCACATTCTGTCCAAGTCTCGTGTATAATCATTTATAGACAGATTTACTAATTTAAAAACACGACACAATTAATATTAATAAATCATATAAAAAAATATATGGATAATAATATTAATACATACTAACACACAGCTTAAATGACGTACTTAATAATCACGTTGAAGCCAGTTATATAATGTGGAAAAGCAAAGTTGTGTCTCGAATAAAATGCAGTCTTGTGCAAAATCTTGTTATTAATTTCGTACAACCTAGTAATCCACTTCTAAATTGTGTTATTAATGGCATAGAGAGTAATAGAATTCCTATTACTTTTGTATGGAAGAGGCTCATTTATTTTTGCTTGTGTGTAGCATCAGCATAATCAGCCTACAGTGTCCCACTGCTGGGACACAGGCCTCATTTCTTCGAGAGGGAGCGGGCTATAATTCCCCACACGGACCCTCTGCGCGTTGGTTCATGTCACATGTCTTCGAACTTTTGGTTCTAGGACATGCCGGTTTCCTCACGATTTTTTCCTTCACCGTTTTGAGAGCAGTGGTGATGAAATTGGTTACACAAAGTAAAGCACCTATCTGGGTTCGACTTACAACTCGTAAGTCGCGAGGGCTTGTACCTCTGGGCCACTACACTTGTGCTATTTTGTGTTTATGCTGAATGTGTGTGAAAAGGAAGATAGGCCTGCGGGGTCAGTATAACATTAAAATAAGGTCGTGTTGCATAAGGGCTCAAACGACCCTGAGTTTCCTCAGGACCCCGTCGTAAGCTGAAAATAAATACAACGTATGCCTTTAAAATTAAAATAACTCGAAATCTTTTCATTTTCTTTCTCTTGGTGTTGTATGGCTTCGTTCTTTTGTAATTCATTCTATTTCAGGGTGTTAGGTGCGTCGGTGCTTCTTTCTCGTTAGTATATCCTATCCTACTAAAATATAAACGTGAAAGTTTGTATGGATGGATGGATGGATGGGTTACTCTTTCACGCAAATACTACTGAACGGATTTTGATGAAATTTGGCACACAGATGGTTTATAACCAGGATTAACATATAGGATTTTTCTTTTTATCCCGATATTCCCACGGGATCGAAACTTATGCGGGTAAAACTGCGGGGCGCAGCTAGTTGGCTGATACATTTGGTATAGATAGAGGTACTCCATAAGGTAAAAGTGGACTTTCTTTAAATAAAATGCTCTAAAGTTACTCTCAAAACGGCGAAGGAAAACATTGTGAGGAAACCGGCATGTCCTTTAACCAAAAATTCGAATATATGTGACATCTACCAACCCGCACTGCGACCACGAGGTGGATTACGGCCCACTCCCACTCACAGAGAGGAGGCCTGTATCCCAGCACTCCTAGCAGTGGGAACATTATAGGCTGATTATGGAGGTTACCGTATCACAAAGTTTTAGGAGGAGGAGGAGGGGAGGTTTCAGGAGGTTTAGGTAAGAATCTTTGCTTTTAGCCAGTATTGTAGTTCGACGACACGGTTGGCGCAGTGGCTGAGCGATCGACTGCTGCGCTGTGTGTCGCGGGTTCGATTCCCGCACGGAACAAATATTTGTATTGCCTACAGGTAGTTGTTCCGGGTCTGGCTGTTAGTTTAAATATGTGTATGTGCGTTTAAATGTTTGTAAACGCACCCACGATACGGGAGTAATTCCTAGTGCGGGGCAACGTTTTACATTAAAAAAAAATTGTCAGAACATAAGTCAATCACGGGACAATTTATACTAAGTAAAGCCGTTAAAGTAAATCAATCCGTGACGATTACCTGCTTCGTTATCTTCGCAGAAGCCGGTAAATTCTCATATTATTACATTTCTCCTTTTTTTATCATATTAGCCCAGTTAAGCCGACTTATAAAACTTTCTACACACCCTCTCACATACATACACTCACCCTTTCCACCATACACACACAGAGGACCGTTAACACTTTAAGTTTCTGTTTATTAGTTTTAAATAGCTATCTTAAGCATATTTTTGTTTAAACTGTTTCTTTTGCATGTAGCTCACATGGTCATCCTTTACTTGAGGGCTTGAGGCGCTGCTTGCTGAAACACAGGCTATAAACCTAGTTCGGCAGCAGATGCTAATAGTGAGACACAATTGTTTGTTTAGGGCTACCATGTAATAGGTCTATAGCATATAAGCAAATTGTGTAAACCTGTTTCAATTTCTTGTTCAATAAATATTATTATTATTATGTTATATTATTAAAACAAACCCTTGCCTACACCAACATACGCACTTAGTGCATTAGTTGTTACCCTCCAAAGGCGGGTGTACCAGCCACGCAATTAACCCTGCGCTCGTCGGCTCTCATTCAGTGACGAACAAAGAAGTATCCAGGTCAGGCCTGATTACAAACGACGTACGCTCCCCCGGCGCATACGTCGCTCCGACGTGCTAATGCTAATTAATTATTATCGGTGAAGAATGAAGAGGCTTTTTAATTAGAATTGTGATTTGATTTTCTAAGGACCGATTTTTCCAACGCCAGATAACTTTATCGGAGGAATAATTTTGAATTATTGACAGTTCTTCCATACAAAAACCGTCAGACGTCAATTTTATTCCACGAATAATAATTACCGTAAAACGGGGTGAATCGAGATGCAGGGGTGAATTGGGACGACACTTTAAAATGGATTTTAACGTTGAAATAATATAGTTTGTCGGCAGAAAAGACTGTAATGTGTTTACTGTTTTTTATTAAAGATTAAGTGTCCTTATCAGCCACAAATTATATTATTTTAAAGTTCCATTTTAAAGTTTCGTCCCGATTCACCCCTGCATCCCTATTCACCCCGTTTTACCGGTATCGGTCGATTGAAAAATTAGCCCTAAGTGTAGTTTTCAAGTTCTGTGTGTAAACATGCGTATCTGATTGCCGAACGTAAATTCCGTATGAAGGTTTGTCCTGCTAATATTATAATCGTGCTATCTTACTAGTTCCTTTCCTACTAATCCGATCTTATTATAAACCCGAAAGTTTGTGAGGATGGATGGATGGATGTTTGTTACTCTTTCACGCCAAAACTACTGAACAGATTCGGATGAAATTAAGAACACAAATAGTTTATAATTAGGATTAATGATAAATGATTTTATTATTTTATATTATTTTATACAAACCTATTTGTACAAACACTTTTACACGTCAGTCATATTTTAAAACTAGATGAGGTCGGCGTTTCCTATCTGACTAGTCTGAGAAGAAAGGCCGAAACAAACTCAGAGGTCAGTCTCTTTTAAAGTCCAGACATAATCTTGGTCAGATCATATGAAGACCATGTAGAACGATGTATGGCCTTTTGAGGAAAGAACCACACAGATTGAGAGGACCTGTCCAGTCAGTGCACGCATTTGTCAGAAATCGTGCAGCTCAACTCAAAACTTACGGAGCTCAACGATTCGACGAACAATATTAAAGAAAGGACATTTGGGTAGGCCACATTAATTACTCAAACTGCCAGACCATGATAAAAACTAACAGAACAGAGAGAAAAATAAAGAATAATATAAATAAAATGACCCACATAGTCTTCACATTCACAATAATTAAAATAATAGAATACTTTACAAAGTAAGCAAATTTCATAGTATATATGTATAAAATTAACACGTAGGATACTTTTTATCCCGATGTTCCCACGGGATCGAAACTTATGCGGGTGAAACCGCGGAATGCTGCTAGTATTATAAGAGCGAAAGTTTGTAAGGATGGATGGATGGATGTTTGTTACTCTTTCACGCAAAAACTACTGAACGGATTTGGATGAAATTTGGCACACAGATAGATTATAACTAGGATTAACACAGAGCACTTTTTATCCCGATATTCCCACGGGATCGAAATTTATACGGGTGAAAACGCGGGGCGCCGCTAGTAGTCCAAACAATCATAGGTTACTACTTAATACCAACACACGGTTTGTATTATATAAAAACATAATGGAAGTTCATTATAAAACGCTTTCTTCGGAACATATAATAACTCAGAAGTCGCATACTTAATTATAATTAATCATTTCTAACCCTATATTTTTAATGTAATTAAACATGCATTCCTTTCATCAACAATTTTTCCATATAATCACGCTGAATCAGCACTTCGCATACCAGGTTATGTCCCTAAAATAGGCAAACTTCACATCCCTGACCTATTTTCCTCGATTGCCTCTTAAAACCAGCTGGAAGGCACCCAATTCATCCGTGCAGTAGTGGACTGAAAGTGACGTCACTATGTTTGAAGACAATGGACGGGCGTTGAGCAATCTGTCTTTAATTTAGTAGATCTTGCTGGAAAACTATCAATAAAGTAAAGTTGGACTGTTCTTGCGTAACGACAGGGACTGCTGTAACTTCTGATACCCTGGTACGTAAATGACTACGAAACTTTGTAAGTCACAATTCGGCTGTTTGATTTAGGATTTCTTTTAAAAAAAAATACCGTTTAATTTTCTCCTTTATCTTCAAGAGGTTAAAACTTTATGATACAATATGTAAAAATCTAATCTCCAGCAATTACTGCGGAAGACTGATTTGATTGATTGATATAAAGGGATGCGAACTCTGCTCCTCTCATATTAAAATCTAATACCTACATCGAACAATGGGTACACAAAAGAACCCGCTTCTCCGCCATCAAAAACCCTGACATCATATTATATTACCGAACCGTACAGCTCCAAGCTATCCAAACTTCGCAAAGATCTCTCCTTGACACAAAGTGTAACGAATATGTCCTCTGTTTTCCTTTAATTCCAGATTAGTTAGGTAACATAATACACCCGATAGCTTTGCGTAACTTCAGCTAAACAAAACATCGCTTAACATCCGAGGTTGGGCTCTCAGACATTTGATAGCAACTCTATAGATACGTAACTACCTAAGGAGGTACTGGCGAAGCAAACACGAGAGGCAGACTGAAAGGATATTACGTTATAGCCTGTAGGCTAAGTCAATACTGATATTTGAAATAGCTACAGCTATCAAAGACGCTTTGTTGAGAAATTATGGTAGAACTTTGAAGACAGTGTCTCATTCCTCGAGTTTCACTCAGATTCCGGCAAACATCACTATATGAGCCAACTACGTGTTAGGGTTAAAGGGAAAGGCCGTTCTAAGGATTTCAATAATACGTTTATTATCCTTTTATTTATATATTGGAAGGTGTGTTTTACTAATATTAGGTGGGACGTTTGATCCCACATAAGACTAGAGTCACTATGAGAAAGTAAAGATTTCAGTAAAGTGGTGGGCGGGCTTGGATAGTAAAAAATAATATTGATGCGTTACAATGAGAAAGACGATAGTGCTGAAGTAGGATCGATTTGTGTTTGCTATAAGTATAATAGCAAACACAAATCGATCCTAATTTAACACTATCGTATCACATATCCCTGTATGTATCGTTTTAGTATCGTATCGTATCGTATCGTATTTGTTGGAGTATTAACACTAAGATCATGTTAACATCGCTATGTAGTAAGCATGAACATATTTGGCTTAATTACCTGGAATATTATGACTATAGTCGTATCGTATCTGATGACTAGTGAAGACACAAATTAAAGGATGTAGTGAAGCGACCTATTTGTAGACGAAATCTAGACGATAAAGATTTTTGCAACATGCTTAACCGTAAGGGTGAAACAAGTTCATAGGTGTTCATAGGAGCAAATATATGTACTGTAGGTATGTAAGCAAAGATATCAGTTACCCATAAAATCAGTCCTTTTTCCCATGGGAATAGTAACAAAGAAACTATACAGAGCGACACGTGCTACATAAATAACACTACTCCTTTTGCACATAATATTATAACTTCAGACGCAATCGTTACAAGTTTACGACAGCACATAAAATATTTCCCTTTGCTACTGTTTACGTTTTCAATTTCCGCTCTCCTTACAACTTCTGGGTTGCACTATTTTATTATTTTACTAGTTATTAAGACCTATATACAGGGTTATTTTTCAAAGACCAGCCAAATTTAAGGATGCGGTACAGACCATCAAACTGAACAACTTTCTCCATGGGACAAATAGTGTAATCGCGAAAATTTTATCAACTGTCCCATAGAAAACTTCAATACCTACTCGACCTAAATGTATGGGACGGCTGAATTTTTATTCGCGATTACGATGTTGGTCCCATGGAGAAAGTTGTTCAGTTTGTACCACATCCTTGAATTTGGCTGGTCTTTGAAAAATAACCCTGTATAACAAGTCGTTCGAATCAAGCGTAGGAACTGTCTAAATATACACGTATAATGCTAAGCCATCTAAAGAAAGAAAGAATGAAAATACATTTATTTAGCACAGACTAAAAGACACACAATACACCAGATACGTACATCGGATAGCAACAAATAAAAATCAAATAGATAGTATAAAGACCGATGTAAGAAAATAGCAGGAAAGTGTGCCTCATCTCTTCTTTTGCCTTCACCAACCAACATCATCTCCTCCAGGAATCATCTACTGCTGATTAAGGCCTTAGCCCTTCGTATTAGAACGTGTTGTAGTGGAACGTGGATCCACGCGAGACACAGTGGCTTTTTAATTGTTCCTGTACTTACGGCATTCAACTGGTTAACAACTTAAAGCATCGTCTATTTCCGTATCAATGAAGTTGATAGTAATGTTTTGCAGTTATTAATCATTTCTTAATTGGAAAAGAGTTAAAACGTAAGTTTTCTATAACAAGATTCTTATCAATTTATTTCCTTTGTTACAGGTAAACCGAATTTCAAGCTATTTGCTGCGAGAGCTGAGCATATCTTAGTAATGTATGAAATGAAAGCCCTTGTTATCTCTACTAGTATAGTATGCGTTTCACCATTAATAATGTCAAACACAGTTCCCATCATTGTGCGTAGCTCGGAGCAATATCCATTCGTAGCATGTGTTCCTGAGGCTCAATTAGTATGTACCTAGTTAGGTCCTAGTAATATGTGTTGGGTCTTGACGGTACATTGACATCAGCTATGTATACCCACGTCATAATATCGTAGTTCAATGGCAGGTGCTGAATACGACCTTCGTACAAAGAGTATTGATTCGTAGTAAGAGGTTATATCGAAATTGTATAAGAGTCCTTTAATAAGGTTTATTAATAATTCGCCTTGTTGGTCTAGTATTCGCATGCGGTACTGCTGAGCCTGAGCATGAGGACCTGGGTTCGATTCCCGGATCGGGCAAAGTGTCATCAAGGTTTATACACCAGGAATCTCTCAGAAGGAATCTGGATCTGTGCCCGGTTGATAGCACAACCCTAAATCTCTCACTCACTTTGGGTTTCTACCCAGAAATTCTGATATGTTGGGTAACTTTATCCCACCTAAAAATAGTTCATTATTGTTATAATGAAATCAGCTGCTATTATTTCACCCAAAATTGAGCAGTGCCATATTTCCCTTTCGCGATCACCATACAATTGGCACATAAAGTGTTCGCTAACTAACAATGTAATTGGTACTGCGGTCGTGCTGCCGCATCCATTAATTGCCTAATTCGGTTCACTTCACCAGGGACTGACCGCAGAACAGATAGGGACAGAAGGCTTATCCTGACGCATAATGAGGATTCGCAAGAAGTAGCCACGTCGTAATGGGCGTGGGTGGTGCCCAACAAATAGCTTTTGGTTGGAGTCAATTCTATCCATTCATCCGTCCGTCCATTCTGGCCGTCCGTTAGCAATTATCGACCCTGTCTGACCAAGCAATAAATTAACTACTTCCTAAGTTATACGAATAGATTATACTGGGGTAAGTACAAAGATTAGTCAGTTACCCAGTCTAGACAATTCAGTTAGTACGGTCTGCCCGTGGTGCTCCTGACCTGATGTAGTTACATAACGAATTTCTAACCTAAGAAGCATAATCAGCTTATAATGTTCCCACTGCTGGGGAACAGGCACCTTCTCTCGGTAAGAGGGAGTAGTTAGTAGAGCCACATGTCTCCGATTTTTTGGGTCTATGCCGGTTTCCTCACGATGTTTTCCTTTACCGTTTTGAGAGCAGTGGTGATGAAATATTTTATACAAAGTAAGGCGCCTGTCTGGGTTCGAACCTACAACCTACAACTCGTAAGCTGCAGTCGTTACCACTCGCCCCCACTGCTCTCAGTAGTACCGAACCAATATTCAGTTTTGCGTTCTTCATTAAGAAGTTTTGAATGAACCTTCTACATCTTTATAATCTACTTGTGCCAGTGAAATGTGATAACATTTGATAAACCGATACTTACATGTGTTTCCCTTTGTGAGAATATCACTTGTCTATCTGTAATCCTAGCGTTATCCATTGATTTGTACTTTGGTATCCGTTATCTAATAGTTCAAATGTATAGGTAGCCCATTGACTATGTATTCGATGAAGCGGTGAAATGTGAGAGGTCATGATTGTTAGTGGTATAACATTGTAGTTAGGTTCTGTCGTAGCTATATTTAGCTATAATGGTTGTGTTACCAAGGAGGGGCTTGTGGCTAAGTAATAATAGCGCGCACGGGTCGATCGATCAGGTTAAGATACGCCTGCTGCGGTATGTCCGTGGATGGCTGACCATCTTTACATACCAAGACCCCTCCGTGTATCGGAAAGCACGTTAAGACGTTGATACCGGCTGTCTTTGGAGAATTGTATACAGTGACGGCTCGTCGGAAACCCGAAAGCATAACAATCAATCTTACTAAAAAATGTCGTATTACACAGTAGCTAGGTTGTGGAGGTCAGATATATATAGCAATCGCTCCATGTCAAGTTTATTGGTATTCAGCTGCATCCGGTTAGACTGGAAGCCGACCCCAACATATGAAGTTGGGAAAAGGCTATAAGGCTGTTGATAATCATGAATAGTTTTGTTACCTCCAATGACTTTAAAACAACTCCCTATTAGTATGTTTTTATGCCATCTAGGAAATCGAACTCAGGACCAGAATAATGTTTTTAAACTAAGAAAATCTTAAAAAAGTAGGTTGTCATAAAGAGTGAATAATATAAACCGTGTTTTCTTCAAAACTTTATATAATAAACCCACATCTGACATTTATGGGCCGGCCCAAAACTATAAAACAACAAATTCAACCATTGAAAAGCACCATCGTGTTCCGTTATCTCTGCCATGCACCATTGGCTGTTATTTGTATTTATTTTTACGTTGTCCATAAAGCCTTCGTGGCCCTTTTCAGTTTCTTATCAGCAGTTATATGTCGCTGGTCGGACTCGTGATAACAGTTTATTTCTCCTTGCTTTGTCGTCAGCAGCGATGGATAGATTTGACTTGATGGTGTAACAAGCCGTCTTAGAAACGATCGATGTTTTTAAGCTAAGTTTTTATTTGTAAGCCTTCGCATTGTTTCATCATCACCAGCCAGTAGTTCATAGTATCAGTTGTGCAATGGGACTAGTAGGGCATGAATTTAAAAATATTTTAGTATCAATTGTCCCATGGGACTAGTGGGACATATATTTCAGTTTTTCATTTCATTTATTCAATAACAACACATATTGTATCTGAATGTTTAAAAATAAAAAAGTTAAAAATAAAATTCAACCAAAATGATCTTAACACAATAAGTAATAAAACAAATGTCCATAATAACGAATTCATAAAAACAACCAAAATAAGAAATCATATATCATCAAAAATGTCAACCAATAAGTACATATATCATAATAGTAACAAATTTACCAATAATAATATATGTAGTCCAATAATATGAATGAAATGGAATAATAATAACAATGTCCAATAATAATTCATAATCAAAAAACAACTAAAATTAAAATAAACGTCTATCGTCAAAAATAAAATCATAACATTACAAAAACATAATACAAAAATAAAAACATTAACTATTGGATTATTTATCCAAAAATGTCAACCAAATTCATATAATGTTCATTAATGATTTTACCACACTTATGTTATTTCTGAGTCATATATTCATTAACGGAATAGTAGCATTTTTCCAATAAGAAGTCTTTAAGTTTCTGTTTAAATAGGGTGGTTTTGTATATTAAACTCTTTAAGGTTTTTAGGTAGGCAATTAAATAATTTGACCGCTTGATATTGCACACAATCTTACACGATATTTAATTTTGTATTAATTTTATGCTTTAAGTATTTGTGCCGTGTGTTTTCTTTTTGGTGTCTTTCGTTATTTGTTTCATAATCACTTACGTTTTTTGCCATGCTGGTCAACATTGTTAATATGTAAAGGCTTGGTACTGTAAGTATCGATTGATTTTGGAAAAATTTCCGACAAGACTCGGTTTGGGGAATGCGAACTATTGTTCTGATTGCCCTCTTCTGTAATATGCTCTATTAGAGTTATATTTGTAGCGGTTTCTCCATAATTGAATACTATATCTCAATCTTGACTCCACTAGTAGTGCATAGTACACAGATTTTAAAATAGTTAAACAAAGTTCATCCCGTAGGCTCCTGAGGGCATAGCCACTTGAAGGCCTATTTGGCATTGACCCAACCATTTTTATTATTTCTTCAGGAGTCACGGACGTCAAACACATTTCATTATTTACCCTATCGGTAGACTCATAATCCCACAATCCCACTTGTCCCATCACGGGACTGGGTCAATGGGACTAGTGGGACAGACCTACTTGTTCAGCCTCTGTAACAATCATTATCTTTTTATTTCATCATCCTAACTAGGTTCTGTCCTTGACTTTGTCCGCGTGAAATTTCTTGTTCTCCCGACCCACCCCGTCGCATAGCATCGCTTTCCCGCGCTATTACTTCGTTGTCGCTTAGCATTCTGTCTGACTTATTTTGCTCAGCTCCTAGCGCGATGTTAAATAGTAGTGGGCTATCAAATGCAGAAAAAAAATTCAAATACGACTGGTTGTTCCAGAGATTAGCGCATTCAAACAAACAAAAAAGAAAATTGTGTAAGTATTAGAAAATTTCAAACCGTCTGGCTATTTTTGTGTTCAATTAAAAACATTCACTCAAAACTGCGCAAGATTCACCTCAACTCGATCAATAAACATTTAGTAAAGTTGTCACGTTGCCAACAATCGATCGCTTACGAAACAACGTTGCGACACTATCAGCTAAAAACTTGCTCTAATTGGTGATTGACCCTGGGCCGTCAATCGAGTCAATATCAATTTGTAGCTAACAAGCTCTGCCAGTCTTCACCAGATTGATATTGATGGAACCCCTTGAAGTTTAAAAGATTTGCCACTTGTTTCTTGACTTAAAATAAAATGATACCTTAAGGCCAATTCCCGCAATTAAAAACGTTAATAATCTAGTCGCAACCTCATCTCAGCGACAATCAATGTCAAAAACTTGCCAAAAATGTAGGGACATTACAGGTATTTTTGACAGATTGAGACTTAGACCAGACTGTAATGGTTCTTAAAAAAAAAATCATAAAAAAATTAAAAACACGACTGCCCCGCCAAAAACGAACTAAAAAGTAAAAAAGAAGTTGTATTCCCTGACTAAACAGATAAATAAAATTGTCAATGCAGTCGGGGGACCATTCTGTGGAACACTTTTTAATCTAAGAGGTATTGGAATAAACTTTATTCCAATAATATTGGTCGCAGTTATTGAATCCAATGTCATTCATATATTCACCCTAATTGCGTAACACACTGTCAATCACAATAAATTTTAAGGATATTTCTTATCCATTGCTTCATATAACGCAATGCATGTTGTTGAACTGTCAAAATAAAAGCCATTGCTTCTGTTAGTGTGTTAGGCAATTACCCCGCCGGTCAGGTTCAACCCTGCGACTCAAAAGAAGTAGTCGAAGCTAATTATTTCGTGGTTTCAAACCATTTCAACTGATCTGCCGGATTATTATTTTATCTGACCAACTCAGCCTTCTGGCTAATCGCACCGCCATTCACTTAGATAAATGTCCTCAAGTTAAAAAGATTCACCACCATCTTTTAATCACTTATCGGATTTGCATTTATTCCCACTGGGAAGGGTTCCAAGTTCCAACTATTAAGCATTAGTCGTTTTTCATTGGCACCAAGTATTGAACCGGGAATTTGCAAGAACTCAATATCCATTAAAGTTTCATCCTTTCAAGTAATGAAAACGGGTAGTACTGTGCAACTAGAAATGAGTCTCGATATAAGTAAAAACATATACACATTTGATATATATACACACATGATCAGCTATACGTATAAAAATATATGCTATACGCATATATCTTTCGCAACTATAGGATGAAGAATGTCACTAATTTGCGCGTTGCTTAAAAGCCTAGGTATAATTAGTATTGAAGTTCCTTGCTTTATTGATTAATAAGCGGGATTTTATTAGAAATCTATCAAAGTCGAATTAATTAGTTGCTAGAAAATTGTTCTCTTAAGCCGGTCATAATCAGAAAAAAGTCTTCTATTAGGATTGGGATAGGTTGGCTACTTTTTATTGATTCTTCATCCAGGCGTGAGGCGTTGAAATTGCCAGGGTTCATTCATTATTGTGATGAAATATTTACTCTGTGCAATGACGTATCAGACGAGAAGCAGAAAGGCAGCTACCACACACAAAGCGTAATGGAAAACCAAAATCATAAAAGCGGACCCATCTCAGGAAGTTAAGGTTCAAAATGCCTTTAAATGATATTACAAATAACGGCTATTACCCAAAAGTTTTAACTGATATTAACCCTGCGAATGCGGAAGTGTTTCCATATGAGACACGATCGAACCTAACGTCACGGAAGGCATTAGGCATGCGATATGCGAGCGCAGTTTATGTCGCGAGCAACTGTTGCCGTATCACTCAGGACTCAGGTGCACGCAGTGAGCATTACAGATCTGATAATGACAGGATAGGTGAAAAGCATTTCAGAATTATTATATCAGCGAGGGTTGGGAACAAGCTAGCTGTGCTGTGGGAGGATTCCGTGAATTCGATATTCTTTCTTACTTCAAAAGTTCGCAGAATTCGTGCGGGTGGTAAGTAAATATTTTCTGTGGCTCAGAGGAATTCGTGATTGATTCTACAAGTTTCGAAGAATGCGTGCGCTGGTTTGGTTTATAATTTTCTGCGAATTCTTCGAAAACAATATAAAATACTAATGCAAATGTTTACCTATTTTGTAACGAAGTTCTTTTAACGCGGCTTGCGGTAGGAGTAAACTGGTAGAAATCGTCACACAATGAAAAAGTTTTATGTCCCCTCCATGCGACCTTCTCTCTCTGTGAGTGTGTCTGTGTGAGAGAGATAGTTTTCATGATTTTAGAGGGTGCTAAAGCCATGTCCAATATGGCGACTTTATGAGTGCTTCTAAAAACAACTACTAGAAACCCTTGTATTAAAAACGCGTATTAAATTCACTATTCTGATCTCTGTGTCTCATTATTATACGAGTGTGTGTGCGTGCGAGTATCGTTTAGAGAACTTCGTTCCTGACGGTGCGGTGGTCCCCAGATCGTACAGGTTTTTTTTTTACAGCCAAACTTATCACCTATCGGTGAGAATCCCATCTATAACTAACAAAATACGTTCTGCGGCGGAAATTATGTCACGTATTAGCTATATTCCCCGGTATCATTAGCAGGTCTTCCAGTTCAGCCAAGAAATTCTCCACTAATAAACACAACACAATGTTTCATATCCTGAAAACAAATAGCACACACGTGCCGACGAAAATCGTTCCAACCACCGCGAGCTATGTTAATATCCGAAGTTAGGAAGTTCACATCTACAGAATTTGCATAGCAGTATAATCTGGCTCGTATACATCTTGCCAACTTTCGCGTGCAGCTTAGCTCGTGCAATTTATTGCCCGTGAGCTGCGGCTGCTGGCTTGTTACTGCTCTTTATTTGTTCTATTGCTGTTGTTTAGAGATTCGGTGAGGCAGTGAAAGAATAAAAGCAGGTGGGAATAGGGAAAGATTGTTCGAGAGATATTTGCTGCGACCCCTCGCAGCAAATATCTCTCGAACAATCTTTCCCAGTAATCAGTAATGGTTAAGTAAGGTTTAGCTATGGTGTGAATTGTGTTTTGGTTAATGGAGTGATATTGAACTGAAACGCTCGAAGTATATCAGCCAGTCTACTCTGTAAAAGAAGTGAGAAAAGTGAGAAAATTCCACCTGTCGGTTTATTCTGTAAAAATCTCACCGTGAAAACTTAGGTAAAGTGAGCTGTCATTTCTTCTGATGCTAGAGATTAATACTATTGACAGAGCCCACTTCACCTAAGTTCACGGTGAGTTTTTTATAAATAGAATAGTTCGACTGATGCTCTAGGCATTGACACTATTGACAGCTCATTTCAAGCTCAATTCACCTAAGTCTTCAGGATGACTTATTTACAAAGTAGATCGGGTGAAACGCGCTGGTTTGGTTATTCAAATACGAACTTGAAATGATATGCTGTAGAGCTACGCTACATAATAAAATTATCTCATGCAATAAAACAACATTACAGGATCACGCTTTCATCTGTTGTTTCAACAGTTTTACTGACCGTAATAAAAAAATATCCACTTAATGATTAGGTTGTATAAAAACTTTTTTCATCTTCTTTTATAAAAAAATCACAGCCTGTATAAAAAAATAATGCCTTCATTCTATATTTGAATTTATTAACATTTGTGCCTCATAACTTGGAACACGTTGTCCTATTACATCCCGTTCATAACCCTCCGTCGCGACGGGCCCCGTTATCCCGTACTAATTATAATTATGTAAAACGAAGGGATCGTTAGACATGTTAATAAAATACGTCATTTAAATTTGCTTGTTAATTTTATTATTGTCTGTAATAGACAGATGCCATAAATTTAATTTGTTTATTTTGTATTTCTACATCCTCCTACGATTTTACGCACAGTAACTATAGACATCTATCTTCTAGGCACGCTCGTTCTATCATAAACCTCATTCATCGCTTTTCAACAATTTTCCAGAAATAAAAAGAAACAAAAACATACCCCCTTATTTATAAACTTTGCTTAAAATGAAGAGACGTTTAAACATCCAAAAATGTATGGTTAAGCAGACGCTTATCATTGCTTAACTACGTTTATAAATAAGGGTGATAATGTCTGAGAGCCTTAGATCATAATATCATAAAAGTGCAAACTTACACATACATGAATATAGTTTCTTTCAAAGTTAGCAGCGCGAAACATATTGCGGCTCAAGTGTCGTACACTTGTGTCGTAGACTAAACGTTAATTAGCGCTACTTAGCGAAGTATTTGCGACTCCCCCGGGAGAGAGAGGGTGGCTTGCGTTTAGCGCGGAACCTTCATGTTTCGCTCCCATTTGATTATTTGTAATTCGGATGAAGAATTCCAGACTAGGAAAGAGCACAAGACGTATTTTGTTGATTTTTCACTCTTTAGTTCAACCCAGATTAGCATGGGTGTATTTTACACAGTAAGTCAATCCCACAGTGCAAACAGACCCATATAATGGAACAATGTATGTAGGCCATTCAAATGTTTTTGTATCTATGCAAGAATCGATCCTGCTGATCTCTGTATGTATAGGTTATACATCGTCGCAATTCCTAACAATAAATTCCTATCGCAGCAGTTATCGTTCAATCGGCAACACGATATGATATATTAAAGCACCTGACTTATTTCTCAATTTTATCCAAAGTAATAAATCTATCGTACATGTTTGAAATGATTGCGCTACTGCTTCCGCATACTTGAATGTCAGTCCGACACGGTAGCTGCCAACCGTGTCGGGCCCTGAGGAATTTCTTACCTACCTTATGTACTACCATCTAATCGTATATTTACGGTAGATTTATTACTTGGATAGTTTTGGGCGTTGGTATATCAAATCAAATCAAAAGTCATTTATTCAAATTAGGCTGAGAATCAGCACTTTTCGAACGTCAAAATTACAAAAAACAGTCACACACTTCCTATTGATTTTGCTGGGAAGAAGAAGTGGCGCAACAAACTCCCCAGCACCACAGCTGTCTGTTGAGTTAGAAAATACTTGATTGTATGTAATACTAGGTATGTAAAGTAATTAACATTACAAGACACAGAACATTAAATTAAATGATTTAGCCAACAATACCAACAAATACAATAAAAACTATAATCATGTACTCAAGCAAAAAAAAAAAATTAAAATTAAAAATGTAAATAAAGACTTACTACCTAAATAAAAGCCTTCAGACATAAAGCGCGTGACCGCTTACATATTTATGCATTGCTGCAACATAGGAAACATGGAGTTAGAATTAACGGGCCGGAAGGACAAAAGCTGCGGTTATGCTTTGATAAATATTGGTGGGCTGATAGCCGCGTTATCAGTCCTTTTCACACAGTAACACCCAATGTGACCTGGCTGACCGACGATATTAATCCTCATTTATATTTTCATTCACGTTAAGTAAAAAAAAATCGTATTCATTGATTACCTAAGCAGAAGCACTTCCTTCAGCCAGAGATGGTATAAACTTAACTAAATTAAGTCAAACTTAAGGATCGACTCCAGAATATCACTATCGACAAGTTTCTTGAGACCACCTGCCGCTATAATAATGCTTAGCACCTTAGTATAATGCTAACAACATCTCCTTACTTCAGAATGCACTACAAAATACTCTCGAAGCACAACTCCAACTATCTCAGCTATGCCCACAACGCAGCGCTCAGTTTACACAGCGAGTTAATAATATTTCCTACAGCCCAGGATTCCTTTTATTCTATTTAACTGGGTGCCATCTTGAATGGAGACAAATGGCGAGTGCGTTCGCAGAGTTATCTCGGCGCCATTTCTTCTAATTCGCGGCGCCAATGACCCGCGCCGCTGTAGGGTTAATTAAAGAATTAATCGCCGATCCGGGCCGTAGGGACCAGGGGATGCGCCGTGACTGAAATTTGTCGTAGGGTTATTAATAGGACCCGGGTAGGGGATGCCTTTTCCTTGAGTTCTAATCTTGCAGAAAGGCATTTTTGGAAAGGTAATTTCGTAGACGTTATTGCAGCTAATTTCTCACAAAGCAGCTTTCGTACATTAGTTAAAAGCGCCTATATACGAACATACAATTACAATATACGCTGACACAGGATTGTAATAATTTACAACAACCAGTTGTACTGTCGGAAGCTCTCGCTTTAGGCAATTAATCAGTATTCAGCAAAGACATGTCGAGTCTGCAATCACGCGGCGCAAATCAGTTGTATACCTGTATACCTAGTAGGTATGCTTTGTAACATTATGTCGTAACATGGCAAGAACACACACCATTACATGTGACATATCTGTCTTGCTTATAAACCCGAGAGGACTCACCTACCTGTAGGTATATTATATATGTACCTGGTAAGTGCATCAACATAGGCGTTGATGCGGTATTATCAAGTCCAAGCTGAGTATTGCACGTTTATGCAAAAACTGGTACTAATACCAGCCATAAACATTGATTGCTAGTAGTTTTACTGTCAAACTAATGGAATACGATTTTCTTCCTTTTACGATTCGCCTTCATTTTCTGCCAATTCTAGAATACAAGTACCTTATAACTTCCGCAATCTGCTATAATCCCACTTGATTTATTGAATTTCACGGGGCATTCCTGAACAATCAATAGCGCTTAATTAATGAGAATAAACAAAACATGGCAGTAAACGTTATTAAATTTTAACCTATTAGTAAGAACTATATCACCCATTAATCCGCTCAAAACTTTACTGTGAAAATAAGCTGACACATCGTTTTCATTCGCACCGGTACCAGAGCTCAAATTGAAATAAATATCGGTGTCGAACGGCATCTGTCGGTACCCATTAATTATACTATACCTACATGTTTGTTCTACAGATCTCTAGTACAGAATACTTGCAGAAAACCTACTCGTGTACAATACTAAGCTGAACGCAAGGCCAGCGTGCATCAATAATCTGATAATCTCATACAAAACTGAGCTGCGCCTGAGACGTATGTCTTGCGTAAACTAAGAACCATAAAAGATAGCGTAACCATAGAATAATCGCGTAAAGCGTTTAAAATAGGAAGTCCTTGAAATTCTGCGTATGTACCTAATGTAAAAATAGGTCCACAATCATCCTATAATGTTCCCACTGCTGGGACACAGGCCTCCTTTCGGTGAGAGGGAGTGGCCCATAATCCACCACGCGGGTCCAGTGCGGGATGGTAGATGTCACATGTCAAAAATTCGTTTTTTGGTTGTAGGACCTGCCGGTTTCCTCACAATCTTTTCCTTCACCGTTTTGAGAGCAGTGATGATGAAATAATTTACACAAAGTTAAGTGCCTGACTGGGTTTGAACCTACGACTTAGAACTCGTAAGTCGCCAGTGTTACAACTGGCCCATAACACTGAAAAATACGCAAACGAGCTTTCGGCGAAAACCTTTATTAGAAATACGCGAAAGTTCTTGGTCTTCTGCGGACGCAGTGCAAGCCTAGCCACACCGGTTGAAGTATTAAAGCTTAGCAAGTTGGGAGCTCTTATCTAACATCAGTATTCAATACTATCTCACCGGATACAAACAACATTGCACTGTTTTGAGTTTGAATTTGATCACACAAAGTTAGCATTTTGAAAGCTCTGGTGCAAGCTTTTGTGATTGTTATATTACATGTTTCAGTTTGCCTCACTTGTAGTGGATTTTCTGCTTCCCCTTTTTCATGATTATAGGAAGCTGCTGCGAACCCGATATCCTCGTTCTCGATTAATTATGTATGTGCATCTATTGGTCGTGAGGTCGAAAACATCATATATACTCGGTCGAAAATACCCCGCGGTTGATGGCCTGTCAGAATAGCTTGTTTGTTGTTGTATTGTTACGAAATACCAATACTGTAGCGGTTGGGTTTGTTGGGTAGGTAAGTACATATTGTTAGTAAAGTTTGTGCAATGAAACAATTATTTAGTAGATATAGTAGGTACATCTTGTGTTGATAACGTGGTTTGGCATTAATTATATCTGTTGTAATATGGTCTTCTACGAGAAGCTACTTGTACATTATGGTGGACATGACAAGCACTAAGCAAAATCACTAAAATAGATACGGTTTATGTCTTGTTTCGATTGACGACCGTCTAATAAATAAAGCATCGTCCAATCCAAATAGGGTACTCTATAATATAAATAATATGGTATGTATTTGCTAATCCTTCTTGCAACAGAATTCAAGAAAGAGGAAATCTATTCAAGAACGACACTCTTGCAATATTTATAAACATCATGTATGCAAGACTCGTCGATTGCGATATTCTAGATATACCTATGCATATCTGCTGCTACATCCTACTATAATATTATAAACGTGAAAGTTTGTATGGATGGATGGATTGATGGATGTTTGATTCTCTTTCACGCAAAAACTACTTAACGGATTTGGATGAAATTTGGCACACAGATGGTTTATAACCAGGGTTAATATATAGGAGACTTTTTATCCCAATTTTCCCACGGGATCGAAACTTATGCGGGTGAAACCGTGGGGCGCAGCTAGTCTGATAATATGCAGATATATATTAACTTACATCTTAGAAATAAAATGCTAAGGGTCGTTTCCCAGATGTTGGCACGTGTTGTATTGCACACAGCTGCAAGGTCATTGATGCAGGCACTGGGGATTCTCAAAGTACTCAGATGACCGTCCAGAAAGCAACTAAAGACTATATAACATACATAAACAGAATATTCCAAACTTAAGTCCACGTTACAGCAAATACCTAACTTTCCCCAATTAACCCTTCAGCAGCGCGCGCCCGCATTAACCTGCCCACATTTATTATGCGAACAAACTTGCAATAAAACACAAGTAAGGCACAATACCCACAATAAGTCGCACAAACTCGTACACTCGCAGTCTCGCACACACGCAAGATGTAATTCACTCGGAATAATTATGAATAATGTATGAGAAACAAAATAAACGAGGGAAATGGCTCCGGATTTTACCGCTAAATTAGATTTAGGACATGCTGTAAAAATATATATATATATTATTTTAAATGTGCGTACAGTGGTGTTTAGACACCAATTGGTTTTTAATTTGGATAGCATTTTTTTCTGAATAATACATATTGTAGGTAGTATTTGATATTAAAATAAAATGAAACAGCTTTTATTGATTCCTTACTTAACAAATAAAAAATTGAAAAATTGAAATAAAATGTTAGTAGATACTTATCATATAATCTTAAATTGTAGTGTTAGTATTCGTTTTCTAAGTAAGGACCGCCGTAGGCGGTAAAAGCCTCCTCCTAATGCTTCCACGACCTTCTGTCTTTCGCCAATCTGCACCAAGTTTTGCCAGCTGTTTTTATTATTTCGTCGTTCCACCTTTTGAATGGTCTTCCTCTTTTGCGTATCTCATTGATCGAGATTCAATTTGTAGTGATCTGTGCCCACCTTTGTGTCTCCAGTCTCTTTGATATTGCTTAGGAATAATTGTAATGTTTAGAGAAATTAATCTAACGAGATTGTTGTGGCAGTTGAAAAAGCCGGACTCCATACAGTACATTTTGCGCGGTACTCTTCGGTCTTTTTACTAAGAAATAATAAATTTAAACTGAATAATAAAATTGTAAGGCAGATTTTCGTAGCTATAATTAAAAAATATTAACGCGAACTTTATTATAATAAACAACCTTTCGTATACAAATTCGTAATTATAAACAGACTGAAACCCAACTATTTAAAATAAAAAATAAATAAATACAATTCCTTTGTTTACTTACACAAAAATTTCAGCACAAATCTGATATCATTGTTTCATACCGTCACAGTTCGTCAATTTCCCTGAAACACAGCAAAAGCACATGCTACAATGAATATGAACAAACGCTGTAATAGCGTAGATATGAAAAAACCGGCCAAGTGCGAGTCGGACTCGCGCACGAAGGGTTCCGTACCATTATCTATAAAAATCACGTATGTTGTATGGGAGCCCCACATAAATATTTATTTTATTATTTATTACTAAAGTAAAAATACAACTCAGTATTTTGTGAAAATTTCAAGTGCCTACCTGTTGCCATTATTGATATTGAGCAAAAAAGGACAAAAAAATCGCGTTTGTTGTATGGGAGCCCCCCTTAAATATTTATTTTATTTTGTTTTTAGTATTTGTTGTTATAGCGGCAACAGAAATACATAATTTGTGAAAATTTCAACTGTCTAGCTATCGCGGTTCTTGAGATACAGCCTGGTGACAGACTGACGGACGGACAGACAGCGAAGTCTTAGTAATAGGGTCCCGTTTTTATCCTTTGGGTACGGAACCCTAAAAAGGACAATAAGGGATGAGGCAAATACGAGAATAAAGGATGCCTGCTCTGTTACTAAAAGGCAGGGGAATTATGAGCACATAAAAATGAAGGGAGCGACAGTCTCTCCTCTAGACAATGCGGGGAAGCGGCAACGCTTGTTATTAAGTCCCCTGCTATGTAAATATGTACCGCGAGTCTTCGAAAATAAAGCCGCTGGGAAATTCTTTCCGAAAACATTATCTCCGAGTTAATTCTGAAATTATTTGGCGAAGTTTTTTGTCGCAATTTTTGAGTGTCGCAGTGGCAGGGTTAGAAACTGTTCAGCTTAAAGATCCCATGATGTTAAGTTTTATTAAAGAGGATACAATGGATAAACTTCTTATACTAAATTAACTAACTATTAAAATAAAAATATACATTGATAATTGAGGATTAAATATATATATAGGCTGAAAGAAACTATAAAGTCTAACAACCAGTCTTACCAAGGGGTATCGTATTACCCAGTAACTAGGTTGTGGAGGTCAGATACTCAGTCGCTCCATGTAAAATACTGGTATTCAGCTGCATCCGGTTAGACTGGAAGCCGACCCCAACACAGTTGGGAAAAGGCTGGGCAAATGATGATGATATAGGCTGAAAGACAGATATTGTGACGGAGCATGTGTTAAATGTTGTTTGAATCAGATAGTCCAAGAACGTGCCATTAAAAGATCGTTAATGAAACCCTTTGGTAACGGTTTATTTCGGTCTCTTGCCAAGTCATTAAATCTTCATAGTCCTCCACTAACCTCAATCTAATAAATTCCCAGCTGATTCAAGCTTTTCATTTTTAACTTACAATGGCCTTTTATGAACTTAATAAAAGCAATCGAGTTCAGTGCAAAAAGGATGAAGCAAAATGACGACGCCCACTCGACGAAGCTCTAAAACTAAAAATGGTTAAAATTAATACTTTATTGTATCAAGAGATACGACACCAATGTCAAAGGTCACGAACTTAAAGACTTTGAACTTCAAAATGCTTCAAATATTTATAATCCCAAATACATCTGAAAAACATTTGATCCACAATTGTCTCCTTTTATTATCTTAGCGAACTGTCAGAAACAACGCAGTTAATAAATTGAACGCAGTTCTGAAAACCTAGTCATCAATAGAATAATGTCTTCGTTTTCAATTTCAAATCTATTGCATTTAATAACACATAGATATCGTTTTTTTATTTCAGTTATTTATCTACTATTTTCTCTCTGATATTTTTCATAGCCAATTTATAAATTCCAAATATGAAGTATTTACGTCTGCCTTATTGTCGTAATAGGTATACCTAGCTCATAATATATGATTCGCAGCGCAGACTGTATCATCTTAATTTAAAGGGTTATAACCCTTCGACCTAATTCATACATCCTCATCTAGATATCTACTGCTGAAATCTGATCTCCTAATGAATCTAGGGGATTGCGTAATACACATAAAAAGGCAGTGGATCGCATTCCATATTTTTCATTTTGACAGTTCAGCCACGTTCATTGCGCTATTTGCGTTGTTGAAATGACGAATTTTTTAAACCTATGAAGCAATATATTAGGAATTTACTTCAAAACCCTCGGGGAGTGTGAATTAATGTGTGTTACACAATTATTGTGCTGCACTACAAAGTACAAGTAGTAAGTGCACAATAAATTACTGAATACTTTCAGCGCTAAATGAATTATTTTAAAACATCGTTTGTTTCTGTAAATCGCTTGAAAATTATAGAGACAGATATGTTTTCAATATGTCTCGCGCTAAACACATTCAGTGATTTGTGGTGCAAGCTGGTTTTAGTCACCAATCTTTGTGAAGGAAACTGCCTTTGGTGCCTCAAATACTCATCCTCCGCTAAACTCATTCACACAAAGATTTCCAGGCAAACCGCGTCACTGATTAAATCGATATCTTTATCTTGTATTCCGAGGTGGTCGCCTCGCCGGTAAAATTTTGTACATAACCATATTACCTACTTTCTTTCAAAGACGTGTCACGTCCGGGCGACATCGAAACTTTCCACGGGTGAATATACTACTCGGGACTTTATCAGGGCTACCACTTTGCCCAACTCTACTATGCTCTATATCCTGTTCTGTTTGCTTTGTAGTTTTTGGCAAGCTCTTACTGCACGCTATAAGTACTATGATCACCAAACGCGGTGATTAAGTAATGCAATTTACCTTCCGGTTCGGTTGTTCTTTCTTGTGGTCTTTGTAACGAGGCTACTCATGACTACTCATGATGACTAATGTCTCCTCAGACTCTTTCGGTACTTTTCCTGGTTAACGGATAGCCCTGTTATCAGTGGATATGCCAGAAACAAGGCAACAAACAGTCTGCTTTCCCCCTTATCCGCCACTGGACGGTATGATTAATATTCTTTACCAGGGCTTAGGGTTGTGAACTTCTGACATCGCAATATTCCCGCTAGCCATGTTTAGCACGTAAATATAAATGTCCGGGTAACAGGTGCTGTCTCATATTTTTGTTAAAATGTATATTATGACAAGTGTCCTATTTGTGCAGCGCACTGCGCAGCTTTGCGCTGAAATATGTGCAAAGGACATGCCTCGGAAATGTGCAACACATTCTGGATACGAGGAAATTATACTTTTTGGTGCTTATTATGACGAAAATTGCTTGACTGAAAACACCTGATCTACTAGTAGGTAAGCGAAATCATTAGATTTTTTCTTCATTCCTCATACCGTAAACAAACCCTGCCAACCTTACACTGGGTAAATTTCCAGAGTCTTTCAGATTAAATATATTCGCAACACGTCTCCGGCGACGATAAACAATTAATTTCTTTAATCAACTGTGCCCGACGCGTCCCCTGAGTAAAATAGATACGACCACTGTGAAAAAAGTAATACGAGTATAAGACTCCAGTTTATGTATCAGCTAGTTTATTAATTATTCTGCTTAGCTTTGTGAATTAATTTTAGTTACATTGTAAACTTAAGAAGGAAGAAGCGTAATGAAAGGTATTTTAATGAACGATGTTTCTTCTGTTGGGAGTGTATCTTGGATCTGTAAAAAATACTTAACGCTCTACAGGGTGGCAGGGATATCGACGCAGAACCTGTTACCATGGATGCAGTACATGATTCTGAACGCCCGCACTTCAAAATGACGAAAAATTTCAACGCAGCGTGAAATTTTTCGCCGGATATTTAAAAAAAAACTTGCTGTTCCATACATTTTGACCACGTAGGTATTGCACTTTTCTGTGAAATAGCAGTTCTTTTTGTTGATAATTTGACGAAAAATTTCTAAGAAATGATCTAGAATCATGTGCTGAATTCATGGTTACAATTTGCGCGCCGATTTGCCTGCCGCGTTGTATAAAAATATACTTTGTCGGTTTTCCGTTTTTGGAGTTTATCTAATTACAGTAATCGGTATACTGTCCAAAGCCAATATTTTACTATGTAAACAAATCCAACTAAGAAAACTGCGCGTGCTCCAGTATTGTAGTAATCATCAGCAAGACCACAGTAACCGACTTCAAACACCCAACAACGGTAATAACTAACAGTTAAAGCTATTATAACAAATGCTTTTACTTTAGCACGAAGATCTAAATACGAACAAATACGAAGACGTAAGTAAGGCATTGCCGACCAGTTATCTTAGTCGGCAACGATCGAATCGTTAAAGTTAATGCTGACTCGGATCCGAGCCGTTACGGTTATATCTAAAACCGCTTGCCGTGCCCAAGTGAGGAGGTGATGCGACAAAAAGCGCTCCTGAGAAGTGTCGTCAATTTAATGATTGTCGTATAAAATCGGCTATCTCGGCAAGGTGATAAGGGTCGTTAACATTTTTTTTGAGGAGCGCAAAAAATATTAAGCGATCCAGCATTTTCGCTACTTCCATGATCAAAAGAGAATGTACCGATGGGAAATCATAGGAAAACATCGACGATCCCCAAAACCACATTAGTAAATTTGATACTTGTAAGTAATGTTACTGAAGTTAGCTCAAGTTTAGGAGATGATACTTATGTACTTATCTATGTTTCAAATTCTAGTTCTGTAGAGCGAAGTAACGAAACCGTGATCTTGATATGTCGTAAGCCTGGAAACCACAAACTACTTCAGCTTTAAAGCTTCATATCATTTAGAAAACCTACGTATGTTTAGAAAGTTTGAAAAGCAAATATATGCTCGTAGATTTGTGTTTTTGAAGCTCATTTGTCTTGTTTAGAATTCCTTCCTTCCTTCTTTATTCGAGAACAGGCCCTAGTTCTTTTTTTGGATGATTAGAAGCTGGTAACAACATAACTTAATCACGCTTCTGTTCCCCTAAAGGTTGCGCAGAGGTGTACCCATTTTAGTACACCCATTTGTCGCCAGTTATGTTTAAGTCCCATGTAATCGGGGATAAGCCTATTGCTATCAACTGGGCACAAATCCAGACTCCGAGCTGCTGCTGAGAAATTCCAGATGGAAAAACCCGATAACAGTTTTCCCGACCCGGGTATCGAACCCAGGACCTCATGCCCAGCAGTAGCGCTTGGGACCACTAGACCAACGAGGCAGCTAATTAGCAGTGTTCAAAATCCTTGTCATCTTCCATCAATTCTGGAGAAACTTCCTCTCAATCCCGCTGCAAGTTCCTCTCTTGCACCATATTATCCTAACGGGATTCTAGTCCGACCACCGTTACCCGAAGCCGATAGCTTGCAGTCTAATAGAATAGTGCACGACACACGATTGAATCCAAGCCAATCCGAGCCAAGCTCCCGATTTGTCCGCCAATTGTTTTAAACCTTACCTATGTATGATAATATGGAGATGAAGCTGGTTTTTATCCGTACAAGATTCTTTGAACGTATCGTGTTATGAACATCTTATGTGTTAGTTAAAAAAAACTAACCAGCTAGTTCTGCTTGCAGAGCGGTCTTCCGGGGGTAAGCTAGAAGAATTTTCTTCAAATAGGGCTATTTACCGAGGATTTTTTAATTTTTAATTGCATCACATCCCTTCTCGTTCAACCTAATAGTCCACTGCTGGACATAGGCTGCTCCTAAGCTGCGCCACAACACCCTCTCATGAATAAAGGGCCCGTCTGAATATATCTTGCTAAACATATTGAAGCGACATTATTAAGACCCAGCTCTCTTGCTTTATACCCCACAATGGTCTTATGCTAAGCCCCTATGGGACGCCTAATTGCTCACCGTAGTTCAGTTTAGTTCATAATTGGTAAAATCTGCTTTCGGATTCTTTTGGACCCGTAAATCTTGCTAACAAAAGATACATCTTTAACATAATACAAAAAGGCTTAAATTGATAACTATCACCCGTGCCCACCTAACCCATCAATATCCATGCGCAACCTAACAACAATATTGCTCGCTCCAAAGAGCACAAATTCCCGCCATCCTTTGTGGACAAGTTATGAAATAAAAAGGCAAAACAATGGCCATGCATGCACGATGGCGCTTACCCCGCGCCATTTATCTGCGGTGCGTTTAGTATGCGCCGCCACAGTCACGCAGCCGCAACGCCGCCGCCACGCTGCCGTCACGCTGCGGGTACGCGCCGCACAATAACACGCATAAATAAAACTTTGTATGTTTGTATACTTTGAACGGTAGCTGGACGGAATTTCAATGAATGAAATGAAACTCTGCAACTGGAATTTGCAGCGTTTTTATATAAATTGTAATTTGTAGTTGTAGGAGTTGTGTAAAGCAAGGAATACTGTGGTTCGTGTTAAGAATTATTATCCTTCTGTAACTTTGTGGTAATTGGGACTGAAAATAGTCAAAGTTTCAGGGTGAGAACTGCCTATTATTGTCTAGACATCGAGACCAATAAAACGTACCCTTGTAATATAAACTTGTTATAATCTTATTTACTCAAAGTTACTACATAAGTTTCTACATTTTAACATTCAAAACGTTCCTCTACACTACACAAAGACAAATTCGACTTGTTTGAAATACAAACATATAATCTTACAAACTTAACAGAGTTTCAAGTGGTCTGAATCTAATTCTAGATCTTGTAATAAAATCGGTCTGTTCGTTCGTTCACCCGATTACTGCTGTCGTGTGTAAGTAAGGTTTGTTACCCACTATTACCTGCTGTTGTCCGAAAAGTAGAACGTTGCAATTTTTTATTTTTTTTATTAGCCGTTACTGTCCCACTGCTGGGCAAAGGCCTCCCTACTCTCTTTCCACCTCTCTCTGTCCAGAACTGCCAAGGACCAATCTTTATGAAAGGACTCCAGCTTATCCCGCCATCTCCGTCTGGGCCTGGCGCGATATCGTTTGCCATTAAGCGGGACCCACTGGGTCGTATGTTTGGCCCATTGATTGTCTGACATGCGGGAGACGTGTTCAGCCCAATTCCATTTAAGCGTGGCAGCTTTCCGAGTGACATCAGTTATTTTAGTGAAGGAACGGATTGTTGTATTAGAAACCCGGTCCACAAGTTTAATACCCAGAATACTCCGTTCCATAGCTCTCTAGCAAACCTCGAGGGTGGACCTCTGCTGAATTTGCAAAGACCGTGTTTGAGAACCATACGTGTGGACCATAACGTTGTAATGTACAAAAATAATGGTGGAGAATATAGATCTTCTCCTCTGATCTAATCCAATGAACTGGTGTTCACTTAACTAGAATAAAGAATAAATTCGTATGGGAAATCGCACCTAAACCTGCGGGTTAATTGCGTAATTCCTGGAGGAATCTAGGAGTTATTTACGTTGTTGACCAGACAAATTTTTCGAACATATGAAGCAATGGATTAGCGATATCCTTCAAAATTATTCAGATTGTGATTGATAGCGTGTGACGCAATTAGGGCGCTAAACTTGTTCAACATTCATTATTTCAGCGGAAAGAACTTTTTAATTTTCAAAGAATAGTGTAACATTGTTGCAGCGCTTTTCAAGAAAGACAATCTTATTACAGTAGATATTTATTTCAGTGATTCTAGTTTCAGATTTAGTTCACATCTCGTGGGAAGAGCGTGACACTGCATAACATAATATGAATATGTCCTTCCAGTAAAATCGAATTTCCTCTCGCCATGTAAACCGATGGACGGGCGTCCTTAACGGCATTTCGTTCACGTCTCCGTTTCATATCGGCCAGCAATCGCTTGCCGAGCGTTCTACGACGACATAACAAATATTGAGCGCGAGAATTGAATTTAGAATTTCTTATTTTAAAATATCCGTCGATAAAACGCTTTTGGAATAGGTACGTGTTTCTAAAATCTTCGCTTTATGTGTGCCAGGGCCCTGGAGAGATTATAGAGGAGCAGACTGTTTTGTGAGTAAATGATAGTCGAGTTTAGCTGAAGGTATAGCTGGCTAGAAAACATTTTGTTAAATCGAAAATTGATCGTAAGGATAAGCTAAGCATAGAGATAGGAAAAATACTGCCAATACGAACCGTAACAAAAAGAGGATTAAATGAACGACAGCTACACTATCGATTCCCTTTTAAATTATTCAAATAGGTGCCTTCATTGCTGTAATCGTCGTCAATTTTCCCAGTCTGAGCAACAAATCTAGGCTATACGTAGCCCCCGAATTATGTTACCACACCCTCATTCATCATGCAATAGACTTGTAGGAACAGCTAGATAAAACTTTATTGATATCTATGAATCTTTAGTTTATAGGACTCCAGACCACTAGGAAAGTCATAAACACGTTGGAATAGTGGACCATCACGTGAAAGGGGGTGAACACACTCATCAAAATGAACAGCTTTATTTTATTGGCAGAAAATTCATGCTTTTGTATTATATCTCTTTGAAAGAAATTGATTGAGCTGTTTTATGATAGTGTTCATCAACGGCTCTCTACAAGTTATGATAATTGTCATAGTTTTTATTGTCATAGGAATATCCGCTGTGATATGAAACTGTGCTAGCCGGATATTAAAACTAGTGGAATTCTACCTACACTGGTGCACTGCATTGCGAGATGCGACGTGTCTTACCGCACAGCACTAATGCAGAATAACCTTTATAAGCAATCCAATGAGCTGTAGAAGAATATAAATCTATCTATATAAATAATAAAAATGGTTCTTCGAAATGTATGTACGCCCATAAATTTCGACCGACTGCACCAAATTGGATAATTCTTTTTTTTGTGTTCATTATTGTCAGGACAAGGTTTGTATACATACTAGGGCCCGGTAGGTGGCGCTGTTTTTTCGGGTGGGATGACGTCTGCCGGGTCCGCTAGGTTCTATCAATCAATCAGCGTTTTACTTATAGGAGTAGGGTAGGAGTAGTGTAAGAGTAGGTTAGTAGTAGGGTAGGAGTAGTGTAAGAGTAGGTTAGGAGTAGGGTAGGAGTAGGTTAGGAGTAGGGTAGAAGTAGGGTAGGAGTAGGGTAGGAGTAGTGTAGGAGTAGGGTAGGAGTAGTGTAGGAGTAGGGTAGAAGTAGGGTAGGGGTAGGGTAAGGGTAGGGTAGGGGGTAGGACACCACGCGAACGAAGTAGCGCCGGGTAGCTAGAAATAATTTATATAGCAAAACAACGTTTGCCGGGTCCGCTAGTGACATATAATTCTGTAATAAAAAAAAAACACTTACACGTCAAAATTAAATGATTAGATGAGTTCGGTGTTTCCTAACTGACTACTCTGAGAAGACAGACCGAAACAAACTCACGAGGTATGTCACGATATGAGGACCATGCAGGTTCATATCTGAGATGGTCTTTTGAAGAAAGAACCACACAGATTTAAGTGGACCTGTCCGGTCAGTGCACGCATTTGTCAGTAATTGTGTAGCTCAACTCAGAACTTAAGGAGCTCAACGACTCGACGAACAATAACAAAGTAAGGGCATTTGGGTAGGCCGCCTAAAGTACTCAAACTGCCAGATTCGCATTAAAACTAACTGAGAAAAAAAAACTTCCCAAAGTAAATATTCATGTCATTGTGTATATAATAATCATCAACTGTCATCAAGTGTATACATATAAAAAATATTTAGCAAAAAAACAACACCTGTATGTAAAAATTGGAGCAGCTCAATCCCAAGTCTTGTGAAAGATAGGACAAGGTTGGGAGGCATGGCAACAATAATCATTAATCACGTGTTGCAAGTTATTAATATTACGGACAACCCGCGCCACAGAGATATATATGTTTGTGGTGCGAGCGGGTTCACCACAATAGGACAAACGGATGGCTCCGAAATCACGATACTCGTATTTGATCGTCTGTCGGAAGGTATTCAGCAACTGTCGTTTGAACTGGATATCTCACCATAACACTGGAGTGACCTGTATCCAGCAGAAGACTATGCGCCTATTATATTTAACTGCCCCGTTGGTCTCGTGGTCGCAAGCGCGTCTTCTGAGCGTGGGGTCCTGGGTTCGATTCCTAGATCGGGCAGTGTTATTGAGCTTTTTCATTAGGAATTTCTCTGTACCAGGCCGGAGTTTTGTAGTTGGTGATGTGATACTCTCGTGGCTGGAAGAGCTCGTAAAACCGTTGGGTCTAGCGCCTGAACTATCCCGGTCGTGTCCGATTGACGTCCCATCGGACTATGAAATTAGATGAACAGAGAGTGCACCTGCGATTGTTACACATACAGTACACTATAATATCTCCTGGGTAACTGGCTAATCTAGGTCGGGAGGTCACATAAGTAACATATCATCACGCCTGTATTCCTAGAAATTATGGGCAGAGGTGTACCTATGTTCTATAGTACACCCACATTTCGCCTTTTATGTTTAAGTCCCATGTAAAAGGGGGCAAGTCTATTGCCACTTGCTACCAACCGGACACAAATTCAGGCGTACTTTTTGATTTAAATGGTGAGGTAATAATTTTCCTGTTATTCAAATTTCTAACGCAAACATTATTCTTGTTACAGGTAAACCCATCAGCAACCAGGGTATGCTTCCATTTAGAATCAACAGCTGGCGTAAATCCTTGGAGCCTGCGCTGTTAATGTGCCATCAACTAGCTCTAATTAGTCGAACAATGCTAATTTAATGCGCGTTCTATTGCTATGTTTAGCTACGTTGTGCTAATCGTAGATTGTGGCGGTTCCGCGTTGATTTAGGTACTGTTCTATCAAGCTGTGTGATAATTATGTAAGTAAATAGCTGATTATAGGGGATTTACACTAGGTTGATTTTCGTAGTGCATTTAGTAAGCGACCAGCCGGTCGCTTATTAAATCGCCTCACAAGCCCAATCGCCACCCCATTTACACAAGTCGATAAAAAATCGCGGGTGAGTAGTTCATTTTGCATAAGAATGTCGATCTTCAAGCGGCGGGCAATCGCATGCGACTGAGCATAATCACGATCGATTTTAGTCACCCGCCGCAAGCGACGTGTCGCCACACGACAAAATTCAAAACCTACTATACTTTGGAACTTGCGATTTTAGTCACCTGCGGCCTAGCCGAATTGCCATTTAGACTAAAGACTCAACTATGTAAAGCCCGCATAAAGAACTATAACAGCAATGATTTATAACAGCAATGATTTATAACAGCAATGATTTATAACTGTGGTCGTGTCACCCATTTGTTACCTTTGTTGAAACTAAAAGGTGAGTAGTGGCAATATTTGCGTTGTCTGTCATCAAAGTTTCATTTATTTTAGCTGGACGATATGAAAAAAGAAGTTAAGCCAAGGCAATTAATTAAATAAAGTAATTAGGTACTTACTTAATTAATATCTGTAACAGTTACAGTTAATTACAGTAAGAAAGCCATTTAGTCGTCTGCATATTTAAAACAATTATTTTCTGGCCCATTAACAAACCAACTGAGCATGCACTCATGCAACATATAAAGAAATGAAGTGTTAATCCTCAGCAAAGCGCGTAACTGCATCGAAATGCTAGTAAACAACACATTACGCTAAATATAGCGTGCTGTTTGAGCTATTAATAACATTGGCTTAATTAGCTGTCTAGACATCCATCTTCTGAGCTCTTTGTGTCAAACTATTTATGTATTCACTGTTAATTTCACTTGATTGTCAGTGGCTGTAATTAAAAATCTAGTTGAAACGAAAGTTAATCTTAGATTTTAGTGTTTTTGGCTTGATGATAATTATTTTAATGTTAAAAAGCTCGTTCTTGACTTGTTTAATTTAGTTTTGATGCTAGTAATTGAAAACTTTGATCCTCACAGCCATTACGTCGAACAGCGAAGCCATAAATATGATTGGTATAGATTATTGTTAATAAACTTTCAGTCTGGTAGTTGCTTTGCTTGAAATATTAATAGGAACGCAAATTGACGGACTTTAATGAACATGGGTTTATCATTAAACCGCTACAAGACTCGATATAGGTGGATAGTATCGTAAATTAATCTCCATGAATCAAGTCGAGTTTGACCAGAGCGTGTTGCCGGTGATGACCTATGGCAATGAAACGTGGTCGCTCACAATGGGCCTCATTAGAAGGCTGAAAGTGACGCAGAGGGCAATGGAGAGGGCTATGCTTACGTGATTGAATCAGAAATGAAGAGATCCGTAGTAGGACCAAGGTAACCGACATAGCCCGAATAATCGCCAAACTTAAGTGGCAGTGGACAGGACATATTTCTCGCAGAACAGATAGGCATATAGATAGGCAATAAGGCCGAAAGGTTCTAGAGTGACGACCGCGTACCGGAAGACGTAGCGTTAGAAGGTGGAACGATGACTTGAAGAAGGCCGCAGAAATGCACTGGATGCGAGTAGCACAGAGCCGGTCAAAAGTCAAAAAAAAAAAAAGTCAAATCATTTATTTCAAATAGGCACATAAAAGGCACTTTTGAACGTCAAAAATAAAATTAGAATAAAATTGATTCTAGTCGCCCCTTCCAAAAGGTAGTTTTCGTATGGAGAAGAATGGGCAAGAAACTCCACCGTTACTCTTTTAAAATGTTTTACAATATATTGCATACATTATTTATATAATTATATGTGAAGACGATGCACCCAAAAATAAACTTACTATACCACAATAGGTAAAAGAATTAAAATGGATAAATGTAACCATGACATATAGATCAACTATGTGATAGATACATGGTGCTCACATATTCACAAACATTCCAAACGTAGACGATTTTCATAAATAAATAAGGAGTAATAAGTCCGGGTGTGACCCCAAGTAATTACAGAATGTAAATCAATGTCAAAAAAAAAAAAAAAGAATAAATTATACAATTACATTAGCAACCAGTTTGATTTTGTCTAGACTCTAGAGATTGTCCTATGGAGCAAGACCAGCATGTTTCCAAGCATTCTTATCTTGGATATAATCCTCTAATTTGTAATATCCTTGCTTACAAAGTGTAATTTTAATATAAGTTTTAAATTTTCTTTCATTTAATTGCAATATTTCACAAGGTATTTTGTTGTAACATTTAACACAGTACCCCATAAAAGATGTATGAACTTTAGATAATCTGAAAAAAGGTTGATCTAATTTATCTTTATTTCTAGTATTAAAATTATGTCTATCACTTATTTTATTAAAAAGATGTTGATTTTTTCTTACATACATAATATTTTCATAAATGAATTGGCAAGGTACCGTCATAATATTAATCCTTTTAAATAGTTCCCTAAGAGATTCGCGGCGACGTAGATTGTAAATGGCTCTGACAGCTCTCTTTTGCAAAATAAAAATGGATTCAATGTCAGCAGCCCGACCCCACAGTAAAATGCCATATGACATAATACTGTGGAAGTAACTAAAATAGACCAAGCGCGCGGTTTCTTCGTCTGTTAATTGTCTTATCTTTCTAACAGCATATGCGGCCGAGCTTAGCCGCCCCGCAATAGATGTTATATGAGGTCCCCATTGTAATTTCTCGTCTAGCGTGATTCCTAGGAAAACTGTCTGATTAACAAATTCTAATTTTTGGCCATTCAATACGATGTCACATTCGCTACTTCTAACATTAGGTAATTTAAATCTAATGCATTTTGTTTTTTTTTCATTAAGTACTAAATTATTAACCGTAAACCAATCTTGGACCTGAAGAATAGAGTTATTCACGTCGTCAAGATTTTGTGACCGTCGGTCTATTTTAAAGATCAATGATGTGTCATCTGCAAATAACACCATCTTCGGTTGATTTTGAAGTAATTGGGGTAAATCATTAATATAAACTAAAAAGAGGAATGGACCCAATATCGAACCTTGAGGAACGCCCATTGTCATTTCAGAACCCAATGAGTTTACGCCATTTACTTGGATTTTAACCTTTCTATCTTTCAGGTATGATCTTAACAAGTCAAGTGCTGTTTTCCTAATCCCATAGTGCTCGAGTTTCATCAGAAGTGTTTCATGGTTTACGCAATCGAACGCCTTAGAGAGATCGCAAAAGATTCCAATAGCATCTTGTGCTTCTTCCCAGGCGTTAAAAATGTTCTTCATTAGGGTAACACCGGCGTCAGTGGTACAACGCCCTTTGGTGAAGCCGTACTGGTGTTCATGAAAGATGTAATTTTTATTAAAGTGACGTAACATTTGATTGAGCATCAACTTTTCAAACACCTTACTGAGAACTGGCAGAATTGACACAGGTCTATAATTGTTGGGATCTTTACTATCACCGGATTTGAACAATGGTACTACTTTACTATGTTTCATAAGATCCGGAAAGACTCCTTGGTCAACACTGGTGTTAAATATGAAAGCTAAATAGGGCGCAATGGTTTCGATGAGAGATCTACATACTTTTACAGACATACCCCAGAGATCTTCTGTTGATTTAATTTTAAGATCATTAAAAGCTCTTATAACAGCCTGGGGGTTTGTATGCTGAAACCTAAGCTCCGAAGGGCATGCCTTTACATTCCTTTTAAGTAAGGCAGCAGAAAGCGTGGGGGAAGAATTTAAAGCTTCAGTAGTTTTAAGGGGAATATTAGCAAAGAAGTTTTCAAATTCCTGAGCTATTTCTACATCTGAATTGATGGGGCCATGTGCAGTCTCTAAATTAAGTTCACTATTTCGCTGTTTTTTCCTACCTGTTTCATTATTTATTATTTGCCAGGTAGTTTTTATTTTATCATCAGCTGATTTTATTTTATTGCTTATATAAAGAGCTTTAGCTCTTTCCCTTTTAAAAGTTTTTGAATATTTTGCAACATACTGATGAAAGTTCGTATTTTTCATATGTTGCTTTAAGCCATACAGTTCAAAAAGTTTTTCCCTGCTTTTACGAATACCTGGAGTAGCCCAGTCACTGAATAAAAACTTTGTGTAAATACTTTTAGTTTTCAGTGGAAAAGTGTCATAAAATTGCGAGTTTAATAGTGAAAAGAACTCGGCGTAGAACTCATTGGGGTCATCTATATTATTAAAACTCTGATCACATAATTTACTGGCCAAAGAATTATTTAATTTCTCTAAATTTTTACATGTAATTGGCCTAAACCTTATTTAAATTTTTTGTAAAGGCCTATAGGAGCTAAATGTTATTATTTGTCCACTGTGATCAGATGGCAACTTATCTACAATTCGTTTGTGTATGTAATCGCAATTACAAAAAATATTATCTATACAAGTGGCAGAAGAAGCTGTCACTCGGGTTGGTTCCATAAACACATTGGACAAATCAAATGACCCAAAAAGACTCAATAATCTGACAGTATTCGAGTTATGTTCCAATAAATTAATATTAAAATCGCCACATACGATTATTGACTTACTACTAGTACTAAGCTTCTTTAAAACATCTTCCATTACAGAATCAAACACCGATAGATTCTGGTAACTAGGAGGTCTGTATACGCATACTATAACATGCTTATCGAGCTCAACACAGGACAATTCAATCATGTGTTCAACAGACAGCCCGATGATGTCTTTACGTTCTTTAGATTTAATAGAATTTTTAAGTAATATTAATGACCCGCCATGTATCATACGTTTTCGGCTGAAATGGCTATGGTCAAAGTGGCGATGCTTGGACCTATGACCAAACCAGTAGACGTCTCTCGGGTGAAATGATGATGAATTGAAGTGTGTTGTGGCTAAACCATCTCTGGTAGAACAAACTGAAACACCCATAGCACCAAAAAGGTTACTATGTAATGTACGTGCCGCTATTTATCGAAATAAACGTATTGTAAGAAAAAAATTAAGGACAAAGTGAGATAAATGCTCACATTTCAGTGTTGTACAAAAAACAATGGAATTGGTACCACAAAATAAATGAGAGGAGGAAGCTAGCTTCACAGTCCACACACAAAAACTGTTCCAATACACAAGTAACTTAGTTTGGTGGCTTTGTAGCATATAAAATATTGACTTGGCTCCACACTTTTTGGCAGCTGACTTCCTGCCTGATAACTTACGAAGGCAGTTTATCTACGTGAAAAAGGACACCTTTTTTACGTAGATAAACTGCCTTCCTAAGTTATGTCGAGTTTTAGTCTAACAAGACATAACTGAGTAAAAGTAAAGTGGAATTTTGACTAGACACAGTCTGAGCTTATGGAATTTTAGAGGTATAATAACAGTCAAAGGACGAGATCCAAGCTTATGACTTTCAGGAGTAAAGGCCCGTTATGTCTTCTAAAGCAAAACTAAAAGCTTAGTCCCTAATACTCAAAAGAGAAACTCTGATGAGTCTTGTAAGTGTTATTCCGTTTTGTAAAAAATATTATCGTTTTGTGTCATTCTTTCACGCTTTGAAATCACGAGCACCAAAAATAACCTATTTTTAACTTCCGCTTTAAAAAACTAAACCCCAATTCACGCCAGAACACAGCATTCGTTAGGTAATAAGCGTACGAAAAAGTAATTAAAACTACCGTTCGCAATTACAAGTGTCCATGGAATGAGGTCGTTACAGACAATGCGATTTTTACGCAAAAGAAACCATGGCTGGCGAGGCCTAAATTAGATTGTCGAAGGTCCCCGAAATTGACCGAGGAGGGCCGAAGCTAATCTTGCGTCCTTCTAGTTACTTTGTAAGGGTTCCGTCGACTGTGAAATTATTGGGTGCGTGTAATTCAAGTATTATTGCAATGAAGAATGAATTCTTTGCAAGATCAGAAGTGTCGTAGTTTCTCTGAATTATGATATTTTAAAAGATGCCGATGGTTGGTCATCGACGTCTTATAAAGTTTGCATTCTCTGTTAACAAAGTATTCATATTTGTTTTCTGCTTGCTTGGCTTCCGGAGTTATTGTTATGCAACGGAAAGTCTCATTAATTATGCATCCAAAAGTTTTGAGTCATACAAACAGTACGTTTTTGTACGTGCGTTTAATTTTACTAAGGTTTACAATCGGCATGGAATGTATGGAATTTGTTTTAAAAGCAGTCATTTATGATCAAGTCAAAACTATGACCACCGCTAGAGCTCTAAAATCTAATACAAAGTCACAGATAAACATGATATTCTTCTAGAGACAAATAACGCAATAAGCAGCCAAATAGTCCCATTCTAACATAGACGTTTGATGAATGATCGTGTGAAACGAAATAATCGCGCTGGTATATTTCGCAAATCGTGCAGAATTCGCAAACTCGCGTGCATAATCAGTCTATAATGTTCCCACTGCTGGGACAAAGGCCTCTTCTCTGTGTGGGCTATAATCCACCACGCGGACCTAGTGCGGGGTGGTGAATGTCACATGTGTATGAATTTTTCCTCACGATGTTTTCCTTCACCGTTTTGAGAGCAGTGGTGATGAAATAATTTGTACAAATTAAAGTGCCTGCTTAGTTTCAAACCCACCAGTTACCAGTTGGCCACCACAAAAGCTCTTAGGCATACTCGCGTGCCTGATGGGAACTCTCAACATTTTCCCTTATATCGATGGAACACACATTTTTAAACCGGCTGCCCTTATGAAAACTCTCGCCCTTTCCTGAAGCCTGATCATAATATAAATGAGGCAACTTCCACGTTCACCGGTGTCCCAGTAATTAAATTAATTAGATTCCCTCGTAGCTGATTGGCGGGTTATTCTGCCATGTACAGCGACTTTACACGTGAAGTGCTGTCACGACGGGCGGTTGCTACGCTCTGATTTCCTTCAATCAAATCATATTTTCTTTTCCTTGTGCCTTTGTGTGAGCTTTTATTATAATCAGAGTATATAGGATGTTATGATAAAATATGTTCGTCTTGAAAGGACATTCTCAAATTACATTCTTTAAAATTTTGAGTTTTTTTTTTAAATTAAAGCCGCTTTAGGTGTCAGTAATTATAATTGGCACTGAGTATATGCTAATGAGCATGGAGCAGCGCAAGTAATAGTAAAATAAAAACATGTGCTGTCGAGGGACCCCGTCAGAACCGAAGTTCTTATGCGGTACTCGAAAGGGACAGAGAGAGAGAAAGTCGTATGATGAGGGCATAACGCTTTTTCCTTACGAGACGATTTCTACCAGTCAACTCCTACGGCAAGCCGCGTTAAGGAACTTCGTTCCAATAATCCGACAGTATCACAAGACTCATCCGAGTCATGTCCACTTTATCATCAATTCATTATGTTTTCGCCTTCTTCTTTGTATTGCCAATGTAACGTTAAGCAGCGTTTGACGCATCTTTGATTAATCAACAACAAAAGGGATTGAGTATATATGACGAGACAGAAAAGGTAAAACGAGGGACACAATAAGTAAAACATTATTTCTTTTGAAAAGATACAGATAAAAGAAAATACTGATGAAAGTTCTTGTAACTTTATTTCTAAAAGCTCCATTGAACATAATTCCACTTTTGTGTGGTAAAGCTGATTGCTTGGATCAACAAACAAATAGATCAGAAAGCGAGAATATAAGGAAGAGAAAAGTAAATACTTCGGCCACATTCAGGAGATAAACCGTACAAATTGCTGAATTTAGTAGACATTATATAACATAGGGTAGGAGCTGATGTTATACACAGAAAACAAGCTGACCGAGTATTGTTTCGGCGAAATTGAAATGTAAACTTCTAAGGCACATTGAAAATATATTCAATGCTCTAACTACAGGGCGACTTTCAAGATGAGATAACAGGGCCGTAATTGAAATTGATAAAGAGAACGAATCATACATCGAAATTTAATGAAATAGCCACAGTTTACACCACGGATATCTAGAGGTTTACACAGTATTAGAGAATATGGGATATTATAATCTAATAATATGGGATGGGAAAATAATAACATGGGGTGTTATGATAAAATGTGTGTATCGTCTTGAAAGGAGGTTCTCAAATTACATTCTTTAACGTTTTGAGGTTTTTTTTAACATTAAAACCGCCATAGGTGTTAGTACTCGTAGTTATAATTGGCACTGAGTATATGCATGGAGCAGCACAAGTAATAGTAAAATAAAAATGTGTGCAGTCGCAGGAAGAACATCTAAATTTAATGAAATACCCACAACAACAAAGAAACTTTACAAAACATGTCACCACAAATCCCAAAAACCTCCAGAAAACACTAAACCAATTCTCATCTAAAAATGCTTTAGTTGTAACACTAACACTTCAGAGCCCGACGTATGTAGCCGGGCCGGGCCCCGGGCCCCGGCTGGGCCATTAGTGCAAGTGCACGGGGGCGGTGACGTCACTCCTCGAGGGGCCACCTCGCGGGGCCACCTCGCGCGCCAACTAGGCCACTGGAGCTCAGCATTGAACGGGTTATATTATGGATACGATGGATACACTAACCCCACGTGTTGTTCGGCTGAGTTGAGCTGTTACATTCATTATGTATTACTTGTGTAGGGATGATTTTTATATGGGCGCAAACTATGCAAAGTGGAGGTGATGTATCGGGAATCCGCTGAATGCGCACAGTTCAGCTTGCTTAGCAGCTTAAAAAGAAAGAAAATACATTTATTTAGCTCAGCACACAATAGATAAAAATCAAATAATAAACTGAAAAGTGTAAGAAATAAGAGGAAAGTGTTCCTCACGCCTACGCCAAAAAGGCCCAGTTCAGCAAAAATGCCAGACAACTAGTTAGTTAGCTAGCCTGACGATGGTTTAACTGAACAGATCAGGTGCAGTGTAGAATGCATATCCAAAGTCCGTCCGTAGAGATGTTTCGAGTATTTAGCATTCAATTCAGCTTTAAACAAAGTTTTTAAAACTAAAAATACGCAAAACCTTCGAAATGCATCCTCATTCATAACCCTTTCACTGCTCAAGGCCCTTGCGAATTAAATAAAATGAATTCCCGCATTCCTTAACCCGTCGAACGCGTGGACCGGAAGGCGTCGACGTCGAGACGTCGGGTGGCACAAATTACCCCGAGATACGTTTCGCGGGCCTATCCATCATCGGACGACTATCCGCCACGTCATCTCTTATAACAATGCAGGGCTGCCCGCCTTAAGACGATATTATTTAAGCTTTAGTGTAATTTATACAGTGGAGACTAGATATAGAATATGTATGTGTGGCTAAAGTTGTGAGTTGTTGAGTAATGGAGCTGTTTCTTGCTGACTTTACCTTTTGGCTTGTTAGGGTATGCCAACTGGGTCACGTTACTATGCCTGCGCTGTTCTTCCGTCCGTCTGTCCATCCGTCCGCCCATCGGTCCGTCCGTCCGCCTGTCTGTCAGCGGGCGGTATCTCCTGAACCAGAATTTGCAGACAGATGAAATTTTCATAGAGCGTGTATTTCTATTGCCACTATAATAACAAAAAATTAAATAAAAATTTAAGGGCCACACAAGAAACGTGTTTTTGCGGCGTTTTTTGCCTTGTGGTACGGAACCATTCGTGTGGTTTGGCAACCAAGATAAATTATACAACAATACTTGATATATCCGCACATCTTTAAGATTTATATAAAAAAAATGTCGTGCATGAATGCCTGCACTGATTTTTATCGCTACAAATAAATTCAAATTTCCCTAACCGTTAGGGAATGATCATTAGATTCTGATTCGAAAACCGCATACTGGGTATTGATATCACAGCAGTAAGTACCATCATTATGGTACCAGTGGGGCTTTTAAACCGCCATAACGCTGTAATGCTGTTAAAAGTGGGCATAATAGTACCGTGCGGTTTGTAAGCGCACAAATGGAAGTGCCAATAGGAATAAGTTAGCAGTGTGGTCGTTTTGACCATTGCGTGTACATTTTGTGGTTTAGACTTGTATTTATTTTAGGAATTTTAGGGTTATTTACGGTACTTCTTGTTTACATGAATGATTAAGTCAAAGGAGTGAAATTAGATTTATTTACAGTAAATTGTGATCTATAGCAGTGTTCATAGTCTCAGGTAATGCACATTCCATCGCCAGTTATCTTCTTGAGGGCTGATTTGTCCATCGCCAGATAACATTTATTCGAGGAATAAAATTGACGTTTGACAGTTTTTGTATGAAATAATTGTCATAATCTCAAAATTATTCCTCGAATAAAGTTATCAGATGATTGAAAAATCAGCCCTTATGGAAATGTATTCCAAATTGATTTTTGAGTAATCATTTGTAACAAAAAGGTCCTAATAAGTTTTTGATTACAATTGTATGGACATTCAGATTGTTGTTCCAAAACTTGAAAATTATACTCAAATTCTTAATTATTTTGAAGGTGTCAGTTTATGTAAGAATTGCACCTAAAATGTTGTATTGATGATGATTTTGATGAACATGATTGGAATTGTATACTACGGCTACATTGTCGCGATAACGCGTACTATTGTACAACAGACAGCGCGAGAAGTGTAGTTCGCGTTATCTCGACAATATAGCCGTAGCATAACTGCTCACAATGGTGTTACTTCGCGCTTTGAAGAATAACTTCTCATCAAGCCACTATGTTTTCTTAATAAGGTACTCCAAGCAAAGTCTACAAAAAGAGCATAGCCATATCTACTCCATCGAATTATGTGCCGTCCCATCGGACTATAAGTGTGAAGGAAGAGAGATTGCACCTGTGTCTGCGTACATACTTGTGCACTATAACATCTCCCGCGCCGATGCTGACTAGTCTCTGTTGAGATTGGCCGCCATGGCCGAAATACGTTCTAGAGGTCGATTGTTATACTTAAACTGCCTTACATAACATCTCAGGCACCCCTAAAAGTAACCCTACCCTCACTCTGCCGCAGGTAACATGGGCTACCTCGCGGTGACTTTCAGACATATTCAATAAATATATCCAGCGGCCGAAGTATCAATCATGCATGCCTACAAGCCTTCTGAAAGGGACTATTAAATATTCACAATAACGAAACTTTCGAGTTCACGTTTGTTCAGTTCTCTTGTTAGACCTAAGTTTTGTAAGGTATACCCTATAAGGTACTTTCATAACTTCGATCGTGATTGGGATTCCCAATAGATACAGTTTCTATAGAACGAAACTATTGAGTTACCAGGGTCGGATAAAATCATACGACTGTTTCTCATTGCTCTACTGTAACTACTAGTCAACTTTATCACGGATTTTTGATTTTACATGACAGTTCTGCGGGGTAATTGCGTAACACACCATCAGTAGCAATCGGTTTCATTTTGACAGTTCAACAACATTCATTGTTATTTACGTCGTTGAGCAGACACATTTTTCGAACATTTGAAGCAATGGATTAGCAATATCTTTCAAAATGATTCAGATTGAGATTAATTGTGTGTTACGCAATTAGGGTGCAGATCGTTGCTACATACGGAGTTATACAGGCTCTTGATTACGCTCTTGATTGATTTATTAACAGTACTTTTCGAACATACGTTTCGTTTCAAGAGAAAACCTCTGCCTTTACTCGCTAGTTCTAACCAAAATAATTACTGTCAGTGGGGAGTAAACCAAAGGACGAGGGAGTTCTTTCTTAAGTCACACGTAAAAGTTCCGTACGATGAACACTGAAGGACCTCTATTCATCCTCCACTCCTCATTAGGCTGCGATCGACTATTTCCTGGGCTTCCCATCCCCGGATATCTTGTTTCCGTGACCCGACCGACCGGAAATAGTTTTTTTTTTCCCACGGAACTTAACCTTTTCGTGCGCATTCTAAATTCAAACTTCGTGACTGTTGGCTCTCTTGCCTGTTTGTGGGCCGTTTGTGATTTTTTACGGGTTAGACGGCTGTAGGAAGGTTTGCGCATGACTGATGGAGCTCTTCTAAATTGGTGGCGGCGCGGCGTCTCAGAACACGTTTCTGTCTCATTTGTTATGAACGTATGCAAAAGAGGCGTGGATGAAGAGGCACGTTATTTTAGAAAACCTGGTCTTCGGGGCAACTATATACATCGTGATAAATGTGAATATTTGGAACGCGAATGTTTCTCTCATAACGTTAATTTATCTTTTTATACAGGGTAGCATGGGACTTCGACGCGCAAACTGTAACCATAAATTCAGCACATGATTCTAGACCCACAGCGTAGATATTTTTCGTCGGTTATCAAATGCTGTTTCATAAAGAAGTGCAGCCTACGCAGTCAAAATGTACTGAACAGCTAATTTGGTTTTTAATAACCGCCGAACCATTTGTACTCTATTGAGATAAATTTATAGTGTCAACAATGCCAAAACCGTGATAGTACTGACACAATATTCTTCAGTTCAAAAAAAAAAAAACAACATAGAAACAAAACATATTGTGCGCGGAAGTGCCAATTAGCATGATAGTGTGAATTGTCACTGAAATATGTAAATACATATACGATATTTTTTACCGCAAAAACCAATATTTGTCACTTATAAAAGGTGCAATAATGTTTATTATTTTGTGTTGATTGATTTGTTTGAAAGAAAGAAAAAAGTTTATTTGGACACAGTCCGTGAAACACAGAAAACAAAATTAATAAAATAAAAAATAATGTTTCAGACAACAATAGTGTGGTGGTGGTGTGGTGGTGTGTGTGGTGTGTTGTGTGTGTTTGATATTACTTACCTACGTGTTTTTATTTACCAGATACGGATTTGCCTAGATCTGGGTCTTTATTCATGAGCTCATTGTGCGTTGTAGTGAGTAATACCCCAAACAATTTATAAATATGAGCGTCTTTCACGAAAGTTATGGTAGGCCAGTCATCTTAGGTCGCAAAAAATTGCACTGAACTGATGTTTTGGGATGTTGTAAGGATGGATAGGTACCAGTAGTGTAAAACCAAGTTATCAGTTTCGAAAAACCTGAGGTAACTGCGTGGTGCTCGAAAAACCTCAATTTTTAAAAAATTACTTTTAGTTTTTTACTTATATCTTCTAAAAAGTGCTGTACCTCAGGTTTTATTGGTCCTTCAGAGCTACGCCTACGGTCAAATGGTAGAAAATACTGGATACTCTATGACTGAATGTACACACCTTTCATAAAATATAAGTCAAAAACTGAAAGAAATTCGAAAATCCGACCAACACGCAGTTAACAAAGGTCTTTCGAAGCTGCAAACTTGGTTTTACACTATTAGCATCTATCCTAACAACATACCAAAAAATGAGTACAGTGCAATTTACGACCTTTCGCGATTTTTGTGTCTATGGTGACTGACCTATGGTACACATAAAAGCAGTCCAATAACAACCCGTTACAATTTAAGATAACATCTATCACCCAAAAACTATTCCCCTTAAATTCACGTACAGTGTGAAAATGGCGTGCAAATAAGATTAAAGAACAGTGAAGTGTGCAAAGGGAGTTGGTTCCAACGCCATTATGCTGGAAATGCGAACTCCGGTCACGTTTCCCGACCATTTCTTACCATATTTCAAACTAGGTGCACCAATAAAACTAGGAGCTCCGTCAGTCTAATGCTTGTGGGCCAAGTTATGAGTCAACAGCGGGCTGCAGTTGTAAACATTTGATGGGTACTGTTTTATGCTTCTTTAAATCCGGTGGGTCTGTAATTTTGTTTTCGTGTAAAAAGACTGTAAGGAATAAATAAGTAGTTTTATTTTCGACTTAACGCTTCCTCGGCGGAAATAACTTCCTATGTTTTTGACAGACTTTTGGCATATTCAAAGAACGCTTGTAACTAAATGATTGAATTCAAAATTACTTTCTTCTCAGCGTATGGCTAGGTACTTCCCCATCTGAAATCGGGCAATTCCGTTAATGAACCTGGTTTCTCAAAGAATAATTTTTGAATAAAGACTTTTGTAAATATATGTAGGATGCTAGAACCTATCCATAAATTCATAGTCACCTTTCTTGAGACCAACGACCTACCTACTAAAATAGACAAGGGCGGCTGAATCTTTGTGTAAAACCGTAATATAGTTTTTCTAACTGAACAGACAGCTGTGCTGCTAACACAACATAACACAGCAGAGCAAGGACATACAAAAGAACCGAGAAAGCAGTAGAACCTCGCCAAAATATTCACGGGCGAAGCTCGACCTGAAGCACCTGGCCGCGTAGTCTTTAAAAGATGCCCATCCATAGACAAATATCACCCATCTCTCCACTAATCCAAGGCTTACTCTAGGATGCATATCCGGTAGGCTCTTAAATCCTACCATTTCCTACGGGCACGTCTTCCTTACAAAAACCGCGCCCCCCGGTCTATTTCTAGATATGCAATGGTCACTGTAGCACCATGAACATGAGGCTACAGGAGCTAGTGCAAATCTTGGGGTTCATTCGATTAATCGAGTCTGGTCAAACCACGCTGGGATCGGTGCAATTCATTCATTCATTCATTCATTCTGAACAGACAGCTGTGCTGCTAGGGAATTTGTTGCGCCATTTCTTCTTCCCAGCTAAAGTGAGAAGTGGTGAAGGGCGGGCGTTGACTGTCATATGTAATTTTGACGTTAGAAAAGTTCTGATTGAATTCGGAGTTTTGATTGAAACCTAATTTGAATAAATGACTTATGATTTTGAATTATTAAAATGTCGATAAAACCGCTGTTTCTTGCACCCTTGGACACGGATATAAAAATGCGGTGCCTGTGTGAAGGCTAACAGTGTTGGCTTCACTGCAGCCTCTTAAACACGTTGCCTTCCAAGGCCGGGCGATTGGAAGCTGACAACTTTCCACATAATCCACTTAATAATATGATTGGCTTTAAAAGATCTGAGGGTTGCAAGAAAATAGAATGGCAATGACGACAACACAGGGCCGAGAATCGAGTTTCTAAACAATGTCAAGAAACTTTGCATCGTTTATTGGAGTTTACGTTTTTACAGAAATGTTTGATACACAGCGTGGCATGACATCGACGCGCAAGCTGTACCAATGAATTCAGCATATGATTTGACCCCCTAGCGTAGAATTAAAAAATCGCTGTTTCATAGACCTACGCGGTCACAATGGAACAGCAAATTTTGTTATATACATAATAACCGACGAAAAATTACAACTCAGGGGCAGGGGGTTTCAGAACCATGTACCTACTGTATCCATGGTAACAGGTTGCGCGTCAATGTCCCTGCCACCCTATTGTGTCACGAAAGCTTTTATACATCGTAGAAAGACACGTACCGTACATTGATTCGACACATTCAAATAAATACTTATTAATTTCTGAATGTTTGCAGTGAAAGTAATGTTAAAAAAACTTTCCAAAAATAGTCAGCTGCTAACATTTTGTTTCTAACTTTCACAATGCTAGGCTTGATTAGTAGTGTTCGAGCGAAGCAAGTTTTTCAGCCGAAACCGACGCCGGATTTTGGGTTCCGTTCTAGTTTCAGCCAAAACCGGAACTTTTTCGCTATTTTTGGTCTATGAATACTGGGGCCCGTGGCTAAATAATAACAGCCGCACAGGTCGATCGATCAGGTTAAGCTACACTTGCCACGGTTGCTCTGTGGATGGGTGACTTTCTACATACCGAGAATCCTCCGTGCCTCAGAAAGCATGTTAAGCCTTTGGTCCCGGCTGTCACTGGCAGATCTTTGACAGTCGTTACGGATAGTCAGAAGACCGAAAGTGTGACAACCAGTCTTACCAAGGGGTATCGTGTTACCCAGTAACAGGGTTGTGGAGGTCAGATAGGTCGCTCCATGTACAATACTGGTATTCAGCTGCATCCGGTTAGACTCTAACATAGTTGGGAAAAAGCTAGGCAGATAGGCAGATGATGATGGTCTATGAGTTCTGAACTACCAACATTGACTAAATTTTTGTTCATAAATATGAATAGTCACGCTTTTTTTTTTTTTTGTGGAAGGGAAATTATTAAATGACCCATCCCGCTCTGGGTGGAGCGGAAGGGAGTGTCAGACTCTTACTGACTAAAACCCACCCGTGTTTCTTCTTTAGCCCTTTATGTTCCAGGGTAGCGGTAACCCTTTCGGACGATCCCGCTACCCACGATCCCGCTACCCTGAATAGTCACGCTTACCCTTAATTCTTCGCTGCACTCAGCGTTAACGATACCCGAATTAAGCCGAAGCTTTCATTTCGGGCCTGAACCAAGACCCAATCTTCATTTCAATTCCAATACTATTGATTAGTAGACTTTCAGAGTATTTCACCAAAGAACCGTGACTAGCAGTTTGTGCGTTGTAATGTATACGCTTAGATAGAAGAAAGTGGAAGTAAATGTAAATCAATTCAACACTTTTACATACAACAACGTCATGTATTTAATTATTGGTGAATCAGCCGAGTAAAAATAGCTGTCATGGCTGTTCCTAACTTTCAGCTTTTACATAGTGTAGCGAAATAAATACAGGTCTTCACTTGTACACGTTTAATTTAGTAAAATAAAAAATATTCTAAACAAACCTTAATGAAGGACACGATTCTTAATACATTAAAGAATAAAATTGTAACGCTGACGCGACGTCCTTGGTGTTAGAGCCCTATAATACATTTTACTATTACGCGTCAGTCACGATACGTTTGCAAACGTTCCTATAACTCCCGCAATAAATAATTTTCGGGTAATCCTAAATGGGTAACTTTGCACCAAGTCAATCGGTTATCAGGCAGCGTGGTAATAATTTATATCACTGTTTTAACTAAATCGAGACAACAGTAACTACTGAAAAAATAAAAATTATACGCAAATCCGGTCCCAGGCTCCTCGCTGGCTGGTATCAGAATCCACCTTCGTTGGGTTCGATTCCCAACAGGAAGCTTGCAGGCGTCTGGTCCCAGGCTAGCGGTGGGGCGAATACAAGATCCGCCTACAATCTTCGGACAAATCTACAGAAAATAACGAAAAATGATAATCCGAGACGCAGGCAGAATCTTTTATAACAAAAGAGATGAAAACTTAAATTACATACCAAGTCTGCATTAAGAAACCTGACTCGCCAGCTTGGGACCAGACGACTGCAAGCTTCCTGTTGGGAATCGAACCCAACGAAGTTGGATACCGCTACAATAGTCATTCATAGACGCGAAGGTACAAAAACTCCAAATATTCTGAAAGTTCAAACTCAAAAACATTTTGGGCAAAGTACCTACGCCAAACGTACATTATAGCATCGCTCATGTAGAGGCTATTTCGAAACAATAATTGGTATAATATTTTTTTCTCACGAAGCGACGCGCGCTTTACTTTTGGTTACTAAGTGTACAAACCTGCTGTAAATGTGTGTGTAAGCGCAGTGGCCGAATTCTGGGCCGAGTTCATTTAGATTGCTATCGACACGCTAAAAGGAAGAAGCGCAGTAGCTCTTGGTACCGTCCGAGACAATATGGCGAAGTCGGAAGTGTGTGCGTATGGTCATATGTGTTCACGCTACTCGTCTTCACGCACACATTCACAGCGCATTTGTACACTTGATTACCAGAAGTAAAGCGCGCGACGTCGCTTCGTCAGATAAAAAATACTGTATTAATATTAACCACCACTCCAGCTAATGCCATTAATGCAACATTAAAGTGCAAACCGTTAAAATAATAGGTTTCTTTCATTCATCACGTAGATGCGTGAAAATAATTAGGTTAAGTTGTAATATTATTACGTGCAGTCGTAAATAGAATGGTCAGTCGTAACTGACAGCATTTAAGACCATTCGTTACCGACCGACGTCACAAGGTTATTTTCTTTAGAAGGAAGTGTTTTAGACACGCTAACAACACCCCGATTTATTGGCTAATTGAATATCCTCCGATTTAGTCGACTTCCGAAATATCCGATCGCGAAGGTTTTTAATTCGACGAATATAAATTACTATGTTTTTATTGATGCAAGACTTTGATTTTATTGATGCTTTCCTCTCTTTCTTTATTTTAATTGTCTTCGATATTTTTGTAGATGATCAACTAAATTAGTTGGAAAGATGCTAGCTGTCATCAATGAAACCAACGCATTCCCCCGTAAGCTTTGCGCTAGCACTTCCTCTATCTGCTTTCTTTCATTCAGCTGTAAATTAATGCTTCATTCAGCTCTAAATGAATGTAGACGAAAAATATCCTGTTTTTCTGAAGCCATAACAGGTTCAGGGAAGATTATTCGTATGTTTACTTTTCCTTCATTATTTTCTTCACTAGAAACAAAACTTACCTCTTATCTCTGGCTACATATTCACAAGTTTTTTTGCCTAAAAGCGTGTTGCCTCACGGAAGCCGTGTAATTGCGTCTACACTGATAATAATTAGAGGGATCCTTGGCACACTTGCTGCGGGCGAAACGCTGACGACCACCGTCATGTGACGTCACGACCCACTGAGGTAGGGGCAGGGGGGCGGAACGGTAAGGAAATTTTGTTTTAATATAGAAGTATGCGTAGGACCAAGTGGGTGCGTTTTTTGGCACATGTAAAAGGTGATTCATTTGGATTCACTCAGTGTCTTAGCAAACTTTCACTGCTGAAATTAAGTTCCTCCCACAAAACATAATAGAATGATTAGGAAAGATGAAGCCGTAAACAGCAAGGTCGTGAACGATTTCCCATGTAGTTTCCACTATTGGGTGTGATTGCATTGCTGATAAATTAGTAACGCAATTACCGCGTTGGTAGTAATAGACTACCAGCGCGGTAATTGCGTGACACGCTAACAGTAGTGGCTTATTCACCAACTCGATACGAGAGACTGGACACACGTGTGTCCAGTTGCTGATACTCAAAATTAGTATCACTTTATTATTTCGTCATCTGGACACGACAAGATTTTTGCGCGTGTCCACATAGTGAAACTTAAATTAAATCAGTTTTATGTTATCGCCAACTGGACACACCCAGCTTTTTTTGCAAAAAAAAAGGGTACAGTCAGGTTAATAATCGCCTCGTTCATTGAATTAATGAATGCCTGGCCTAAGTGGAGTCTTTCAAGGTTAAAAAAGTAACGCGTTTAACCTTCAAAAATACAAAAATATGTTTTGCTGAGTATGTCCTTGTGTCCTTATTTGATTTTTCTGTGATACTCAAAGTGATGATTTTAAATTATTAGGTATATTTAGATTATATTGAATATTTTCACGCTATTGTAATAAAAGCACCTACCTATAGGTAATAAAAAAAAATAACGTTAGCCAAGTATACTTGTTTCCATATAAATAAATATGATTAAATTGTTTAATATTTGTTTTAAATAGAAGCTAATAAGGTTTTTCAAGCAAAAAAGCGAGGCAGCTTTTTCATGAAACCGCCTCGTTCAATGAACGGGGCGATTATTAACCTGACTGTACCCTTTTTTGCAAAAAAAAAACTGAGTGTGTCCAGTTGGCGTAAACTCTATGTGGACACGCGTAAAAATCTTGGCATGTCCAGTTACAGATTTTGGGTTTTACCAACTGGACACGCGTGTGTCCAGTTTTCTCGTGTCCAGTTGGTGAACAACCCACAGTAGCAATGGCTCTCATTTTGACAGTTCAACAACATTCATTGCGTTATTTACGTTGTTGAGCAGACAAATTTTTCGAGCATATGAAGCAATGGATTAGCAATATCCTTCAAAATGATTCAGATTGTGATTGATAATGTGTGGCGCAATTAGGGTGCTGAAGATGTGATCTAATAAGAACAAGTGGATCTATTTCTGTACTTGATACAATGCCTCGGTTTTCTTATTGCTTTGGCAAAGTATTTCTCTCAGAATAGTAACAGAGAATCCGACCATACTACATCATAACGGCGACAACACTTTCAGTCTCCCATCCTCAAATGTTATACTACTAAACTCGTTCAAAGCGAAACAAATTACACTAACATAGCTAACAGTACACACTTCCTCATTCTAGTGGCAAAGCAATTAGCGGTCCACAAACAAATCGCCGACTAGTCAGCATTGCGACTGAGCTAAGTATATTTAATTACATCTGGAAATATGCACAAATTAGGTCAGTCTGCCAGGCTTGCTGGCAGGATTGTTGCATACTTTGTTTCGAATTGATATACGTAGAACGGCAGGAGCTATTTTCAAATAGTTTATGCTAATGCGTTACAGGAAAAAGAAGTGGAAAAAGAATTAGCATGTTCATGTTCAGCTGGTGGTGGTAACGGCCGCGACTTACGAGTTGTAGGTCGTAGGTTCGAATCCCTGACAGGCTTTCGCTTACTTTGAATAAATTATTTCATCACCACTGCTCTCAAAATGGTGAAGGAAAACATCTTGAGGAAACCGGCATGTCAAGACATGTGACATCTACCAACCCGCACTGGGCCCGCGTGGTGGATTACGGCCCATTTCATCTCACAGAAAGGAGGCCTGTGCCCAGCAGTGGGAACATTATAGGCTGATTATGCTAAGGAATCCAAAGTTGTGCATCGTTTTTAGGAGTTGAAAGCTCATGGAATTAAAGAATCGTTAGACATTCTACAGTATCTACTAAAACTGGCTAGAGTACCACACTTGACGAGTCTCGGTTAAAACGACACCTGGCTGAATTGCATGTTGTAATGTTACAATGTACGTTGAGGTGTGGACCAGCCATTTTAAAAACTTTTTACGACCTTGCAATTTTGCGAGACAATTATACAGGACCTTTGTTTTGGCCATTATTAAAATACTCAAATTGCCCATTGAGTCTACCTATAATTACGGCCACCAAACCCTAAAATTAACCTCTTGGTTTTTCTTCACGATTTATACACGTCTGATGATAATGTTTTTAAAGTTTTCTTAAGTGTGAACTAATTATAGGCTACCCATAGTTTTTACAGTTTTGCGAAAACAATTTCTTATTTTAGTAAAACCCTGTCAAGATAAAAAGTAACTGTAATAGCCTATTTCACGCAAAATGTCTGTAAAAATATTTAACTTCCTCGACTAAATTTGCGAAAAATGTTAATTTAAATGCATGGCACTTCATCCGCCTGCTAAAAACTTCCCCTTAAGAGACGTAAAGAAAATTCATAGTGGTATAAAAGTATCTAACGTTTTCACACCACACTTTTTTTAATGATTGGGTTGAAAGTATCAAAATTGTTCGCTTAGATAGCAGGTTGTGTTAAAAGAGTGGACTATATGAAATAGACAATGGTTTCATCATTTCAGCCGAAAGACGTCCACTGCTGGACATAGGCCTCCCCCAAGCACCTCCACTTCGACCGGTTCTGTGCTTCTCGCATCCAACGGGTTCGTGCGGCCTTCACAAGGTCGTTGGTCCACCGACGGTCGGTTGGCAATGGTTTACTGCCGTCTAATCTTTATAAGACCAGCCGATCTATTTTGCCAATAAATAACCGTAAAAAGTAAACCTGTTATTGCAAAACAATTTGTTATGATAGGTTTAAGGAGTACTTTGATGAACGAAGTAGGGAAAAGGGTATGTGGTATAAAATTATACAATATCAGCCTCCCCGAATACCGTGGTTTGCTATCAAGGAAATGAGTAGATATCATATTGTCCTGCTTCACAGATTACGCTCTGGTCACTACCCATCCCGCAAGTTTGGTTATTTAATGAATAAAGTGAGTGGTCCCAAATGTGAAACATGCGGAACGGTTGAAGATGTTCACCATCTACTTATGGAGTGTACTAAGACAAAGAAGGAAAGAGAGACACTATTGAGTAGAATAAAAGTAAACGAATATGACATTGGTCCCTATGTTAAAATTTTAGCGCAACCTTCACCTGAGATAGCAAACAGACCTACTTGCTGATTTTTTCCGATATTAATAATGTGTATTATATTTGTAGAGGTAGTTTAGAATAGTTTAAGCACGGTAATATTATCTTACCGTGGTTTAAGTTATGATGAGGCTGACATCCCACTGTGGATAAAAGCCTCTAATAAAAACTAGAATTAAAAAAAAGTAACTTGAAGTGAGCCGTCAAAAGTGTCATTCCCTAGCATCAAATGGAATGACAGATCACTTCACCTAAGTTTTCACAGTGAGATTTTTACTGGATAGACCGGCTGTTATGAAAGGGGCTTGTGGTTAATAACAGCCGCAGTCGATCGATCAGGTTGAGCTACGCTTGCCGCGGTTGGTCCGTGGATGGGTGACCATCTTTACATACCAAGTCCCCTCCGTGCCTCGGAAAGCATGTGTCTTTGACAGTCGTTACGGGTCGGCAGAAGCCCGAAAGTCGGACAACTAATCTTACCAAGGGGTTTCGTATTACTGGCACTGCATCCGGTTAGACTGGAAGCTGACCCCAACATAGTTGGGAAAAGGCTAAGCAGATGAGCTGATGAGACCGGCTGTTATGACAAGGGTAACCTTAAAATCGGACACAAGGATCACCTCAGTCTTATCACCTAATTTTTGTCAGTTCCTAACAGAATGTGAGTTGATAAATACGTATCGTGTGTTTGTAGTGTAATAATAATAATAAAATAATAATAGCCTTTTATTCCTAAACATAGGGTTACAAGAGGTCCCTAAGTCAAAAGGCACACCCTTTTGACATATGCCTCCTCCAATTCCTTCCAATGGATCCTGTCCCTTGCTACTCTCAACCAGAGTGATCCCGCTGTCTGTTTCATGTCATCTTCCCATCTCCTGGCTTGACGACCCCTACCTCTCTTGCCGTCTCTTGGATGCCAGAGGGCGACTTGCTTGCTCCATTTGTTAATGGGGTGGCGTAGCAAATGTCCAGCCCATCTCCATTTTGGGACGTCTATCCGGGTGAGAATGTCTGTCAGTTTTGTTCTTGTTCTCATGTCTACGTCTCTGACTCTGTCTTTGATTTTGAACCCCAGCATGCTTCTTTCCATGTCACGTTGGCAGCGTTGTTTGTAGTGTAGCGGCGATTTATTTGTCTCTGTGTGTAATTAAACTGGCATTGGCACTCCGCCAGGGTCGTTAGTTATTTCACTTTACTATATTCTAGGCCTATAAATAGCTTTACTACTGAATTCACGCTCTTTGGAATTTCGCATTGGTTCTTCGTACTGTTACTATGGATGATTGGATGGCTATAAGAGTACGGGAAGAGTTATGAAACGATGGATGGACGGTGTGACCGTGTGAAAGATGATATGGCGAGAAAGAGGTCGAAGAGGGTGGGGTAAGGACAAGTCAATACAGTGATCGTAATAAATATGAGTTTACAGAATTATAATCATTAGAATCAGAAATCTGACCTGCAAATTGCAAAAAAACGTAACAAAATTTGAATTTCGCAGGCTTTCCTGACGTTCTCGCCTTAACAACCTGTGTTACAAATTGAAGAATCAACGATTAACCGCGCAATAATAGAAAATGAATTGGCAAAAAGTTTATTTTATTATTTATATGTACACACAGTAAAATACATAGGGATATGACATAGTTATAATATGAGTACAAAGGTACTGCTTATTTCTTCGAGCACACCTGCGAAAGGAGAAGTAAAAAAGAAATGTAGACAATAGTGTGTGAGAACGAGAAGAGAAAAATATGAATGTGTGAAGTCTAAAACCAACATTTTAAATATACCTACACATATACCGCAAAAAAAAGTACACTTAAATAAATACATAATACAAAAATATATAAACATATACTCGTATATATATATATATATATATATATACAAATACTCACGGTATAGAGGAAAGGTAATGCTCTTTTAATCGACGTTTAAATAGAGAAATAGTTTTATCACGAATGCTAGGCGAAAGTGAGTTCCACAATCTTACAGCATGGACAGAGAAGGAATAAAAAGAGTAGCTCGTTTTATGAGGATGAGATTTAAGGATGGATCTTAGTTTATTTTTATTGTCATTCAATGTTAAACTTAAATTAATTTTGTCTAAAGATGCATTGGCCCAATATCTGTTTCCACGTTTCTAATTTGCAAATGACATTAATGCATTTAAAACTATTGCAATTATTATTACATAGGACTTTCATGTTCACAGTTGCGACCTAGAATTTTAATTGCTTTGTAAACAATACATTGAGTTGCATGCTAATGCAAACTTTTATACTCAATATTTTTCATATACAGGCTGGCAGTGTAGGTATTGCACATTTTTATGAAAAAGCAGTTTTTTTTTTTTTTTTGATAACCGACTAAAAATAGCTTCGTCTAGAATCATTGCTGAATTCATGGTTACAGTTTGCGCGTCGATGTCCCGCCACCCGGTATATTTCAACTTTTATACACAATATTTTTCATACTATGTTTTTATGATAGTTTTTTTTTTGTTTCAGGTAACACTTCGTACAATATGGAGGAGGCTTCAGGAATAACACCGTAGCTATCTCTGTACTAGAGCTAGGAGTAGAAAGTATAGCTATTGAAAGGTCGAAATTTACAAATTCTAAATCTCCCAAAATACAATTAGGTTTTTTCGTAAAGAAAATCCAGTCGTAGTCTCAAAAAAACTGTTATACTAGAACCGCGGGGTAATTGCGTAACACACTAACAATAGCAATGGCTTTCATTTTGACAGTTCAACAACATTCATTGCGTTATTTACGTTGTTGAGCAGACAAATTTTTCGAACATATAGCAATGGATTTGCAAATATCCTTCAAAATGATTCAGATTGTGCAATTAGGATGCTGTTATATAATCCGATAGGTTAGCTCGTTAGGTCCTATTACTCGACTCCTAATACCAGCAAAAACGAACCCAGGACACCTAGCAGTACCACACACCTCTATAGGTACATCTCTTCAGGTATAAAAGGCGTGAAGTTAATTCATATACGTAATTAAATACGTCTGGGGTCTCATTATAGGATTAATTAACATATTAAATCGTTGTACCGTCACTAGTGGTATATTATTCACCCTCTCGTTTGGGTCTTGGGGTATGGACATACGGTCCGCCCTTAGGGTACGGTCCCACGGATCTATTGGTTACAACATTATGGAATATTTAGTTCAACATAATTATGTAGTTAGAGAACCTTCAAAATGATAAAGTTCGTTAGAGTTGGTTAGGGCCTATACATATATTTCCCCACACGTAAAGGGGGAAGGTGGCGGTCAGGAGTGACAACGTGTGACAAGGAGAAGTCATAAGCTTTGTGACGTCACATGTATGAGGCTAAAGTATTAACACTCTAAACTAACGAAAAACTTTTAACTTATTAACAAACTCCAACATCATCATCATTCATCATTCTCCCGCCTTTATTCCAATAGACTATTTTCCTTAAAAAATCTAGTTAGTTCGTCAGTTAGATTATAAAAAAATATTAAACCCGTATTTTTTGCTTTTGTCAATTATATAAAAAATGATGAAGATATTGCCTGTTAAAGTTCCGCTTGACGTCACTTGCTTGCGACACTTTTGCAAGCAAGTGACGTCACGACCTCACCACACTCCCAAATTTTGACGCGCTTTATCTTTGTCATTTTTTGTTTGATTGACAAAAGAAAAAATACGTGTCCATTATTTTTCGATAATCTAACCGACGGTCTAAATATAATTATTATTTTTTTACCCAGGCAACTACCCTTCTTTTTCTTCCATACTTTTCTATTAGTCGTCATCTCGGTAGTCACATAATATATTATTCATCAATATTACAAAAATGTTTAATATAAATTGCAAAATATGTGATGTCGTAATAGAGGAGGGTTGCAAAACTCAATACTCAATATTGTATTCCAACTCATGACATTCGTGTAGAGTTATTTACCCTTTAGAGTAAAAACTATTAAAGTTTCCAATGGTAAAGTAACAGGATGATTCTATATCATGCTGGATCCAAGCAAACTCCGACTGGAGCTAATCAAATATGGGCACGAGCAAACTTCGTCCAAGAGGAGAACTGAGCTCAATCTTACCTACGTGAACATTGAACTCAAATCTCAATCTAAACTAATATTATAAAGAGCAAAAATTTGTGTATTTGCTAATGAAGGGTATCTTCGGTACTACTGCAGTTTTTCATTAATGATATTGATAAGCTACAGTATTGCTGTGTGTCATAGGATATATTTAATGTTAAAACAAGAGATTTCACTGGCTGTCGCTCGCAGAAGCTAGTATTCGTATTAAATCATTCTCCTGCACTTATTCAATTTAATTAGGGTTGGCGCAACATGTATTTTTCTTCCTTAGTTTTCTTTTAGAAGTCATCTCGGTAGTCACTCCGTTTCTAACCATATCATCTTTCACACAGTTCATCCACCGTTTCTTTGATCTTCTACTCTTAGTGTAGTGTTCTGCATATGGCATGATTTAGACGTAATATGGACATATTTGTTGGATTCAAAACTTCCAACATCATAGCCGTTGCTGACCACTTTCGTATGAACACCAGATGTCTATGTTCTATCAAGGATTCAAGAAGTTTTTAATGAATCTACCGTTTTTACAAGCTTAGAGCGTAAATGTTGCCCGCGACGTAATTATAAGTTAAAGTATGGTTTGACACTTTTCGACCGTCCTATTTTTCTTAGATATCTTCCTCAACTCCCCTGATGAATTGCCAATCAGTCAATCAAAGCTGTGCGCAAACCTGTTTGGAATAGCAATGGGGTTTCGGCCTCTAAGCCTCTAAAGACTGTAGGGGTATCGGAAGCTATCATAATATCATCATGTTTATCCTCTGATCATAAGCAAACGTTTTTTAAACCACACAATTCTAGGATGAAAAAATTTGGACCAAGACGTATTGAGACATTTTCTGAAAGTCATTTAAACTTGTAGTATAGAAAATATTGTGTTTTAAGCGGATCGGAAGACTACTGTGTCAGGACCTAAACCAGCGGTCCTTGCGTTCTAAAATAATCTCATTGATATTACACTTTATTATAATACAAGCTTCTCCATTCCCATCACGTCGCATCGTATCGCTCGTCCGTGCTACTACTTCGTTTTCCCTTAGCGTTCTTTCTGATTTTTTCCCTTTTGCTCGGCTCCTAAGGGTCGTAGCGTAATGTTAAATAGCCTATAACCGTCCTTAAGAATTGGGCTATCAAATACAAAAAAGAATTTTTCAAATCCGACTAGTAGTTACGGAGATTATCCCCTACATACAAACAAATTTTACCTCTTTATAATATTAGTATACTAGATATAATTTCTGCTCTCTCTACAACATTATCGCCCCATAAGTCACAAGATATCATCACAACTGTACAGACTTAAATTATGTATCACGTTTCAAAGTTATTATTAATAATTTACGAGCACAGCTGTAAAATGACTATTAATTATTATAACAACAGCTATTATTATCCTTGTTGACATTTAAATACATGTTATCGAAATACCTATTTTATGAGTTAAGTAGTTATTTATTGTACTAACTGCGTGCTATAATGGTGATAAATACTTTACTGCAATTTATATTATAAACTAATTAGTGAATAGTTGACAGGTTGGCATTTGATGCTGGTTGTTGACCTTTTCATACATTGATAGTTCGATACAATGAAAATAATTTGAAACGACCTGTGGTGCAATTCCCGCATTCCAATCTCAGCAACAGTTCCAATCAGTTAAAAAACAACCAATATATCTATTTTTTGTCAAGTTTTTGATATTGATTGTGGCTGAGATGAGATTCCAAATTGAATTTGATTTTTTTTTATTTACGAGGCCTTCTGCTTTCATATAATTCTTGCTTTCTTGCTCTACGAAAATAGATTACGCTTTTCCAACCTTCTTAAGGCGAAAGTATAAAGTAAGTAGTATAAATAATTAAGTATAAAATCTTCTTACGTTTTCGCAATTTGAAGGCTAGCATCAGGTTGATTTAAATATGATTCGCGGCCCTAACAAATATAATAATTTACTTATAGAATTATAATCATAAAATCATCAATACATTTCCTATGAAGATGAGGAATACTAACTAACATTACGGAACAATAGCTTTGACTGGACCATAAACAAATTTCACCAGTTTCATTCTAACCAATTCCATAAATACAAGTCAGTTGTTTTTATTCACTGTTTAGTTTTCATATCGACGCAGTTTTATTTTTATAGTTAAAAAATGTCGCACAATCAAATCGAGTGATTGTATGAAAAGTTAACACCGATCGGGGTTCATAGTGCAAACAAGGATGGAAGTAATTTGTTAGATTGCTTGCAAGCACTATCGGGATTGATAGGTGTAGGACTTTTAGCTTTAATTACAGTGTTTTGCTTCTGAGTAAAGTTTTGTAGATAGACTATTGATTCTTTCGTTATTATCAACATCCATTACTGGCCTAAACGCCGGGGTAAGGTAAGTAACTAATCAGTAATCTCTGGAACTACCAGTCAGATTTAAAAGAAAAATATTTTGTATTTCATAGCCCAATTCTTGAGGAAGGCTATAGGCTATTTAACATCACGCTAGAACCCTTAGGAGCTGAACAAACCAAAAAAAAAAATGGTAAAAATAATGCTAAGCGAAAACGATGTATTGGGTCGGGTAGGCGATGCGATGCGACGGGGTGGGTGGGGTGAACCTAAAATTTCACGCGGATGAAGTCGCGAGTAGAAGCTAGTTCAAAATATACCCTGTCAAGCAGTGGAATTCTTCAAACATTTTTTTAAAATTTATTTTATTTTATTATTTTTGTTATGTGTTTACACAATAGTTACTTAGTTTTTAACATGATGATAGCCAATTACAAGTTTTCGCACATAGAATAACAACTAACTATGTACTAGGTAGCAGACAGTGTTACTTTCGCATACTTCATATTCGTATACAGGCTGATTTTTTAAAGACCAGCCAAATTTAAGAATGTGGTACAGACCATCAAACTGAACAACTTTCTCCATGGGACAAATAGCGTAATCGCGAAAATTTTATCAACTGTCCCATAGAAAACTTCAATACCTACTCGACCTAAATGTATGGGACGGCTGAATTTTTATTCGCGATTACGATGTTGGTCCCATGGAGAAAGTTGTTCAGTTTGATGGTCTGTACCACGTCCTTAAATTTGGCTGGTCCTTAAAAAATCAGCCTGTATAGTGCAAGGGCTATGTTATCTTGTCGAAGAAGTGATTGCAAAGAGCCTTCTTTCATTTGGGCACACTACTCACTAGTAATAAAGAGATCTATGTCAACTTCCTGGCAGATTTCATTATACATACGGCTCGCCCTATGCATGCCCTACATGAAGTAATGGATTAGCAATTTCTATCAAAATCCTGTAACATAATGTACATACTCACAGTTATCTTCATTCATTCCTCCAGGTCAGAACAAGCATTCTGTTACCGTTAGGCGCTGATCTGATTGTTTCTTACGACATGTTTTATCCACAATCAGTGTCTACTGATCGTCGTAGTCTCATGTTAAAGTTGGAGCTGTGTCTGTCTAGACACAGCTCCAACTTTAACATGAGACTACGACGATTTAGTGACATCCAAGGGTGGTAATTTCGCCCACATTGATGGCTATCATTTTTCCTGTAAACACTATACTTCTAATACAAAATAACTATAGATTTTATTGTATTTTACTAATAATATATTATTATGACAGCTTTGACAACGTCGTTTAATACGTCGCCATGGCAACCTTTCTTTCAAATCCTTAACTGCCTGTATCTTTTTAGCTGATTTTAATATTGAAACTTTCGCAAAATGAACCCTGGCCACTATCATATCTCAAATTCATATTTTCTACATGATATTATTCTACGAGCTGATATTATAGATCCACGCAATGCAAGGATCAGTTCGGGATTCGCCTCTAAAGCGGAAACTACAAAGAGCCTGATACTCCAGGGCCACCTATCCCGTGAATACCCAGCGTACCTTTCCGCTCCGGTACCTGACGGACCCTGCCTGCGCTTCCGTCCTCCGTCAAGGTTTCCTGTACCTATTGGGCCGCGCCTCATCCGAGGGCCGCCTCACCTGGCGGGCTGACAGCGTCCCCGCTGTGCCTATCTCTCCTGGTGCCGTGCTGCGTCCTGTCCTGCTGCGTGGGCCCTCCTACGGGTGTCCTCCGTGCCGCACACGCACCAGCACCTGCCTTCACCTGCACCTGCACCTGTACCTGCACCTGTACCTGCACCTGCACCTGCACCTGAACCTGCACGTGGCCCTGCACCTGTACCTGCACCTGTCGCCGGCACCTGCCTCGCGTCTACCTCCCTTCAACTGGATCTCCACCTCAGCCTCCTCAGCCCTCCTATCACGCATCGTCATCCATACACCCCACCTACACATACTACACACCACTCTTCAGTCCATCTCCATTTTTTAATTGCTTGTTATACCTTTAATTGTTTTCTACCTCCCTTTCTTTAATTTCATTTTATCTTTGACTTTAAAAGTTTAGCTTTTCTTGTCGCTACACAACAATCCTTCGGATTGTTAATGTAAATGTTACGCAATTGGGGTGCTGTTTAGGCCATTCAAACGTTTATCTCTCGTGGTCCTCCCCTGAGGATCGCCACAGCTTTGTACCTTTACCACAGAATAATTTATGGTTTAATATCACCTTAAGTATTTTTTATTCATTTTTTCGTACCCTTTTAATTTTATCCTATTAAAGTTGGCAAGCATCTTTTTCTTAGTCAGTGGCTTCATTAATGATTCATTATTTTCCTCCTGGCAACACACTTCTTTGTAATAGTCTAATAGGCTAAGCAGCTAATAACGGCAGTGTGATTTATTAATATTTAATCAAAATTAAACATTCTATACACTTTTGGAAGATCATGCTAAGCCACAGTATAATAAAGTAAGCAGTATTAAGTCTTTCTACAAAACGACCGAAACGACGCGCTTCGAAATCTCGGTGTACACCAGTATTCAACGGAAGCGCATGCGCCGCAGTACCGTACGGACACGGACGCACGTTTATTTACGTGAAATATGGCACGAAGTTATCGACTGTATTATTCAGTGTATGGATGTTTGAATTCATCACTATCGAAACTAGAAATAACATTTTTTAAATTACCAACTGAGTCGGCAAGGTAAGCCTATAAAAATAGCGTTATTTTTATCCGAACCCGAATAAATAGATACTATCTTTTTTTATTTCGGATGATTTAGCAAACAAACCTAACACACCGGATTTGTGAAAAACATTTTGATGTATAGGATACTACAAATCGCAGGGATTTGGTAGAGTTACAACTCAAGAGACACAGTCAGCGGGCGACCCTAGTGCGGGTTTATCTACAGAGCGGCCGTGGGTAATTGTTTCAAGGACTCGCCGAGACGTAATACTGCTTACTTTATTATACTGTGGCTAAGCTCGGGGAAACTGGTTCAATTTCGTGTTTATCTTTCCCGGTATCAAGACAAATACAATTTAATTCCATAAAATATGGTTGTATAAAGGAAGTTCAAAATAATTTATAATTTCCACGATTTCATATTTGTTTGTTTATTATTCTCACCAAATTCGTAGTAAAGTAATATAGCTGCTGGTTTGCATAATTTACAATTTGCACAAAACTCGTAAAAACCCATCCGAAAAGTTTCGCCTATCAAGTCGGGGCGGTTTCATGAAACAATATATTTAAACCGCGGTGACGGGCTCGGTTCATTATAATTTCAGGGGGGGAGGGGCTCACTGTCCGGGGTAAGAAGTGGGTCGCAACGGGACAAAGTTAAAACTTATCGATTTTTCTAGAAGAATGATGACGGGATGCTTTATCTGCATAGTTGCTAACAATGAACTTTTGTGGAAGGATGTGACTGTAACTAAACTATCATTGTATTTTGTTTGGGTTACTGAATTTGTGTAGGTACCTTTAAATCAAAACTTTTACCATCATGACCAAACGTTACTGTCGTATTGTTAAGATTAATTGCTCTAAAATAGTCCAAAACTACGGCTCACAACCAGCAAGAGGCTCTCGTAACAAACAACCGTCAATTTGCGCACTATCCTCGTAAGTGCCATATACACCATACTTTGGGTCACTCTAGGTCCCCTAAGTCCAAAACAGAAATTATACGTCCATTAACTATTTGTAACTGTGTCGTTTTATGGATACAGTGAGAGTTACCGCCGTGTGAACTTGACATGTGTTTTTATTGATCGCTCAGTTAGCCTAGTTGCTATAATGGCGGGTGATATCTGTTGGTAGCAGAGTTTCAGGTGAACGTAGCAAAAAAATTGAGTTTCTGTCTGTCAAATCATTCGTTGTTTTAATTGAGGTTTGAAAACTGGACACGTGACCGAAATAGAGCAAGGTTGTTTTTAGGCCATGTCGGAAGCTAGTCAATAATTTACCTCATGCGGTTACGCCACCAAAAAGTTCCACTTCAAGGATGAATAGATTTTGCGGTAGAACAAATCCTCCCGGAAAATACAATACGGAGCTAATTAGCTAACTACCTTAAGGAAATAAGTAAATTCGTAGAAACTAATATTGAGCCTCATGTCACGTTGTGAACTTGACATACTGCCTTTATTGATCGCCAAGTCATAAGTCCTAAGGGTATTATCAGACATACTACTTTCAGCTTCAGCATCGGCGATTTTGCGACTTCATCAATTCTGAATGGGGTTTTGGTGACTCTCTGTGAAAATCGCGGGATTCAGCTATTGCCTTGATGCTGCTTTTGAGCAGGCCGCAATTACTCGTTTTCTATCGGTCATTTCGGTCAACCGCTGCATCGAGTTTCTGAACAGCAACTGTAAATCGCTGAATGTCTGCAAAGGCCCTAACAAAGTAACACGCTACAGAAAGGCCCTAAGCTGTCAAACCGACGAGTCGACGACAAGTCAATTAGCTACCGGCCATAACACAAACATTCGTAGAAACATTCCCGACCATGTGTGAACTTGACACATGTCTATTGATCGCCAAGTCGTAGACTTATGACACGCTAGGGAAAAGTCCTGCTGAGTTACCGCTGTCCAGGCAGGTGACGACTCAATTATGTATCGTAACTGTAATGGATTCACGGAAACAGTGAAAGTTATGGCTGAAAGGTGAGGCTAGTTTATTGGTTGTCAATGTTTCAGAGGGAGCGTTACTAGGACATGGTTCATGGTTGATGGTGTGTCAATCAAGGTCAGAATCATTATAGTTTCATCAGCCGAAAGTCGTCCACTATTGGGCAAAATGCTTCCCCCAATCGTCGCCACATTGATCGGCACTGTCCTTGTCGCATCCATCGGATTTCGATTCGGAAATTACAGTTTATCATTAAGTTAATATGATTGTGTTTATTAGTCGTAAAGTTTTGGGCTCAATCCCCAATTAGAGCCAAGTGTCATTGGATTTTTATGTTCCAACAATATCTTATGATAGAACGTGTTCAATGGCAACATGGGTTCGATGTTGTAAATTGGAATTTTGTCCAATGGATCATAAAATACACATTTCCTATCACTTGTTTATGTGTATTATTGGCATAATGGAACTATTTTATTGGCGAACTATGTGACAGAAATGCTAGATTAAAAGCTGCGCGGACACGCTAGCGGAATACTACAAATGTTAGAAAACAGTTTTTCTGCCGTCTAGGGTGCGTCACTTCAAGTTACTAGTAACAACATAATACACAATAATAGTTTCATGGAAGCAGTGAAAGTTCCTCGTGTGCACTTGACACGTGTATATTGATCGCTAAGTTAAATGAGTACACGGGTAAACTGAATATAGGTCGGTCAGGAAAAGTTTTTCATGCATCCAAAAATCCTCAGAGTGGTCCTCATCTGCCCAGCCTTTTTCCAAGTATGTTGAGGTCGGCTTCCAGTCTAACCAGATGCAGCTGAGAACCAGTATTTTCCAAGGAGCGACTGCCTATCTTATCTCCCCAACCCAATTACAGGGTAACCGAAGGAACACGGGTGGGTTTTAGTCGGTAAGAGTCTGACACTCCCTTCCGCTCCACCCAGAGCGGGAGGGGTCATTTGATGATTGATTCCCATCCTCAAAAAAAAAAAAGGGTAACCGTAACACGATACCCCTTTGTAAGAATGGTTGTCAGACCATCATTGCTCCATCCAAGAATGACAGCCCAAAATCCCCATAATGGTCATGTATTAAAAATTCTAGAAAATGAAATAATGTTAGCGTTAGTAGAGCAAACACAACTATGAAAAATCTCAACATGACAAATTGTTGATCTGGTGACTTCGGTACCATTAATAACAGTCTCTCGGTTGACGCTGACGAGTAGAAATAAGTAGCTGGGGTAGAATGTTCTATAGTAAAAAGGATTGTAAAAGCCGGGATTTTCAAGGATTTACCGGAGGACTTTAGAAACTACTTCCTATCACATTAAAATATTTTAACATAAAACTAATTAATTGCCCATGTCAATGCCTTTCGTTCTAAATAAGGTAACACCTGCACTTCGACAATCGCCCTTACTGCTACGGCATAAAGGCACCTACAATGTCAAATAACCGTTGATGTAGCTACCATCGACTTTATGCTTTTTCCAGTTTCCCACCTAAAATATTTCGACCCATAAATTCTTCCCTCGTTCATATTTGCAAGTGTTAACTTAACACGCTATTCAAAATGTGCTGCAGAAAGTGTTACTTACCTACATTTTCGCTCTAAAAATGCGCCATATTGAAGGTTACGTAAACAGCGTCACCAAATTTAGCGGAGTGCACTCTCATATTGAATTCAGTATTGTAGAGCACCTGCAGGCGATGGCTTCCAAGACCGAATATCATAGAAGTCGAACACATTCCTAAGGTACGGGTTTTTAAAGAAGTTTGAAGTTACATTTCAGCAAAATTTCTGACCTAGATCCTTGAAGGCTGTCCAATTATTCTGTAATCTACAAACTATAATAAAGCTGAAGAGTTGTTGATTTTTTGTTTGTTTAAACGCGCTAATCTCTGGATCTACCTTCTTTGCATTTAATTGCCCAATTCTTGAGGAAGGCTACATCACGCTAGAACCCTTAGGAGCCGAACAAAAAGAAAAAAATCAGAAAGAACGCTATGCGAAAAGGAATTAATAGCGCGGGCAGGCGATGCGATGCGACGTGATGATTTCACGCGCACGAAGTCGCAGGCAGACGCTAGTAATAATAATAATAATCTTTATTACGTAAGAAAGGGGTTACATGTGAAGTCCCTGACACTTGTACTTGGTGTAAGTACCAAGCACGAATGTGTGTATGTGTACCTGTGTTGATTGTAATACAAGCCATTAGAACCGAGAGTTGTTGCTTTGGTGATTTTGTGGGTCATCCACCCACATCACAATAGATTTGACGTCAGATTTACTGAATTTTTTCATAATTCAGATGCCAGGTAAAGTAGATTTGCGCGTCAGAGAGTTTGATCTGGCTTTGAGACTAGAGGTTAATCTAACCTATCTATAAAGGTCTTAGAATCTGATGTAAATTAAATACAAAACTCTCCATTCTGCATAATGAGATGCCGAAGGCAGAGTTTACTTACTGCCTCGTTAAAATATTAACTAACCTTCCTTTGACATCGATACCCTTTAGTTTTGGTAAGACCTTTTCGTGTGAGTCCACTCTTCAATAACTCTTGGAAAAAACATGCTCAACAGAATGTATTAAGATTTTCTAACGTTGATTACTTGGACCGAGTTCAAGGATACGAAGGTGACTGCGGTCGTAGACGTCGAAGTTCACGCCGAGTTCAGATTTCAGAGCTGATTTATCAACATTTTTGTGAGAAAGTGATTTATGTGAAGCGTTATATTGATCGCAGTCTTAATCCTGAAAATTGATATTTGAAATAAATTAAGAAGTAAAGTTTTTTGATGGATAGAATAAGAAATGAGTACATAAGAGGAAGTCTGAAAGTGGCACCGGTAACTGAAAATTGCGAGGAAATCGATTGTCATGGTATGTGATATGGAGGAATAAGGAAAATGTCGTAAGGAAAATTCTAAGTATGAATGTCGATATAAGAGTACGGGAAGACAAAAGCAACGATGGACTGTTTGAATGACGGTAGAGTTAGTAAGGGGATGACTACCGCGATGACGACTTATAGATGAGATGATAGAGAAGTATGGTAGAAAAAGACATTTGCGCCGACCCCAAAAATGGAATGTAAAGTTTTTTGTCATACTAAGCAGGTCGTAAAGTGAAATCGATTTGGGAGAAATCTTTATGAGGCTGGAGCTAGAGTAATATCATCAACCTAAGACGAGTAAAAGAAAAAAAAGTGTTAATTAAACCTTATTTTCTACTTTCTAGAATTTCTACACCGCTCCACCTTAGCACCTTAACTAATAGGTACAACATTTTCACAGCACGGGCGATACACATAAATCAAATGTGTTGTGTTGTGACAGCTTATTTTGCAGTAGTTATTTGCGGGTATTTCATATTGTAGCAATGCGGATTATACACTCTTAAAAAAGTACACCGCATTACATAATTTACTGCAAGAATTAATTAATTTGTCAACTGCCAGCGTCGAAACTTTTTACTTTAGTTACATGAAAATGTTTGCAACAACTGGACTGGCTGAAAAGCTCGTCACCGCGCGCCATATGAAAATAAAAACAAATTACAACTTTTGTTCGTGACGCGTTATCGCGACAATCGGTCATAAGGTTAATGGAAACAACCCCAATTATCACGGACCTTATTCCCTCGACATACAGTTTAAATTACCATAGCAAAGGGCATAATTAACAGCAAGGTCGGCCAGAGACACGTGTTTGCAACGGCTCTTTGGTTTTTTAATAATAAACAAATTCGCAATTTTCTAAGATATTTTCATAAGGGCCTCGTTTTTATGGAAATTGTACTAGTACTGGATTTGCACGTAATTGCCTCTGGATTCGCGTTAAATCGTTTGCGTGGGCTTTTCTTATGTTTCCGTTATTCCGAATGATAAATTTAAGGAATAAGACATTAATTTTATATGTATTTTTTCGGCGGAAGATGTAGGGGATTTTCCTGCGAATGTTAATTTATGTTTTAATTTGTTGTTTTTTTTTGCATTAACATGGGTACTTACGATTTTTAATTTTTGGTTTAACATTGTTAAGTATAATTCTTTGCAATAAAACCAGTCAGTAATTTATTTATTCACTTACTAGCGACCCGCGCCGCTGCTATGCATGGTTTTACGACTTGACCAGAACATCGAGATTTCTGTGTTTGAATATTTATGTATACTACACATAAACCTCCCGGAATAAATGCTCTAACTAAATGATGGCATCAAAATCCATTATGTGGATTAGAAGACCCAAGCGGTCAAACACATAGCGAAAAGTGACTTTGTTTTATACTGGGTATGTATAGAAGTGCATCAGACATCTACCCGTTTATTCATAAACGTTGTTTAAAGTAAAGTAGTGATTAGCGACTGTTTAACCGTGCATTCATGACGTTTAAACGTCACTTAACTTTAATCATCGTTTATATAAACCCCTTAGTTAAAGCGTCTAGAACTCTTGAAAAACTGTAAGAAAGAAAGAACGAAGACAGGAAATACATTTATATAGCACAGACTAAAAGACACAATACACCAGATACATACATACGTCTGATAAAAACAAAAATAAAAAGTATAAAGTCTGATGTAACATAAGGCGCTAAAGATTTTACTAGTAAGTAGGTATTATTAGTACTCAAACCAGGATTTCATATCTACAAAACGATCGTCACGTTTGATGTTATCATTTCTAACTGCAGCTATTTTGTTCACAACAAAGAACTTCGGCTAAGGGCGTCCCATATACCTCAAATACCACATTATAATCCCCAAAGATACCTTTTTACCGTATCCCCCTTCCCCTCACACTGGACCACTAAAGTGGAATATTAAATTCCCCCGTCCGTAGTCGATTGTTACCGAAATAGTTACCCCGGCCGACTCGCTTCTGTAAGTAAAAGTTATTGGATGTCACAGGACTATCGATATTTTAACAAAGAAGTAACTATGGATCAAATGGTACACCCATATTGTGATATTAAATATCAGGAAATGAGGGTCAGATGAAGGAGTTTTACGGAAGAATGGATTTTTATAATGTTTTCGTACACTGGGGTCAGGGGTATAGTTGAAACCCTAAAATAAATGACAGCTTCAGCGAGGTTAGTTCATTGAAGGTCGTGTTGGATGTTCAGAAAAAAATTGTTTTATTACACAATGTTTTTTGACACAGATATAGGTAGGTAAACTAGTGAGTTTACCTACCTATACTCGTATCTGTGTGCTATTAAAACATTTAGGTACGTTTTAGGGTGGTCTACCCGAATGGCGCCAACGGGGCCCTATTACTAAAAGCCTCAGCTATCTGTGCTTCTGTCCGTCCGTCTGTCATCTCATGAACCGTAATAGGTAGACAGTTGAAATTTTCACAGTGTGTATTTCTATTGCCGCTATAACTACAACTATATACTTCATACTAGAAATGTGTTTTTTGGCGTTTTTTGCCTTGTTGTACGAATTCCTTCGTGTGCGAGTCCGACTCGCACTTGACCGCTTTTTTTTATTTTATAGAATCTTTACAATATTTTGTAAGAAGCTCCAATGTAGTAACTATAACAGTAATACCAATATAGGGCATTCATTTTTAGTACTTTTTTTACACAAAGATTTCAGAAGACTCAGTATTTTGTAGTGAACACTAAACAGATGTTGCCTTATATCGGCCACTAAAATCTTACTATTATAGACCTTGTGGTACTGAACGAATATTGGCTACAATTTGCCTACGTAATGTTCCCAGAAGACCGAGAAACACCAGGCGTACAAAAAAGTTAGGAAGTACATTTTTTCACGGAAATTGTACGCTTACTTCGACTATTTGTAATGTTCAACGCGCTATAGAACTTCTGGATAAAAAAGTGAAATGGAAAAAACTGCAGTCGGTCAAGCAACTTTATTTTTCTCAGTTTTGTTTGTGTTGAAAGAAACTTGCTCAAATATTCATTATGGAAGTGAATATTTAACCCCATTAATTAATTTTCGATCTTGACATTTTTAAACGCTTCATAAATTGTAAGTACCTGTCGTTGTTAATTTCAAGACGATTGAGATTGAGAGGGATATACCCTTTTTCAGGCTTCATTTTATGACGATGAAGATTTTCCCCGTTTTAATGTTTCAGTTTATATGAAAAATTGAACTTATGAGTCGCATCTAGAATGGATGCCTTTAGTATGAAATGCGGAACTCTAATTTCAGAACTTATGCGGGCTTTACACAGGTGACAATGACAATTCGGCTAGGCCGCAGGTGACTAAAATCGCAAGTTCCAAAGTAGAGTAGGTTTCGACTTTTGTCGTGGAGCGCTAGATCGCATGCGGCGGTTGACCAAAATCGACCGTGAAAATACTCAGTTGCAGGTGATCGAAAATCGATCTATTGTAAATCCCCCATTAGGCGACGTCAACGTTCATGTTATATTTCAGATCTTCTAAAAATATTAAGGAAATGTTTATGAATTCCCAGCAAAAAAAAAATCCGCCTATAAATATAAGCCCCTGGGGAATTGGTTTGATTGATAGAAGAAATTGGAAATATTCCCAAAACAGTAATTGGTTGATTTATGATCTCGGAGAATTCACTTAAGAGGGAAGAACGCGCATGCGCAAAAATAATCTCACCCTAATTTATGCGACAAATCTTCCAAAAAAATTCACCTGCTATACCGTCTTAATTGATATAGTAATAATCAGCTTATAATGTTCCCACTGCTGGGACATAAGCCTAGTCTCTGTCAGTGGGAGTAAATTGTTTAATACCTTAGTACCAAATGAATGCAAAGTGTGATTTATATGTTATATGTTAAAGAAATTACTTTAAAATATTTTTTTAAAGGAAAGTACCTACTGAAAAGGACTGGGCTCAAACAATAATAATAATCAACTAAAGTACCGTCGTCACGAAAAGAAGAAGAGGAAAGGAAAGTAATACAACCGAGACTTAGGTCCTGAAGATGCATGACACATGCTAACTGCATTCTTTACAAAAGATTGCATTTGACTAATAAAGGAAAAGCGCTCAGCGATACAGTTATTAGAAACATTGTATCAGCTAAAGTCTAGACCTTATAAGCGGAAACTAATTAAAGCTAACGGTACCTTAGTACCTGTACCGGTTGGGCCTAGATATTGTATTGCATCGGGACACTCACCTGTACGTACGTAGGTAAATTCACACATTGCTTTAAACGAGAATTGAAATAAAAATATAGGAGAATAGGAGCATCAGTTCTTTACAAGAATTTATAATTAAACAAAGCAACATCTAGACTTCTAGGGAATAGATGTAATCTAACAAGGAAAGTTCCTACACAGTGTCGATCCAAGTTCCAAAATATCAAACCCAAACTCAAAGCGTTTATTTCAAATAAACCAGTTACAGGCACTTTTGAATTGTCAAGGGGTCGGTCAGTCAGAAAGATGAAGCCAATCCAAAACGGAGTAGTTACCTATGGAGAAGAACGGGCAAGAAATTCCACGGACACTCTTTTATTAAATATAGTATCGCAGTGACTAGCAGTACAAAGGGAATCGGACAGCACTATAGAGTGAATCGCTAACCTAACCATCAAAAGTAGGTGAATGTCGAAGCAACATGATCATTACAGCTTCCTGCACTAATCTATTATTCTATTATGCCAGCAATGGCCCATACAGCCGAGAGTGTTCCTCTAGAGAGCACAAACTCTATTTGCCGTTAAACGTGATTATCTGGTCCGGAGTGAGCTCCACTGAGCCGCCGCTCCATCGCCCATTGTTATCTCGAATAGGTCCCAGCAATAAGAACGTCATTTATAAGTAAATGGTATACAACAATGGATTAACAAATTGAAATGTCAAGACTATGAAGAATGGAACCGAATACTATTCTTTTTTTGTGATTTGTGATAGAAGCCTTGAATATCAAGGCGTTTTTGTTGAGCACTTTGTTGTTATGTTTACCGCACGGTCGTTTTTCTTTTCTAGCCTAGTTTTAATATTAATTCTTGGAATCTATGCTACTTTTTGCTCTATGTAAACATTACAATTTTTTCATGTTAAATCATAATCTTGAATTCGCAGAATCTGGCGTCATTAATATGGGAAAAAATATTAAATCAAGCGTAAAAGGTGCAGCTGCGTATTCCAAATAGATTCCTTTCACTTAACTACTTCTTAGACACGGCATGACCAGATCTCATCATCACAACGTACCTAATTTAGATAGAGCAGTTACCAAATTATACGTCACTGAAAGAGAGGGACAATTTTAAATTTTCTTTATTCGGGTTCCGGTAAAAGCCTGGAACATGTCGGTGAATTTAATGATTCCATTATTCCGATTGAAGCTCAAAACCGAAATGAGGACGACATTAATCAACTAACTGAACCATTTCGTATACTCTTTCGTCCTAAAACAAGGAAAATGGACAGAATTTTTGGAGAGAGATCCAAAAACCGGACGTTGCATAAGTGCACGTTGCATTAAGTAGAATGCTGATAACACGGCCTTTGCCTGTGGTCAAAGCCAACCAGCCAGCAGCGGCAGGAATTTCTCCCGAACACGGGAAAGTATAAACATGTTCATGCATTAGTTGGCTCTGCGCCAGGGAAGTTCGCTTGCATGTTGCCGGTTACTCCGGTAGCTCGGCATTATACACTGATTAAGTAAATACCTTTGTTTTTTTACTCTTTCTACTACGACGACCAAATTGAAAAAGCGAGCATTTGGGTTCAGCTTGTTATCTATCTTTTGCAGCCTTTCTGCACAGTTTTAAGGAATTTAAGTTAACGGCTACACACGCAGTATCCAACAGAGGAAAATGTACCTTCCTGTATTTTTTTTTTTGTTATTTTGTAATCAGCTTGCGGAATATTTCCTTGTTTATTTTTCTGGACTAATAATGAAGTCTGCAGTTTTGATAGCTAATCTTGTTCTGCTAAAGAATTGGGTCACCAATCAAGGAAAATAAAACGAAAACAGTATGTATAATGAGTTCAGGGAAAAGTATTTTACTACTAAAACCTTGGAACTATAAAGAGCCGCAGTAATATTTCAACACAAATTCACATTATGACTACAGAAATAATACAAGAACAATTCGCGAGACAATCACGACTTTGAACTTTCATTTCACCGTATTGAAATCAGTTTTGACAATGACTATTGAATATTCTCCACTGAATCAAGAAGATAACCGTTCAAGCGAAGCGATATATTGAAAGGAGCCATCATTCACAAATTACGGGCAAACTCAAGTCACATGGAAACCCTAAATTGTAGGTGTTAGCTTCAGTCAAGTCCGTCCTACATAAATTGTGCCACTAGTGTAGCCAGGACCCCGGAACGGAAAGGTCCTGAAGATGTTTGTTTCGATAATTCGACTAAAGGGTGTATCGATATGAATACACTTGAATATTTGTGAGGGTCGGACCTTCCGTGACCAGCGAGTCAAATTGAAAATAAACTTGCGACGAAAGTTTATTTTTGTGAACGATTCGCCGAAGTTTCTCCGGTTGTTCTAATAAAATTGCAAGTCGAGGAAAACCGGTTCATTGGTGTACAGTCGCGGAAGTATCTATAACAAAAACACGGACTTCGTTTCTTTTTACAGTCCACTGACTGTCATTCTTTTCACTGATAGTTTTTCAGGACAATGCAAACCATTAATTTAAACAAATACGTTTTGAAATGTATGCTGAATAGACAACGCGCCTTTGGGAATCTGGGAGTTAAAAAAAACAAAACATCTTTGTAAAAATATAACAACTTCTTCGTGTTGGAAATTGAACCTAACAACTTAATTTACCAGCATTAAAGTAAATACCACAGGGAAAATAACAGGTGCTAAGTGCTAAGCAAGTTTTTTGCAGCGTTCCAGGAACCGGATGCTAAGTACAGTCTAACTAAAACAGCAACAAGTTATGCGAAACTGTAAAGACTTGCCAATTGTCAATGTTGAAGTGTCTGCTTAAGAGGAAGGAGTTGACTACTCAATTAAAAGTTAGTTCTTTATGAAGGAGCTCGTCCAGGGAAGCAGTACCTCCATACATATATCTGCCGTCAAGAAGCACTTTTATTCGGGCAACTACATAAGACAATTAGGCTTTTTCTCAGGATTCGTGATGCACCAGCGATAGTTCTGGTATTGTAGGTGGCCATAGATAGCAGTGACCACTACCCATCATACCCTCCTGTTTGATTGTACTCCTGCCGACTAAAATAAAATAAAGTATGACGTCACCTTTAATGACTTCTCATTTTACGGAGTGATTGAATTTTATAAATCAGCGAATATTTTTATTCAATATCTGGCGTGGTCCGCCTGCCAGTATTAATAAATTCGACCCGCATCATAAACTTTTTGATATTCTGAGTAACGTTTACAACTTCGAACACATGTTAGTTTTTAGAACTGAGGGGCAATTCTCGTAATTTTAAGAACGTTCACAGTCTGATCTCAGCCTCAATCTGTCAAAAAATACTTCAAATTTCCCTACATTTTGACAAGTTTTTGACATTTGTTTGTCGCCGAAATGACACTGCGACTAGATTTTGAACGTTTTAAATTACGAGAATTGGCCTTCTGATATTTATGCTACCAATGCTTTCAAATGTCAATGTCGGCTTTTAGGAAGACCTATAACTTTTGTAATAAAAAGCATAGTGCAACACTTATCTATTTAAGACCCTGACATGTATGATTAATGTATATATGTTCTTCACCTATGTTTCACAAATAAATAATTCTGATTCTGATTCTGATTCTAATGGTTTGAATTGTGGATAGTCGGAATGTAATTAGTTTCGTTTATGGTCTTTAAATGGGTTTGCTCTATAAGAGGCATAAAAAAGCCGACTGCGACTACCGACTAAGACTTACGTACGAGAATCGGCTTCAGGTGTTTGCGTAAAGAAATTGGTTCACGGTAAAGGCAAATCGGTACCGATCGGTGGGGGTGAAATAAACCGATATTTACTAAAGAAACAGGTAAAACATGTAACCGCTTCCTTCCGAAGATCAACGTGCAGAGATCTGTACCGGAAGTACACGGAAACCCTTTTCTTTATGCAAGCACCCTAAAAGATGAAGACAGTATGTCTATCATCATTTTTTCATTTTTTTTTTTTTCTTGTATATTACCGGATAGTTTCTCTACAAACCGTGTCCAACATTATATGGAAGCCATTTTAACGTCTAAAACAAACCTGTATAGTTTGCGAAACTGAGCTGCGTTAAGTTTAATTTGAAAAGGCGCGGACGTGACGCCCCGACATGGCGGAACCGCGAAAATTTAATATGGCCCCACTTGAAAACTTTACAGGAATACGGTATTTTGTTTCTTGTTCGTTACCAATTCATGGAGTATATGAAGTTCTCGTCTTTATTCTGTTATACGAGTTGCTATGCTATTCAATGTTGTTGGAAATACGCGAGATTCATCAGGGTCATAAAGGCATAATAGATTTGAATATAAATCGGCTTATGATCTGATATTAATCGCAGTTTCAGTTCAGAACTTGGCAGTAAATCTCGAATACAATGCAGGCAGGCATGTGATAACCGGATCAAAAGACCATTTAGAAATAGAAACATGCTACGACGACGGTACTTTTTCAGTTATTGAGACTGTTATATTGGCAGAGTAATCAATTATGTTGGTATGCCGTTGTATGCAGTGGAAGCGGCCTAGTGGTCGGTTCCGTACACTGGCGTCGCCCCGCATTGCGGATGGAACCATAAAACTTGCAGCTTATTGTCTATGGCGTAAATCGCGACATTACAGCCGCTAACGGTCGTGACGTCATATACGCTCAAAAGTAATGTATTTCTCGCCTTTTATGATGTCGTTTCCTTAAATACGTATTGTTCAATTGTTCTAACATTTATATTCAAGGCATCTAATATGCTGACGAATATCGTCAGCATATTAGATGCCTTGAATATACAATGAAATGAAGTTAACATACAATGAAAGTTCATATTACTCTATCTACTTCATCATTCACGCATAATAGATTCAATGAGTAATTCATACATTCTTACACACGGCCCCCTCTATTTACAGATCATAAAATAAAGTGGGAGGAGCAAAAACAAGAAAAGCACAACGCGTCTCCCCAAAAAAACGTCTGTTTGCACAACACAAACGATAAATAACACGGACCCCATAACATTCCCCTACAAGAAATGTTTGCTAAGAATCTTCATCATTGAAGAATTCCGAGCAAGAAAGTCCGTTTTTCAAAACCGCTTGACCCCAATGTGAGCATAACATAAATTTTTACTATGTTATAAAGCTTTTTCGACAATGACCTCGATGAAGCTAACTGTGGGATCGGCTACGGTACACTTAGCACGATATTGAAATACAGTTCTGTGCTGAAGGTGCATGGGTCGACGAAATGGATGGTGCAAAATGGAGCTAGTCTTTTTATTTAACAAAGGGCTTTAACTAAGCTAGGCATCAATTTTATTGTGATGAAATAAAACGGATAAGTCCTTTGAGACACAATGAAAGCCAGAAACAAAAGAAATATTTCAAAGCGGACTGCTAACTAACCTTTACTATTAGAAAACTTTGAAGGAATAATAAAAAGGAGATTAATATTAATATCATACAAACATCTAGGCCGTCTGTAAATATACAAGAAATTGCTCCACGGCAGATTTCGTTGAAATATTGCGGAGACACAAAAAAACACAATGGAAAATATAAAAACTTCGCGTACGTTTTGATGCAAAAATGAAAATGGCGGATGACTCCCCCGGATGGCGGGAAAAATGAAATATGGCCGCCGCAAGACCCTGCGTCCCCTGAGCCGGCCGCTATGAACAAAATGTGCCCTATACGTCTACATGTAATATTCCTATAGGAGGGTCGCCGCACACCCATTAATTTTATTTTAGTTCACTGCGTAGGTGTAAAATATGGCCTCGTTGGTAAACGTCAGATAACTGTGAATAGAAAATTTTATTTCCAAGAAAAACCTGTATTCTCAAAAGAAAACGTTATAATAATGATACCGTCCAAAATCTAATAAAGTTGTAAAAAGAAACAAGCAGACTTAGTTTTTTCGGACACGACAGAAAACGTCTTATCAATGCTATTTTCGTCTCGGATTGTACAGGCCCTGTGGCGCAATGGATAACGCGTCTGACTACGGATCAGAAGATTCCAGGTTCGAATCCTGGCAGGGTCGCAAATCCCTTTTTGCCCAATTTGTTAAAGTTTTTGTAAAAATTACACTCAAACATAATTTTTACATAGTTTTATGAATGAGATACGTATTGATACGATAATACATTTTATAATCCCCTTTATTTTAAAATCTCATTATTAATGATAATTAGTTTACAAATACAAGTTGATAGGTAATGTACGTATGGTTAAGATAATTACTTATATAATTAGTTGAATCTCCATTCAGTCGAAAGTACAAGCAGCGTCACCCTGCGGCCACGAAAGAAAACTGATTGAACATAAATAAATAAACCTACCGTCGATTTTTTAATTCTCAGTAAACCACGACAGATTTGCCAAATCAAAGTTACATATTAACGTGTAAGAGACTCATTAACCATGCATTAAGGCGCCAACACACCGCACTGACGAAACGCCACAACATTTTACGCTTCACGCATTTCCATACATATTAATGTGGCAAGGATGAGCTGCTCAAACTAAATAAACCTTGTTTTGCGGCTTTGTCATGTTAATCCGCGCAGAGTGAGACAACTGGCCTAATTTTAAATATCGAACAATTAGTTATAGTTTTCGAGTCGAATTGGTTAGTCGATTATTTATCAATGTCGATGGTGAAAATAAAAATAAAAAAACACTTAATTTATGAAAGACAAAGACAAATATAAAGTAGACAGTTTTGTTGAGGCGCCGCGCAGGTCAATCAAATATTCAGCCTAGTATAAACAGAGTATTTATAAACATTGATCCATTCTAGTTTTCTTTGAAGCCATTAATTAACCGTAACACTAAATAAGCTGCTGTTAGCGAATAATTGCTTCATACATTTCAACACGACAATCGATATTCTTTATCCTTGACCCAAATAGATTCCTGGCTGCCTACGAACATAATATATTAAGGTTGTCTGTGCTCATTTTTGGGTCAAGGCCTTGAATTCTGAAGTATCAAAGGCAATTTTTCGCTATGCAGCAAAATATAAATGTAAACTACTACACCTTAGCGTGATCGAAAACATTGCTCACACGAAAAAGCAGGTAGGTAAGTAATGTTTATTTCAACAGCTCTTTGTGCTTCGGCGAATGCTGGTTAATAATAGATTTTGAAGTTTATATGAAGTTTATTCTAGAATGGAATGTTCCTGTGTTCCTTGCGGTCATGACTAGCGGTATTCCAGCGTAGTTTAAACTACGAGCAATAACAGCGGGGTAATCCTATTCTATTTTTCTCTATGGCAATGGTGCCGATGTCGACAATTCTGCCAATGTCAGATGTGATATGAGAAAACGTGTGGAGAAAACAAAAACAAAATGAGAAAAAAAAAACCTAAAGTTCTAAATCCATTAATAAAACATTGAATAGCGGGGTAATTGCGCATGCGTAACACACTGACAGTAGCTTTCATTTTGACAGTTGAACAACATTCATTGCGCTATTTACGTTGTTGAGCGGACAAATTCCTTCGAAGTTATTCAGATTGTGTTTGAAAGTGTGTTACGCAATTAGAATGCTGGATGATATAAGATTTAATTTCTGTTATAAATTATCTGCGGTTTAAAACAAAAAAAAAAAGATAATTTTATTAACAGTTTTGTTTGCCAATGGAGCTGACCATCTCTTCGAAGATTTTTTTTTGTAAATCTTTCAGCAAGCTCTATTGAAGTAAACATGAAACTAACATTTCTTGTCTTCTCTTCCACAGATAAATCTTCGGTTAATTCTGGTGTCTGGCAAAACGAAGGAGTTTGTGTTCAGTCCTGTTGACTCAGCGGGCGATATCGCGATACATGTCTACGATAACTGGCCTGAAGGTAATACACACACTTGAATTTGATTCTATATGAAACTCATCATTATCATTATCATCAACATCATCATCACCAGCTACCGCCTAACTTCATTCATTCATGGTCCTATGAGAGCCACATCATGTACCATATGGCAGTCTACACGACTCAATAAGTTAAATTGTTTTTACATAGCCATTTTGCCAAACCCTGACATGAAAGTTTGGTATTGTTTGTCGAGTCATTGAGCTCCTTATGTCCTGAGTTGAGCTACACGATTACTGATAACTGCTTGCGCTGACTGGACAGGTCCACTCAAATCTGTGTGGTTCTTTCCTTAAAAGACCATTTCAGACACTGATCTTCATGGTCCTCATATGATCTGACTAATATTATGTCTGGACTTTAAAAGAGAATTTGACCCCTGAGCTTGTTTCGCCATTGCTCCTCAAAGGTAGTCAGATAGGAAATGTCGGTTTCATTTAGCTTCTTTTTAATATGACGTGCAAATGTGATATCGATATCCTATACAGAATAAACAATTTGATTTGATTTCAAATTCTTTACAAGACTGCATTAATATGTAGATTACAAATTAATCCATTCACTATTGTTCTTTGTTAACCCACAGCTGCAGAATTTCGGACATTTATAACACAGGCCAACTGCGAAATTACTTTTGAATCACATCAATTTGTGTCTGTTTTTGCCGTAATTCACTTAGTTTTGAACAGTCCCAACTGATGTATTTACTGCGTTTGGCAAAGGTCTATAAATAGCTGCTCTGCTGGTGTGTACAAAGTATGGGTGGTTGGTTATGAGTGCCTTGTGGATATGGAAATCAGTTTGCTATGTGATGTAGCGGTTTACAATAAGGCTTGAGATTAGTAGACCTTATACATAAACAAAACCATACTTATTAATATAAATTCCAAAGTAACTCTGTCGGATTTTGATAAAATTTGGCAAGGAGATACATGGCATCCTGGGGAAGGACATAACATACTTTTTGTCCCGGTAATGTCCGACATACACAATTTCGAAGCCGCGTGCAGAAGTTTGTAGTAAATAATTTTGTATATCCTACAAGAGTAACGAGAGGTCCCTCTTTGTTCGTAGTTTGTTATCCCGCCTTTTCTTTGGGTTAGTCCTCATTCTCTTCTGCAAGAAGTCCTTCTTGCTTTATGTAGTTTCAAGGCTTAGGATTGGTAGACCTTATACATAAACAATACCCATAGTAAATAATTTTTTATATCCTACAAGAGTAACGAGAGGTCCCTCTTTGTTCGTAGTTAGTTATCCCGCCTTGTGACTGCGTTTGTCTTATTATCTTTTTCAAGAAGTCCTTCTTACTATACGTAGTTTGAGTCTGTTTATACTACGTGTTTGATGTCCAATATAATTATTAACATTCTCTACAAAATTCAGTCAGTGTTTTTTGGTCATGTTAGATACAAAAATGTTAGTATACAAAATATAATTTCGGTAAATCTTTGTCAATACTACAAAAGCAGTGTTAAGACTTTGTTTTTCTTAGACTTTCAAATGAGAATTGTTATAATCTGTGCAATGTTTAACTGCAGATAACAATTTTGGCAATGAGATGGAAAGATATAAAATATTTGCCGTAGGTTATATCAATGTTGATGTTCTTTTTCATCACCAAATAAACGAAAAACAATCTGGTTGAAGGTAGGGACACATTATTCTTGTAAGGTACACACGACGACATATCAAGCTATGCATTTCCAGTTTTAGCTGACCTCGCATTGTAAAGGCTTTTCATACAATTAGAAGTCAGCTTATACTGTATACGAGTATATAGCTTGATATGTCGTCGTGCGTACTACCTAAAGGATTGGGCTCAAATTACAAAAGAGAACGAAAAATGTAAAGACGGACGACAGTAGAACATAACAGGCTTATAATAATATAAAATATTATTATTGCAAGTTATACTGTCATGGAATCAAAATGATTATCTTTCTTACGGCGAGGAGATTCCATTGCTCAAACAGCATCACTTATCAAAACTCCACATGAGAGAATGTCCAAGTTACGGATGCAAATCTAAGTTTACACTCATGTGGAGTAGGGAACTAGCTCGCTTGGATCTCTATACCAGCGGGCGTGGCTGCTAATTGGTCCCGTCAACATAGCCTTAGAAGTTTAACTATGCATTACAGGGTTAGGAGCGGTAACGTAGAACATTAATAAGCCCTACTATTTAATTTAGAGATGATTTTTCCATCGCCAGATAACTTTTATTTTAGGAATAAAATTGACGTTTGACAGTTTTTGTATGAAATAACTGTCAAAATTTCAAAATTGTTCCTCGAATAAAGTTATCAGATAGGCAGATAACTTATATCTCAGGAATAAATGACAGTTTGACATATTTTCTATACAAAAGCTGTCAAACCGCAATTTTTATTCCTCAGTTAAAAAATATCTGACTTTTGAAAAATCAGCCTAAATCTGACAAATATGAATGTTTGTTACTGAATCACGCAAATACGGCAAAACGGATTAGGATTAAATTTGGCACACAGATAGTTTATAACCTGACTTTACACATAGGATACTTTTTATCCCGGTAAATGGAAACGCAGACGAAGTCGCGAGCAGATGCTAGTATTTCATATTTGTATGGTCCTCCTATTGATAGTGGTTTGAACTTTGAAACTAGGTATCAAAACTACCGGACCTAATTAAAAGTTAGTTGTTAATTAGCGATATCGTCAAAATAATTGTCCTTGCAGTTCTAAACATATGATTGCCGTTTATAATAAATGAACATTCGTTTGCAAACACAATGTGCTGAAGACTGATTAATCTAGCTTTGATTAGGTAATCCACATTATACAGTGTGACAGGGGACATCGACGCGCAAACTATAACCATTAATTCAGCACATGACTGCTCAGACCGTAGCGTAAAAATTTTTCCTCGGTTATCAAAAAAAAACTTCTGTTTCATAGAAAACTGCAATACGCGGTCAAAACGTAGGGAACAACTGATTTAAAAAAAAAAAACAACAAAAATTATGTCTACGCTAGGGTTGTTCAGAATCATGTAGGTACTGAATCAATGGTAACAGGTTGCGCGTCCATGTCCCTGCCACCCTGTATTTTATGTAGTTGGTATGGATGGACTATAATCATTTGAAAATGACACAGTGGCCAGTCATTTTATGACTTACCTAGTTCTCCAACGAGGTTCCTCGTATGCATGACGTAGAAGCCTAGGCTGCTTTCATTAACAAAAGACGAACGTCATACTTTTGAAGCGCATTCCGCAGTGGCTGCCTGAAAATACCGTGTGTATCAAACATTCACACTTATTATTAGATAACCCACCTGCTAAATAAGCTTGAAAACGTTTTCAAACGAGAATTAAAGTCCCGTTCATGCAAGGTTCTAGCAGTGCGCCTTTACGTGTCTTGGCAAGCTAAAAAGAAGCGATATTAAAAATGTTCCCTGATACTTTTCACACAACACGTAGAATTCTAACAATTCCTCGGATTTTATGTTATGATAATTTTATTATGTTTTTGTCGGTTCCTTTTTATCGTTCGTTTCATGAAGGAGAGAAGTACCTACTTATACATAACAGTATGTTAAGCTTTACTTATGGAATATGAAATCGGATCAGTGGTCTTTCGCAATGATGAGCTTCAAACACGTTTTTCTGTCGTTTTTTTTTTTTTGTATTACAAGTACTTATCTTCTTGTAGCATAATCAGCCTATAATGTGCCCACTGCTGGGACACGAGTCTCCTCTTTGTAAGGGAGCGGGCGGTAATCCACGCGGGCCCAGTGCGGATTGGTAAATGTCACACATCTTCGAATTTTCGGTTCTAGGATACGCCGCGCCGGTTTCCTCACCAACGGTGTCATAATGCGCCGTATTCTATTGGATTATTATTATTTTAACGAAATAATAAGGATTTTTTACATCTGGTTTTCCTGTTTTTGTTCGTTATGTACGGTGTTAAGGAAAATAATATTAATATAAACAAAACATCTTGACGCATACATACCTATTACTGACCACAACTTTTTATAACCATAAATACAAAATTGTTTTTTAATTAAAAACAAAGTTTACAAATTTTCCTACAAACATACCTACTTGAAGCAGCGCCATCTTCTGGATATTTTCTAAGAAGAAACAAAACACATGTTATATTTAGAATTTGGCACAAAATCACAGTAAAATAAACAATTAATATTCTGCGGAAGTGTCTACATATATGTCATTTATTTTTTTATATCCGTCCGATCCCAAACACATGGTGCTTCTAACATATGTCTGACACACACATATTTGCGCAGTTGTAAAAAAAGACAATCCTGTGCAAATGCGAGCTCGTTGTCAGCGCGTTGCCTGAGGTCAGTTACCGCGCTCGGTTAAGTGTGAACATGGCTTTAAACGATAATTGTTGTAATTACCTACCGTGCCATAATTTTATTATTTGGCTTCGGGCTAAGTATGTGGTCTTGTAAAAAAATAACTTGATAATTACACGATGGCAAAAACAAACCTGTTATTTAAGTTTTTTGGCAGATTTACCTAGTCGTGGTTCAGAATTGAATTTGTTATTGATTCTGCTCCGCATCGCTTCATTGACCAGTTGTGTATAACGCGTGCGTCATGTTAAAATCATTAATTATAAATAACTTGCACAATTTATTTAGAGGGTTTTTAAACATATCCCCATTGGGGCTAGTGCTAGTCGCGTCCAGGCAATGGCAGGGCATGGAAATGGGAAAGTAAGAAAATTCTCCCATTGTCTTGCCCTATGATGTCCTCTTTAAACTTAAATCAATGAAATTGTACCTACCAAGAGGAAGGTCTTGGTAGGTACAATTTCCAAAACGCATTCTTTCACTGTAAAAAAAGCTTTAAAGTTAACGTCACACACCAAAGAAACCCTAAATTCTAACCACAAAATCACACAACACTATCGCATGCACAACGAAAATTAAACTACTATCTAACCAGCAAGGAGGTAGAAGTAACTTGAAGAAAACTCCAAAAGATTTCCATTGTAGGAAAAGTCTCAATAAAATGTCTTAGTTTATCTAGCACGTAAATACGTAGATACGTAGATATTTATCGGCGGGCAAACAACGTGCTTCGTGTTTGGTTCACAAATTATTGTCCCTGTGGCCAGCGATAGTGGCGCCTCCTGGTGGCGCGTGATTTATGAAGCTTGCTTGTTTGTTTGGCTAGTGGTATGTTAGGGTTAGTTAGGGAAGACATGTAAGTTAGGGCTTTGCGTGGCTAATTTAATTCAAGTCTTTATATGTCTGGTGAAATTATGACATAACCAATTAATTTATAATCATAATACAAAACATTAAAAACGTTGTTTTCATGATTTTTCATTATCTTTCATGTTCCTGCAGTTCCTGATAGTAATGCTACATGAATTTCATGATAAAGCAAACAATGACTATAAATTGGAATAAAATGCTGTTGTTGAATGTGCTACACTTGCTTATTATAAATGTTTCAAAATGTAGGTACTTATTTTTTTTTCTGGGAAAACGCGTTGCAAACATTTGTTTACGAAAAATATATATGCAGCAAAAAGTACTAAAAACAAAATTACTGCGCTACATGGTTTAGGCACGCTTACCACCCCTATACTTAGTGCTAGGAATCACGCGATTTACAGCCACCGATAGCCATGTCTTACAACTTACATGTTTAACCTCCACAAGCTAACTTACTACCAAACACATTCCTACATACTTTATTTACAATGTTTATCCAAGCCTTCGTTTAAATAAAAAAACAATTAGACGACATCTATTTGATAAACAAGGTTAAACAAACACGTCATAGCATAATATTATTTCTGAACTTGGAACGATTTATCACAGCGCCATCTAGTTGTTGTAAGGAAACTACTCAGAGCCATATAAACGGTACATCTGTGTTTGTATGATTCACTGTGGTGTGTGTAGCTGGCGCGCCGTCAATAGGTATCAACATTTACAACGCTTCAACTGTCAGCCTCCATAGCTCAGGGGTTAGAGCACTGGTCTTGTAAACCAGGGGTCGAGAGTTCAAATCTCTCTGGGGGCAGGTTTTATAACAACTTTTTGTATTTTTTTTTGTATGTCTTGTCTTCGTTTTCGTGTATAATGGTACTATTTGAAGTATTTTCTGAAGTTATTTTTCTTTTATTTATTTTTTTTACTTTTTTTGTAATAGCCTGCAAAAATAGGTTATCGGCATCACACTACATAGCACATTGTTCTTATCACACAAATTAATGATCAACGACTGTGAAGTAATGTATTACCAAATTTTTTGTAATCGCATGCTGTGGCGGCCTGGTCTTGATTATGAAAATACCTGGGTGTACACATAGTAAAAACAAAAAAAATAATTGTTAACCAACTTAAATTGTCTGTATATCCAAATCACAACAGTTATTCCTGTACAAAATGGTTATAGGGTTTCAATTTGCTTAACTGTTGTTTTCCATGACTATAATAATTTAATATAAGAATACCTACCTATATTTTTTAATGTCTTATTCATTAAAAAAAAAAAAAAAAACGTTGCCCCACACTAGGAATTACTCCTGTATCGTGGGTGCGTTAACAAACATTTAAACTCACACACACAAACAGCCAGACCGAGCCAGATATTTTTTACTGTAAAGGCAAGCGCACATTTTAGCCGCAACGGGCCGCAGCGCAACGCATTTTCATACGAAAAAGTGCGGTGCGGCCCGCCTATGTGGTTCTAAAATGTACGAAATTGATGAAGGAGGATTTTAGCAATGCGTTGCGCTCCAATCTACTTTAGCCTTAAACCTATTCTAATATTCCAACTTGCATTTTCCAGCTGACTGGGCGACGGAATGCGTGTCGCGCGCAGAGATCCTGCGACTGATCTACCAGGGCCGGTTCCTGCACAGTTCGGTTACGTTGGGGGCCCTAGGCCTCCCGCTGGGCCGCACCACCGTCATGCACCTTGTGCCACGCGAGCACTTGCCCGAGCCTAACTCACACGGTAAGACAACACGTACTTTATTAAACCATTAGGGATTTAAGAATCGTGTTACCCAGCAACTAGGTTGTGGAGGTCAAATAGGCAGACGCTCCAGGTAAAATACTGGAATCCAGCTGCATCTGGTTAGACTCGAAGCCGACTCTAACTTGGTTGGGAAAAGGCTAGGTAGATGACGATGAAACATCAGGCACTTTAGATATTTCAGCTTTAGGGCGGCGGTGACCACTTGCTAGCAGGTTAGCCTGCCGTGTAATATCATAAATTCCAGGAAACCCTAATATTAGAAACAACGGCCATCCAACTATAACAAATCCCTACGAAATACTGGAAACAGTATCAGAAGGAGCCTTTACGAATGAGCTAAATGTATACTCCTCTTTATGTTAAAAAAACGGTGCCAACAACTAGATCAACGCAATGAATGATGTTCAATTCTGAACACACACATGGCCCTTATATTGGTCTTCAACTTTCCAGTCTTATCTTCTACAACTGTATGTATAAAAAGGAAAATACATTTATAAGACAATGTAGAACAGTGCTTTTGTTTTGACGACCATTTAACATATTTTCATTTGTTAAATGTAGTTTGGTACACCATTATAGTCCATTAAAATTTGGCTATTTTAAACATTGGTGAACGTTTTCATAGTGCAGTAATTAGTGGCCAGGCTATTTTTCCTGCAGCACAGAAAAATAGCGCAACCTAACGTTGTGACTAAAACTTGGGCTTGTTTTACAGAAGTCCGGTGGTCCTAACAAAACCTTTCCCGTTCCCTACTTCCCTCTTCCTTTTAGTAAGTCGTTATAATACCTTGTACTACTTACTGTACTCCTCGTAAGCAGGCCCAGATTCTAAAACAATGCCCAACTATGAATCTTTATTTCAAAACTCATTTTTATAGAATAGGGGCCTTAGTTTCAAAGTAGTTTAGTGTCAATAGAATGTAGGTACTCCCGATACTGCTTCAACTTTTCGGAATTTCAATTTGCATATTTTTAGCACCAGCACCTGCATCCGTGGAATAGATAAAACCTATTTTATCTGTTCTGTGGCATCGCTGCAAGAATTTAAGAACAAAAACCTGCAATACACAATGTCAAAAATTTTTTCTTTTTATTTTGAAAGATTTGTTAATTTTTATGTATTTAGGCACTTTCCTTGAAGCTAAATTGTTTCCACGCTAGCAATTCAGCTGAAGGACCATCAATCCCCTGCATAGTCCCTAACCCAGTGTCTTTTTATGAGCTGAAACCTGTATCGGCAGTACCCATAGTATAAAATTAGCTATGGAGTATATCAGACTTCAGTCTTGTAAAAAAAATAAACTTACACTTGTCCTTCTGTTTATTTGCAGATCAACGGCAAAAAAGTAAAGGTGGTTCTAGCAGTTGTTGTTCAGCGTCTTGCTGCATATTGTAATGGCTTCCTGTGTGAGGGAGACGCACTTACACGAGCGGCAGTGGGCGCGAGAGAGAGCGACAGCGTTGCCGGGAGACGGACTCCTATGTGTTCAGTGTAGAAGCCAGGATACCTTGTCGCCCAGAACAATCCTTGTGATGTTTTTAAATGAAGTAACTACAAATTAAAAAGTTTGCGTAGCTCACTGATATCTTTTATTGTCAATTTTCGTAGTATTAATTTAATAAAACAATCATGCACAACGTAGATGAGACTATAAAAGATGTAACGCACATCGGTGGGGGCTTCGTTTGAAAATGTCGCAAGTTGCGGTCGTGAGCGCTGTTACGTTTCGACAACATTATGGATAGCTTTATAAAACGATACTGTATATCTCACCGCGTAACTTATAGCTCGTTTTATAGATATCATGCTGCCCAAATACGTTTAAAGTTAGTAGATATATGGGATAAGGTTCGTCGGTATAAGTAAGCCTATGATTTCATAGTTCCTGGACATAATAGGTATTTGGCTTCACATCAATATTTTACTTTGTCCCGGCTAGCCACGTTAATTTACAAATGTTAGTATTATTATTTAGGCCATCATATATAAATTTATATTACATTATGGAGATATTTATCTAAAAACGACAAATTATTTAGTGAAACAAACAAAGTGTGTAAATTACCCTGTTTTGCATTGTAAATAGTATAATTGAATTAGGAGACATTTTATTAATTTTTGTTATAAGTTCTTGCAATATATTTGGACTTTTTTTAATGTTTTTATTCTAAATTATGCTATTTACCGCGCTAGATGTAGCTTGTATCGGAGTAGTGCCGGAGCGAGGCGGCAGGTGGCGCCACTTGCGCCATACATAATGTTTACTCGGAGAAACAATATGTAATGTTCACGACACGGCGACTGGTTCACTCAAGAGTGGTAAATTTTAGTAATAATAAAGCACTAGAGTAAATTTGAAAAATTTAAATATGTCTCGCTTATGAAGTCTGTACATGCCTGCCTACATTATGATATAGCAGCACCGCGGCACCGCTCGTGGGCGGGTCGAGGCTTTTGTTTTGTTATCGTCTAACTATAGTTTGGTCCTCATGTCTTAGCGTTACCACAGTCTGATTACTTTTGTAAATATCGATTAGAGCTTTTTATTATATTTTTATTTTACATCACAAATCTATCCTCTATTTCTTATTCTTTATTTGGCCTCTTATAGTTATAAAAATATTTCTTTTAGTAAATTGGCTTTTAAGGATTGAGTTGTCATTAAATATTATTCGGCTTAGCCCTAATTTTTGTTATTTAAGCTAAAAATATCTTGAATTATTTAAAAAAAAAACTTGTGTTCATTCGGACTTTCCATCCCGTAATAAAATGCGAAGTGTTTTGTGATAGTACAAATAAAATTATTTACACGTTCAGACATTCATTTGAAGGAATCTAAGTACTCAGTGATAACATTAAACTTAACAGTATTAGAGAGAAACTAAAATACATTGACAACACTGCAAAGTGATTAACATGTTGCTTCATTTATTCCGATACTATAACTTTACAAGATTGACTGAGAGACAGAGAGGAGGTTCTTGCCAATCGAAGACGTTCGAGACGATGATGTGTTGACCAATTGTCCCGGGGAATGAATGCAGCAATATGAGTTGTTTTGATAAAGATTCAATGCCAGTATGAATGATTATATTTTGGTTGCTCTGTTTAGTTACTGTATGTATGTATTTTGTTAAGTTGTATAAAATACCTAGTTTATAAATAAAATAAATACAATTTTAATTTGCATGTTTCTTTTTATTTCGCTTTTGACCTCACCTTTGTATATAGATGTCGCTGTTTAGATTATTTTGTGGATGGATTTTATGAACATGCAACGACACTACTGCCCCTCAGAGTAACGATAAATTAATCAAGCATTTTTCGTGTTTTAAGGATTATTTTTTTAGTTGCATTTTTGAGCTTGAGTTACACACACACACACACTATTCATAACATTAATATTAAATAATAAAAAATAACTGCTTTTGTAAACATCTCAAGTATGTATAGTTGGATAATGTAGGTCGATTCGTTCGCGTTAAGGTGATATCTTAGGCCAGATAGTCGATGTCTTCACTGTATTTTTAATATTTCCCTAGAATAGTTCATAAAATAATCTGACTAAAAATAATGGGTGTTTTCGTGGCTCGGCTCTGATGTCTCTATTGATTATGTTCCACGTTTTAGATTTTATTTCTGGTTCATGCAAAATGAAATGCGCACAAATTTTATATAATGCATTTTCACTTGGTTTATCTGTGTCCTTTATGAACAACAGGAACCAACAACCTAGCCAGATAAAAACAAGTGTCCCTACGAATAGAAATAGTAACATCACTATCGAAGTAGTAAACATCAATTTTAAATGACTGAATAATAAGATGTGTTCAATATTTTTGATTTCCGTATGTAATTCTATTTATTTCTTTATTTCGATAGTTTGTCGAATAAATGTAAAATTATGTGTCATTTTAAAAGTAAAGCATGTTGTAGTGAATAAATGACTGTGAACTAATGAATAATATTCCTGTATTTTAAACTTTAAGCATAATGATAATGTAGATGCATTTATTCGACAGATTGGAGTTTTTTTTTGAGTTTTATACGAGACATCAAGCAGAAGGCAGACGCGTGTAAATATTCGACGACTTTTTAATTTAGACAAATCTAGTGTAAATCTAATTTAGCTTGAAGTGGATATCTTACGAAGCGCCGAGTGTGTGTTGGCAAAGATAATTGTTTCATATTGTACACCTACATTTAATATACAAAAACGTTGTTTCGATGATAACTGGGAAAAAACAATAAAAAATGGCTCGCAAAGAGTTGTTATAAAGACTATTAATTAATTTCTACATCATAAATTGTCGAAAGAAGGAAAATTGAAGTTTGTTAAAAAAATGTCTCAGTTTTCTAAACAATCTCTGCCAGCACACACATCGTCGAACATTTGTATTTAATAAAAATATTAGATGTCACTGTTTAACAGGTGTTTAACTACGTACGTACATAATCTATATACTTGTTAATATTAATTAATAATTATAACAATGTTGATTAATTGTCATTTCCTTTCGAAGTGTTCTATGGTTGAGTTCACCGAGACAATACAGATGTTTGTGCAATATTAGTAAATTAACTGATTACATTAAAATACGCTTTTATGTAAGAAACAATAATATTTCTTTCATTGTATAATTTATACGCATTCCTAAATCCTGATAAATGTTTAATAATTAATGAATAAGTCGAGATAAAGGCTGGAGGCATAATTAAAATTAATACAAGTCACAACGAACATTTTATAATAATTATAATATTCAATTAAAGTTAATGCTATATTGATTAACAACAGTGCCCCGTTGCGGATAAAATACACAAACCTTCGCACGGAGAAGCTTGAATTATCTTAAAATCTTTGTTTTTTCTGTTTAATTTATTTAGAAAAAAAAACTAACAATACCAGCTTCAGATAATTTCTCGGTGAACTAACCAGAATTAGGTATTTACAGAAGTCTTCATTGTTCGCAATGATTCTGAGGGTAGTTGTAAATTCGCTTCAAATTATACGCCATTTTGTTTTGATTACGTGTGACGGCTGCCCGGGTAGATAGTCGGATATGTTTTGTATTAATAATCGATCGACGGAATAGGTTGTACCTGTTTGAGCAACTATTGAGTATCAATGGGGTCAAATAAAATTTTAAGAACGTATTTTGAGAATTTTATTCATTTTCCTTATCCTAGTTTAATTTACAGATTGAGTTTTTACTCTATAATAACAATGTACACGCTTACATCAAATACTTCTAACGCTTTCAGGACCATTGTTTACTTTCTAGTACCTAAGTATATGGCTTGAGCATAAGGTTTCGAGTACAACTGTAACATTTCAAATTTCTACTATGCCATGAGAATCATTTTATTTTAACATTTCCATTTTGTCACTTCATTTAAACCGTTTTTTTAAATAAACTGAACGGAAACATAGACCAAGGCCCTATTTAATATAATGGAAAATGCGACATGATATTTGTTTTGCATAAGCATAATCAACCTATAAAATTCCCACTGCTGGGACACAGGCCCACTCTCTCTCAAAGAGAGAGAGAGTGGGCCGTAATTTACCACACGGGACCAGTGCGGGCTGGCGGATAGTTGTTAAGAATTTAAAAAATTACACATTTTACAACTGGTGCTCTTTTGTACTTACAGTTAATAATTTAATGAGTTAAATAATTAAGAAAATGTATGAAAGAAAATTGTCAAATTGTTGCCTGTACTTTCAGCTGTCGGTTTTATTAAATAGGCCCCATAATCAACTACAAAACAACCACCCTCACTTGGTCTCCGGGAACATAAAGTACCACTTAAAGATAAACAGGTTTCTATCGAGCTCCATTTCTGCTGTGCTCAGCTGCTTCAGTCTTTTCTCGACACCCTGTAATATTGCTAACTCGGGCGGGGCTAGTGTTTCTTGTACCTGCAATGTTAATTATGACATGAGTTAATTTAGATGCTCATGAAAGTTGAAATGGCAGACTTACCCTTACAAAAAAACACAAAAATTGTACCTATGTTGGGAGAAATGATGATACCCGAAAGGAACACGCACAGAAGCTTGTTGACAGACACGTTCTTTCTACGGGGCGGTTTATACGCCGTACCGTGAAGAAACCGTGCCGAGTACAAAGGGCCTCAGTACGCGGCCGTTAATATGCGACATCGACATTTGGAAATAGTTCGGCTTGGTACAGCGCCATCTTCGTAAGGCCTGCGTGGCAGTCTCCTCGCCAGCACGCACACCCTTAGAAAGCTAAGAGTGAACGTGCGTGTCTATTAGCATGCATTTGTTTTACATGAAGGTGACATCGAAGTAGCGAGCTAAACCGCGACCGCGAGGTATCGCTGTGAAGCATCTTCGGCATGTAATTACCCTAAAGCTACGTGCCATTATTTTTTTGTAAATGTCGCTATAGGTAGTCTGCCCCTTAACCGGGCAATCATGTGGATGCCTTAATAAATTAAGGCTTCCAGTACCCTATCTGGATAAGACTTATAAACGGAGCAAATACACGCCAAGGGCCCTGCCCTGTGGGGTAAGGACCTCGGCTTAGGGCGTCGCTGGGGGTGCAAGGGACAGGCTGGATCGGATCCAAGACTACTTAGGGAGGAATTTAAAGCTCGCTTGGTCGGGGCGGACCGACGTGCTATATAGACGCAAGGGTATTGTCCTGTATCTCACATCGTCAATATTCTGCTGCGGCTCCCCCCTCAGGCGCATGCCGTGCACGATGGTGCGCACACGTCTCTGCTTGTCCACGAGCCGCGCGTGCGCAGAGCGCTCGTGTGCGTGGCGACGTAACACGTTGTGCAGCGAGCGGTAGCACATCTCTTGCGCTGCATGGGCCACCTGGAATTTGTAGGTCATTAATTAAGGTAGATGTTGTGATGGCCCAGTGATTAAGGCCTCGCCTCTCAAACACGAGGTTGTGGTTCAAATTCAAGCAAGTACTTACTAATGTATAATAATAACTTTTCAATTTAAATGTACTTTCTTAGTTTATCTTAGACATTAACGACATCGGTGAAGTAAAAACCATTATGAAGAAATCTAGACTTATAAGTAGTTAATACAAGTTTGAAATCGGTAACCCGTCTTAAGCAAGCGTAGTGATCAATGCTCGTGCTTTCTGATTATGAGAAGACGTCTTTGCTCTGCATGACATTAATAGGCTGGCATTGGTATGTTGAGGCTGCCTGTCCATTGAAGCGGAGCGAGGCTGCGGAGCGGAGAAACTGAGAAATATTAATCAATAGGATTGCATAAAATTTCCGCTCCGCTCAATCCTATTGGTTAATATGAAACGGTAGCGGGTCGCAGTAAATAAGCAAAAACACAGCTTACGGAAAGGAAGAATTATATTGTCCAAAAGTTTACAAAAGTCACAGATAACAAACAGAATAGAAGGCGGAATGCCGAGCACTGAAAGAAAGCGATAGGTACAGTTAAAGTTGTCAAAAAATAAAAGGCCCATTTTGACATTTGAGAATACGTTCTTGACACCTGTCAGTTTCCTACAAACGAATACGTGTTTTGCGAATTTGATCTTTATTGACTACTAGAACTGTCAATGTCAAAACGGGCCTTTTATTTTTTGACAACTTTAATCATAGACTACTATTTTATAATAGTCCAACGCCACGTAGCACGTCTAGGTACAATTTCTCCAAAAGCACTGGATACAAGTTTATACGCGCACTAGGTACTTATTCACGAATGTTACCGGGCACGAGCGAGAGCGACATGCGCTTGCGACCCGTGACGAAACTCGGCCCCGTTAGGGTATATATGTTCTGTGATCTCGACTAATCCTGCGACTCTGCGAGCGCCGCGTCGCGCCGTCGCGCGCCGCGAATTTGAAAAAGATAGATAGACAAGGCGCGGGCGCTCGCTCAGGTGGCCGGCCTAAGTGAAATATTATCTAATAACAAAATTATCTGTTTGTACTGAGGTTTTTGTTTGTTTGTTTATACAATACTGACTTACTTTACTGAATAACTTTAAATAATGTATTGAAGAAGTAACTACGCTGCAAATATTTCTCAGTTTCTCCGCTCCGTAGCCTCGCTCTGTTTTGAGGTATGAGGCACAGGGTGCAAAGTTCACTCATCCTCCATTGAAAAGGGAGGATCCTCCGACCAGACGGGTGTTGTGTCTGGCGGGCAACTGCCCAACGATTGATGTTGGGAAGTTTGTATATATGCTAATTGCGCGGTAAACTCTGCTTGCGAGATGCAGGATTTTCGTGACGTCAATATGACGCGTTGTTCGTATGTGGCGCTGTAGATACCGCTACACTCTGCTTCAATGGGCAGGCAGCCTTAAGGGAGAACACCTACTGAAAATCGTACACCGAGAAAGTTCTTTGTTCTTTTTGCTAACATGACAAAGACAATGCTCCTGATCCACCAGCAATGCACCAGTGTAAGTAAGAGAGTATTTGCACAGGAGTGATGCATAGTTTTGAAGATATGTACTTGGAATCTGTTGTGTTAGGTACTAATGATTTTTTTTATTGAACGTAATAAAAAGCACTCACGTCGTGTAGCTTGATGTGATATAAATATATCGCTTTCGCCAAACCACCGGCTGAAGCTGCTTTTCTCATTGGCTGAAAATATTTAATTTGAATATTAGTTCATTTCACTAGAAATGTTTCTTCCTCTGTTGTTATCGGATAAAAAGGCCAGTCCCGTTTATAATAGTGCAACCAATAAAATAATTCATATTTCTACTTGTGTCGAGCCATGATTTTTAACTACAATAATGGGATGACCTGGCGGGCAATTCTCGTAATTTTAAGAACGAAAGTCAGTCAGTCCCAATCTATCAAAAATACCTCTAATTTCCCTACATTTTTGACATTGATTGTCGCTGAGCTGAGATTGTCGCTGAGCTGAGATTGTCGCTGAGCTGAGATTGTCGCTGAGCTGAGATTGCGACTAGATTTTGAACGTTTTTAATTACGGGAATTGGCTTTCTGTTATTTTAGGGATAACACCGCGGTATAGAGAAAATCTGATTACCTGTACACTAATAAAATGTTCTTCTAACAGTTTGTACGTCAGCTGCTTACATTCCTTGTTCACTAACATCGCGTTCTTTTGTATATCATCCTCTTCTATATACTTTCTAGAGCGAACTAACCTGTGAAAGTTTACCTCTCGTTATGTAAATATTTATATCTCATTGTTCACCATTAGCAGTCTAACAAGGACATACAAGTCAGCGTGTGTGTGGAAAGTGGAATTTGCTATAATAAAAGACAGTATGGTGACAGGATTTATTATAATTATTATTAACGAACAGACACGCTTTTGATGCCTGCAGTCGTACACCACTCTAGGTGCTGTAAATAAGAAGAAGTTTATCAAAAGGACTGACAATAATAAAACGTCTTTGCACTGACTAACATCACACCAAAAACACCATGTTATTTCGAACATTTCGAGACAGGTAACGGAATAAATAAAGTCCTCCGGACCGTATTTCGGCCACCGCGGCCAATCTCAAAAGAGACTTACATTCCCCTTATATATTTAACTAAATATAGTTCCAAATCAACCTGGAGGGTCGGATATTGACTTTTGGCCCTATGAACGGGCGAAGCAATCCTTGTAATATGCTGTCTCTTACCTAAATATCCTCGCGGCTTTAGAGCCCAGTCGCTCGGTGACGGTGTGCTCTAGCGCGCACAGCACGAGCTGCTGCGCGGCGTGCTTGGCGCGCACGCAGTACTGCCCGCTGCCCGCGTCGCCCACGCGACGCACGAATCCTCCGCCGTTCTCCTCTAGATATAAAGAATATGAGATTATTTTAAGTTTAATATTATATTGTATCAAACACAAACCTTCCGGACTAAATTCTCTAAATGATTGTGAAATTCACATCAAAATCCGTAGCGAAGATTAGAAGAGCAACTGGGTCACACAGACAGATACGAAAAGGATTTTCATTTATTGTGTGTATAGATGTGAAACATCTATTGGCGCGCCTTGGGGGTGAACCCGACTCGTATGCCGTGCAGCTGTCATGCTCCCTTCTCCGCCGCCGCTCCTTTCGATGTTTCAAAATCTTTAAGGCATTGACTGCCACCGCGGTCACCGGTGACCGCCAACAATAGATTTCCTATTGTGTCTGCTGTCTGGCAGTCAACGTGTTAAACCGACGAAAATGCTCAAACCCTTTTAGAATCATATACTGACTCCACGGTAAATGTTTCGTACGATGTTCCTCCCACTGTGTGTATAATTGGAAGCTCCATCTTCATTCACTCGAATGATGTCCACTACTGGAAATAGGCCTCCCACAAACATTGATACAACGACCTGTGTCTCTCGCATCCAGCAAAAATGACGAACTTTCATACAAACTTTCATCCTCTCTTTAACCCCTTTAGGGGATGAATTTAAAAAAATATCCTTACGTAATGCTCACCTTCGTTCTATAAGTTACTCGTTAACTTGTGCAAAATTTCAAGATTCTAAAGCCAGCGGTTCAGGCTGTGTTGTTTGAAGAATCCTCCTCAATCAACCAGTGGCGTAACTATACCCTTTGGGGCCCGTGGCAAATTCATGGGATAGGGCCCTCCCAATGTGAAGAAGCTCAACCAACGTTATAATTGTTTTTATTGGCACTTCGCGCGCGAGTTTATCGGCGTATATTTCGTAATTTCCCCTACAAAATTAAATACCTGACTGCTTCGTTGGTCTAGTGAACGAAAAAAGTTTGCATTTCTATACTTAGGTATGTTAGGATCCTCCTGTGCTCATGGCCCTCTCGGGCCGGGGGCCCCCTCCGATTGGGGGCCCGTGGCACTTTGCCACTCCTGCCACCCTATTGTTACGCCACTGCAATCAACCTTTAAACTTTCTCAAATGCCAACTTTTCACATGACTTCCTACATACATACCTAGGACCTTCAGATACTGGTCGACGAACTGATGCAGCATTGGCTTGTCGGTGGCAGCGCCTCGGCATCGCTCTCTTAGTTCTATCGCGCACAAGGGACTGGACTCAGGCGCCCACGCTGCTGAGGTTAGGTACATTTTCTCGAGGAGGAAGCGCATTAGTTCTCCAGCTGGAAAATGTCAAAAATATAATGTTAGTTACATGAACCAGGGTTTTGTAGACAGGAAGCAGGCAAGCGATTTAGAACTATTTGCACGTCATCTAATTCATCTATCTATACTAATAATAAAGCTGAAGAGTTTGTTTGTTTGAACATACTAATCTCTGGAACTACCAGTTGGATTTGATAAAATCGTTTTGCGTTTGATAGGCCAATTCTTGAGGAGCCGCGCAAAATCAAAATAGGTAGTCAGAAGAACACTGAGCTAAAACGAAGTAATAGCGCGGGCAGGCGATGCGACAACAAAAAAAATACTCGGTCGAAGTCGAAGGCAGAAGCTATAAATGTCATCTTGATCTGCCACGCACATCGCCTGTCCTGAAAATGATTATCATAGGGCCCCAGTCTAGGAACCTTTGACTTCTGAGTGTCCTTTAATCGTCTTCTGTAATATCTACAGGCAGAGAGAAAGGTGACTACAAAACAAAGTTGCTCACCATTTTCATCGATTCGTCGTGTGATAGCTTTAATCATGATTTCATCTCTAAAGTCTAGGTGGAACCTGTCATAGTTCACTCTCCAGTAGATATCTGCAAAAAAGAAACCATATAAACTTTTATTTTAATCAAAACTATGTTATACAATAATACACACTATACACAACTTCACTCCCAGTAATACAGTATATGTAGTAGTTTAGTGTAATATGGCAGTAGTTAGTTATAATAACTATTTCAAAACCAATAATAAGCATAGAGCCATTAATCACTGAGAATGTATAACTAAGTGATCTTTGGCCATTTCTCTGGGAACTGGCACCCATATTATTTAGATTTAAAAAAGACTCACTGTCATTAATTTCACTAATACTGCCAGAACTCATAGCTTGCACAAGTGCCATTGTGCCAGTTCTGGACACCAGCATATCTGGTACGATTGTAGCCACAGGCACCAGGGTGGGTATCTCACTGCCCTCCTTGAGTTCAGCTACGGGAGCCTGTTGGATGTAGCCAGCCGTCACCAGGCTTATGAACATGTCCTTAAGGCTCACTATTGTTATGTTTTTCTCCTGGAAAGGAATATGGAACGTATTAGGACAAGGTTGCCAACCCTTCTTGAATTAGTATGGTGATCAATGCTTGTGCCTTCTCTGTATCAGAAGAAGCGTTTGCCCAACTGGTATTATTAGGAGGTGATGTCGTGAGATTGCAGTATTGAAGCATTTTTCAATAGAAATGGTAATTATTACTGAATTCACAACTATAACTTGACATTGAGTTTTGTCAGAGATTCAGAGCTGAAATTCTTCTTAGAATAGTAGTAATATTAGTATCTTCTCAGGTAATAAATTGTGCATAAATAAATAACGGTAAGTATTCACAAAAGGTTTGCTTGTGTATTATGGTGTAACTTGTATGTTGTGGTTTATAAAAAGGTGAGATATATGTTTTTTTTTCAAGTAAATCAGTGATTGTGAGTTAGTTTGATACATTAACACTTAACTAAAATTAAAGACGCTGGCCAATAATTTCCAGGTATTACTCTAGGATTACTGCTCTAGCTTGGTAGACATTACAACCTACCTTATCATCCTTATACTTCATGGCAATTGTGAACAGCAGCACAGTGGCAGTGCAGGTGGCTTGCTGCAGTAACTCTTCAACCAACAGCTCTGCCTCGCTGCCATACTTACTCTTAATCTGCAGTAGATACCTGAAATATGTTGATAGATATGTGTTTATTATTAGCAGTGATCGGATAATCAGATGCATATTTACCTAAAGTTCATTTTTGGTTAGGAAATTATGAAAGCGGCTTCTTAAAACATATTTTTGTAAATATAAATCCTGTGATTTTTTCGATACAAAAGTGCATTCCATAATATTATCCAACACCTTAAACTAGGTAAATATTCCTACACCCAATTTGTAAAGATTCTATAGTAAAAAACTAAATTTGTCGAATTCCCGGGATTTTTTCGATACAAAAGTGCATTCTATAATAACCAACACCTACACTTTAGGTAAATATGCATCCGATTATCCGATCACTGATTATGAGCCAGAAAACAAGCAATTTTTTATTATCTTTACAGTTCTTTTTCTTTTTGTGTCAATCCTAGGTAGTCTTCCCCTTTGTTACTTTTTTTGCGCAAATAAATGTATGTTCTTTCTTTCTTTTTTATTTCGTTTTATACCAGTAGATGGCAACTTTGATAGCGGCATCAGTTGCAATTTTTAGGTCATCTGAGGTGCAGGTGAACACGCTAGCAAGTGGAGCATGGTCTGATCAGAATCACCACACTCGCACTGGGTGTTGGATGGGTCAGTAACATTTTAAATACAAATCTTTACAGTTGATTTCTAGGTACCTATCATTTACATAAATTGAGTATTCATAATATGGCACATTGCAGTTACCAATAATTTAAGATGGATTGGTAACTACACTGCATAAAGCCCAGCAAGGAGTAATGACTTATTAATAACTATAAATGTATAGTTTTACCTATTTGCATACTAATTATTTTATTTACCTACATAGCAATATTTTGCTAGTTTTCAGTGGCAAGCAACAGTCTTGATTTTTTACTGATTTCTGGGATGTAGACCCACCCTATTACATAGGGCTTTAACATAACTGTTGAACTGCGCAAGTAAAATACGCCCCTACTTTGCCCTTGGGGAGTGTAGGTGTGATATTATGTATGGTATTTGTTTTATAATTACCGAGGATATCTGATGAGTAGTAGCACATTATCAGGAACCAACTTATAATCAGGTATCACTTCATTGGCAGATGGTTCAAATGTGGCCAGCTCAAACTTGAGTAGTGTGCGGAGACTGTCTATCACCTGAAATGATTTGTTACTATGTAAAAAGTCAGATGGTTAGACCACATAAGCAGCTGTATTGTTTAAAGGAGGCAAATATGCTGTTAAAGTGTAGCTTGATAGACTTAACTGTAAGGTAACTTAATCTTACCTTACCGTAAGACTTATTATATGATACTCTGACCTGGTAGAACAGAGAAATAGACCAGCTTGATGTATTTATTTATTCATAAACTGTTCGATACTAAATAACATAACCTATTTTATTAAGGTCAGTTTGCCGCTAATTACCTGGGTTCGTGTGAGGCTAGTCGTCTTCACTATCAGGCCAATAGGCTTACTACCAAAAGTAAATAAGTCGTCGCCCACTTTCTGCACGATTTCACCAAAATATCGGTGCAAAATTGCCGACACTACACGACCCAGCTGATGCGACATTTTCTGCTAAAGTAAGTTTCTAGTGGATATGAATATCTTTATACCGCTTATCGTAATGTACAAACCTAGATATTTTTTTTAATCAACTTTTAGCTTTTATAACTTTAAATTTTATTTACAGAAAAAATATATAGGTTATGTTGTATTTACAAAACTTCATCTTCATGTCAAATTATTAACATAACGTTCCGTTCCGCAGAGGTAAGATACTTTTTTGTGTTGTTGAAAAATTAAAATTATGACAAATTATTTATACTTCACACCATATTCTTACTTTTTTCTTAGGTAATTTGTTTTATTCAATAGGATACATTTATAATTATGCTTCTTTTAATAAACCTTCTTGAAATGAAACATTTTCGATGAATACGTTTCTCTGTCTCTACGGTGAATACCAAAATATAAACCAACATTTAATGTTCATTTAAGAAGATCGAAAAAAGTAGACCATCATTCATAGAACATTGTACTTGGAATTACCAACTTAATTTACTTTAAAACTACAGTCTCGATTATTTCTGTTTTATATGTCTGAGCCACTCTGAACTTATACCTATAATGTTATTTTATACAAGTCCCCAAAAAAATTATTTAATGCTGTGGATTTGTGATAACTCTAAAGTCGTATCACTCTTTGTAAACGAGTTTCGGTAAAGTCAACTGAAATGCAGCAAAGCAAGAAAGTTACACTTTCAATAGTATTTTTTTAAATTTATACAAAATGAATATAGAAAGTGCTGCTGTAAATATTCTTAAACGCGGTGTAGAATTAGACACGAAGCAAAGGTACACAGAAGCGCTAGTATGTTATCAAGAAGGCCTGCAAATATTAGTAGACAAAATAAAAGGTAAGCAACAATAACATCATTGTTTACTATATTAAAATAAATAGTTAATTTACAAGTATATCTTTTCCACAGGAGAAATTGATGATTCCAACAAAGCCTATCTTAGAAAAAAAATTGAGGAGTACATGAAAAGAGCAGAGACAATAAAAAAGTTAGTTTTACAACAAAAGGAGGCTGGTCAATTTCATGAACAGGTGCATATTGAGAATAATTCCACGGGGCACAGTTATAAAGCTTTATTTGGAAGGTTTTTAGATGATGAAGTAAAATATGTTTCCGTTGAAGACCCTTATATTAGAAGTTTTCATCAGGTGAGTGAAAACGTTATCATTAAAATGTATTTTTAGAACTCGGTCTGTCTTGCCATTTATAAACCAATATTGTATTCTTCTTAAGATATCTCCTTACATTTCTTGTGGTATGTTTAAGTCTATAAATTCATGATACTATTTAATTTTATACTGAATTAAATAGGTTTACATTCTGAAGTGATGATATTTTTATATTATAGACGGGTTTGAGTTCGCTATCCACTACCTTTTATAATGCAAACCACTCCAGAATTTAAATAAAATTTTTGCATGTTTACATTGCTTTGGTTATTCATTAAATAAAAAAATAAATAAATAGATAAATAATATAATTTATCTATTTTTTATTCTTAACTATGTAAGTGCTGTGCACACATATAAGTGATGAGTTCACCGCAAACTATTTCCGTACAAACCAAAATTGTAATGTAATAGTGAATAAGTTGTTGGTGTGTCAATAAATAAATTAGTTATTTACAAACTCAAGTAACATGTCTAATACTTTCTTTTGCAGTGTCAGAATTTCCTTAGACTGTGTGAACTCTTAGTCCGCTCATGTACAAATCTTGAACTGATTGAACTGATCACGTCCAAGGATAGTCGAACAGAAGGAGATCAACAGGAGTGGTTCATAAACTTGAGTAATGACTTGGTTAAATATAGGATTCAACTGGTTGTAAAATTCTCTGAGACTTTGCATGATAGGCAGATAACGTAAGTATCTCATGATCCAACTGCCTATATCAATCAATCAACTCAGCCTATCGCAGTCCACTGCTGGACATAGGCCTCTCCCAGGCTGCGCCATAACACCCTGTCCTCCTCCTTCCGCGTCCAGTTTGTCCCAGCACCCTTCTTTAGGCTGTCTGTCCATCTAGTTGGGGGGCGACCCACACTACGCTTGCCGATATGCGGTCTCCACTCCAGGACGCATCTGTTCCACCGGCCATCGGTCCTTCGACATACATGGCCAGCCCACTGCCACTTCAGTTTGCTTACTCTGCACGCTAAGTCGGTAACTCTGGTTCTTTTCCGGATAATTTCATTCCTGACTTTATCCTTCAAAGAGACTGCGAGCATTGCTCGCATAGCGCTGGTTAGAGCCTATATAGCGTTGTGTAAACTGTTAAAATATATTTGCTTTTTGAAATGCCCTGCTGACACATGGAATTGTTACTGTGCAGCAACTCAACTCATGTTCTGGGCTACCATAAAGTTTCAATCGGCCTGTACTACCTTTCTAAAAGTATCACTATTACTGACCTCCTTTCTTTGAAACATCCCCACTGTCGTGTTTTGTTTTAACTCCTCATTAGGGACCTTGCTTTTTGATAAAACTGAAACTATTTTGTTCAAAGTAAATTAAGTAAAACTTGTATTTGTATAAACTGTTACTTTTGGAGTTTTATTTATATTTATTTACACTTTAAAACATAATTCTCTCTTGTCTATTCCAGGTTAAGTTCTGGCTGGATTATCAAAATCGGCAGAGGTCTAGACTTCTTCAAGGCCCCAGAGAACAAATTCTGTCTAGGTGTCTATGACTTAGATCTAAGGAATTGCCATGAGACCACTGTAGACATTGTCCACTCTAAAAACATCAAACAATCCTATGGGTGATATTTATATGACGCTTGCTTAAATATAAGAGAAAGAATAATTAAAAATGTTTTTGTAATTAAGTGTTTTTCTCTTTCAAGTAGCATTATGATTTTGATAATTTCTTATTTTGTCATCTAGTAATGACTAATGACTAACGTATTTGTGCATTCACTAAGTGAGTCATTAATAGGAGTATTAAGTTTTATACTAAGTAGCGTTTCCGTTATTTGATAACAGAATGACGAACGCAAAAATAGTAAATAGTTTCTACACGTTTAAATTACATAGGTATTTATCAGCGTTCCCAGATTTTTTTTCGGGAAAGCGGGATTTTGAAGCCCTTATAATAAGCGGGATACTGTCGTCGAAAGCGGGACAAAAGAAAAAATTGTAATTAATCGAGAATGCGTTGCTTAGGTACACCTATCATTGCGACAATTCTAGTAGCTAATAAAGATCAATTTCGCAAAATACGTATTCGTTTGTATGAAACTGACAGGCGTCAAGAACGCATTCTCTCGACGGACGCATTGCAGATTTTTTACTAGGTACCTAGGTACTTATTATTTTATTTGAGTTTCAAATTAAGTTTACAATGATGATAACGATAAAAATGTATTTTATAAAAATATGTTACTTTACTATTCAAATAACAATATCTCTTTGGGTTTACCTTGTAAGGCAGTTAAGTCTTCAGAGCAATATAATATTATATAAATAAGTAATACAAAAGGGAAAGGGTGTGATTACCGAGATGACGACTAATAGAGAAGTATGGAAGAAAAAGACATGTTGCACCGACCCGAAATAAATTGGGATGGTGTCACTGACTCTGGCAGGGCCACCATCAGGGATATTAATTTTGAGAACACAAAAAATTAGTCGCTAATTAGTCGAAATTTGTCGCCAAATATCAGAATTGGTCGGTCACTGGTTCAAAAGATATAAGGGATTATAGGTGGCCGATCTGGAGAGTCTCCCCAGCAGGGCCACATTCATATCTCAAAAACTAGGGCACCAAGCGAAGATCTGTTTTCTCCCATATTTTGTCGCTAATTAGTTGCAATTTGTCATCAAGTTAGAGATTCAGTCCTTCTAGTGGACCATTGTGCGTGGGCCATGGCGGCCGTCGGTGGTTATTCCAACCAGCCCACCTCCCTCCAGAAGCTTATTAAGTCTCCTGGTCTGTTGAGAACATCTGTGTAAGATCTGGGTGTTCCGAGAGTTTCCGACCTAGTCTGGGTGACGCCTGTGCACTCAAAGAGTACATGCGCGACGGTCTCATCAGCCTCCATGCAAGCCCTGCACAGGGGGCTGTCCGTTATGCCTATCGTGTGGAAGTGTTTGTTTAGTGAGCAGTGTCCCGTGATGGTCCCCGCAATCAGGCGCAGGCCTTTCCTGTCCAGGCGTAGTAATCTTTTCGTTAGCTTGCCATCTAATGATGGCATGGCTTCCTTGGACTGCCTGCAGCCCGGTGACGAGAACCACCAGTTCTCTGCTTGTGTGTGGGTGTGCTTCTGTAGCCACCTGCGTAATTGATTGAAGGGGATGGGCACGACTGGTTCCGGTCCATAGACTGACGTGCTGGATGCCCTTCTACCCAGCTCGTCAGCCGCGTCGTTACCTAGTGATCGGGATCACTAGAGAAATCGGGACGTTTGGCAACGTTGATACTTATGTACCTAGGTACTAAGTTTGTGGTGGAAAGACTTAGGGCCAGCGCAAACCTGGCGAAGCGCTGCCCAGCGTAGTTTTCACTGCCAAACAAATATCGACCTTGCATTCGTACAAAATAAAGTTGATAATATATAAAACTTCATTTACTCCAAGAGCGCATGAAAGCGGACAGAGGAGCGCGTCTGCGGTTATTTATATTTCACTTTATTGATATTTGCTTGGCAGTAAAACCCGCTCTGCGCGGCGCTCCAGGTTTGCGCCGGCCTTAAGTGTTTCGGTCATTTTAGTTCCATAGCCAAAATAACAAAATTTATAATTTTATAGATAGATTACCAATATACATGAGAATACTGATAATCTATTAAAATTATTGTGCCATTTGTGAATTGAGTTGATATTACATATCTACGAGCTTGTCTTATGTTTACAGGTCAATACCGGTAGTATCTACGCGCCCATTAATATGGCACATCGAATATGCGATGCTCAGCATAGTGGAGAGTCTTCTCTGACACTCATAACTTTATCTCTTTCTGATAGGTACATTACATACTCGCACAAGCTCTTAATTATACTCGCAATTATAATTCTGTAAATACATATTTGTTACGGCCGCGAATCATATTTTATTCAACGTACAACTTAGTACTGACCAGCAAATTGCAAAAAACGGAAGAAAAATTGAATTTCGCGGGCCACCTTGGAGCATCCACCTTAAATAACGGGACTTTCTGTTCCATAGACAATATCAATATCATAACATCTCACTATGTTACTGGTCGTCATTGGCCATTAATGGGCCATTATGTGTGGTTGGTAGGTATGAACAACATACTGCTCTACACAAATAAATAAAACAAAAAATTAAATCGATAATATACTTTATTATAACAGATAACAGGGGCGGGCGCCGCATATCGCAATTTCTTTATAAACTTTACGTATACATGTATGAGTAGGTAGGTATAGTATAGCACTACAGTTAGAATAAAATAAGGTGGTATCACTGCTAATACTATTGAGTGTTGTCATGAGTGATGTGAAGTTAATACAATACAAAATGAATCCATCGGAATACAAAACAATAGGTTTTTAGATTGTAGGTAAAGACAATTAAAGAAATGTTTGTTTTTAGGGAAGTAGGGTTGGTAGGGGGCATAATATTTCCAAAGCTATAGATTTTTCTAAGACATCATCTGCACTAAGGCACGATTCGAATCGATATGCCAGTATCAGACAAACGCTGTCAGCAAGAAAAAACGTGCGATAGTGCAGACGAGGCCTTAATATAAAAAAATCTTTGTTTTGTATTACAGGATTCACTGTTCTAAAAATAATGCCGTTAAATACAACTATAAAGCTAAGTGTACACGAACGATTAAAGACTAGTAAAAGTAATTTCACGATAGTATGGCCTCAGGACTAAACTATTCAAGATAAATAGTAAAAGAATTAAGAAGAGTACGCTATTTACAAAGCCAATAATGTACTTATTGTAGCGTTAAAATTTTATATACAGCAACACTTTTATACCAAGAGGAATGTTAGACAATCTCGTATAATACAATATATTTTATTTATATTTTGCCAAATAGCTTGAAATCCTTATTGGATGTGGTCTAATAAATAAGGTGTGATTATATTGCATTTGTCAAAATTTATTTAGTTTTAATCGATTTCTAGACGATTATCTGTTTGTATCGATTATAAAGCTCAATAAATCCGATATAGTATAAGATTTTACGTTACCTACATAACTAGTCATAATTAAGTCACAATAAAATAACTTTCTACAATTCAGTCTCAGGAGAACTATATTCGAGTTAGGTTAATTTACATTTAACCAAGAAATTATACTCTAGAATATTGTAGCCACAAGAATCGGAATGATTACTAAATATACATATAAAGAAAGTACATTTTGATTGGTCGAATAAATGAGCTTATGGTCTTGCTCGATTTATCAATTGATAAAATTGGAATTTCACAAAATTACTCGGATTTTTTACCGATACAATCGAAGTACTTACGCAATTTTACTATCGAATACAACTAGACATAACTTTCCTTCTTAGCCGAGAACAACATAAGCGATTCCATGAGATGAGGTCTGATCATGTCATTCACATCCTTTTCATCATCGATTGCGTCCGGGAAATGTTTGTGGATGGTCCTCAAAGCCTTCAGGCAGTGTATCAGGGTCTGGTCGGGGTTAGTGTCGAGGGGGGGGCGCGTTCGCTGCAGCCTTACCAACTTGGTAAGGAGGGGAACGCCCTCAAGTTGCACGATTTGGTGGGAGACGTCGGGCAGCACTGAAAGCCTGTGGATTAATTGAGATGGTTAGTACGTTTAGAGTGAAAGACTTTTAGGACGTAAAAAAAATATAGCTTAATGTTAGCAAAATGGCTACTCTGTTCTTCGTAAATGATTCTGACAAGTTGAGTCGAGCTAAGACAGACGACATAAGATTATTACGTTTTGATTTGGATAAAACTAGAAGAAGATTGATTTGAGTGCTGGATAGTTTGTTGGGTTCTTAAACCAAGCTTAAACCCTAGGTGAAGGTTGCTCGCTCGTAACGGCGGCTATTGATGCTCAAAAAGAGTGTCTTTTTTTTGCTTATTGGTGTCGGTTCGGTTGTTAAACATATTGTATTTTAAAAGAGTGACTATGGAGCATCTTGCCCAGTTTTCTCCATAAGAAACTAACTTTTGGAAGGGGCAATTAGAATAAATTATATTTTCTTGTAAATTTTCACATTTGTGCCTAGTTACACTTACCTAGCAATAGCCTCAGCGGCATGGCAGTGCAGCCTGGCCTGCGCGCGCAGCTCGGCAGTACGCGCGCAACTGCCGGGCGTGGTGCGCGCGAAGCACACTAGCGCCACGCTGGCAGACGTGATGGAAGATAGAAGTAGCATGCAGCGCGGGATGCGCGATAGTGAGGCTAGGAGAGAGGCTGTTTGTTCCTGGAAAAAAGTTTAAGTTAAGTTAGTCCCTGATGTGGAATATTACGAAAATTTATATTCCTACATGTACTATTTTCGTTGTCACCTTTTGCGATAAACCTGGGAGCATCACTAACGGGAAAGAGGCATCAAACGGTTTTATTTAAACGAGGGCTTTTGGTAAAGTTTTCAAAAAGCGAAATATCAACTCTCTTGTCTGTAATGGCCATTTGTAAAATTTTACAAATGCTTCGAAAAAATTGTCAGGTTCCACGACTGTATTCTAGCCAACACAGTTAATAATTATACAAATGTAAGTCCCGACCCCATTCGCATAGTACTTGCTAATTCCATGCCATTCCCATATTCGACGGATGTGAACGATTCTAAGACGAACGCGGGACTCTCGGGATAGGGTTAGCATATCTCAGGATTTTTGGACTCTTCTCAGGATTGCGGCTGGATTTTTTAAATATCATGAAATCGCAGGATTTTTTGATTTTCCAATAAAATACAGCTTACATTTTAAAGATCTCTTTAATAAAAAGTTAAACAAACTAAAAATAATCTTCTTTTGGTAATAATTGCACAATTCAAATCAATACTTATTTTTCCAAGTAGGTAATTAATCAGTTTTATCATACTTAATATGTGAAGATACATTTTTAAGTAAGGTTTTTTCTTTAATTATGGATTTATAAAATGCCCCAGGGGCGGTGCGTGGGAGGGGGGGGCGCTGCCCCCCCCCCACGCTTTGAGTGCGATGTGCAACGCGTGAGCGAGGTCCGCAGTGTAAAAATTCGTAATATTATCGTTTTTAGATAATATTACGAATTTTTTAAATTGCTAAGTACTCTTGAGAGAAAATTCTTAAACTGTAAAAAAATCTCAGGATTTTTCAATGGAAATCAGGCCTTTTCTCTGGAATTTTGATTTTTTCATCTGGTAACCCTACCTGGGCGGATAGGCCGATTCTGATAATGTCGACGTTTTGATAGACATCTAGTAACTAGTACTTCAAAGTTCAACTTACTTGTAAAAACACGGAGATATTCGGTCCCCGTCGCTTGACAGCCTCCAGCAGCCTCTCGACTGTCCGATGCTTTGTGATGACGTCGACGATATCAGAGCTGGTGGTGACGTCACCTTCTTTCTTCTCTAGCTCTAACTCTCGCACCAAGTTGACGAGACACGCAGTGCACAGCAGGAGGAGTTGGCAGCAGTCGGTTCGGGAGAGAATTCCTGGGGGATAGACGTGTTTTGTTATGATGTTATTTTTCTAAGAACCGCTTTTAATTAGTCATGAAGTTGCGTGTTCAATGTGGTGGTCTTGACATTTTACCTTTCAGTGTCCTAATTATTGGTGCAGTCACAAGATAAACCTAATGGTCGAATGAGGTTATAATACCATAGTCATCTTACTTTTTAACATACAACTTAACTGCGTAACCCTTTGTAAAACATAGGCATAAGTTATAGTACCTAATAAAAAATTATACCTTTTTACATAAAAAAACATCACTCTAGACAAAGTTTTTGTAAATGTTTCTGTTTTTATTATTCTTGAAGTTCGCATGGTTATTCAAGTTGAAAATTGATTAGTTTGTAGGGTAAATTCTTATTGGATTCGAATCGTTTTTTCTATGAAATGATGTCTTTTTCTGCACTTCGTACACCCGTGAAAAGATGTAATCTTATTTAGAAAACATACCGTGTCTTTCTTCTATCAAAAAATGTCACTACACACTCGAGCAAATTGTATTTCTGTTCCGATTTTTTAAACTAGATGGCGCTAAGAGTCCTTTATTGTATTAGATTCAATTTTTTCAATTTTTATTTACATTAAACTTACCGGTAATATTATCAACAATGGTGTTGAGGTACAGATGCAGCTGTGTCAGGTCGTAGTGTCCCCTCAGCCACGGCGCCGTGATCTGTGTGAGCACAGTGATCGCCTCCCGCATTTGTGGCTCTGGATTCGACCGGTCTGATAGGATGTCTGATATTATCTCGATACCACCTCCCTGGAGAGAAGAAAAGAAAAAAAGTGGTGGTTAACCGGCCGACGATGATATGTAAATAATGAATCATCTCTCATTTCAAGAGTTCTTGTTAGAGTTGTATTTACGTATCACGGGTAATCTTTGAAATGAGAGCGGATTACGAGAGTTTTACGAGGATTGTGTTAGATCAGGATTTGGCGCAGGCTCCCAAAAGGAGAGTGCAAATACTGAGTGCAATTTTAAAAATCTCTCTTCCTATAAGTACCTATCTACCAAATATTTAGGGTAATGGTCATTTTCAATATCCAACACTTAATGCGAATGTCAAAGTATATGATCTCAGAAGCTGATAGCGTAAGAATACTGTTATCAAGATAATTTGAAGTAGATTAAATTGGATAAGATTACAACCAGAATATAATAGGTAAGTAGGTTTAAAAAAAGAAGTCATGGAATCCTTACCTCTTCAAACTGCTTCACCGCATCCCCGTTAACGCAGACAGTCGCAAGCGCACGCAGGGACAGTGCCTTTATAGAGCTCTTATTCGACTCAATGATCGCCGTCAACAACGCCCTGGGCACAGCACAGTCCACAAACGGCAACTCAGTGATATTCTTCATGATCTTGATACATTTCTCGTGTAAGGAACTTTCCGTGGGGTCACTTAACATGGCTAAATGGCCTATGGATGTTAGGGTACTTTTGAGGATCATGTCCGATGGCGGTTCTTCGATTATTGATACTAGAGTCTGTGGGAAAGGAAATAGGTTTGTTTACATGAAATTGTCAATATTGAATGTATAAAAGATGCTGGGAATATCTGGTCGTTCGAGTTCCCTGAGAATTGATTCTGGTGAGAAAAGATTATCAATTCAATGCTCAATCTCAGAATCCTAAATAGAAATACTTTTATTGGAATCAAATATACAGGGTTAAATTAAATTATCTAGCGAAACTCCGCAAACGTTATGGGTATCGATATCTAAATATGTTTAAAAAAAAAAAAAACGTTTTATTTTGGGGCGTCATAGTCCGCCGTTTTTGTAAACTTCACAAGTGATGAGTACCGAGATATCATACCCATTACGTCTGCAGAGTTTCTGCAGTTTGCAGAGACCCTGCATATGATGAATAGAAATTGTTTTATTTTGATTTAATTTAATTAATATTACTAACCCTTAATTGATGAGTTATTGCTTTACTAACCATTGGACCAATGTTGTCAAATTAAATAAATAAATCATAATTATTATTATATCGGAAACTCTGAATATTCTTCGGATTGGTGTTATTTGAAATCCCAAAATCCTATTAAACATCGCTTCACACAATTTCACCCTAATGACTAGTTTCTTTTAATCAATTAAGATAACAAGACATTTCTTTAGTTTCTTACCTTCATCTGTTGGACAAGCACAGCCTTAGTAGTCTCCAAGAAAATCTCGATCAACGTGTCCAAATGTTTCAGAACCAGGCTCCATTCTGTATTGCTTTCGTTCAGTTCCACCTTGACATCTTCTCCTACATCTATCAACTTCTGTAGATACAGCTGTAGTGACTTCTTGATCTTGTCCCATCTCTCTGGAGTTTCTCCCGGAGGTTTTGTGTTTAGAGTTATGCTGTGAGCCAGTACGAATTCGTTGATATTTGCCATTAGTAAGCAGATTTGTTCCTCACTTGATTTCCCCGATTCGATTTGCCTGTAACGTGAAAGTGTTATGCATAATCACGAATGCGTATGCTAAGTTGTTAATTGTGAAAAGTACGTGTTTCCGATGAAGGGGAATGAAATGAAAATCATTATTGTTTTTTTTTTAACTGTGAAAGTTGCAACAGGAAGCTACTTTCAATTATCGATGTATTGATTAGATCTTGGTTCTTGATAACTTAATTCTATATTGTATTATCTTTTTTGCGACCGGATGAATAGTGACGGATCTTAATGTGCTTTTATAGACTTCCTGTTTTAGGTCCATTTTGCAATGACACAACATTATTAAGCAACTTCAGGGACTCTTACCTCAAAACATCACTGTACTGGTGCACAATGATCTGCCCATGAGTCTGCACCTTCTTTATATTCCCCGTTATCGTCGCGGAGCTGGCAGAGACCAGTGCCTTCATCTCAGCACCCAGAGGCTTGCTCTGCAGCGTCGTCATGCACTCGTTCTCACACGACCCGACCAGGTCGCACAACCAATATTGAACAGGTTCTGGCTTCCTTTCACAGAGCCTTTCTAGGCATGTCTGGTCTATTGAGCGCTCCCGGTATAGGATCTCGTCTTGGTTGTTCAGTACTATTCTGGAATGGTATTCGCTGTTAAGGAATTATGAAGAATGTGTTAGTAAGTTATAGGAAACAATTCAAATGGGTGTTATAAGAGAGCAGATTTTTATTGAGAAGCAGCGCGACATATGCCACCACCACCGTAGGTATATTCATCTCTGCATATAATGCAAACGCGGGAATACACTGAATATCAACACTGACCTACAGGCGTGATGCAACGTGGGTAATTGCATCGTCACCTGTAGGTCAGATTACTCAGGTTAGGTTAGATGAGAGGACAGAATATAGGATAGGAGGTAGACATATTCGAAACAAAGCGAAAGTTTGAATGAGCGGATAAAGCAATGACATCAGCGCTTGCAATTGTTTCCAGTTATTTACTAATTCCCTTATAGTATTTAATAGGAATTTCATTGTTTTAATAGTAAACGTGAAAACCGTAGAAGGTTTTATGTTTTATCGACTGGGTACCCCACAAGGAGAGTGTTAGTCACTTAATATTACGAAAGACGAAGGAATTCAAGTGGTTGACCTTTTAAAATTAGTTGACACCGGATAATGGATATTTAATTTAATGTAATTGTCGTAATAAGGTCGATTATTGAAAGGACAAAGGGTGCTTCAAAATGTAATGGTTTTCCTTCAGTGTTCAGGAAATCGTAAGAACTAAAAGGGTTTTCAATAAAATATACTTAATCTTAAGAGAAGGGTGTAATCAATTCGATAATAATCGTTCTCTCTATTATTGCACAGCATAGTTTTTGGCTTGACTATGAGTATAGGATAGAAAAACCGTTTTGCAGAAAGCACTAGTATTTAAAATTCTGGAATAAGAATACGTAGTAAGACACTTACCCAGTGTTAAAGTTTTCAAATAAGTTAACTCTCCGAGTACTTTTCCTCTCACTATTTGGAATGTCCATAAACTCATGCGGAGTCAGCATCTTTGGCGTTGATGTGCATGCCATGTTTAGCTGGACATCCACAAAGTCCATCTCTGCTTTTAACTTCTCCCTTTTAGAGTCATGCGTTAGATTTTTATTCGTATTAGAATCTGTTTCATATGGAGTCTTCTGTTTATCTTGGAACTGTGGTGGTGGAGTAACTCGTGCGTTCTTGAGGTAGTCTTCTTCAGGTTTGTCTTTAGATTTCATGTTTAATTCGGCCTCTGTACCAATTAGCCTTTCGTTGTAATGTGGTATCAGCATTTCTTCGGGATGTGCAACGATTACCCACGAGTCTTGGTCTTTGGCTCGTGGTAGACCGAGAGAAGGAACTCGACTACCAGCTACATGACCACCAGCGTGACTGTCCACAACTCCTGGTTTTTCCTTCTTGGGAAATATCCTGAATATGTCCTTCGTTCTGTCTGCCTTGGTGGCCAGCCGCTGTTTAGCTTTGGGTCCTGGTTTTTTGGTCGGTTTTAAGTGAAGACTGTCCATTATATTCTTACCAAGAATGGCCTTGGCGGGTTTATGCATTTGCTCGTTATCGTATGACATATTCTCATTGCTTGGTAAACCTTCCTCATCTATGTATCCTAACGAATGATAGCCGTCTTGGATGTCTAGTATTTGTTGGTCTAACCTCTGTGCTTCGAAGTTGAGAGATTTGTTTAGTCTATTTCTTTGGAACTTTGGAGTTGTGGTTATAGGAATAGTATCCTCATTTGACAAACTTCGTGTGTACTCTACTTTTGATGCAGAAGACCTCTCAGTCGGTACGTAGGATATGTTCGATATCGGCGTACGGACTCTCGGCTGATTGTTTACTGCTATTTGGTTATTATCCTCTAACTTCAAATATTCTAAACTGTCATCTGATTTGTTCTTACTAGTTTCCAAATCCTTTACTTTAGCTACTTTAATGACTTTGGTGCTGTCGCTATCTGTACTAGAAATGAACGACTTCTTCGCCGGATACTTTTTCGAGGGACTTATAACATTAATGTTTTTAACTGGTACATCTTTGGTATCTTTTTGTATTGCACTTTTGTTTGCTATGTTATTTTCTTTGTTACTGACGATACTCGGAGGAGTAACCTTTATGTCTACTTTGTTTTCGATTTTTAACTTAGGTTTACTGTTTAAGTTATTGTTTAAAATATTTTTCGAGTTTTCTTTATTGGCTTTGTCGTTGTTTATATTTTTCGGCGTTGGATACTTCTGTTCGGTTTTATTTATATTTTCTGTGTCTTTATCCTTTAACAGATCCATGTGTTCCTCGTCTGGATGTATTTCGCAATACTTCTGCAAGTCGTATGGAGTCTGTATGACACTGCTGCTTCGGAGCCGTGGCTTCGGTGTCGGCATGCCGACACAGACGTTATCAGGCATAGTCGCATTGTTAGCAACATTGCTTTGCGACGTGTTTTTAAAACCGGGAGCTTGTTTCACAGTAATATCTTGATTGTTGTTAGAATCGCTGCTACTTGTGGATTTATTAATGTCCGATGACTCCGGAGACTGATAATACTGTGAGGGCGGCGGAGAGCTATCTGAATCCGAGAATCCGGAATCTTGGCTCTTGTGGCTGCCGGGGCTACCGTGACGCAGAGGCCATTGGTTCATCTGTAGAGGTTGCGCGATGTCATCGGCGCTATTGTTCTGTGGCTCGTCGGGTTGATTGGCTATCCAGTGAGGTAGCTGGGGCTCCCACTCGGGATCGTCTCGAGCGCGATTGTTTTGGTTCCAGTTCGGCTGTGCCACCGGACTTCCTACGCTCGGCGGTGAATCACCCCACCATACCTTGCTGCGCGTTCGTTGAAAATTGGACATCCTGAAAAAGAAAAAACTCAATGAGTCGTGGGAACAGCGTGTCTAAGGTGGTGGGTTTAATGATCGGTGTCAGTGAGGTAATGTGTTGGTCCATTACGAGGAGTATCATCAGAGGTGCGTGCCCGGTACGCGTGACGGCCGGTGCCTTCGAGGACAAATTATCTCGTATGTAAAGTTTGTTTTGTTTTTGTTTGATAGTCATGGGAATTTGGTACGCCTATTGTGTTGATTGCTTACAATAGTTGAAGAAAAAAGTAGTAAAACACAGTCCAAGGCGGTATGACGCGTGCTTTTGAAATAATAATAATGGTGGCATATCACGAGAGTCTCCGCAGGGCCGGTCGGCAGATGTTAAAAACCGTTGCAGAGGCTATTGTGCACAGAATGCAAGGGCGTTCACACATCGTCTGTGATTTCTCCCCTTCAGTTCGCCGTACGCATACAAAAAATAATAACAGTCTTGCTATTGAAACTTGCTAAGATTTTGTACGGTCCAATGAGTCTTTGAATACAAAATTTATAACACCATGCTGTTGACTAAGGTACCTATTTCTTTTCCCAGGGTAAAAACTTGAAGCAAATGAGTTGTAGGAATAGTTTCTTATTTAAATAAGCACCTTATTATTATTATTATATTAATATTTGCATGTCAAAATATGGCAAATGGTGTTATCGCACAGGAATACTTATTTTGACTTTGACTTTTTAAGTAAATTTTTCAGTGGACAATTAATGTAGTTGTTTGTGTGCTAATGCAAAAGTATACTTTAACTCAAGGCTGCTCAACCCCAGGCCACGATATGGCCCGCCAACGCAATTGAATAGGCCCGCCAAAAGCTATCAGCTGGTGATTTGTCGCCAAATATTGATAAGACGCTAGAAGAAAACAAACATCTTCAAAGGTATCAGTGAAAATTTTTTAGATTAAGTATTTTTAAATAACGTAACTTTAAGAATATACCTTATTATGTACACCATATAAATTACAGACATAAATATAGAAATTTTACAAAGGTTGACACAATGGGCGGTCTTAGCGATATTTTAAAGACAACCAAGTAAGTTAAAGTTTTAGTCACTAGGTTCTGTATTCACCATAACATAACTGTGGTCAAGTTTAAGTTACTAGATGGCCCGCCGGCTGATACGGAATCAAAACTATGGCCCACCTTCGAAATTGGTTGGGCCACCATTGGTTGGTTCGCCTTGCTTTAACTAAACATACGCTATTTTCTTCAAACGTCTTGTAACGTCTGAAATACCAAGAAACACAGCTTTACAATTCATAAAACTGTGGTAGCAGTTTGCTCAGGAATCTTGTTTCACTTACCATAAACTAACACGTTCATTATTTGCGGTAATATTCATATAAAACAATGTTCATGTTACTAACACCTCGACTAGGTAAAGACTAACTAAAGTATGCCACGGTTTGCGGTTGTCTGATAGTCTGACTCCACGGACTATCTGATTCATTGGTCTATTGTACTGACATGCTAACATAATATAACTAAGTACACATTAGTCAGTCGATAATTTTGTTTACTGATCGATAGTAAACTTGGTTTATCGAAGGAATTCAAGATTAGTGTGTTTCAGAATCATTGACTTGTTGTATGAATTAGGGCCCACTTGCACTATAAATCGCATATTTAATGCTAAAATAGTTAAAAACATCTTCAAGCGATTGACAGTAATGGAGCGGAATTTTAAATAGTTTAGCGCTAATTGCATTTTACGATGCAAACGGGCCTTAGTGTATATTTAATGCAATGTTCTCATTAAAGTTTAGCAAATCGTACGGTTAATTAATAAAAGGTAAGCGGTATATTGGAAGCATCGATTGCAGGTATTTTGTTAGTAAACTCACACTCAAATAATTTATTTCAATTAAACCATTTACAGGCACTTTTGAATTGTCAAAATTAAATAGTCGGTCGGTTAGTCAGAAAGTTGAAGTTAGGTGCCCATTCCAAAACGTAGATCTTTATGGAGAAGAACGGGCAAGAAACTCTTATGTTAGAGCTAAAGGTCCTATTATTACATAAGGTGATCACTATTACAGTCCGTTCAAAGTTATTTTACCTCTGGTTTTGCATCACTGTCTAAATCACAGTAATCTTTATTCTCATGCCAATAAGGTTGCTGTTGGGTTGCTGCCACTGACAAGTCTGTCAAAATCATTGAGATCTTTTTTCTCGTTAATATAAGGTTGCACTAAGGTCGATGCAGTCAGAAGTAAAATAACTGTACACGGACTATACATAATTATGTAGTTTACGAATTGTTTATAAGTATAGTTTTCCTTCGATTTACTCATAATTTGCGCAGTATGGTAATACCTTTGATAGGCATGCTATTTCCGTGGTTAAAGTATATTATGCCAGTTATCAAATAAATAATATTCCGTCGATAGTCAGTCTATGGGTACAGGTAGGTACCTAATGCGCCCTGGTGACCTTTATTAATAAGTAAACAATATTTTCAGTCGTAATGTTTTTTTCGTTTGATGATATATTCATATTTCGATAAAATGTAGGCACCTTTCTATTGGTTTTCCATTTACCTAAACAACACCCTAATTACGTAAGGGCCGATTCACGACAGCGGCCGGCAGCGACGCCAGAATGGACCATATTATGATGTTAGTGTCGCCGCGAGCGGCCGCGAGACGCGCGACCTTTTCAAGCGATACTGGTCTTTTAATTATGTAGATAAAGTTTAAAATTATTTCACACTGAATGTGCTCGCCGTGCCGCTGTCGGCCGCTGCCGTTCCGGTGTGAATCGGCCCTTACTTACACACTTTAAATCACAAACTGCGCCCTAATTGCGTAACACACTTAAATCACAATCATGAATCATTTTGAAGGATATTGCTAATTCATTGCTTCGTATCTTCGAACTGTCAAAATGAAAGCCATTGCTACTGTTAGCTGCTAGATTAACATAGGTACTTACATTCCTTACGGTTTGAGCAAAAATACAAATAGCGGCTAGACTGTTATTTTTGTATTTTTTTTGTATTGTTTATATTATTTACTAACAACATACCTACCTACATAAAAATCAAGATACGTAGTAAAGAACAGTGTCATATGCATGACACACTTAGGAGAGTCCTATATCTAGCAGTGGATTGTCAAGTCTTTCAAATTTCTTTTATAACACAATCTATGTGCTTTTGCGTCTTGTTCTTACAATTAGCATTTATATGCTCAAGAGATTAGCGCTTATGCCCTAATCCTCACTGCGAAGATCTATGGCGAAATAGTCGCATTCTGCAACTAATTATAATAATTAATACAAAGTCGGTAATGAGTGACAATTATCACCTATTTGAAATGCGCAATAGGACTATTTCGTCACAGACATGTTGGAAAATGAAAAAAAAAAAAAACAAGCAACTCCGATTGCTAATCGACATTGATTATTTAATTACAAAATAGTCTATTAACAGTCAAAGCAGCAAAATTCCTTGTACACACACACTATTAATCTCAATCTGAATCATTTGATGGATATTGCTAATCCATTGCTTCATATGAGCGAAAAATTTGTCTGCTTTACAACGTAAATAACGCAATGAATCTAGTTGTACTGTCAAAATGCCCTTGCTACTGATAGTGTCTTACGGAATTACCCCACTGAATTCCAGACCTGCCTGAATGCCTGATAAAGGCCTGCTTGCACCACAAATCATTTAAATACTTTAAGCACTAAACGAATTTGAAACATCGTTCTATTTCTGTCAAGCGTTTGCAGATGATTGAGACAGATGTGATGGATGATGTTTTTAATATCTACGTTTAGCAGCACTATATGCATTTAGTTACCAAGGCAGTGGGTATTTGTATTAATTTATCTATGCCCTAGATTTTCCATCTGTGAGGAGGACACAAACTCACAATATGGAACAACAGAAGGCCAATTCTCGTAATTTAAAACGTGCCATTGACTTTGCGCCAAATTTCAATTTATGCTCATTTGTTTCGTCTAGAATTTTGTGTTTCGAAATATGAAGGTGTCCCATTCACAAACCTATATATTCTGTCTGTTATATTCTGCGGGTCTTTTAAAAATGCGGGATAACGACTACCAACGATATTATTGTATTAGACCCCTACCTACATGTTAGCAAATAGCTTATGTATACTTATGTGTGTTATATTGTAGACATTGTGGACTGGTCTCACCTGTAGAAGGTATTCTAACGAACCTGTCTGCTCCTGTGGTCGTTATAGGCGGTAAAGAGATTATTTAAATGGATTCTAATAGGATTGGTAGCACCGGATATCTGTGTACCTAATATATCGTAAATTGACTACCAATCCCAGTAAATTGTAGAGTGAACAAGGAAGGCTTATTTTAGAACATCTTGTCTTATACAGGATGCTTAATTTTTTTTATTCTCGTGATTTTTTTTTTAATCGGCATAAAATAGTTTCTGTATTCATATGAATTAAAAAAATCTAATGTTGTAGGTAGAGATAATTCAAACACTTTTATTCGACTATTGACTATTTGACAATGAATTTTATCAATCGACCTAAATAGTGACATCATTGGGAGCCTTGAAGTTATCTCCAAACCTTCACGACGTACGTTAGTTCTGGCAGCTTCCTACCTATCTAAAGACTCGCTTCAATGGTGACAATGGCTGATTACTTCAATGGTCTTTGAATTAAGTATTTTAATTGAGTGTAAAAGGTTTTTGTTATAGGGAAGGGTTTTAGATGATTTTCCGAATCTACTTAGCTACCTACTTTTTGATTGAAAATGATTATTTTGGTTGTGTTTCATACAAATATGTATGGTATACATTAAAGGAGAAGTGGTGGTCTGGTGGTGGCGGCCCCGAATTACGAGTTTGTGGGTCGTGGGTGGGGAACCCATGCAGCCGCTTCACTTTCAGTTTGTGGGTCGTGGGTGGGGAACCCATGCAGCCGCTTCACTTTCAGTTTGTGGGTCGTGGGTGGGGAACCCATGCAGCCGCTTCACTTTCAGTTTGTGGGTCGTGGGTGGGGAACCCATGCAGCCGCTTCACTTTCAGTTTGTGGGTCGTGGGTGGGGAACCCATGCAGCCGCTTCACTTTCAGTTTGTGGGTCGTGGGTGGGGAACCCATGCAGCCGCTTCACTTTGTGTCATTTATTTTATCACCGCTGCTCTCAAAACGGTGGAGGAAAACATTGTGAAACCGGGATGTCCTAGAAGAAAAATTTTAAGACATGTGACATCTACTAACCCGCACTGGGCCGCGTGGTGGATTGCGGCCCACACCCTCTCATAGAAAGGAGGCCTGTGTCCCAGTACTGGGAACGTTATGGGCTGATCATGCTTATGCTGTGTATGGTATTAATCTAATTGCCTTTTAGAGACATGGAAATAACAATTCTTATCAAAAAATGAGCACAAAACTTTCTACCATTGGATCTGCCCATCAATAACTACAGCAGTTTATCATTTACTATACCGCGATTGGTATGGCTTTGTTTCACAATAAATGTCAATTAAATATTCAACTTCACCGACTTTCTATGTAACTGATGCGCTGCAAAATTATCATAACTGTTTTCACATAACATCAGAAAGAAAATCCTACTAATATTATAAACGTGAAAGTTTGTATGGATGGATGGATGGATGGATGGATGGATGTTTGTTACTCTTTCACGCAAAAACTACACAACGGATTTGGATGAAATTTGGCACACAGATAGTTTGTAACCAGGATTAACACATAGGATACTTTTTATCCCGATTTTCAGGGTAACACCACATGCACTATTTTATTTATATGTATTACATTATATCATTACATTATACATTTTCATTATTGCAATTAATTGTGAATTATTAATGATACAATATGTGTAAAACAAAGCATAGATCTAGAAATTGAACAAACAAATCAAGATAATCGAATTAAATGTATTATATTGATTGGTAATAAAATAAAATTAGAAATAAAAAGAAACAGATTCCTAAGTAAATTAAATTAAACTTAGATTAAATATTTGGTTTACATTAGATAATAATTAAAAATTAATTAACGTAGGTATAAAAATTATACAATGTCAGTCCCATGTTACTGGGGGCGAGTCTATTCCTAGCAACTAAGCACAAATCCAGACTCCGTGCTGCTACTGAGAAACCAGATGAAAAAAACCCAATAACACCTTCCCCGACCCTGGAATCAAACACCTCATGCTCAGCAGTAGCGTTTGCGATCACTAAACCAACGAGTCAGGCACTGTTTTTCTTGAAAATATAACGGAACGGGGCTGTTAAAGTCGGCTTCTCTACGGGAGGTCTAACCGAAAAACAATAAACGTAAACGGTACAAAAAAATGAGGAATCTCCGTGTTTTTTTTTTTAGGAACAGACTGATATAATATTTATAAGTGGAAATGGTCACGGAGAGGGGAAAGCATGACCGAGCGTACCGTAGCATATTGACTGCGCTCCATTACACGCGATGAAGTTTTGCGAATCATAAAAAATATAAGTATCGTAAAATCATTGTCACTCATATTTTGTATTAGCTTCTGTCTGTGATTTAGTGCGCGTGAAATTTATTGTTCCCAACCCAAGACGTCGCATCGCATCGCCGTTTTTGCATGGCTCCTATGGGTCTTAGTGTGATGTTAAGCCTTCCTCAAGAATTGGGCTATCAAATGAAAAGAGTCTTCCCAGTCCGACTGGTAGTTCCAGAGATTAGCGCTTTCAAAGAAACTCTTCAGCTTTATTATTAGTAAAATAGTAATAGATTTATGGTAGATATTATAGAAATTATAGTAGTTAAAGCTTGGGATTTAAGAGGCTTTGCTCTGATTCCCGAACTCTCGAGATTGCTGTAAATTTTTTAATCTTATCGACGAAGCAATCTGAACATATAATTATTTTTTAATTATATTGCAACGCCAACGATTACTGATCTGAGGAGGATGCTGCAGTTCTTCCCCAAGCTAATGAAGAATTTATAGTCTTGAAGCTAGAATGAAAAAAGTATTTAAGCTTAATTCGTAAAGGATCTTTTAATCCTTCAGTAATAAGAAGTGGTAGTAACAGAATGCGGATTTCATCAAATCATCTGCTACGAGAGCAGGGAAATACATAACAGTTCCTTTCTACAAATCGGAGCCAAGGATAGGTCATACCTTTTAAGTTGGTGAATGTAAAACATCAGAATTCCGAACACTTCGCTATTCAATTTGAGCAAATGATCTGTGTAGAGTACGTACCTACGTATCTGTAACGCAACCTTGTCTCTGTGTGCTGAGGCCTGAGATCTCAACGATTTCACTCGTACTTTTGATTTTATTATGCATATCTTCTATGCAAATAGCTTCATAGACATGAGCGCTGAGAACGAAGAAAAATTACTTATCAATAAAAAAAAAATACGTTAATTGAAATACGGTACATGCTTTTACTTCCCTAACGAGTTCGTATACCCATCTCTTATCTTTCGCACCCACTCGTTATGTGTACAGCTCATAAATTCCGCTGTGAAAAATATGCAGGCACGTGCACCTGGTGTAACGGTCGCGTGTCATCTGCTCCCATACACCACGCTCTGCCGCCCAGTATGGCACGCGCATGCGCGTCCCATGTCCTATCCTGCGCTCCAAATTTAAAATCGAACGGGAATTATTTTGACACGCCTGTTTTTTTGCCTCAATAACGGAATTCCAAGTTCTATTATTGGTCACAGTGAACGTAATTCGGTGGACGCAATTTCTATTTTTAAATTATTTTCAACAATGCAATATATGGCTTGTTAATTACAGCGATTGAACAAAAAAATGCATCTCGATTAGAAACACGATAGACGACTATTAACGCAACTAAGTAAATTGACATAAAAACGACATGGAATGAAAAATGCCACTATTATGCAACGAATTGAGTGTGATGCTAAAAACTAGATTGATATCAACAAAAGAAAACCGTTATAATTCACACGAATAATCGATAATGCCTGAGCTTCATCCTATAAATTGTTTCCACTCAAACCATGGAAAATGTACCTTATTCGTTGAATCTTAAAGTCTAGAATAGCAGTAAGAGAGATAATAATATGTGTTTTCGATGTAGTGATTTGATCTCTATGGTTACGGCCAGGTGTTGGCACTTTTTATGCGTATACGCAAGGGTCGCGATGGCGCCCGTACCGCCCCGGGAAGCGATGCACACCGATCGATATACATGGTGTTTCATATTCTGTACTAAGAAACTTTTAAAATAACTTAATTTTTTTTCCATAAAAAAGGAAAGAATGAGCATCGCCATACAACGTGGCAATGCTGCCAGCCTTTTGGGCACTGTTCCTGTTGACAGCGATGCGGAGGAATTTTTTGATGCCCTATGATTCTTTTTTCATATACATGTACATACTATTATTTTAAGTGTTAGCTTATGTTATGTAAATATTATCTTGATTATTGAAAAAAGGATCGTTATATTAAATTATAACAAGATCTAGATATAAATTAGTTTACAACGTAACGAGCGACTGCGCGAACAGTAATTCAATTGTTTATTAGTTCCATAAAATCATTTGCGGTCCTCGTCAAATAGTTTTTATTAGCTGTTTATAACTTAGTTACTTTAGAAACCCGAAATTCTAAATTACACTTGGGTAAATACATACATTGACGGGAATTCAAAGGTTAGTTTAATTTTATCAAGTAGTTTATTGTGATAAGAATGATTATGACTCATAAAATAAATAATGAATTACGTTTGTAATGTTAATACCTATTTAATATTTTATATAATTACGTAGTTACACACTTGCTTAAATGATTTCAGGGTCACAGACTGCGTTGATAATAGGCTTGGTGACATAATCGAGAAACCTGTGGTGTGTAGTGGAGAATTAGAATCGGATTAAGCTGGCAATCGATAGGCATAGTTATTTAATGGTCATGAAAATGCGGAGTTTTATAGAGCGTGTTGCATTTAATTAGAGATTGTGTCAGGGTTCTTAACTGTAAGAGCACTATATAAAAAAATGGAACATAATTTGAAGGAAATAGTCTGCGAGAAGTGTGGAAAAGAAGAACGGAGGCCTTTACCCAGCTGACATTACAGTCTGAATAAAATAGAATATAATCTGCGGGGCTGCTAACTGGCACTTATTTGAGGACAAAAAACAGTCTAAAGAGTTATTTAATAAGACTTTATAATAAACCTCGATCAACCAACACCCTAATTGCGTAACCAAATCTTCCATTGCTTCCATCCATTGCGACATAATTATGTTTGGAAAATTTGTGTGCTCAACCACGTAAATAACGCAATGAATGTTGTTGAACTGTCAAAATGAAAGCCATTGCTACTGTTAGCGTATTACACAATTATCCCGCTGAAAAGTAAAAGCAAACTAGTCGAAGAAACCTTACTTTTTCACTAGCCTCGGTTGTCGGTGCGACGGTACCAGGAACTCGATGTCACAAGGACACAAACAAATGAATTAAACGATCAGAATTGACAGAACTAAATGGCGAAATGTGCATCTTACGACAACATCTATCCGTAATTAATTTACCAATGTAACTCATTTGATTTGCAGCGAAAGATTAAAACAACATGGTGAACATGCCTGCCCATTAGCAGACAGTTTAAATGTAAATCAGTGCAATTTGAAAGGCGTAACAAGTCGCCTCTTATCTATTATCTATTACGTGATAAATCACTGTGATATTGTTAACTATAAGTTATAACTAATCGCCATTTCACAGGTGTGTGACATTATAATTTATAATTAATTTTCAGCGTATGATTGTTGCTATTGTTCGGAGTTTGCGCAATGCACATGAATGGTGAATGACTGATCTCGCAATGTTACTTGTCATTAATTAATTAACATAATATTTGTAACGTTAATTGTTTAAATAGGACATTGTTGGTGATGAAACAAGGTTTAAGAACGATTTTTTTCTAAATATTAAAAGTTCATTTAGTTACCTATTATTAAAATTAATTGCTACATTAAAATTCATTCTTCTTTCTTAAAATAAACCTTGATAACGCTCAACATTTAACAGACATCGTAAAATTATTTTTTTTTTTTTCTGAAACCGCCTGTATATGATTAGGGGGTCGGGCCGTACTAAGGGGTTCCCCAAACGGTTACTTACTGGTTCGAAGACATCTGCTCCTTCCTAACTCGATACAGTAGACTTGGGACTTCCGCTCCCGAACCAAGACAAAAAAAAAACTAGTAAAAGTATCGAATTTGCTTGTAATCAAAAGCGGTAGGGAAGTCCGGTAGATTATAACTATAACAAGTTACAAAAATTCAAACATTTCGTACTTAATAAAAAAATATCTTGGTTTTTTTTTGTTTTAGTCTTCCGGAAAATTTTAATAACTAAGTAATAATAATATTTTTGTGAATATTTTTTAGATATTTATCTTTTAAATACTCAGCCGATATCATCCGATATACTACGACCTTACTTAGGTTATTTATTTATATTCATATTTAAAACTCCTTATAAACTAACATCAAAGACAATGTTGTTCACCTTTACGATGCAAATCAATAGAAAATCCATTCTAACATCCTAGTATTAGAATTATTTTAGCATGTGAATGTTTCATTGGTGCGCAAAACGCCTATTTAATATTTCAAATGCATACAAATCTTACACGAATGCATTAAAATTCAAGCCAGCGCCATTTTTCTCCGAGAATTGACTGTCTACTTACCTCGTTCTGCAGAATTTGAAAAAAAAGAACGATGGTTAAAAAAAAACTAAAAAGGTTGGCTTATCAGCACGAGCGGGCACGGTCGGCTGAACTAAAGGGAGGTGTTCATAGGGCACGCGTTGGTGGCATATGGCAGATAACGCTTCGTGCCTTAGCCTTAAAAAAAAGAGCCACGTGCCAGCGGTTAATTTTTTTTATTATTAACTCAGTAGAGTATGAAAGTGGTCGGTGCGTTTTTATTACAGTACCTATAGCATTTGTTTTGTTTGGATGTTTTATGATTAAAGAGAATTAGAAAAACAGTACCTATCTTCAAATTGGATTACAAATTCTTATCAGTCCTACTAAGCAAGGTAAGGGATAAAAGCGTGACGCAGACATCAGAAATGTCCACAACTTTGTAAGTTTATGCATGAGTAATGTAGCTTGCCAGACATTGTCAATATCGGTAGCAAGATGATACAACTATGAAGTAAAACACATTAGCCATTACTCATATCCGTTTAAAATTAATCAGGATTAAACGGCCCGACCTTGTCGTTTGTTCTTCGCAATGAATTGATTATAGGTTTGACATTTAGCTTTAACGGCAGGGCAGCTGCGAATTACAGCAGTGCAATTAACAATTTACTTCAGCGGCAGATGTCTTACCGTGTATGGCTAGCCTTACGCTCGCTATTATAACCGTTTGAATTTTTTCAATTTTAGAACGCTGTTATAAATTGCATTTTTTAAATATTTTAAGGCTATTTTTGTTGGTGGCAACTTTGGCTAGATCATAAACGGAACAAATGGCTGGTGACATGCTGCATAACGCATCTTGAACCTATGGGCAGAATGCAGATGGCTTATTAATATTCTTTAACTAATAAAGACTGTGTAAACTTTAATTTTAAAATGCATTTAGGCTTATTCATCACAATATCATAGTTTTGCACTTACAGAATAACATCATCATATCTACAGATCCAGACGGAATTTCCGTTAGCCTTTTCTCATTCCCTCCAAAAAAAGACATTTTTTAAAATGGAAACCAACTATGAACGTAATGCCAATTTTAATCTTATTTGTACGTGAAAAACGTCATAGCGTAGAATAGAAAAAGAAATACCAAAGTACAAATAAATAACCCTTTTTATATCCCATTGACAACAAAACTATTCTCTAATTACGTTTTATGTAGATAAGACAAATAGGGCCGCATTGCCATACATCTGTCTCCCTTTACTGCAGAGGAATGCTCTTTGTCCGATCTCTTCCAAACTGGGAGAGTTAATCATGGAGGTGGAATGCAGAATACACGTGCGTTTTCTTCACGATAACACACCATACTAAATGTTTCTAAAGGAAACTTTGAAGGAACTTCTTTTTAAAGACTAGAAGATCGCTATGGGAAAGCAATTGAATGTACGAGGTAATTTTAAAGTCGTAACTAAGTAGTTTTTAATACCTATCACTGTTTGTGCCTTGTTGGTCGTTTTATATCTAAAAGTAGTGTTTATGGTCGTTCCTTCATTCCAACGCACATATCCATCCATTGATTTATTGGCAGGTAACTCTTGTCTGCAGTCGGTAAAAACAAATTATTCCTAAAACGCATTTTCTTTGGTGAACAATTCAATATTAACAGTTTAATTTTATTCATTAAAAAAACTCTAAAAGTTTGGCAAAACATTGCCTCGGTAACTTATCTTTACATATATTATATAAATCTTCTGTACGTGTGTATGTCACTGAACTCCTAAACGACTGGCCACATTTTGATGATTTTTTAAAAATGGAATTTGTGCGGGTCCTTTTACATTCACAATTGGACCGTAACTGGTGCTGCGATCGTGTCCTAGGAAACAGGACAAAATCTGTCCGGCCAGCTAGTTTTAGCTTACTTTGGTATAAACCTCAAACACGAATACGTGAAGATAAACGATCATAGTAATTGAATGCTCGACACTAAATCGCAAGCATCCGGTAGCAATTAATAAGTATCCAACTTTACCATAAGCGACATTCTCAGGTCCACTTAGTACTTCCTCTACAACTAGAAAATGGCGCTTGACCACTTTTCTAAACGATACTGCACCGGACTGATACACTTTCATGGTGGACTACATATTATTTCATTTATTAGAGGAAGGACTTAAGGACTGATAGCATAGCTAGAGTTTTGTGGTTGTAGATATTGTACTCGTAGTAAGAGTTATGTAAGGAATGTGAAACTAAGGTAAGTTAGGATAAGGTATGTGGACTCCCTTGTCCAAGAGTCTTAAACGACTCTCATTTGTTACGTTGTGCAGAGAATGTGAACCCAAAAGTATAATAGATATTGAATAACAAGAAGCTTTTCTATACCTATATGAAAACGAACAAACATAGATTTCGCGGAACGTACATACCGTCAAATCAAACACACAGTAGTTAATAACAAGTGAATTCTAAAGAAATATTCGATAGTAACAATCACAATGATACAAGAATGTGTTTCGAGAAACATCTGTGTTTGCTTCCTCGGTGGAATTTAACAAACCATTGTTGCCAACAGCTAGAAATCAAATTTGGATTTGGTTGCTTTTTAAATTAATTGAACGCACTGGACGTGATATTATTACCAATTACTGACTTGATAAAAAAAAACAAAGACAATGAACAATGATAACGAATTTTGACATTCCAGAAAAAAATAAATCGTGTAAAAGAAATAGAAAAATCTTTCGGGGCCTTCTTTATGGGAAAGGTCAAAGATCGTTTCTCAGTTTACTTTTGGTAGTGTTTGGTATGGTTCTATTTGCGACTCGATAAATGATAATCCTGAGTCCTGGAGTGGAGACCACGTATCGGCAAGCGCAGTTTGGGACGCCCCCCAGCTAGATGTACGTACGACCTAAAAAAGGTGGCTGGGGTAGACTGGATGCGGATGGCGGAGGACAGGGTGTTGTAGTGCAGTTTGGGAGAGACCTATGTCCAGCGTGGACTGCGATACGATTGATTGAGGATAGTTGATTGATTGATTGAAATGATAATCATAAACAAAGAATGAAATATACAGTATTACAAAACGTCTTCCCATCATATCGATAAGAAACATCTCAGTTTATCTAATCATTAGAACTTGTATCGGCGCGTAGTGAGATGCGATTACAATCACTATCTGAAGACTGACTGACATTTTGTAATCAACAACGCATATTGCTTGTTTTATTAAGAACTTTTTTCTCAATTTACTCCCACTGCTTGTCAATCAAGACAATGTTTTGAGAAAAAGGTTGTTACAAAGCAAAGGAAATAATATTTCATTGTATAATTGTATAATTTTGTCATAATAATGTACCCACCCAGTGCGCGATTTGGCTCGTATCCAATTTCGAATATTGTTTTACACAATAACCCAGGGTGGGTTGTTGTGTAAACCGAGATGCCGACTTATAGAGAAGTACGGAAGAGACGAGTTGCGCCGACTCCAAATAAATTGGGATAAGTGCTGGAGAATGATAGTGATGATGACACAGTAACCCTGCAGGCTGGTAGAACACATTGAGAATGATAGTGATGATGACACAGTAACCCTGCAGGCTGGTAGAACACATTGAGAATGATAGTTATGATGACACAGTAACCCTGCAGGCTGGTAGAACACATTGAGAATGATAGTGATGATGACACAGTAACCCTGCAGGCTGGTAGAACACATTGAGAATGATAGTGATGATGACACAGTAACCCTGCAGGCTGGTAGAACACATTGAGAATGATAGTGATGATGACACAGTAACCCTGCAGGCTGGTAGAACACATTGAGAATGATAGTGATGATGACACAGTAACCCTGCAGGCTGGTAGAACACATTGAGAATGATAGTGATGATGACACAGTAACCCTGCAGGCTGGTAGAACACATTGAGAATGATAGTGATGATGACACAGTAACCCTGCAGGCTGCTAGAACACATTGAGAATGATAGTGATGATGACACAGTAACCCTGCAGGCTGGTAGAACACATTGAGAATGATAGTGATGATGACACAGTAAACCTGCAGGCTGGTAGAACACATTGAGAATGATAGTGATGATGACACAGTAACCCTGCAGGCTGGTAGAACACATTGAGAATGATAGTGATGATGACACAGTAAACCTGCAGGCTGGTAGAACACATTGAGAATGATAGTGATGATGACACAGTAACCCTGCAGGCTGCTAGAACACATTGAGAATGATAGTGATGATGACACAGTAACCCTGCAGGCTGGTAGAACACATTGAGAATGATAGTGATGATGACACAGTAAACCTGCAGGCTGGTAGAACACATTGAGAATGATAGTGATGATGACACAGTAACCCTGCAGGCTGGTAGAACTCATTGAGAATGATAGTGGTGATGACACAGTGGGCTGGTAGAACACCAACTGAACCTTTTGCTAGGGTAATGCGCTATCAAACCCAACACATAGGAATCAACGTCAATTATTCATCGAAAGTTTTAAAATCCCAGAACATGGAAGAACAATTTCCCAGAACTCAGCCTCAACTGACTTACTAGCACGATTAACGATTATAAGAATCGATTAATGACATAAATAGCAATCGAGTAGCAAAACCGAGTGAGCAAGTAACACAATAGTAATTAAATCGATTCATATCGCAAGGAATGCGGCAAGTGGAGTGTGGTAAAGATCACCTGCTCAATGCTCGCCAAGCTGTTGACGTGGAATGAATACTAATAGGATTGTATTAAGGCTTAAACCTAGGTAATTTATCTTAGGAATTGACGCTGGGATAGATGCCTTGGTTGTTAGGCTAGTACGAGTAGTTAGAACAAATGTAGCTTTACATTTTGAAGTCCAGGAATGTGATTCAATGAACACATTTTCAGCGAATGCTGTAACTCTTGCGTCCCATTTGCATATCATTCGTATCTTGTCCGATTTCCTACTGTTTAAAATGTGATCACAAATTTGACAAGCTAAATTAAATTGATTTTCTTCAAGAATGTTAAACTGGAGCTGCTGCAGTCCTGCACCCTAAATGCTTAACACCCTATCAATCGCAGTCTGAATCATTTGAAAGATATTGCTAATCCATTGCTTTATTATATTCGAAAACTGTGTCTGCTCAGCAACGTCAATAATGCAATGAATATTGTTGAATTCTCAAAATGAAAATGCCATTGCTACTGTTAGTGTGGTACGCAATAACCCCGTCGTATTTCCTTCGTCCCATTTTCAGACCATTCGTATCTCGGCGGATTCTTTAATGTTTAAGATGTGATTACATACATGGCTAGAAGAAGAGCTAAATTAAAGTCATTTTCTGCGCTGCTGGCGTCCAGTATTCAGTAACAGGCCCAAATGTCTTTTGGTCATATACTTATTTATAGTCATCTCCATGTCATTCAACCTCTTAATAAGTGGCGCTTTTTAGACTACTGCATGAACCGCATTTAGCAACTAGCCTTTTGGAGTACATAGTCTTGTCCATGTCATTCAACTTTTTCATTATGCACTCTTTATGATTTCCTTTTTGTTGAATTTCCAAGAAGAGTCCTGCTTGGTCCTTTACTCCTTTCAAAGTTCATAATGACCGTGTGCAGTAGGTATCGGCATTACGGATATACGAGAACCATCCGAACGATATGATTCACTCGACGATATACCTAACTCCTAACTTTGTCAGTCACCGCTTCGTGATTATCAATTGTTTTAAATTAATGGTTAATTAATGATCTGCGTTCTGAGCATTCCAATCCTCATCTTAGTTTTATTTTTGTATAGAATTTATCTGATTGATTATTTTATCACAAATTCATAACCTCAGATCTGAATAAATAATTATATTTTTAAAGATTATTAGGGTTTACTTACATACATCATCATCATCATTTTGTTTACAGCAGTCCACAGCTGGGCATGCTGGGCATACGCCTCTCCTATTGCAAGCCATACAATATGACTTTACATTATAGGTACGATAAAAACTTACTTAGTGAATTGATAATTAACCTGCGTCTGCAATTTATAAAAGGCTAGACACATTGTCGTCTCTAAGATACGCTGAACCAATCTCGTTTAGTCTTCTCTTGAAATGGACATTGATTCATTATTTATAATTCCTAATCAATCAATGCATTTACTTCTTACGGTTGGTTTAATTATTAACACACAATATTAAAAAACAGTTAATAATTATAGAAATGATTGAACTAATCTTGATTTTCATCGTTTTAACTAACCGGTGTAACTTATCGTAAAACCTAACAAGAAGTATTTCTATTTTATATGCATGAAGTGGCATTTTTTCTTTATACTTCTAAGCAAGGGTCAAAGCACATTTCTTAGCTATTTCTAAACTTAGTCCGTTTGTCCCTACGTACTTTATATTATATGTAATCATCGCAAATAGTTTATATTCTACCAGCAGCTCAACTGACAAAGGAATGAATCATTTAATAATACATCACAGCATTCACAGCTATTAAGTCATATTATTAGCGTAAATCACATTTACAACTTAACTTGGGCCTGTTATGACAATATTATTACGTTTAGCTAAGAATTTTCCTCAAGAATAAACAATTTGGTAAATAATTTACAATATTGTGTTAACCAACGTAAAGTTTAAAGGGAAAATGCCGTAAAAACTAGGCGTGGCACGAAATAAAGCATCATTAACCCATTGAAGTATGAAGTATTATTATTGAAGTAAGTAAGACAATAGAAGTTTTATTGTATTACGTCGAGAGGCGTTCAGTGTCCCGCAAACTGTTAAAAAGGAAATGCATAAACGAAAGAATAAGAAGTAGAATAGGGATTTGATGTATGAAGAAGATACAGCATAGCATATAGACGAATTCCACTAGCTACCTATTTAAAACTTGACGTATAACTGAGGCTCGTCCCCTATTACATGGGATATAAACATAACTGGGTGGGTGAATATAGCTGTTTAGGTATGCACGACGATATATAAAGCTGTACATTTCCTGTATAAGCTGACTTCTAATTTTACGAAAAACCTATACGATACGAGGTTAGCTAAAACTGGAAATGTATAGCTTGACATGTCGTCGTGCGTTCACCTCTGCCTAAGATTTCGGGGATCACAGTCATGTATTATGTTTGTGTGTGCTTTAACTAAGCAACCAAAATTAAAGGAACATTCTACTCTCGTCCAGAAAAAAATTTCAAGTGCAAAACTAATAAAGTCATCCAAATAAACAAGTTAAATTGAATTTCTTCAAGAACTATCGTCAATTAGCCGTTTGATTGGTCAGAGTAATCTAGCCGTGACACCAGACCATCTGTGACGCCATTTTGTTAAAACACAAAGGAACTGTCATTAGTTTAGTGTCATTTCTTAAAATAGTAGTCGAATGACCCCTAGTCGATTGGCTAGAATGATTCGTCTTTTTGGTTCAATGTAGTAGTGTCAAAAAAGGTTATGTTACTTCATGAATAGCTGACTGAAGGAATTCTCTGAAACTTAACTGTTCCAAATAAGGAAAAGGTTTTCATTATCTACTAGGGTACTCCCAATATGGTAAGAAAACCAATAAAACTCTTAATTACTTGAGGAAATTACCATGATGCGTATTCATTTGAGTAAAAACCGTGACGCGTCTGCAATACATGTGTCATAAAGTCATGAGCATCTCTTTGAACCCGAGAACACCATAAGACGGCTCGAAGAAGAACTTTGTGATTTGTTCCTTCCTAGTGAAAAAACGCTCTCTATAAGCACTCCAAAACTATCTTCTAACAGTACTTCTCTAAAACAAAACACAATCGAAAAGGACAGTCGGCCATTTTAGAATCCCGAATGAGTCAGTGTGGAGTCGGATCACGTAGTTTGAGGATGGTCGCTACTGCGGTACGTACAACTTGTGTTGTTTCTAGTACTTGTGCAGCATACGAGGAAGTACCTACCTTTATGGTTTACTGTTGGTCTGTTTGATTATACTAATTAGTGGTTTAGTTCTCAAGGGCGCGTTTGCGGTGCTAATTAATAGGTCCAGGTACTATGGAGGTCGCAAAAACGTAGCTCTTGAGATTTCCCTTGGAACTTGTAAGTAGAAGAACTTGGTCAGTCAACCTTTGTTTGTGAAAGATGATATGGGTAGAAAAGGAGTGACTACTGAAATAATGACTAATAGAGACGTATGAAAGAAAAATAGATTTGCGCCGACCCCAAATAAATAGAGATTAAGGCAGGAGAATAATGTTGGTGATGATTTCTGCGACCATAAATCGACGACAAACCTAATAGGAATTAGGTATTCGATTTCAATACCTGTATTATTGAAATAGGAATCATTAATAGCCATTTTTGGCCGTTTCGTAAGCACAAATACTTAGGTATAGCTCTCAATTAAAAACAAGTAGACAACCAGAACAAAACATTCACTCAATATAATCACGCAAATCAGGTTGATATGCAAACGAAGACAAAACACGATCATTATCCTTATCATGATTGAATTTCTTAAAGACTTGTCCATTGCGTGATCCGATGTTACCTCGACGATTAACGAATAGCTTTATTAGTTCAATTATCGATGTAAACCGTACTATTATGTAATCTCGACAAACAATTGAACAATACCGTGCCGTGGGTGCGTATTTCGTGACTTATGTAAGTAAGAAATCCATGGATACTTGGGTAGCTATAGTTTTTGCGAAGTCATGGTGGGTTCGAGCGTGAGCCGAGAGCGTTGATCGAGTAATGAATAAAGATCTGTTATCAGGTATTGGGAGATATGAGGAAACTTCGTAATACGTTCACGTTTTCTGGTTACGGGAGAAGGACAAAATTGCAAAAGGGAAACAAAAATATCAGTACTATTGGTCCCAAAACAAAAAAAAAAAAAACTGCAAAGTGAAAAATTAAATCAGTGGCAAAAAACAGAAATGCGGAACCAAAACGACACCGACTTCCGAAATTAAAGTTATTTTTCGCTTTACTTATATTGTTTTTTTTTGGAAGTCGCTTGTGTTTTTATTTTTGCAAATAAGTTTTTATTTTCACTTTTTAGTTGTACCTACCCCACACAAATTCGTATAACACTACTTGCTATGTAAATATCAGTGACAGGATGATATTATAACAATACATCATCAATATAAATTAAGTGGAAAAATTAAGTAAGTGGGGTATCGTGCAAAGAGTAGCGCACTTCAGAGCCGCTATAAAAATTGTCGCTTACTATAATTCACTTGAGGAAAATTCCAAAACTATGTAAGTATTAAGTCAACACACTCTTCACAATTATTTAAAGTAAAGACATGCTATTAGCTGCCTTATAATAATATTTAGCATTAGCAGCAAGTTCTTCAATTATGCAACGCGCATGGGACAAGCAGTCGTGACAGCCGTCGGTGGCATGAAATTGTCATGACATATTGAGGTTGCCAACGTGACAAAGTGACAACTATACAACACCCATGTTCACTTATGCTAAATCTAACGCCTTAACTCAGGTGTAACATTTTTTGTGTCAATATGTACTTCTTTTGTTTCGGTTTTTTGAAATGTTAGAGTGAATTATTCTTTGAGGTCATAGCTAGCTAGCTCTGTAATATACAGGGTGGCAGGGACATCGACGCACAACCTATTACCATAGACTCAGTACATGATTCGGAATCTCCCTACGTTGAAATGTATCGGTTATTTAATAAAAAAAATGCTATTCTATGCATTTAGACCGCGCAGGTACCGTAAATTTAAACAGAAGTTTTTTTTTGGTGACGTATGCATTCTTTCTACGCTAGGCCTAAAATCATGTGCTGAATTCGTGGTTACAGTTTGCGCGTCGATGTCCCTGCCAGCACCTGTGTTATTAGAACCATTCTGGACAAAAGTACCATAACTAATTTAGACTTACTTTTGGTTTCAAACAGGCAAGGAAACGTACAAAGATTATTTGGTGGTCTCTATGTTTTCGTCATTTTCCCCGTTTAAAAATTAAGCAACGCAATGTTCTAGTAGTAGTAGTCTTAGCAGCCATGTGATAAAAATGAGACAACAAAGGCATTTTACGCCTTGACGAGAATCAAGAACAAGGTTTTAAGTTTAGTTTTAAAGTGCGTTCACCTCGTTTCGCCGTAGGGCCATTAGAAGTTTCGAAGCTTCTAATGGCCCTACAGCGGTTTAAAAAAAAAAATAACATTAAGACTAATTCTACTAAGTCATTATCTCTACGCTATTAGGCAATTAAAAACGAAACACTACAGGTTTTAGAGCCTCAATAAAGTTATAAATAAAGTATCTTCTGCCCGCGTTTTCGACCACGTGAAATGACTTGTACCTCGGACCCATCACGTCGCATCGCATCGCCTGCCCGAGCTATTACTTCGTTTTCGCTTAGCGTTCTTTCTGACTTTTTTCTTTTTGTTCGGCTGGATCCTAGCGAGACGTTAAATATCCCATATAGCCTGTCTCGAGAATTGGGCTATCATAAGCAAAAAAATGTTTTCAAATTCGACTGCTAGTTCCAGAGATTAGCGCGTTCAAACAAACAACTTCTTCAGCTTTATTATTAGTTTAGATATATGTAGATATATGGCCTCAACCAATGAAAGTTTACACGAAGAACTAATGGTACCTATAATGTATTCACATTCTTATGAATCGAATTGAAAACCAATTGGCAACACTTCCTGTTTGAGGCATTGACACCTCCGGTGATCAAACTATCATTATTTACGTATTAGAGAAAAAACTACAGAGAATGTTGTTATTGTTTGTATTTCTTCCGTTAGATGTTTCTTTGTTTTTTCGGTATTAACCTACTACTTAATGATTTTGCTACGCATCGACGACTGCTGTGGTCCCGTTCCGAGTCCGTCAGATTTATACAATTTGCTTCACCAGAAGGTTCTCTTTTCATTTTGTTGGTTTTAATAGCACTAGGCATAGTAAGTGGCGTGGTAATCGAAGACGTGACATCTACCAACCCGCACTGGGCCTGCGTGGTAGATTACGGCCCACTCCCTCTCACAGAGAGGAGGCCTGTGTCCCACCAGTGGGAACAATAAAGACTGATTATGTGTTATCTGTGGCGTTGTAAGACTAGTAACGAACACCGAAGCGCCAGTAACAATTTAGCCTATATCTTCAGTTTTAGCAGCTTTTGACATCTCAATTTTAGCATTTTTAGCATCAGCTTAAACCAGAGTAATTCTTATCTAGACATTTGACTCTGTGCTGCAACTAAGAACACCTAGCTTAACAAAGTTGTGGACAAATGTCCATACTCACTTAGCTTTGATGAATGGTACCATACCCATCAGGCCCATCATACAAAGCAGAATATTCTGCTGACCACCAGATTGGGGACAACAAAGCTAGCCCAGTGACGTGACTACGACGTTGCCACCCATCCCTAATCCCCTAGTAACGTCATAAAATGTCAGCGCTATACCAGCACAATCATTTTATGCCAGTATGGACCAGTATGCCACACAATGGCACAGATTTCAATGAGAGTGAGCTATTGTGACAGATTGTATCTCATCCGGTTAATTTAGCATTTAAATGAGAACTTATACAATTTGGACTACAACGAAGACCTAATAATATAGTTAATTAAATATTGAACGGTTAATTAAAAAGGAATATTTAAAATGAACTCTTGCTTTTATTGTTTTTATACGGGACTTTTGAAGCGTTTTCAATTACGTTTTAAAGTTTTCCGTTACAGTTAAAGGGAAAAAAACTTTCGTATCGAGTAAAAAATAAAGTTCTGAGTTAAGCTGCACGATTACTAACAAATGCGTGCACTGACTAGACCAGTCCACTCAATATGTGTGTTTCTTTCCTCAAAAGACCATTTCAGACACCAATCTACATGGTCTTCTCATGATCTGGCCAAGATTTTGTCTGGACTTAAAAAGAGACTTTGACCTCTGAGTTTGTTTCGGCCTTTCTTCTCAGACTAGTCAGATAGGAAACGACGACTTCATTTAGTTTAAAAAAATATGATTGACGTGTAAAAGTGTTTTTACAAACCTACTTACAGAAATAAAATAATTTATCATTTAAATATCTTTTCTTGTACTTGTCTTGGTAGGTTGTTAGATACCTACCATACCTCATTTTATAAGCAAATGTAGTAGGTAAGTACTGTGAGCGTCTTTCAATGAAGGGTTATGACCTGCAAAGGAGTGGGAAAGCCTGTTGATGGTGACCAATTCTCCATAACTTCTTCGAATCAAATTATGTATATGTATAATTCTCTCGAGTCAGGAACAAGTTTCAGTCTCAAATACGCTCCAAAAAAACGGTGAACGTAAAAGTAGTAAGACCATGAGTCATTGATGATGACGCGGCCCATTCATAAGTAAGGTGGTCGAGAATGTCAGATTTGTTCCGAGAATACAGTTGTCTCGGAACTCAAGTTCACCAGGTACATCCTGACTCACTACGCGAACTATTCCATTTGAAAATGGAATAGTTCGCGTAGTAGTGTTGATTGGTTGATATAATAGTGGCCATTTTGGTTTTTATGAATGAAGATGTGTAGGTTTTTTTTAAAGATTTAAAGTCATACTATATAAAGAGGTCGCACAGTAATGTTGATTGGTAGATTCAATAGTGACCATTTTGGTTTACATGAATGAAACTGACAACGATATTTAGAATGTTGACCCCCTTTATTCATAAACGTTACCTAAAGTTAAGCAGTGATTAGCGACTATATAACCATACATTTTTGATGTTTAAAAGTCACTTAGCTTATTAATCGTTTATAAAATAAACCCTTGAATGTTTGAATCTGCTCAATCTGTAGGTATCTGATTTGAGCAGATCTGGAATTCTAATAAAATCTACCCACCTATTAAAATAGTTAATTGGAGTATTGATTAATGAAGTAAAAAACAATAATTAAATATTATCTGTATAATATTTAATTATTGTTTTTTACTTCAAATAGACATTCTTCAAAACCAGTAGGTACTTAATTTGATTTAGTCAACATTTTTTTCCTTCCTAACCTTGTATGTACTAAATTCAATGTCGAACCAAAATTAAGTAAACCAGTTTGAACTTCCATATTACCTCATAATAAAAACATGAATAAAAACTGAAGATGTTCATAAAGATAATCGTATGATTAACATCAGCCATTTTAATCTATATAAATAAAAATGAATCACCGAAATGTATGTACGCGCATAACTTCCGATCGTTTTATTACCAAATTGGATAAATCTTTTTTTTTGTGTTTGTTCTTGTTAGGACTTAGGACAAGGTTTGTATTATAAATGTTCTGTACTAATTCACGAAAAAAAAATATGGCGGAACGACGTTCGCTGGGTCATCTAGTTTCAAATATTTAAAGCTTTAACACATTCGAAATGGCAGCTGTGCTTGAAATGAAACTGCAGGATGGATAGCATCCTGGAGTTTTCCATTTCATAATAGGAACTTTCATTTTCAGCTAGCGTGAACTAGACATGGCGCATACCAACGAAGGAAAAAGTTATTTATAAAATTAAAGGAGTATCAAATAAAAGTAGACTGGTAAGTTATGTACCTTCTTAAAAGATAAATATTTAAATTAATAGTCTTTCTCTAAACCATAGTGACCGATAATCGTTAATTTATCAAGAATATTTGCGTCAATCCGTCTGGCTTAGAACAGGATTATAGTCGGATGACGAAAAAATTATTTTGATTGCAAAATAAATAAAAATCTAATAGAAACGGCGCAGTTAACGATAGGAATAGGTAAAAGATTGAAACTAGAGAGCAAAATGTTCTACGATCCCTTTGATTTTTACAGATTCCTGCATAAAGAAGAACAGATTTTCGTTACGCCTTGTGCTACTGGCTGGTCTTGTCAATATGGGTGATTCTGACAAAGTCCACGATTTACAACACTAGTCAGAAAAACAAGACCAAAGAAGACACACAAAGATACTGTCTTCTTTGGTCGGAAGACAGTGTATTTTATTGTTATTAACGTGGTTCCTTCCAGAACTTCCACAAATTCGTTACTATCAATATTGATTCACCAGAATTCCCTAAGACGTAATGGTTTTACAAGATGTACACAGGAAAGTCTATACTATAATTGTGCAAGGTACAAAATACTTTTCATAAATAGGGATTCAACCCGGGAAAACCAGTTTCTGAATTGTTGCGTCATTCCACTAAAATGATATTTGATTTGCTGCACAATTATATGAATCAGAAATAAATACTGGCTGTTCTCTCTAAGTAAAATAGAGCTAAGTATTTTGTTATATTAGGTACTCATTTCAATTCGAGTTGCCACGGTAAGTTTTAAGTGAGTATCCAATCACGGAAAATGTATCTAAAAAAAATTAATAACTTCCAGGCATTTTAGTACATTGAAAGCATCGGTAGAATAAATTATGTACAGGAAAGACAACGCAACCATACATGTTGCTTATATTTTCACTAAGGCTGAAGGCAAGGCCCTATGCAAATTGATACCCAAGAAAAACAGACTTTTCCTTCCATAATGTAAAGAAAGCATCTTATTAGAAATCCCATAACCACATGTGACATGACGTAAGATTTCACTTGCAGGTACTTAAAATATATTTTATCACTTTCTAATGACGCACCGGACAAAGATTCCCACGTCCACCAAACGAAAAAAAGCTCACTACTGTCTTAATAAAAAGTAATGACTCCATCAAGAATGGATGCTCTTAAATATCTTGGTGTTATATGTAAAAAAAAACAAAACGTCAAAATATATATTGGCGCCAAAAAATTAGATTGCTTAAAAATATTCCTGTGCTTTATAATTTAAAAGGGTGATTCTGCAATGATTGTGTAAATTTACAATTCATCTTTTGACATCACTATATTTGTATTAGTTTAATCGAGTAATTTGGCATTTTTATTTTAATCTACGATTCATAAGATCTTAGGAGACCAATGTCCCATATTTACTAGCAGACTAATAAGTCTAAACCGTTTAATTATCTATGCCACAAAGGCCCCTTGTGGCCCACTAAAATAAATAAACAAGCAAGTTAACAATTTACCATAACCCACATTCTTATGTTAGTTAGTGTATGTATAGTTTATTGCAAATGTTGAAGAAAGCGTAGAAATCGGATAATATACGTATCTAATTTTATTGAGTAATTCTCTAGCGTGAATAATTACAGACAATAATTTTATTTCGCGTTGCCAATGGAGCTACTCTTGGCTTCTATCTAAAATCAATTTATTACCCCTAATAATAATAATTATGTAATGTGTTCATGTTTTTTAAATGATGGCCACTTTTATAATTAACCTACATACATATTAAAGCTGTTTGGCGAATCATTTTCTATTCTAATTTTCTGAATGATTCCGCTGCGTTACCCAAGTGTGGTTATTTCCATTTTTTGGATCAGATTTGTTTAAGTAGTTTAGTTCAAAAAGGTTTTTATTTATGTAGTAAGATTGATTTTAATTCTTACCTTTTGCACTTTCGCGGAAAAAGGTATCACGTCGCTCGTTGGACCTGTGGAGGAAATGAAAGGGATTAGCGGTTGAATCATCAAGAATTCATGGCGTTAGGTTTCGTTCCGGAGTGACGTCACCTGGTTATCTAGTCTATCATCCAAGACAAGTTGAAGTTACTACTAACAAAGTAAGATTACGTCAAAGATAACATATTTATAAAAAGAAAATAAAACGATAGCTGGTAAAAACAAGACATGTTGAAATGTCAGTTCAAAGTAGTAAAAATGTTTTCAGACATTGTACCATTGATGTTTATAAAACGACGGACTACAAATAGAACTCCTTTTATAGAATGTCATGTCAAAGAAATCAATTCATACCAATTACATGATAATTCTAAAGCATACAATGTTTAATGATAAGTATGATAACAGTAACATGACAATGTAAATATGTTCCCTGTAGAAAGTTCTAACATTTCTCGTGATTTTTTGCAACAATTTTGCTTGCCGTGAAATTAATGGACTTTGATTATGGATCGGTACAAATATGTCGTGATTTATCGGGACGTCTTTATCACTTGGAGTCTGACATCTGACTGATGGGCCTCATATTTGTATCAGAGACGAGACAGCATCAGCAAGAAATAGGAACGCTCTCCATGATTTGTGCTATGAGAACTTATTTTTCTCAGATGACTAACAGTTATTACGTAGCTCTGTTTATGGTTTGATGTACCGTAGATTCAGAGAAGTCTAAAGTACTAATTACTTTGATTTGTAAAGACAGACATATGTTGCTCAGAAGTTTACAATAACTGTTCCCGACTCAGAAATTACCATCTTCATTTACTATCTTTACGCCAATTGTAGGAAAGTGGTGTAAAGATAAATGTCGATAATATCAATAAACCTCAGTAATGCCGATGTTAGCCGCTAATACATCGATTTAGATGATCAAGTGTGCAGTGTACCGTACCACGAGATATTACGCCATTAGCTTGCTTGTAATGGCAGCACGGCCGGTATGAACGAATGTTCGGCATATTTCACGATGATTTAGCACAGAAAATGTGGAGAGGACTGTGCGTTCAATTTATTTGTACAGCATATTGACCTAATTCGTGTAATAGTTGTAATTATTGCGGCTCAATTAATTGATCTTGGAAACATATTACATAGATCCTCTTAATTGGTAACCATAATGGTTGCAGAATAGATCTACTTTCATGTCTCCCTTGCGTGCGACTTTGTATTGGTCTACGAGGGGCGTAATCTGGTGAGTATGAAGACATTTAGGTGTTAATTAATAGTGATTATGAATAATTTAATAACCGGATTAACTAATAAGACACTATAATCAAACCTAAGTACCATACAAGGAAGATAGACCTTAGATATAGTTAGGATAAACCATGACGAGAAGATGGACGCAAAAACAGATAATTGATTCAATTAAAACAATATGGTAAATGTAGACACTTATGTAATAAACTTGCAAACACAAAGCGTTATATAACTCATAATCTTCGTATCGAGTACGTCGTCGTTTCAAGTTTTTTCTTGTACTTTCTACAAACATTTAGGTAAATATTTATTTAGGTTATCTAAAAGTTCTTTCTAATACTCAATTCCTATACTTTTCGGTCACTAGCACTAGCTGTTGTCTGCAACTTTGTCTGCGTGTACATTTGTTAATACAAATATCCAAGATGAAAAGTAGCCTATGTCCTTCTCCTGCGGGGTAATTACGTCACACTAACAGTACCAATGACTTTCGTTTTGACAGTTCAACAACATTCATTGCTTTATTCACGTCGTTGATCAGACGCATTTTTCGATCATATGAAGCAATAGATTAGCAACCCTTCAAAATTATTCAGATTGACATTGATAATTTGTTACGTAGTTAGGGTGCAGGTACCAATACCAATCTGTACTCCATAACTATGTATGTGTCAAAACGATCGGTTCAGTGGTTAAAGCGTGAACAGGACAGACAGAGCTCTGACAGTAACTTTCACATTTTTAATATTACTATGGTTACTCAGAAAGATCCTATGATAAGATGCTAGAAATGAATAGTGGGCTCTCAGTGCCACTTCCCGTATAAAAGATCTCCAAGCGAAAAAAACTTGTTTATACAAGCTTTTATGAAAATGTTGCACGTCATTTAATTACATTTTGCTAACAAACTTTAACGAGACTATACCAGTAATATTTAACGAGTCATGCGCCTTGGTTACTGCTTCAGGTAATTTCCACAAATTTTACCAAATGGACCGTACTTCCGGACTCCTAAATCGAGTCAACGTACATAACATGTGAGGTATGGAAAGCCTAGAACATCAAATTAATGACGGGATTCGTTTGCAGCTTTCAGTAAAAAATCCAAAACTTGTAAGACTCTATGTTAAAGCTTTTAAAGAATACAAAAAATTAAAATATTTGCATTGCAGTAAGTACAGACACACTAAGTACAGGCACATCAAGCTACCCGAAACTTTAGCGATAAAGTTTAAAATCTATTAAAGAAATTTGACAGATTGTAGTAGCTTGGTGTGCTGTCGACTGTACTGTCAGCTAAACGCTTTTCAATACTTACTAAGCTTTAATCTACCAAGACTTGAAAGTAAAGCTACCATTTCCTAAGTTCTGTGCACACAAAATACTAAATATTTTCACCGTACACCGTCGTCGCTATAATGATTATTTTAATGCAGTTGATTGTATGTAAAGTTGGAATGGGCGTGTTTAGTTATTTCGTTACCTGACTCACTGACAGCCTGGTGACAATACCAGGCGCATTATATATTCATATTTGACTAAGCTTTACTTGTTAACTTGTTACGCAGTGGATTGGCTCTATTGTATGAGGAACTGGAATTTTAAAAGGAATGAGAGCAAGTTTGAATGCTGTGGATAAGACTCACCTATTAAGAACCAATCTACTGCGTAACAAATAAGGGTCGTTTGCGACAGGAAAACTTAATAACGTGTCTCTTGAATCTCAACTTGGAAAAGTGCAATGGTCGTTCTTAAAAACGGCGATCAAGGGATTCGATTAAGTATGTGACTATCCTATCCTACTATCCTAACTAGTATTACAAATGCGAAAGTAAGTTTGTTTGTTACCTTTTGACGCCTAAACCACTGAACTGAACTATCATCTTGAAATTTTGCATATACGTTGTTAGGTGTTCAGTACAGAAACGAACATAAGGTACCTTTCATCCCGAAAAAAAAGTGCTGTTCCCGAGGAAAACAACAATAACGTTATTATGATAATAGATGGCGCCACGTGTCTTTCAAATCATGATTGAATTATTTTAGAAACAAGCAAAGTACAACCCGAATTTATTGTCAAATTCTAAATTAACGCTAGCAATTAATATTATAAACGCGAAAGTTTGTGAGGATGGATGTTTGTTACTCTTTCACGCAAAAACTACTGAACGGATTTTGATTAAACCTTACTAGTAATATAGCTTATATATTGCAATAACACATAGGATACTATTTATGCCGATAAACCGGGGGGCGCTGCTCCTCCCTACTAAGTCCGTTTATGGCAGTGCCCCTTCATATTCTTCAATGGAAGGTGAAGCTAGCAGTACTTTATAAGCTACTTTGATGCGTCATAAACTCGTAAATTCAAATAGCAACCTTATGATAAAAACGAAGTTGTTACATGACATGCAGCTGTGCCGTTTAATTCTATTCTTGATCCGAATTTGTTTTTCAGCCATTTTGTACAATGCACCTGCATTTATCATAAGCTATTCAAGGAATCTGCATTTATTTATAGAACCTAAGCTGTACTCACACTTAGCTTGAAGAGTCTGTATTTATTATAGTGCATTTCGTTAGGATATAAATTTCAATATGGCTGTCTAATCTTCTCAACGGAGTGCAATAAAAACAGCCTCGAATCCGGAAAACTCTTGACTTGGTGCCTACATAGTCGGCTGCGCCTTTAACTTGCAGGTTGGCTATTACAGTCTTTGTAGAACTCCAATCCCCAATCCAACATGAAAGGAGAACGATACACCTTCTAAGCGTGGTGCTGAAGTGAAGCAAATGGAATGACCTCCATATCTATTTACTTTATCGATGCTGGACTTCGATCAATGCTGGAGCATTTATTTCTGGACAGAAATGGTTTACCAGCCAAGTAGTTATATACTCCAAAGACAGTTTTCTAAACCACATTACTCATCAGAAGGACCTTCTTAGTTTCTACCTCATTATAGTCTTGTTTATGTCTTAATATCTCGACCGGATGGGCATCGTCGATAACTCAGTAGCCAATACAGCCATGTAGTCATTGGCCACACACAACTGCTTACTTGTAACTTAAACTTTGGCTCGACGAAATATAATATCGCTCGGGTTACGAATGGGAGAAGCTCTCGTTATAGCAGGGTATATGATCAGAAGATTAACTTCGTGAGAAACTTAGCAGAAGGTCAGTGTGATGCTGATCTGAGACAATTCTCGTAATTTTAAAAACGTAACGTTCGTAACGTTAACGTAACGTAACGTTCAGTCTGATCTCAATCTGTCAAAAATACCTCTTGATTTCCCTACATTTTTGACATTGATTGTCGCTGAGATGAGATTGCGACTAGGTTTTAATTAAGGGGATTTGCCTCCTTTTCCTCAGTGTGCGAAGAACGAGGAATGAGTGATGGACATTAAATTCACAATTTCTTCGTGAGTATGTACGAAGAAGAGCAGTTACAGAATGTAGGAGGACTGTATTACTAGTAAGAAACTTAATTCTCTCCGTTGCATCCGCTGTGAGAATCTACTAGAGATACCCCCACCATAGCTAGAGGGATCTTGTTGTTTTACACCAAGCGAACTGCTCAAAAAAGTAAGTAGCATGTGCGTTATAGAGTAGGTGCCATAGATATAAGTTTATATTTCTATGGTAGGTACCATACATGTTTTAAATGTTTCAATGGTAGGTTATATATATACTTATCAAAGGCTTAACCAAAGTCAGTACAGTCTTACACATCAAGCAGGTTCGTCAGTTCATCACAGACTATATCCCTTCAAACTAAACTACTGCAATGTCCCTCCAACATGGCCCAGCGATAAAATATCACAATTCTTCATACATTGCTCCTTCGCTTACTTATCAGATTTAATTTATAGTGTGGAGTCGGTAAAACATCTCGTTTAATAAGTCATGACTCGAATAAGGCGCGAACTGGAGACTGTTGGCAATTGTTTATGTATCGTCACACGAGATCGCCGGTTCGACACCGGGTGAGGACTTATATGGAAGGGAGAATAAAGTGATAAAATATTATTAGGTTGTATTGTGAGAAATAGGAGGCGGTTTTGCAATATTAGATGGTGCTGATGAAACATATTTTTGTCCATTATTTTTTTTGGGCTACTACTAATCTTGAACTAGGGTTCACCTATCCATAAATTAATGAAGAGTCGCCGTAGCCTTCATCATTGAGGAGCCAATTTAGATGGAAGAGTTCGTACAAATTGTAAAGTCCATTCGAATTCTGGTTTCCACTTTTATCAAGTTATAGCTTACATAACATCACGCCAGCATTCCCCAAAGAGTTAGGCAGAGGTTCACCTACAGTACGCCAGGATTACTGTACATATCGAACACCTACATGTCGCGAGCTTAGAGTGCAAGCCTATTTTCATCGACCAGGCACAAATCCAGACTCCGGGCTGGCACTAGGAAGGAAATTCCAGATGAAAAAAGAAATAACACTTGGCCCGTCCCGGGAATCGATCCCAAGACCTTATGCTCAACTTGCTCAACGAGGCAGTCTTATAGTTAGTCCATTTTTATTGGATAATCTGGCTCTTCAGTGATGATATGGTTAGAAAGGGGGTTACCGAGAGGACGACTAATAGAGAAGTATGGAATAAAAATCATGTTGCCCCGATCCCAAATAAATTGGAATAACTGTAGGAGAATGATGATGGATCTGGCTTTTCAGTAAGTACTTATCGATATGCTTTGTGATTATAAAACTTTTATAATCACAGCTGTTAAAGATAACCATTGTAGCGTTGGTACTCTATGGTGACTCACCATAAAGTAGTTGGTGACTTGACATGTCATCAAACGTCAGTGGCTTTTCTGTTCTGCATAAAAAATATATTTTCCTTAATTAATTATATCGATTCAATTCATGTTCCTTGTACAGACCATTCACCTTCCATCATAAATGTTATATCGTGTTAATATGTGGACTTCATTATACTAAAAATATAAAACGTTATCATCTATCATTTGTGTCCCATACTTTTACCACTGCATCATTAATACATAATATATTACTATAATGAAAGAGTCAGTAACAGTTCAATTAAAAATATAAGATTCCAAGGCGATAAAAACGTTATAATAATAAAGTTACGTAAAATTTCGTAAGCATCGTGCCTCGTTAAAAAAATTCTTGTATAAATGTATCTAACGAAATGTATCAAAAACCTGTCCCTAACGTGAACGGCTATAAACTACGAGTATACATGTAACCAGTGTTCCGACATTACGAGCAACTTCCGGATACTCTTGATTTCATCTCATTTAGATAATATACTAGCAATGTGCCTGGGATCTGCTTGCTTCATCATCACCCTAGCCTTTTCCCAACTATGTTGGGGTCGGTTTCCAGTCTAACCGGATGCAGCTGAATACCAGGATCTACTTGCTTATTTTGTTATTTTCTAACCAGCTTTAGCCCGCAGATTTACTGCAATCCTAGGGGAACACCTCTTATACCCGTATAAAAACTTTATGAGGTGCAATAACAAACATCTCTAAAAACTTGGTTAAAATTTAGATTTTTTTGGGAAGACAAGGACATAGGTACTAAATTGATATTATTATATTAGTTACTATGTATAGCTGTGTCCATATGGGTGCATATCTATGTAGGAAGATAGTTGGATAAATCGATGGACCAAAAGAAGTTCCATTTTTTTTTTTAAAGCACAACCCAACATGTCTGTTTCACATATTATTTGGAATAAAGTTCTCTATAACTATATCCTTTATTTAATTAAATACATATAAATTATATTTTTTAATATTAGAATATAAAACATTAAAAATATAAAAAATAGTAGCCCACCGGTAAGGAACAAGAAAACAGAACAACAACAACAACCCAAACTTCAACCCTGCTTGAACAGGGTCCAAGCAGGGTCAGGGCTCCAGATAGAGAACTTCCTAACAATGCGGGCCGTGTCCAGGACCAGAAGTACCACATTCTGAATCAAGCCCTTGATCCAACTTCCCAACGAAAGCCTCCTCAGGTGTTGGTCGAGGCTCTTGGCTATTAATCCATGGGCTGTCACATACCACATGTCGACAACCTCGTGAGCCAAGTCATAACTAATTATATTATTATTACTATCATAAACATGTTATGTAACATAATATATTATATTTTTATGATACTCACTCGCTCGTTGAAAGAACCTGTTGTCAGACGCTACCACCAGCATATCGCCTAAAAATTCGTCGTCAATAAATCTCACAAATATTAATCTAATAATTACTATACATAGATTATTTAATATTGAAGGAAATGGATAAGATCTAAATGGTATAGAAACTGAATGCTGTCTCCGAAAAAGATACAACTGATATCCTTTCAAATATGAAAGCAACATATTGTTTTGCGTAAGAAACCTGTTTTTTTACATCGAATCTAATAAGTAAGTACTGAACAAATATTGATCAAAGACTGCAGAACTATAACTTAATGCTTTGAAATAGTCCAAAGGCAGTATTTTGTTATATGAAAACAAAGAAGGAATAAATGAAAAAAAAAAGCTAAACTAGAGCAGATTAGAGTCAGATTAACGTTCACGTACAGAGAACGTTCTTAAAGTGCCCTGCAGTAATCTCATTAATAGATTATAGGACTCAAATTACTAAACATCACTTAAAGTTTAACTATTTAATCCAAATAATAAACTAACCCCCCCCCCCCCCCCTTCCCCCCAATATACAACCTGTACCAAAGTTAACAAAGCTATTTACAAACTTCTTTGAAGCTAAAGCTTTTAACAGCTTTATGATTTTCCATTTTTTTGTGATCTTTTCTTTTACTCCATACCATAGACAACACATATAAACTTAAACCTTTTCACATAGAGAGCCTTCAACTAACCTCCCAACGATTTCTCCGACATTTCTTGACGGAATTTTAAACATAAACTCTCCTTTACGGTTCGGGATATAAGTTAAGTTTTCTCTTAACTTAACTGTCATTGAACTTAACTATCACTGTCAGTTTCATGGTTAAATAACTTGAACGTTTTGGTGGAAGTTTTAGGATTTTTTAAAGAAAGTTTAAAAAATTATACCTAGTAATAATGAGTGCTGAGAATTTAATACATTTTTTTTATTAGCCTGTACTGTCCCACTGCTGGGCAAAGGGCTCCCCCAAGTCCTTATAACTATCTGTGTGCCAAATTTCATCCGAATCGGTTCAGCAGTTTTGGTGTGAAAGAGTAACAAACATCCATCCATCCATCCATACAAACTTTCGTAAAATATTGTTTACGTAGATTCCAGGAATGAATATCGAAGAAAATAACAAAAAGACAAGGTCCCACGTCCAAGGGAGAGATCCTCACGCCTCAGCCGCCGAGGGAGACGCTTCGGGCGTCGGGAGCCGCGTGACGACTCCCGGCCACCGTAGGCGCGGGCCTGCGGGCGGAGAGCAATGGGTAGCTCTCCGTCCGATCAGGACCAGGCCCGTGCCGGACGGCGCGTATGTGTTCCACGTGCGCCTCAAAGAGATGTCAGCGTAGTTGACGGGGCCCGACAGGGCCGAAGCCTGCCGGGGTAGCGGGATCGTCCGAAAGGGTTACCGCTGCCCTGGTACATAAAAGGCTAGGGAAGGAACACGGGTGGGTTTTAGTCAGTAAGAGTCTGACACTCCCTTCTGCTCCACCCAGAGAGCGGGAGGGGTCATTTGATGATTTCCCATCCTCAAAAAAAAAAAAAAAACGAATTGGGCTTCACCTGAAAACAAAAAAAAAAAAAACTGCTTGAAATAAACTACGCGGTCAAATTGTATGGAACAGTTAATATTTTTTTTATAACCGACGAATAATTTCAACTCGTGATGAGGTTCACAATTATGTACCGAGTCTATGGTAACAGGTTGCGCGATGTCTCTGCCACCCGGTATATTTACTATCAGTAACAGAATTCTTAGTTCGATAAGTTATATCGTAAGTAAACATTCGGTTATCAATAGCAAACATGGCCTAAAATACTTTGCTTTTTTCCCAAAATATTTATCTTATCCGATTATGAACTAGAACTACTTGTGATGACCTGAATCTCGATCACATGGTTGTGTTTGAAAATGAATGAATGAATGAAATGCACCGACCCAAGCGTGGTTTGACCAGACTCGATTAATCGAATGAACTCCAAGATTCGCACTAGCCCTGTAGCCTCATGTTTATTGATGCTAAATGGATGGATCATATGGTTGTGTTTAAAAAAAAGGGATACTATGGAGTGAAAATACATGAGGCTTTAATCTCAAAGACCACGGAGAAGTTTTCAGTCGCTCTTTCAATAACAGTCTCGAAGAATGATGATACTACATGTCATTGTGCAGATCGGGCGCACCCTAGCTAGACAGACACCTCGCTAACATTTTGCTTACTGCGGGGTAATTGCGTAACACACTAAACGTAGCAATGGCTTTCATGTTGACAGTTCAACAATATTCATTGCGTTCTTTACCCTGACAAATTTCTCGAACATATTACCAATATGATTTAAAATCATTTAGATTGTGATTAAAAGTGTGTTACGAAATTAAAGTGCTGGTGAAAATGAGCTGCTGTCCTCTTAGTTCTGGCCGTACAAGAGACGAAGCTTTACATTTTCGATCAACCATTATAATATTAAGCATTATTTTGAAAATGACCAAAGAAAGGATTCTGTGGGAGTGAATGCTGTGAATAAAAACGGTCTTGAGTGATTGAATGACGATTGACAGGGAAGAATGGAAGAGATAAACATTTTGCGCTAGCATCATCAAGTAACAGAGGATAAGGACATGAAGAAGGGTTTGAATAAGTAGGTAGTATAGAATAGAGGCAATGGAATAAATTCCTTTTTTTTTTTTTTTTTTTTTTCTGGTTGGGAAATTATCAAATGACTCTGGGCGGAGCAGAAGGGAGTGTCAGACTTTTACTGACTAAAACCCACCCGTGTTCCTTCAGTTGCCTGTGCCAGGGGCCACGGTATCTCTTTCGAACAACCTGCAGCCCCGGCGTCATCGGCCCTAGCGGACCCCGTCAGTTCGTGCTGACAGCTCTTTGAGGAGCGCGTGGAACACAACGCGCCGTCGACCCTGGCCTGGTCCTTACCGGGCGGCGAACTGCCCATAGCTCGCCGCCCGCAAGCTCGCGCCTACGGTGATAGAATACATTCCTCATCTCCCAAAGCTGTCCACCACGTTATGTAAATAACAAACAGACATTTAATTTAATATTATTTAAATTGAATTACATAACAATAAGCTTTCTTCCAATGCCCTTTTGTTTACACATATTTTGCGAAAAATCTGCAGTAAGTACGTATGGCTTCCCGTCCCCGTGCGTGCAGCGTGCATTGCTAATCTACTAACCATATTATGTATATGAAGCCCTAGTACTCCTGACTACCATGCAGCCTATTGCCTTACTGTTTATTAAATTTTACACCGTTTAAATAAGTGAATAAGGTGGAAAATTGAATCATGTGTGGTTTCTATTTTGTTGTTTCTCTATACTTACTCTAATATCGTTAGCACAGATATAGGTACTTGGTTTATTCTATGACTGTTGTTGCTGATATGGCAAATATGATAACATGCTAATACGACCCTTAACGACTGTCAGAGATCCACGAATGAAAGCCGGGACCAACAGGTTAACGTGCTTTCCGAGCCACGGAGGGGTCTTGGTATGTAAAGATGGTCTCCCATCCACGGACCAACCGCGGCAAGCGTGGTTTAACCTGATCGATCGACCCGTGCGGCTGTTATTTCTTAGCCACAAGCCCATGACTTAGGTATTACATATATATTATTTTGAATGCAATGCTGCTTACCTACTGCTTACAGCCAGTTCGATTCTATCTGAGGGGCAATTCTCGTAATTTTAAGAACGTTCACAGTCTGATCTCAATCTCAATCTGTCAAAAAATACTTCTAATTTCCCTACATTTTGACAAGTTTTTGACATTATTGTTTGTCGCCGAGATGAGACTGCGACTAGATTTTGAACGTTTTAAATTACGAGAATTGGCCTTCAGATCACCTAACGTAATTTATACACTACAGAATCATGACAATAATAACTACTAATATTACAATAAATATGTATTTATTAGAAACGGGAAAATCAAAGTTACAGTAATTGTCACGGGTATTTCCTTCCGTTAGCTAAAAAAAATAAACATGGTAAGTCAAATGAATCTGTCTAGCCAGCTTCACAGCTGGATACCAGTATTTTACATGAAGCGACTACCTATCTGACCTCCACAACCCAGTTACTGGGTAACACATATCGTGTACCCTTGGCAAGACCGGTTGTCAGACTTTCGGGTTTCTGACCCCATAACGACTGTTATTATTTAGCCACGAGCCCCTCGAAAACAAACATGGTAAGTAAAGTGTGTTTATTTCTTTGACTAATTGATAAAAGTTTTAATAAAGGCTGTTTTCTTCCTTGTAATTATGAATCGTGGCTATACTATTTTCAGGGAAAATGACAGTAAAAAATACAAAATACATAAATGGATGATTTAGGTGACTGGTGAAATTTAAAGGTAAAACAAAACTTTATGTGAATTAAAGTGATTGTGAGTACCAGCTTGGGAGTGGGGGGGGCGTGACGTCACTTGCTTCCAAAAGTGTCGCAAGCTAGTAACGTCACGCGGAACTTTAACGGGCGATATCTTCATAATTTTTTATATAATTGACAAAAGAAAAAATACGGGTTCAATATTTTTTGATAATCTAACTGACGGACTAATTAGATTTTTTTTAGGAAAATAGCCTATTCCTAATGGAAAAATCTATTAACACTGCCCGACCTGGGAATCCAATGCAGGGTGTCATGCTGAGCAGGAGAGCCTGCGACCACTAGAGCAACGAGGCAGGCTAGTACACCTTAAGTATAATAGGTATATATATTACATATTATAAAGTTTATTTACTAAAATCCTTAGGTAGGATTAGTATGTATAAAACAAAGTAAATAGACAATAATATGTTATTATTAATTAATTTTCCTTATATTTTAACTATTAATAGCTCACCATTGTCTTCTGAGAACCACAATAATGCCTAGAGCTTTGGTTAAATGTTTTTTACACGTTTAATTACTGCCACAAGTTTTTGTTAGTTCAGAAATACCTATATTAAATACTTCCTGTTTGTTTAATTACGTTCAAAACATGTTAAGTCCCATTGATAATTAATTTGCTAGATTGAAAAATCTTCTTCGCAATAATACAAAAAATTGCAAGAATATCGGAATAAAATATAGGACACCTACTTCTACGGTTAGGTAGGTACTCTATAAAAGGTTTTTTTAACGGACTTAAGATTAAATGATTGACAGAATAACTAGTTTACAAACGGATACATCATTCATTCTTCTCCATACGAAAACTACCTTTTGGAAGGGGCGACTAGAATCAATTTTATTTTAATTTTATTTTTGACGTTCAAAAGTGCCTTTTATGTGCCTATTTGAAATAAATGATTTGACTTTGACTTTTTGACTTTGACACCTTTTGCTGAACAGTAGGCACGATATATTATTTTGGTTAGATCAGGGTCCTATATAATAAATAACTAAAAGTGCGACATATTTGTCAAAAAACTAAGAGTGCTGTTTAATCAAGCAAAAAAACTTGTCGGCTTGTCAGATTGTCGCCTGTCGGATTTGTTAAATAGGCCCCAGGGTGTATGGTGATTGGCTGGTGCATAAGCATAGTCCATGAACAACATTTTGAACGAACCCAGGCCCAAAGTTTCATAATCTATCGTAGACACATTTCTTCGGCCCATTTAAGCCTTAAATGGATTATCCGTGACCGTATTACGTGAAGTGTGCGATCGACAGGAAGCCGTGTCGACTTCGACATGTTCTCGGTCACACAACGGTCGCCCGATAAACGCCACGACTTACATCCGAACAACATTATTAAAAAGTTTGCTTGTCATAGACAATTCATAAGTTTGTAGTAGGAATCTAGGCTAGTGGTTACAATCAGATGACACTCACGTGGGACACTCACGTGGGACACTTCCATATTTGGAAAACTTAGTGCTTAAGTTTTGAAAAGCACTAGAAGAAAAATTAAATTGACGGAAAAGCATGCCTACCGATCTCATCCTTTGATTTTGATTTTCCAACGTCTAATAAAAAGTTACTAGGTACGCGTGATTTTTTTTTAGAAAACAGTTTAGTACAAGCATATAGATTGGACTTTTCTTTATGATAGGAGTTTCTGAGTTTTCCTGGAGCGAAAGGTGAAATGAGAAACATTATGCCAATATTTAATGACAAATAATGAGACTTAACCTAGTGCCGGTATCTTTTAATGATATACCTACTTACCCAAGGTTAGGTAGGTATATAAACTTAGTTAAATATATTATTCTTTTGTACCGTAGTTTTCCATTTCTTGTTAGTGAATGTAACTCAAATTAAATAATGTGACATTAATTTTATTGTGCTTAGATAATCTTCTAATAGATCGTTACATTTGACAGCCGGAAGTCAATAAATCCTCAAATTTATTACACTTTCAAAATCTTAACATTTGACGAGATTTGATAAGCACCGGACTTGGAATCGGAGATGCGTAACTGGTTATTTTAATTTATTTTTCCAAGTAAATATTATGAAACTATGGAAATTATCGTTTGTTGTATTGGACTAGTTTTTGTTACATAACTTGTGGATAGGGGCACTAATTGAGACGTGAACATACCAAGCATGTTAATAGCAGTTAATACATGTAAATTGTATGCTGATGTTCGTAAATCGTAACACTTTGGATGATCTAGCATTTGTTCGTGACTCCGTCCGTGTGGCAAAATTCTTGTAAATGCCTACGGATGTAATTTTCGAGGCAAAGATGCTGCGGGATGAAATTCCTTGAAGATTGATCGAAGAATTTTGAATCAGTATGAATATGACAGATTTTGTAGCCTGCCTAAGGGTAGGAATTAGCATAGGTACGAGGAAAAAGTGTGGAGCGCCCCCCAGCTAGATGGACCGACGACCTTAAAAAGGTGACTGGGACAGACGGGATGCGGAGGACTGTGAGTGTAGTTGCGCTGCGCAGCCTTGGAGAGACCTATGTCCAGCAGTGGACTGCGATAGGTCGATTTGATCGATAGATTGACGAGGAAAAAGCAGAGATAAATCATTTTGCGGCATTTGTAGTAAAGTTGTCGAAAAATAAAAGGCCCGTTTTGACATATGAGAATGCGTTCTTGACACCTGTCAGTTTCATACAAACGAATACGTGTTTTGCGAATTTGATCTTTATTATCTTCTAAAATGTGCCTTTTATTTTTTGTCAACTTTAACTTTTATAGTTTTTACGGTGCAAAAAAATGAATCACGAAAAAGACCGATTGACCGATATTTATACTTAATTCGATTGAATTTAAACTGAACTGTTGGACACTGGGAGGTTAGATTTAGAGAAACTGAAATATTTTTTTGGTGTTATCTTGTATTTCAGTATGAGGAACGTTGTTGCGCGTCTGCTAAACTGATAGATAGACATCTGTAAGTCTATAATGTTACTGAAAGTTATTTTTAGGATGCAATATTCATAGTTATCATTAGTAAAAGCCTTTAAAAACGTATTAGCATCGTAGGTATCATTGTATCAGCTACGCAGCCATACCTAGGTCATCATCATCATTTCAGCCCGGAATCACCCACTGCAGGGTATAGACCTCCCCTTTCTTCTGCCATAATTCCCGGTTCCGTACGTCCCTCATCCAGGTGTTTCCCGCAACATTGATGATATCGTCAACCCAGCGCGCTTTTGGATGGCCCTGGTTTCTTTGACTGAACCTTGTCCACCATTCGGTCACAGCTTTACTCCATCGGCCATCTTTTTGTCTAGCTAACTGTCCTGCTCAACTCCACTTGGGGCGCAACTCAGAAATAAGTACGTAAATGTTACTCTACGTAGGATCAGTAACGGAAAGCCAGGCGCGCGGAGGGCGCATGAGTGGAGCATGGGTTCGATTCGATTGCAAATTGTTTCAACAATTTATAGCAAGAATCTCAGTCGGTAATTGATGAAGTTCTTCCCTATGGGACGGGGCATATCTTGAGTGTACAGAATCTTTATTTTTGCCCTCTCTTCAGTTATTATAACAGACGTGAATTACATTGCACTATGCTAAGTAAGTTAGCAGATATTGACGTCGCATATTGTAAGTTATTTATTTGCAAAACATCCTACCTGCTACGCACTGGTTTTACCACTCATCCGATGAATTACTTTGACATAAATTCCCATTTTTCTATTTTTCCTGGATATTCTACTTCGGAACTTACCTACGTAAGCTTGCGGCTAACATTCTTGAATGATTCATTTTGTTTGTTTTTTTTTTATGACGCATAAAGTCAACAAAAAGTTAGTGATAAAAAGTTATTAAATCTCACTGTAAGTAGCTGCTTGACTTGTGTGCTTAGGAATTATTGATCTGAGTTGAGTAACTTTAATACTTCGTATAAAAACACGTTTAAAGTGTTTACATTATAGGTACATATATTGGTTCTGGGAATTGAATGTTTTACTCACAAAGATCGTCCCAATAACCATATTCACACGAGCCATTTGCATACCTACTGGAACTTTTGTCTTTTGGGATCCTATTTGTCAAAAAAAAGTTTTTTAGACTTTCGACAGTTTAGTACCTATTTAAAAGGTAATGCTATGATAATGTTTAATAATTCACACGTGGTTTTCTAATAAATTAATTTTAATAATATTAAAAATATTTCCGAACTTACCTCCAAATTCTCAATAATAACTCTCAAAGGTAAATCACAATAAATCCAGTTCAAATATTACACAAACAGTTCATTACATAAACAAAACAATATTCACAAAATTTCTCTCGTACAATAACAAATTCACACTGTTTTGTTTCAAGTTTTAATGCACTAGCGCGGGAATGTTCGCAACTTAGCGTTTTTCGCGGCGCATTGTCGTGATCGTGCACTACTGTCGCACATTCCGCACGACTCCACCTCAGCAATTACGTTCGACGAATACAAAACAAGCTTGGCGCGCCGCTTTGTTATGCGTGATGGATTGGCTAGTTGACTCATCCACCGTGAACATGTAGCATGAACATGCATGCGTTTTAGTGCCATCTAGTGGCAAATATGTGTACTAAGAGACTACAGTGCCACCTAGCTATCAATATGTACACTAAGATAGTAGCTCCTGTACTTTTACTACTCGCCAACAGATGTCGGGGTAGTATAATTCAGTAAAACCGTCGAGAATGCCCGTCTTGTTGGTTTGACAAGTTCCGGTTTTTAATAATCCTTCGTTCAAAGTTTAGTCACTGGCAATCATTTCATTCATTGAATTCATTCAGTCTTTCTCTGTCAAAATGGCTGCCCCGCAGGAGGTGCGTGAAGATTTGCGCTCTGTAATTATCAAATTTTACTAGTACTTTCTTTACCAAAACTTATAAATTGATTTGATTCTCATTCGATTTCTGCTTACCTGTGTTTCAGGCGCGACGTGAACCTATCCAGGCCGTCCAAGTATTCGGCCGCAAGGTTAGTAGTGTTTGTTCCTTCCACGTGTTTGTGTCGATTTCTCAGTGATTATTTCAGTTATTTAGTCCATATTTTTACCCTGTTATCAGTGTGTGGTACGAGATTAGTGGTGAAATAATTGAAATACAAACTTCCCACCTGCATCAATGTGGTATTTTGTATGGAGGCAACAGACTTAACTGGGTGCATCACTGTTTCCGTTGGCTTGGCCATCACAAGAGCCAATCCCTCTTTGATTTACAAAATATTACAGCTTTGACCGTATTTCATGAATATTACTTAGATCCGTGTAGTTTTGTTGCAACTATTATTTATGTCACCAACATAACCTTACAAAAAAATTTTTTTTTCAGACAATAATTTACTCTACAGCAATTCTGTATCTTCCCCATTCAGAATTGGGCTTGGAACATGGTCAATTTTTATATACCATCATGTTGAATTTTTCATGACTTCTTCATAATGCATTTTGTATGTTTTTAGAAAACCGCCACGGCCGTGGCCTATTGTAAACGTGGTCATGGAGTTTTGCGCGTGAACGGTCGCCCACTCGACCTGGTAGAGCCCCGTCTGCTGCAGTACAAACTGCAGGAGCCCATCCTACTGCTCGGCAAGGTCAGAAATATTTATTGGTGTTTAAACTCTTGTCTTCACTGTAATTTTCATTATCATTAAACACTAACTTTAATGTTGTTTGCGTTTCTGTGTTATGTATACCTCAATATATTTTACATTCAGATCCAGCCAATATAAATATTATTGTTACCTATCACAATATTCTGGTAATTTTGCTTATAAATGTATGTTCATGCATGTTTCATAGAATTAGATCTACTACTGTTGAAAATTTACGAATTTTAATGCTGTCTGTTTAAAAAACAATTGCAAAACGAGACTGTACCTTGCCAGCTTTAGTTTTAATTCATGACAAAACTGAAGTTTCATTTCTTAGTTTATTTAAGATAAGAACACACTGTTTGTTTGCATTAATTTCATTTGCATGTTTATTTCACATTCTTTAGTTTGCTCATGTTTGTAGTAAAGTAAAACTTGATTGCACACTAACTTTTCACTCATTCTTGTAGTTAGTTGTTTTGCATTGCAATTTCTATAACTTATCCACTTATCATATTCCCTTCAGTCGCTCAGTTTTATAACATTGTCAATTTTGTGATGTCTCAACTAATTATGTCAAACTGTTTACTAACACAATACCAGATGTCTTAAAAAGTATTACACTAAGGAGACCAGTGAGTAAAAATATTAGCCTTTTTAACTTTTAAAATGATGATTACACTTATTCCGAACCTGAGCATCTAAGGATGTGTAGTAAAGATCCAATCTGATCACCGTTTCAATCATAAACTTTACTTTACATTTCTCCATATCACATTGTACTAATAAAATGTTATATTTTTACAGGAGAAATTCTCCGGAGTCGATATCAGAGTCACCGTTAAGGGTGGTGGTCATGTTGCCCAGGTGTACGCTATCAGACAAGCTATCTCCAAGGCACTCATCGCTTTCTACCAGAAATGTAAGTTTAAACAAACTAATCATTTTTATTATTTTGACTTTTTTCATTTGTTTGGTGATAGTGACAAAATAGGCTGCTTTGTCAAAATAATTTGGCTATTATCAGTATCAGAAAACAAATGAAATGTTATCCCTTCTTCCAAAGCTGTGTTGCCCAAATGTAACTCAGTCATTTCAGGGAGGGTAGATCAACTGTGACATTTACCAAGCAGCAATGTATTTCAATAACTTGCTAGTTTGAAATGTACACAACATTTATTTATTAGAATACCAAAAATGTTTTATTTGATAAAAAAATATTTGATCTAATAATATTGGATCAACTTTTTTTTATCTTCAAAATAATGGTAACAGTAAAAAAAAACAATTGTAATTGTGTTGCCATTTAAAAAGATGTCCTCTTTTATCAATAAGTTGGTTAGTTTTCCTTAAAATATTTAGAAAGCAGTATTTTCAACAATCTCCTTTCTTATTACAGATGTAGACGAGGCATCAAAGAAGGAAATCAAGGACATCCTCGTCCAGTACGATAGGAGTTTGCTGGTCGCCGACCCTCGTCGCTGCGAGCCCAAGAAGTTCGGTGGTCCAGGCGCACGCGCACGCTACCAGAAATCTTACCGTTAATACCATCTTTGGTACCACGGTATGGTATTGCATTGCTGTGGTTCCAGGAGTGCGATACCATTGCGTGTTTTTAAAAATAAAAAAAAGTATAAAAAGTTTTTGGGTTGTTTTATTTTTGATGATGTTTGTGAAGTCAAATAACGTGGCCACCTACTTGGGACCGGCTTCGTACCATCGACAAGTAAGAAGTCAAATAATTCAGCGTCTTGTGCTGAAAACATAAACCCATTGAGGGTGTTTGAGAGCAGTTGTCGGTTCGAACCCAGACAGGCTTTATTTTGTGTAAATAATTTCATCACCACTGCTCTCAAAACGGCGAAGGAAATTGAACGTCTGAATCGCCGGTCAACAGTATTAGAAACCGGCATGTCCTAGAACCAAAACGAAGACGTGACTACCGACCCCCCGCACTGGGCCCGCGTGGTGGATTACGTCCCACTCCCTCTCACTGAGAGGAGGCCTGTATCCCAGCAGTGTGAACATTATAGGTTGATTATGTATGAGGGTCGCAGTAGAAGTCAACCAGCCAGTAGAAATTTGCGTCCGAACGAAACGAATGTGACTGGCTGGCTGGACAAATCTTCAAAATAGCTCTCATTTAACTAGGTCACTTTATGTGACGGCCTTACACCCTTATTTCAGTATTTGTAACGCTACAGATTCTTATATAGTTAATCGATCGAAAACGTTCTCCAGCCAGCCTGAAAAACCACTTTTCGCTTGTCTCAATCTCTGTAACGGAAGTGATTTTGACGACATTTTGCATATCAACGGGCGTCAAATAAATTTTTAACAGCCATCGAGCTAAAAGTTTTGTGATACGTACAGCGGTTTAGTAGAAAAATGCAAAAATCTGTGTCCAGCCAGCTTGAATTTACGTATAAAACTTCTGGCTGGCACTTCCGAATCTCAATAACGGGAGCGTTTTAGAATATGGTTCCTTTACTAACATTTAGTGACGCAATGTGTAACAGTAATAACGTTTGATTTATGGCGTCACATGTAAGGGTTTACGAGAAATCAATAAAAACTTAATGTCCAGCCAGCCTGAGTTCAAGCTGGCTGGACACATGTATCTCCGCTGCCTGATGATCTACAACCTTCGAAATGTGTTCAAAATTTTGTGACGGGGACGATAATGATAACCTGAATTTATGACGGAGAAACTTTGCGTAGGTACCTAGTTTCAAAGATACTGATCATTTAAATTTTCCCACAAACTGCAGTAGGGTACTGCAGTGTTTGTATGGGAAAATTAAACCAATATTGTAGGTTTTATTTAGGACTAAGTATATTTTAAGGTGTTTTCTTTAATGGACGAAAATCCGTGTATTGGTGATACTAATACGAACAACTGTATTTATTTAAATCAATAGAAGACAAAAGTGTAAAAGTGAGGAAGGGGGCGGGTAATTTTTTAATGTTATTGATTATTTACGTGCAGATATTTACTCTTTATTTTAGTAGGTGTTTGGTGTTTTTCATGGTAAGTACATGAATCCACGTAGCGAAGGTGTTGTAACTACGGGAGCTGCGATTCCATCTCCAAGTTTAAGATAATCCAGCGTTTTCTTTACGTCAGCCATCACGGTTTTCTTCACGTCAGCCACCACGTTGTCAACCCGATTATTAACTTGGTCGATCCGGATTTCAGCTTCCGACAGGCGATTGTCATGATGAGCAACCTTATCCTTCACCTCCTTCATGTCTTTCCCGAAGGTAGCGTGAAGGTCCTTCATAAGGAGCATCTGCTCTTCCTAGCGGCGCGCTTGCTCCTCCTTATCACGTTGGAGCTGTTCTTCCAACCGACGAGCCTGTTCCTCCTGTCGGCGGGCCTGTTCCTGCAACATCATCATCAGGGCAGCAAAGTCTGGTGCTGCTGATGATGGAGCTGCTGCGGGCGGTTCGGCCTCCGTGGTTAGTAGCTGGCCCTCCGATCTCTGCGGCATAGCTCCACCAAAACGTCTCTGGTTGGTCTGATTGGTCGCGGCTAGTCCCGGTCTTATATAGTGCCGCAGATAATTCCAGAACCTTCTATTGTAGAAACATCTAGAATGTTCGAGTACATACCGGTCCCGACTGACCAGATGTCGATAGTTCTAGTAAGTTCAGCCAATCGATAATAGACGACGCTAGTGACTCTATTAGTTCTGCTACTAGAAACTAGATGGCGCTAGTGGTAACTAATGTCACCATGCATCAGGCATTAATTGTGGCGCGCAACATTAATATGGATTATTAAGAGGCAAAATTTGTGAGTTTGTGTGTAGCGGGCAATCTTCGGAACTACTGATCTGATTCCGAAATTTCTTTCACTAATGGCTAACCCGCGATTTTTTAATTTCACGCTTTCCTCGCGGGGTGAGGCAGTACAGGCATGCCGTGGCAAAATCCCTTGCCCTGCCATCCCTAGTGTGCGCTGGCCCTCGGTATGTCGCGGAATGTTTCGGTAGCTGCTGGCAGGCCACGGTATCTAATAGGCTGCTGACATTATCAGTGTGCACTGGCCGGTGGCAAAATCCCTTGCCCTGCCGTCCCCTGTATCCAGGCCTTTACAAGCACAGCACGGGTCACACTCATCTTGTAGATAATCAGTAAAAGGCAAAAAAAGGAAAAAGAAAAAATACGCCGTTGATGCAACAAGATTTATTATTACACTATAAAAATTTCGTTTACAATCCAATGTCTTTAATAATAGTCATTTACTTGGAAAATTAAATGCAATATATAACGTACGACTAAGTACACAATTTTAAACAATTTAGTTTTCATGATTTATATTTTTAAAATCAAAATTTCATAAAAATAAAAATGGCTGTTTAAGAAAAAATATTATGGCGAGATGCTAACCATTACATCAGATCTAATATTAAGAGATTGCAATTAATATTTAATTTAAATTAGCACAAAACTTAGATTTAATGTTAGAAGTTAATGTCTTTCTTATTTTCCTATCTAGGTATAAGTATTTTTTTTATTATTTTTAGCCCGTGACGCCCCAATGCATGAACAAGGCCTTCCCCTTTTTAAAAGTCGTAAGGTACGCACGACGACATATCAAGCTATACATTTCCAGTATAAGCTGACTTCTCATTGTACGAAAAACCTATACAATGCGAGGTCAGCTAAAACTGGTAATGTATAGCTTGATATGTCATCGTGTGTACGGACACCAACGAAAGTAACATGACGTTATTATTAAACTGACTTTCGATGCTGGCTGTACCAATTGGCTGAGTAGTCCATTCATCTTTTCCTGGGACGTTGCCGGGACTCCCCATTTACTTATTTTAATTATATAATAATGTATAATACACCTGATATACAGATCTTAATGAGATTATTAGATTACATTTAATTATTATTTTTATTATAGGCACTGCTTTACTTCTAGTGTTACTAGTTAGTAAATATTTTGGCACCATTTTAGTCATGTAAAACCAAAGGTTTTTTTTGCCTCTGATAGCTTCAAAAACTTAAGTACCTATTCAGATTCAAATGTATTTTTTTTCGATGTACAAGAGTGGCAAAGCTTAATTACGGCAAAATCGGTTTATAAAAAGTCAGGGGCAAATTGGGACATAACCTAAAAGTTTCGTACCAATTCACCCTATGCATCCCTATGAATCCCATTTTACTGTAGGTAGTTGAAAATATATTAAGTACAGGCATTTAAAATCATGACGTAATTAATACTGAATTTTATTTAAATAGTAATTTTAATGAATAATTGCCATTTGTCCTAAAATAATATTTTATTCCAAAAGTTCGTTATATCAAAATCAATAAGTATTTATGGCTATCTGATGTACAGACCCCAGCAGGTCAAGCTACCCGAAACCGTCAAATTTTCCCAATCAACCTTGAACCTTATTATTACTTTAGCGATAAAGTTGAAAATCTATTAAAGAAATTTGACAGATTGTAGTAGCTTGATGTAAGGCTGGCGTCTGTTCCTAAACAACACGATGATGCCGTGTTTTGAATACGCTACCTATTATGCGTATTATTTATTTCATATTTATCCCTAAAACAACATTGAACTCTAGCGACTTAACAAGTGGTTATTTCGAGCAAAAAACAAAAAATCAACAGAAATAATTATCGGAATATAGGCAAGGTCAACGTACTATAGAATTGGGTTACACTGTCGATAACATAAATATACGAATATGTTATAACCAATTATATCTATGTTAGATATGCATGTGTGCGATTTTTTTGCGTAATATGTGCGTTTAACCAACTGTCTTAAGCTTAAAATATATCTAAATTTTATTTAGTCAAAGATTGAGCAGTGTTATGGAATTTATAAAATCTAATCCAGTCATGATATTTTTTATACAAATACAAATTTTTGTAAGTCGAAATAAAATCTAAGTGAGCCTCAGACGCATCTTTAAATAAATGTCTTTAATTTAGCAGAAATATTCGTGTATTTGTAAATCAACAATCATGTAAGTCCGTAATTGCGAGACCGTACTGAATCAGAGTAAGAAAGGGGCGAAAAGGGACTAAGGGGCAGAAAGTGAGAAAGGACAAGACAAGAACTGTCAAAAAGCAATATCGAGAAAACGCGAGAAAAATTTGCTAAGAATTGGAAGTGAGAGTCCACGGATATTTTTGCAAAATTAAATTAAACATGGGTGTACCTAGGATTGTGGTACAAGATCCCCTGAAATTGGTACCTAACTGTTGGTACAGTACCGATGTTTAGAAAAGAATTTGGGCCCATTTGAGTTAAAATATCTGGCACAACAGAGAACCAATCCTAGCTACGCCCTTTCACAACACTGCCCAATCAGCTTTCAACTAAAGAAACCTTCTTCAATCAATTTTCTCCATTCTTCTTCTCCAATTTTTCGTCACGATTGTCTTCAAACTTTGCTCCCATTCTCTTGAGGGCTATGACAGCTGATACTGCCTTGGCCCACCGTTTCTTGATGACGTATCTCTTCAATTTGGACTTGGTAACGTGAAGCTCGGTGCAAAGCGCTGATTGGATCAGCCAGGGGTGCGTCAGAGTTGATGATGCTGATAGACGATCGCTGTGGAAGGTTAATTTAGATGATGTCATATTTATTTATTCATGGTAAAAGTTAGTCAAAGTACTACCTGCACACCCCAGTTTCATCCGCATGAAGATGCCACAGGAACTACATTTTGTGGCACGTTTATAAAGAGTTGGAATTACTAGAATTAATGCTGTGATTTCATAAATTATTTCACTGATAGAAAGCCACAATATTCCCGAGTGACATACAATACTTTATCCCAGAACTATGCACGGTTCCTGTGGGAATCCGGATAAAACCGCGGTGCATAGCTAGTTGATATTTTAAAGTAATGAAACAACATATTTTTAATAAAGCCTTATATTTTAACAACATACGTATCGCAATAACAATAAATTACATTTAAGTTATACATAAGTACAGATAAGGAACAAACATAATTTAAGTTTATATACTCCTACTTTTCAAAACATGTCTTATTTACAAAAAATGTTTTAAAAATTACCAAAATGTGTTCAATATGTTGATATAATTCGTTCTCAGTCTTGAATCTAAATCTGTTTGTAAAATTTTGAAGACTAGATTTTTATTATTGTCATTTTAACTGCCTTTTTAGACTTAGCGCATATAAACGACCTTTCTTATATTATAAAAAAAAACCATGATTAAGAAACTACTTAAGTACGTACTTTTGTCAATTCCAAACAATGTATATTGGAATTTAAATAACTTGTACCACACCTTGCATTGTCGGAGTCTATTTAACTTCATTTTGTTGAAATATTCTCAGTTCTAGGACGTGTATTGTGTCCCAATTTTCCCTATGGGTACGAGCCCCTGACGTATGGGACTTAGGGTAAAAAATTATGTAACATAACCCTGTACTTACTATCCGTGATGTTCCGAGTTTGACTCGTGTATATGCGCTAGGCTATAAGAACATTAACTAATCTCATACCGTACTTTGGTAACATAGTGTCATGGCACTCATTCTTACAACCGGAGTCATTTCGCTACATTACTCGTCGCTTTCTTCCTTTGCGTCTTCTCATCCGAAGTCTGTCTTTGGAAGAATGCGTGTAGACTCGACATAGAGCTCTGTCCCAACTGGTTGGAGGGCGAAAACTCAAGGGATATCGACTGGTGTCTGCCCCCTTTTGAGGTTCCTCCAGCCGATCTTTCTGCCTCCACTTCCTCAGACTCTCCCCATTTTTCTAAGAGATGTAAAAGGAGGTCTTTCGTCCGGTGGGCATTGTTTTCATCACCCCTCCGGTAAGGCATCTGTCTCCCGTTCTCAGAACCATTCACTAGTTTGTCTATCTTCTCCCGTCGTCTGTCGAATTCTTGAAAGAAAGTGTTCCGGACTTCTACGGGCTGGTCTGGCACATCTCGACTCATATTCGTCACTCGTTTCGACCTGTTTGATTTCGCCCACGGCATTTTACTTGTCATTGGTTTCTCTGGTTCTCTCTCTGTTAAGAATGATGACGTTATTTTGGTTGTTGACTTGGACGTGAACAGTCTCTTCTCCTTCCCGGAAGCGTCGCCATTAGTTATTAGCTTCGTGTGCCTCGTTTCCTTCTTGAAACCGTTCGGTAGTTTCTCTTCTTTGATCGACTTAGTTTCCGTAACGTTTTTGTCTAGTTCCTTCGTGCTGTTGTTGTTTGCGAGATCAGTGTTCATTGTGGACAGCATGTATAAGTGGTCGGATAGTTTCTTTATTTCTTCCGCTAAGTTTTTCCTGACGAGGACATCTTGTTTCTTGTGTAAGAAGCAGGTGCTGTCGGAGGCTCGCCTTTCGACGGGGTTGTATTTGGGCGCGGATAGGAAGTTGTGTTCTCTTAGCGGGGGAGGTTCCAGGTCGTCTTCATCGAATACTACGTCGGGTGAGCTGCTGAGGGAGCTTCTGGGTGAAGGTGAACATCCTCCGATGGAGGATCGTTCACAGTTTCCATTCGCGAGGCTGGTGATTTCGTGTGCTTGGTTGTCGAATACGTATGGTGAGTTTGGGTGTTCGCTCCAGCGCTCGACGAAGAGTCGTAGGTTGTCCTTGGCTACGTCAAGTGGGTTCTTGAGCTCAGGGCGTACAGGTGGCGGTGCGTGTGGCGGGAGGTGCGGGGGCGGAGGCCTGCGCTGCAGCCACGCGTGCCGGAGGCACTCGGTGGCGCCCGGCCGCGACCTGCGACAAAGACCCTTGTTACTAGCGCCCAACACCGACACAACAGTTAAGGGGTGGCGTCTCTAGCTCTACGGGACGGACATAGACAAGTGGTTGGTAGGCCCCAGCTACGCCAACGTGGGATGCAAGAGGAAATGCGTGCAAAAGAGGAAGGAGTTTGAGAAGGATTAATGGGTTAACTTGCAGATTGGACAGTTTGTGCCAGAATTATGGCAACATTTTGAAGGAACAGTTAGGAGGTCTACACATACATTCTAATCTACAACTACTTAACTAGTATGTACAGGGTTAGAGAATTATTGTAAAAGTTAGATCATTCTTTCTACATCGTGCAATGTTTTATGTGGGGTTAGTTACTAGTGTTGGATAAAACGAGTAACAAGGGTTCTTTATCGTCAGGCTGGTATGTACACAGCTTTAGAAAATCCTCGATTATTTGAGATCATACCGGAATTGAAAGATTGCGAGGATTTAAAGTATTTTTCGAAGATAAAAGGTTTTTTGACACGCATTTTGAACTAAGGTTCTTATAGAGTAAACGATATCAAAAGGCCCAAACCTTTTGCAAATGGTATTAGAACTCACATTTCCGTATAATCATCATCATCTAAAATTGCAAGCCAAGGAACAGGATGCCTTCAAGGATAAGGAAAAAACGTTCCAAGGATTTAAACCAGTCAAAGCTATTTATAACATTCAAACGTTTATTTGCAAAAAGTTCAGGTACTGTAGGGCTTAAAGCCCCAGAAATATCACAACAAATAATAATCAGGCAATACACTTACTCTTTGTCCTTAACGAGAAGTTTCTGAATGAAGTCCTTAGCATCATCCGAGATCTCGTTGAAGGCTTCATCGTCGTAGTCGTATTTAGCGACGGTGACGTTAGCCATTGTTTCTATGTCCGTCTCACCCATGAATGGCGATAGACCTGAGAGGCTGGAAAGAGATGACAGATGTTTTAATTATGTTTCTTCAGTTTTAGTTAGATAATGGTCTGTGTTGGTTTGGTAATTTTTTTTTTAAATTTTGGTTTGAAGCGATCCGATCTGGATTCCGTTTTCTACTCGGCATTTATAAACCAACTGTTGTATTTGTATCATTATTGAAGTGTACAAAATAAAATATTTTTTTGAACAGATCTTTTTGGTTTTACAGTCCTCAGAAGATCCTACATTTTCTTCAACAGACTATTCTATCAATCTGTCTAGCCTTACCTAACTGTATTGGGGTCGGGTTCCAGTCTAACCGGATGCAGCTGAATACCAATAATTTTATTTTCCATGAAGCGACTGTCTTTCTGCCCTCCACAACCCAGGTAAATAGATAGGTAACACAATACCTATTGGTAAGACTGGTAGTCAGATTTTTGGGCTTCAGAGTACCCGTAACGACTGTCAAAGATCTGACGAATGACAGCCTATTCAACATGCTATTAAGCTAACAAATGATTTAAAAGAAATCTAAAGACCATCTTTGACACATAGCTATGTAATATTCATCACCAAGAAAAGAATATACTTACAGCACATAACATATGACTCCCACAGACCACATATCAGTCCCGTAGCCAATCTGATCGAAGTTCACAACTTCTGGGGCCACGAACTCGGGAGTACCGAACAGAACTTGGAGTTTCTTCTCAGGGTCGTAGAACCTGGCCAGACCGAAGTCAATGATCTTGATGCGATTGCCTTGCTTTGTTAGGCAGAGGATGTTTTCTGGCTGCAAGAGAAAATAAGAATTAGGATAGTGGTAATAAGGATCGATTTCACTAGTTGACTTATATGATTCAAACTCAAACTCAAAGTATTTATTTCAACTAAACCAATTACAGGGCCTACTTTTGGATTGTCAAGGGTCGGTCAGTCAAGAAGATAAAGCTAGTTGCCCATTCCAAAGCGTAGTAGGTACCTATGGAGAAGAACGGGCAAGAAACTTCATGGACACTCTTTTACGGTGGCAGTCGGGGACAGTCACAAAGTTTACGGTCGGGTAGTCCGATAGTTTCGGACATTGTTTTTCCCGAAACAAATATTAAGAGAATGCAGTAGTTGAGTAGAATCTGTATGCTGCCGTTTTCTGACATAATCCATTTATTATCATTTACACTTGCATAAATAAACTCAATTTTTTTCCCAAGGGGGTTATCATATTAAAGTTATGATTTAGTACAGACACCAGCACATCAGACTACTATCAAAATTCTTTAATAGATACAACTTTATCGCTCTGTCAAATTTCTTTAATAGATACAACTTTATAGCTAAAGCATTCAGGTTCAAGGTTGATTGGGAAATGTTGACAGTTTCGGGTAGCTTGATGTGCTGGCGTCTGTATACTCGTCTTTCGCGAGAGAAAGAGTCGGAATAGTCGGAATACGAAGGTACAATAAGTAGGTGTCTAGGAGAGAATATAAGTGTGTTGTGTTGTAGGTGTACCTATAGCAATCCCAATTATTAACAAGTGCCAACTATTTTAATACACACTCACACAACTGTCTTATGTAAACAAGGCACTTTTAAGTAAATAAAGCATACAATAATCATTAAATGTTAGTTAATCACTACCGGATCGAAAACTATAAAACAAAAATAAAAAAGATATTTCTGCAACGTTTCCGACAGATGACAGAAATACGGATTCGAAATTCAAAAGCGACATCTTCAAATAAACTCTGAACTGGCCGGTAATCATAAAAGTCGCGCGCTTTTTTCCGCCATTTTGATTTATTAGTTGGACGCGGACCAAGATGGCGGGACCGCAACAGCTGAACAATGTAATCGTTTCTTTATTTACTTTGTTATTTGTACAAACGGAGTTACGTCTGTATTTATTGTTGGAGTCAAGGGTGCAGCGATTTCGCATTTGCTTGTCTATAATAATGGGTATTTTAAGTAATTCATCTGTGGGTGTAGTAGTTATTCTCATCAAACGTTTAATCTTTTGTGATCCTCTCATTCGAACTTTCCTCTGTAGAATTTTATCTAACTAGGAGGCTACACCCAGCTTAAAGTCTAGTCGTTTGTCGTTTTGTCGAATCACTAGGCTTGGATCCCATACAAAAAGTACTCCAATTTCTATTAGTGTTTGCAGATGACGAAATATCGTAAGATTCTAAGCAAATGACATCATTGTACTATTCTAGACTTTAGTCATACGAATAGTAAACCCCTCTCCATTACACATGCATTTATTTAGATACGTCACTTTTTTAAACGTTTAGAATATCACGTATAGACGACCCGTTAAGTGGTTTTATTTTTAGCTCCGTACCGATATAATAAATTATTTCTTTGAATTATTTACAATGACTCTTTAGAGTTCAGTCTAGTTTCTTTCCGGCCCTGGAAGTCTACTCCCTAACCTTGATGTCCGTAGTTTCGGCCTAAGTTACGGTCGTATCTTACTCTGTATCACTTACGAACATACGATTAGTTCGGGGCCCGAACTAAGGAATGACAACATGATCTGACAGTTGTCTCTACTACTAATATGTATTTACCCGTTATGGCCGACATACACGGACTGCTTGAAGCAGTCAGGATGGACTGCTTCAAGCTGCGACTGCATAGTGACTACAGTCTTCTACGTACACACATACACGAAACCGCTCGAGCCGTTGCAACTGCTTCGGGCGGTCGTGCGGTCAAGCAGTCGCCAGGTATACACTGACTGCTCGAGCTGGCGACTGCTTTCGCGCAGTTACCTGATTTGAATAACGAGCAGTTGGTATCAACTGCTCCAGCAGTTATCAATGGCAGCTTCAAGCTGTTGACTATGACTGCAAGAGCGGTCCGTCTATGTTGATCCATCGCTGCTCGAGCAGTCCGTGTATGTCGGCCAATACTATAATATTTCAGAGATGCTGTTTCAACTCTCATGAAACATGTCAACACCCATGAATGAGGTTGCCTGGCGCTGTTTACAATAATTACCAAATCATGAATGATTTAACATCTTTATTTTAGCCAAAACCATTATTTTTGGCACCATTGTTGTGTCCCAAAAACCTATTCAATTAAATATCTATTTTGTCAAGCCTCATTTGTTTATGATGATGTTGTAATAATTACTTGATATTTAAGAGCAGGGTTACTAACATACTTAAACGGGATCAACTGCTGCTAGAAGCAGTGCTTAACATGCACTTAATTGCACTTACTACTAAAATACGAAGATTTCTTAATCAAGATCAGCAGAAAGTTCCTGGACCAGTCCAAAGTCTCAGCGTACCTTCATGTCCAGATGCAGAATGTTCTGTCGGTGCACAAACTCGATGCCCTCGCATATCTGTCGCATGAACACCGTACATGCTCGCTCCGTCAGCACGAAGTCCTCGTCTATAACACGTTCAAACAGCTCCCCACCGGTTATACTGGAAATAATAGAGAAAACAATAGTAAAATATCACACTTGATAATATTTTGATGTGGGTGCTAACATCGCGATGGATGGTGTTTATAAGTGAACAAAGTTATTAACAGTACAAGCATCTTTCAAAGCACGAAATGATAAAGAATTTCGAAGCCATTTCCTATGAAGAAATCGTAACTGCAGCAGAGGCATTACAAACTAAAAGATAACTACGTCAGATGCAGATGCAGTAACATCAGTTGACAAAGCAATTTACTGAAATTACTGGTTTTATAGATGCAATACAAGTGTCTCATGCATGAACCAAACGAATCTACCACCTACGTCATCTCGACGCAACAACCCCGAATATCCGCGTGAACATAATTACGAGCTGGTGGACGGACAAACAAAACCGACGCTAGTACAATTAGTAGTCCGCGTTGAACACCCCACGCTCGTAAAACGGTCACAAAATCTGTTTTATAGCATCACTAGTTCATACACACACTTCGTAGTACACGGTGATGGCTGGATTTGGGTGAAAAATTATTGAGGTTGGATATAAAACGCATTTTTTTTTGTTAGACCCGGAACAACTACCTGTAGGCAATACAAATATTTGTTCTGTGCGGGAATCGAACCCACGACACGCAGCGCAGCAGTCGATCGCACAGCCACTGCGCCAAAAATTTTTTGGTGATTCACACAGATGGGCCCGCCGTACCCAAAAATGGGGCAGCTTGGGACCACCTTCCCTTTGTCCTTTGGCGATAACACAGAATTAGAGAGAATCATTAATTAATTCGGGGAAGATTAACATTTCCAATAATTGTAAGACTGGCCCAACTCAGCTAAAATCGTAGCAACGGGCTTACTGAATTTTGTGCTACCTATATCATGAGGAAATCGACTGTTCTGCTTTTTAATACTTACTTTTATATTTTTTTATTTTAGTAAAGCTAAGTTATTTATTTATTATGTAAAACCTAATTAATTAATAAAAATAACAAAATTATATCCTAACTTAACTAAAACTGTTCACAAACTAAAATATAGCGTCGAAAAAATCATCCGCATTGCTATCGACTGGTAATGTACCTATTAAGAGACTGGCGGCATTACCTCGTTGAATGGCAATGTTTAGCCTCTGGCCAAGGTAAAAGCTAGCCCTTGGGTCATGGGAAGTGCCAACAAGCCGTTTCGAAATTTCCTTAAAAAGACCATGAGCACTGTTCTTTCTAGGATAGTCTTCTACAGAAGACAGTCTAGACTGAGTCATTTCTGGACCTTTACCCAATTTGATGATACAACCTGGTTTTCCGCCTTCCGCATTATTGAAGCCCAAAGATAGGTCTTCGCAATCAGTAGGCCCTTACTTCTTGGAATGCACGTTGAAGTGCGGTTCTCCCTTAAAGGAAGCGGCATATTTATACACTATCAATACAAAGAGCATTTGTTATCACAAGGCCAGAATGGCACCTAAGATTTAGAATTCAAGCTATGTGTGACTCATCAAACCTATATTATCTCCTTAAAGTAACGTGATTCAAAATAAACTATTTGTTGTTGTTACAGCAACGAAAAATAAACAAATAACCAATACCTACGCAAATCACCAAAACTTGCCTCTTAAAAACAGACGTAAGACGTAAGAAAATACGTTTTTTTAAATATAGAAAAACTACAAATTGCGCGTCCGAAGCGTGCTTTGGGTAAGGTTGCCAAAAAAATGAGATGATCGAATTAGCATCGATGTGTGCGTTGGCGCCAAAATAAATTTCAATAGAGGTGTTGAAGGTTGATGTCAGGCCATTTATTTCGTGTTTATCGATGTTCTGGCTTTAAAAACGATGTTATATGTTCCTGGGTAGTACCTATTAAAATGATGTGATATTTTTTATTCGATTCGGATAGCTTTCAAACCAGGCCCAGAATGCGACCGGTGCAGGCCTTTCTGCGGTCACCCACCCCAAGTAGGAGCATTATCTCTTTTTGGAAGATATCACAGAAACCCGGACATTTCGAACTCCAAATCCAGAATGACCATTAAATCGCCCTAAGCTGCCTTAATGCATTCTTGAAACCGCATTCCTGAACCGAAACCAGTCTGTAATCTTCCTTTACTTGGCTGTTAACGTTTTTACTTTAAAATGGAGTTTCGAAGTTCCGTATAGGTCGTCACGACGCTATTTTGACCACGTCCTTAGCATACACGTGCACGAATACGTTAATAGTGCTTTAGTAATGTCTCGGAAAGGCTGGCGAAGTGGCGACTAACTGTTCTTTATTTTAGCGATGACTCTATCTCTTTGTGTGCGAGCTGTTAAAAGAGACGGGATTTTTTGCTTCAGAGAAGGGACAAGGTTGTTGTCCTGTCCTGCTATATTAAGGTTTTGAGGATCCAGATAATGTTGCTCGGTTCATATATAAGTTTAAATTCCAGAGCGATGGGAGCCTATAAAGAAAATGTTAACGATACATATTTTGAAAAGGATTTAGATTTGTTTTTAACAAAGTGAAATCACCAAATCAAGCTTGATTTATGGCTCAAAAGCCACTTAAAGCCACATTATTTACTCGGCTACATATCTAACGTTACCTAGATTGGTTTGTTTACGAACACAACATAATTTAAACAATAGCCGTAAACGCGAAATTAGCTATAAAACTCAACGGCTTTTGAAGCGTATAAACAGCTTGACTGTGGCACACTTTCACTCAAGTCCTGGTGGCTAGTTAGAGCTTTTTGAAATGCAATATCGGTTCACGCCGTCATGGCTCTTTAGAGGTCAATGTTTTATAGCTACTGTGTTTAATGCGAACAGACGAAAGCTGGAGAAATCTTTATCATGGTAAAACTTTACAGAAGCATTCGTAAAGACATAATATATAAATAAACTGCATACGATGAAGACATTAGTTTTAAATTGGACAAGGCTTCGTTCCAAAGATTTTAAATTCCATTTTATTTGCAGAGGCACGTCCGATAAGTATTTCGCAGTAAAATTTAAAATAGTGACCAATAGTCTTACTGCAATGGCGTTACTAGGTCAGAGCATACGAATATTTTATTTAATTCGCAATTTATGTATTGAGCTGGATGATTCAACTCGCGTATAAAAACGTAAAACAGGAACATAAATTGAAGGATGTAGGTAAGTCTGTTTGCTATATAATGTATGAAACTTGTGCGTAATCGGAAACGTAAGACAATAAGATAAACAATCGATTCAAACCCAGGATCCTCATAAATCCATGCTGTACAAACATTCTGTCGGTCACGTTAGCCAGAGGTGCTAGGTCCAGTGTCTGTGAAACGTGATGTGGGTAAGGCTGTGCGCAGACTGAGACAAAACTGTCGACAGATTGAAACAATGATGGCGAGTACACTCACGACAATACGCGTCTCAAAGTTAAAAGTACTGTAATACCTGTCTCGACACAGAAGTTTTGCCTATGATAGACAAAACTGTTTTGTTTCTAGTATGCGCAATGTCTTACGTTAGGAATGCTTGATCTATTGTTCATAAATCGTGCACTGGCATCATCTAAAAATAGAACGCACGGTCTCTTGTCGTGGGTGTCAGTGGAAATAATAAGTCTTAGAAACTTTATCAGTTGAAAAGCAAAGGAATCCATTTGTATTAGTAGCCTTGTCAACGTTGGTAAGGTCCAAAATCCAGCCATCGTGAACAAAGAGTTTGATATAGAGGTTCTCAATGAGTCCGATAATACCTATGACGTCATAGTCTCAGTAGTTCATTCGTAGATCTTTGACAGTCATTACGGGTAGGTAGTTAGAAGCCCAAAAGTCTGACAAACAGTCTTACCAAGGGGTATCGTATTACCCAGTAACTGGGTTGTGGAGGTCTGATAAGCTGTCGCCCCATGTAAAATTCTGGTATTCAGCTGCATCCAGTTAGACTGGAAGCCGACCTCACCGCCGACTTGGGAAAAAGCTAGGCAGAATGATTGAGTAAATAATTTCAATACTTCTTTTTTTTCTGATGATACGAGACTAGATATTCAGCTTATTTCAGTCTTTGTTTTAAACCCTATTCGTACCAAACCTACAGCTACGAGTTTATGTTTCCATTTGCGTACTTCAGCCAGTAACAAATGGCTGGACCATATATTTGGAGTGTCCAATAGACGGACATATTTCAAACAAAGTGTTCAAATAGTTAAATAATTGAGAACTAGACTAAGAGCTAGGTTACTGCACGTGGATCTGAATGGGCCAACCTAAATAGTACGGGGAATTGAATAGATGTTTATCCTTTGATATCTTTGCTTGAATTGTTAGAATGATTCCAGTCTTTCTATCTTTAGGTTTTAAGTTGCATTTATTTTTTGTTTCAGTGTATATTTTCAATTCTACTACTATTCTCTTCTATCAAAAGTCTCCGTATGGATTGAAGAGACATTTGTCATATTTAAACGCAGATACTACCAAAGTTTTAGTAGAATATTAGCCGATATTTTAGGCCCGATCTTATGGGTATATACTCTCTAAGTCCGTCAACGAAGATACGGGCCTGTTCGAAAGCAGTTGATCCGTGAAAATAAGTGTCAAATTCCATTTTTGGACGGGCAAATACACATCGGGAGTAGGGATAACTTTCAAATCTTGTTGTCACTCATTTCATTTGTTATTAGTTTGGGTCCCGAACCAAATTTATGTTCATAAGTGATACGGAGTAGGAATCGCCCGTAACTTCGACCGAAACTACGGGACCCCCAGGAATTTGTAGCCATTTTATTATCGTCTACCATTTTAGTCGGAAAACGTCGAAACAAGTAAATAATTTTATGAATAAAGTAATCTGGCGAATACGATCGTCCAGAAAGCAGTTACCCGTCGAAATAAATTTATTTAACAACGACATTAATTATTATTTACGTGTTACGATCCGCCTGTGATTTGCACAAGTGCTTTTCATTCCAAATTGTGCAGACTGTGTGGAGGAATGTGGTCTGATGCCAAAATAAACGAATGAAAGATATGTCCAAAAATTTTATTACTGCTCTTTGTACAGAGGGTTGTAAAGAAGGATTTTATAGACTTTTTATTGAAGATCTTTGATTATCTGACAAGATTGAAGGTAACTTTAGTTGAGATATGCCTCGTAAAGGACGTAAATGTTTATCTACCCACCCAGCGAGACCGGCAAAATTCTTTCCTTGACCCATAACTGCATCTAAAAATACACATTCCTGAGATGCTACTAACTTTTTTCTTGTTGGGACGACCCTGGCTCGCCTATCTGCGAGTTATGAAGCATCAACGTCGGATTTTTCCGTTTACCAATACGTTATGTTTACTTCTCTCGCTTTAACGTCATCTTCTCATCTAAAATTAGAATGTTTGAATGGGAACGTCAACAGCTGATTCTGAGCAACATTTTTCGTTTTTCGCGATAACGTCACTGTTACGGTGGTTGTGTTAAGTTTTCCGAATTTATGGCTAGCTCCGAGTAGTTTTGACGTAAGCAGAAGCGTCGGTAGTGCGGATAGCTCGGATATGTAAACAGTTTAAAACCGCTGTTTACATAAACAAATGTATTGCATGAAAGTCGGTTTTTACTGTACGTCATTAAATGGCAACTTATGTACGTAGTTATAAACAAAGTTAACGTCTAAATCTATCGCTAGTAGACTAGCGACCAGTCCCTGCTTCGCACGATTTTTAAGTCTCGACAAAAAAACTAGATTTCTTTATGATAAGTTTCTAAATTATGGTGAAAACCGCATCAGCATCCTGTTGCGTAGTAAGAACGTCGGTTACACAGACAGACGAAGATTACATATTTATACCTAACTGAGGCAAAAACAAAACAAAAGCTTACACGGATTACATTGAAAATCATGCTTATTGATAACGAAAGTTTTTGGTGGGTAGGAATTTGGTGTAGTTAGTGTTGAAGGCTAGAAAAATACTCGAATAAGGTGCGTGTGCACTACGAACCAAACCGAAAAAAGTATCTCATGAATGTGATTCAGAAAACGATACTTTAGAAGAAAAAAAAATCCTTGGCGTACAAACGTAATCGTTTTATAAGGAGTCAGCCAAAAGTCACAAGATTTAAATAAAAATAAAAAGTTATTTAAGCGTTGCTTCGTCTTTATTGTTAATCATTTTCTGTGAACGCATCCACTTGAAGTAGGGTTGCCAACTTTTAAAAATAAAATATATGTTTGTGTGGCCAAAAAGGAAATTATGTAATTAGTACCTATTATAAATTGTGTTTGGTCACATGTTTGATGTGACAGATAGACTTTTGCCAGAACATCTGAGGAGACAGGAAGATTTAGGCAGAGTAAGGAATGTAATAGACATGTCAACACTAGAGTACGACCGATTGGCAGATTTGCTCGATGTTTTAATTAGGGTTGGGAGGAAAAGAAAAAGGACAATCATTTCACTTTCTCTTAGACGTAAAAATATCGCGACGGGATTTTATCGCGTACTGGATTTTCAACTCTCGGTGTTGAGCCGAGCATTGAGAATCCAACAGAGCGCATCCCAGCACGTCAAAATACACTCTGTTGGATTTTCAACTCTCGGCGCAAAGCATTGACTTGAAAATTAAGTGCACGAAAAAAATCGCTGCGGGAACCTGGGCGAACTGGCTCAAAAGGTCTTCAGAGACGCTTTGTTTCTTAACACAGATAAGTAGTAGGTAATTAATATTTAGATAGTAATAGAAACAACAGATAGGAACAAGAAATCTTGAGTACCCACAATACAGTAACCGTATCGCAGGAAATCATTATAAGTACTAAGTGAATGACTACGATTAGATAACATAGGTAAACAAATTTTTCCATAGAGCATGCGTTATTGTGAATCAGTGGGACATCATCTATTTCCGAATCTTTTGCATGTTCCATTAATTTATTGTCACTTTAACACTTTAGTAGGTACCTATTGAATTCTTTTCCAAAACAAGATGGCTAACTCATCATAAATAACTAAGCTCGCGGTTTCGCCCGCGTGGATGTCGGAGAATATCCCACGGGGACGTTCTGCCGGGATTACAAGTACCCTATGTGTATAGTATACACATCCAGGTTATAAACTATCTGTGTGCCAAATGTCAGCCAAATCCGTTTAGCCGTTTTTGCGCCAATTCAAAACATAGGTACATCCAGACAAACAGACAAACGGACAAACATTCTTCGTTATTATCTTATTATATAAATAGAAGTGTTACAAGAATCTTTTGGCTTTCGTGAATGACATTGACAGGGGGGCGTTGTTAGTAAACATTAGTGAAATTGTATTGAATAACCAAGATGGCGGCGTTAGTTCAGATTTTCGCCACGCGCCAAGTAATCCTTGTACAGTTATAAAATAAATTGTGGGTGGGGGTTTACACTACTTACACCTCTGCCTTTCCCTTCGGGGATTACAGGCATAATGTTATGTTGTAAAAGAAATTAGCGATGACAACTAGCAGCCCTGTCAACTTTGATAGAATGGCGTCTCGTGGCCGAGCGCCAACTATGCGCCGTAACTTCTGACGTGGTTTGACGCCACGACTCATTCTGTATCTGTGGAGTGGCCGTCGCCATTTACGGGTTACGCTTTGGCGCGCTTTTATATCAGGATATGCGTCACAGAGGAAGACAAAGACGGTATTCATGATAGGTTCATTGAAAGTTCGGATTCAAAGTTGAAGATAGAGAGGCCTTATACACACTGAGTATTAAGCAACTCTTTTTTTACGCTTTTTTTTAGAGCGATCGTTTTTCTTAGTCAGGGCCGCATTCAGGGCTGTTAGGGTGGGTACATAATTAGCAAGTGATTTTTAAGTTTTTTAACTGTATTCAAAAACGAAAGAGAAAATTACCTGTTTCTTTCAACAGTTTGCATACCTAATAAGGGTAAGGGTATGCAAAAGAAACAGGCAATTTTAGAAAAAAGTATTTTATCAATAAGGAACACATCCGGAACAATCCAACGTGATTAAAAAATGTTGACGATACAATGATGACGATTACCAACTTAAGTCAAAAATTTATAGGCGTCATAATCGTGTTTTCCTACCGCAACGATCCATATTTGGGTATCTCCAAATTAAACACAGTTGACAAGACCTATGACTGTACTAAGTACGGTGCGATTCCTGAACTCATCGCGGTTAACCGCAGAACGGGCGATAAGAAAACCACCTCATGTTTGCTTAACTGTACATTTGTGTTACTTTCCAATAGTAAAGTAATACTACACAGTTTCTTGTGACTCATCACTTGACTGACTTTCACCTTTTTGACATGTCACTGATCTGATTTACGTATGTATGTGCAAAAAGTTTCCACCTAAGCGCAGTCTCGAATGAAAGTATTTGACATATGTTTTCCTGCTATTTATGCTTGATTACAGTGTAGTGGGTGGTGGAAGTCATTTTGGGAATGCCAAAGTAATTTGCATCAAATGAGGGACGGCCTGACTAATGCCATCAATTAAGTAACAATGTACTTTAGTCATACTACACCTAATTAAAGCATAATTTAAATAGAATTATGACGAACAGCCGCCTTCTAATTTTACATTAATTCGATAAATAGAACAGATGTATTATACAGATGAGTTCGTATCAAACTATTTACTATTAGTATGACGTCACGTATAAAAGTGAAAATTCCATAATTAATGTGTAACGGGCGTTGTCACACCTGTCAGCACACTCGGGCTGTCAACGACCGACCTAATTACACCTGGATTATTCATAATTATTATTTATAGCAGACTTCGTCAAGTACAGGAAGGAAACTCCGCTGTAGTGAAAAAATACATATTCTAATTAAAGGCGATGACAGCGAGAGCTCTAACAAAGATAATGATGTTTTTTTTTTACGTTGTTTATTTAATATCCGATGTCTTCAGACTAAAGTTTGCGCACCAATCGTGTCGGTATTGAATTCTGCCAACGAAAATTTTTGGGTGCATATTTTTAGGCACATTAGCGTGCCCTTCAGAAATTTTAAAACAAAGATGATTTCAGCGCTAACAGATGCTTCCATTAATCTACAAACTGACAAAGAGAAAAAAATAAGACATTGTGCGAATAACTTGGAGGAGAGTGACAGCGAATGGTGATAAAAAATGCAAACTTAAGATCATTTAGTGAAGTGATGAATGGAAACAAATGGCCTAGAAATGCGGCACGGCAAAATTACGGGCGTCCTTAACCCACATCGGTGGAGTCAAACATAACCTGATATTCTCCAGCTTTTGCGAGCATGACTCAACTCGCGAAGCTACCGTTTGAATGAACTGGCAACATCGAAATGCATCGAGAACGTTTGTACAAACTACAAATGAATCTGCTAGCTCCTACGTCGTGTGTATGATAAATAACTATTACAAAAATAAATTCCTGTGCGAAGCTTGGTGGACGGTGAACGATACAAATAAAATAGTATGACGGAAGCTTCAGAATCGTCAGCTCCTCCACCAGTTTTTCCGCAAGTGCCGTGTCTTGTGATGCTATGATTCTCTAGTTATTTGCGCATAGTATTTATAAAAGAAAGGTCGTTGAATAAAATTAGATAAACACGCATCTGGTATGTCCCACGCTATATGGTCCGCCGTGGGTAGATTTCTTGGCATTGTTGACTTTCGAAATGATCAAGAGGCTGCTGTTACAACTAATTAAAATATTATGAGGATAATTTTAAATTTCACATCCGCTGGTCTATGATTTAAAGTGAAATGCTGCACGCAAGACATTATTTTCGGAGCCTGAACAAAATGTAGATGTATTCTATTGAACATTTTAATGAACGTATTCAGTATTTCCTTTGCTATCAATAGAATAGAATATAATACTCTTTGTTATGTATAAATTACATACCATATAAATTACAGATATAACTGTAGAAATTTTACAAAGGGCGACTCAATAGGCGGGCTTATCGCTAAGAGCTATCTTTTTGGATGAATTAAAAAGGAGAGACAATACTGTAGGTAGTCTGTGGTTATCAATGATCATAACACCGTTCTTATCATTTGAGTACATGATTTCATTCATGCAATCAAATAGGATATTGAAGTGCTGGCAGTTAATAACATTTCCAACATTCTCCTCTTATCATACCGGTATTACTTTCAACTTGAATGGTACTTACAGTTCCAGCACCACACACATGTATTTCCCCCACTCGTAGGCATCATAAAGCTGTATGAGCCTCGGGTGTCGCAGCCTCCTCATCACATCCACCTCTCGTTCTACGTTCCGTCTTTCATCCCGTCTGCTAACGGACACCAGCTTGGCTGCTAGCTCCAGTCCAGTGCTTCTCTCTCGGCATAGGTATACGGTTCCGAATTTGCCTCTGAAAAAGAAAATGGTAGCGAAAATGAGTATAAAGAATTTGCAAGAAATAAACTGGACCGTTTCAAGTCTCTCAAACTTGAAGAAGATGAAATAGAAATGGTTTGTAGCCAGCCTAGGTTCCATTTGGCGAGAATAGTAAAATTAACTCAAAATGGCATTGAGATAAAAATAATAAAGCACAAATAGTCATATTCATCTTTCTTGAGTTTCCCTAAGCATCCAAAGATCGACATTGAATCCAATCAGAATTGCCTGAATGTCAGTTACAATACAAAAGCATCCCGGAGATTTATGAAAGAGAACAATCTCGACAAAGTGCCTTTAATAGATTCGAATGCTGATCTAAGAAAATGAATTACGTATACGTCTTTTGATAAAGGAAGCCATTACAATGGTGTGATTAATACCATGGCAAACGAAACCCTTTCAGATGGAGAAATGTTGCGTAACGAACATCATACATTAAGTTCTACGGATTCAAGTCGATAAGTGAACCTTCATAAACTATGTATTAAGTGAATCGTATATAGCTTAGGTTCAATTATTGTTTCCACCTGTTATATCATGAGTCATATAACGAGGGAACCTTTATGTGTACGCGTTTAGACTATCGATTCCGACATTAAATTTAGTGGGATCTAATTATAAGACGATTACGAATGGTACTGGCATTGTCTTCGCGCGAATGTGCCATGTTTCATATTTATAACAAGGTATTTTAGTGTTTCGTGGAGAACGACCTAGGAAATTTATGCCATGATTAATAGAACGAGGTATGCAATTACAATATTTAGCCATGGACATTGGACAAATTCGACTTTACCTAAGGATAATTTGTCAAATTAAATGGATAAATTATTAGCTTACTAAATTTAGGCATTTAAACCACTATAGAATTTTTATTTAGTTTCCTGACTACTTGAAAATCGCACACAAATAAGTACTCGATAATCAAACCGCATCGATATCGTAAAGTTAACACCTCAATAACCCACATTCATGCAGGTACTCTTTGCAAAGTAGGTACTCTTTGTTGGTTTTGTACACTTTCTACTTACTACATGTAAATTGACATGTCCAACAAATACAATTGCGATAGCTTATCGTCATAATCATTGTTTAAACACATTTTATGTGTTTAACAAACCTTTATTGTAGTCTGAGTAATACATTTGATAAACTCACCTGCCGATCTCAGAGAGCATTTCGTAAAATTCGTTGACATCTGTACTTCTTTTGATTGAGACATCGCGACACGGGAAAGGTGGCTCGATCTCTGTAAAAATAAACAATAAATCAATGTTAATTTAAATGGAGGGATCAGAAGAATGGTACGGAGTAACGGACTCTGGTTTATTGCTAAATGCATTGGAGTTCTTCAGGCATGATATTAGGGCCAATGCAAGACTAAAATGCATGTAATTGGCTTATTTGAAAAATGATTTGAGTTTGAGTTTCAATTTTGCGAGCAGTGCTGGCCCAGTGGTAACGGTCGCGACTTACGAGCAGTAGATCGTGGGTTCAAACCCAGACAGGAGCTTTATGTTGTGTAAATTATTTCATCACTACTGCTTTCAAAACGGTGAAAGAACATCGTGAGGAAAGCGGTATGTCCCAATACCAAAAAATTAGAGACATTAGACATCTTCAAGCCACACTGGGCCCGCGTGGTGATTTACAGTCCACTTCCTCCCACCGTGAGGAGCCCTGTGTCCCAGCTTTGGAAACATTACAGGCTGATTATGTTATATGTGCTTAGAAGGTTCAAGGCCAAGCTAAATCTGCCAAGGCTCAGACTATCGCCTTTAAATTTCTCGATCTAGCCTAATTGATTTGCTAGTTCCTTGCTCCCTTATATTGGCTGACATCTGGGATACCTAAGCTTGCTCCAGTAAAAAGATTCGTATCATATCATCTGCCGTAATCCAGATCCGTGCTTATAGATCTGTTATCAACACCAGAAGCAATAGCATTCTAGTGTACTTCACGTGCTCTACTGACCTTTTCAACTCCTTATCTGTTATCTGATTAGGACACGTGTCTAAGCACACTTTGATTTACGGATGACACGATGCTGTGGTCACCTTTGTATGTTTTCCTTTTGATATTATGACATGGTATGATGTATGATTATTGTTACTGATATTGACGTTTTGCTTCCGTTCCTTGATGGCTTTGGTTACTTGTTTTTGGTCTATACGTTATTGTCTGTCGTTGTAGAAGTTTTTTCTTGCGGATATGATATTTCGTATCGGTAATTAGCCCGATTAGGGTCTTTTTTGTACCTTGTATTAATAAACAGATAAAACTGACTCCGTATATTATAATGAAATAACTAATTTTAATCTCATCGCGATAAAGAACATACAGAATTACGGACCTACATAGGTGTGTAGATAAATATCGCGTTAAATCCAACACAGGTGTGTGTCTTTGTAGCTATCCTACGAGCCAATCTGTATGCTTAGCCTTAGCTTTGACTGTTACTATGGCAGTCACGTCAACGAATATTTTATATGGAGAAACGGGGTTCGAGCACTTCTCGCGTCGCTGACTAGGCTTTATCGTTGTTGCGAGCGAAATCCACGCTAGCGTAAATATTGTAGTGACATTTACACTGTAGATAAGATACTAGATAGGAAAATTATTTCAACACCTCTGCAGTGTCATAGGTCCTATCTTATATCTGTAACTCAGTTAATCACTCTGTGAATTAGGTGTGACATTACGGCGTCATTACTCAATCACGATCACGATACAATTTGTTTCATTGCGCGAATAAATTACATCTACTAATAGCAAAATTGGCAAAAAAGCTGTCTTCAACACATTTGTCAGGCTAATTTATTACTTTTCTCGATACTTCTATAGCGACAATATAAAAAAAAACAATAATAAACTTAGGAGTGCACCCAAGTATGCGTCATGCATCTTTTTGGCAGCAAGTCAAGATGTAAAAAACGCGTGTCGAGCACGACATTGCGATTTTTGGAGTGTCTATCTATTGTTTAGCTGACCAACATGTGTCCTACGTTTTTTGCTGTATCTTATTTACATATGTATTTTTATATCCGGCATGAGTTTGGCTTGTTTAGTTAATTTTCAATGGTAATCAACCTAATTTCGTATGTTAATTTTGTTATTTAGTAAAGTTTCGGAGGCTCTGTTTGGATAGGCTGGTCAATTTATAGGTTTTGTTGCCAATTAACAAGTTTAATTTTGTTAGTTGCTTTCAGACACATAATTGTCCTAGTAATTTTGTATTTTCCCATGGCGGAAAATACAAAATTACTAGGTAAAATAATGTTTATACATACATATACATAAACTAATGTGTATACATAAATAAACTCACGCCGAGTTTATACATATATGCAATTTAGTATAGCTGCCGAATTCGCTTACAATTACATCTCTTATTCATTACCTCCATAATTTATTGATAGGTACACAAAATATCCTCTTATTAATTATTTTTTTATTAATCATTTTCTAAAAAAAAAAAAAAATGAAATACTTAATAAGAACTAGGTACTGCAATTAATAATTTTGCACAATCGTTAAAAACATTTTCACCATGTGCCCATTTTTATATGCACCCATTACACACGCCCCAAATCCGCCCCTGTAGTAATATTAATAGTAGGCACACAATAGTACTAATATAGTTCAACCTTACTACGTTGGACAGTGCACGGGGTGAACGCACCCACCACAGACGCCTATGACGCGTGCATCCACCTTTACAGCAAGCAGTTGATTAGTCATCGATTTTATATAGGCAGATGGATTATTTATTTATTGAACTCTAAGCAACGAATTGCATAGGCGAACTTTATGACCTACTATCATAACTCCAGCCGAACTATTTTGTAATAATCTCACCGTTAAAACATAGGTGAAGCTGAGATGTAATTTCACCAGCCGATCGATTATATAAAAATCACCCCGTGAAAAGTTAGGTAAAGTGAGCTTAGAATGAGCTGTCAATATTGTCAATCCTTAGCATTAGTTAGAATGACAGCTCACTCCACGCTCACTACACCTAAGTTTTCACGGTGAGATGGTTACAGAATCGCACTGCTGATGCTAGGGATCGTTACATTATTGACAGCTCACTTCAAGCTTCATCTCATGATGGTAGGCAGAACTGCAGGACGCCACCTGCTACGATCCTTACATACACTCGTTTACGTTAACTCCAGTTAAATGTTTGGCTTTCTGAGGTAAAGGAAAACCTCGTGAGGAAACGAATCCAGCCATGTCCGCCTACCAACCCGCACTGGACCCGCGTGATGGATTACGTCCCACTCCCTCTCACCGAGAGGAGGCCTGTGTCCCAGCAGTGGGAACATTATAGGCAGATTATGCTATTTGTTGTAGTAAATAAGAAACTGAAGAGTGTATTCCGAGGTTTTAAAGTTAATGGCTACCATAAACGAAGCCGATGTTTTATGAGTTGCTATAAATGAAATTGTTTTTAGTAGGGCAAAAAACTAGGTTTATTTTATTTATTGTGGTTTCCTAATACAGAATTCATCGAGCATCAACCTTTAAAGAAACCTTGAGATACCTAGTAACGGAACCCCAACCGTAAGTAAACCTACAATGGTTAGCTCTAAGCCTTTTGATTCCCTTGTTCAACAACTAAACTAAATTTAAGTTCAGTGCATCTTTTCCTTTCTATTTCATTAAGAAAAGGACAGAAGATAAATATTAGTTTAGTCCTGTCAAATTAGTCAGCGCCTGACGTAAATTGACATATTTTTAGTAGCCATGTTTTTAATCACGTCTAAACTGTCTATGGAGTATCTTAATTTGACAGGACTTGACTAATATAACTCCTAACTACCTAATTTCTGTCCTTTTCTTAATGAAATAGAAAGAAAAAGATGCACTGAACTTAAATTTAGTTTAGTTTGTGAACAAGGGAATCGGCGTCAACATCTTGTTTCACCTTGTGGAACGCAAATAAATAAACTTGAATAAGTTACAGCTGTCAATTTGACAATGTTCTAATATTAGAAATTCCAATACCTCCAACACTGTCCTACCAAGAAACTTAAGAAGAAAAAGATTGACAACCAAAGAGAACCCTTTGCTAGTCAGTGGGCGAAGTCGGGCTAATGATGATGATGACCAAGCAATTCAATCTTCCAGCTTAACATTCATTCAACATGCGACATCCTGACAGTTAAAAAACATACTAATTACTGCGTCGTTTTAGTTTTAAAAATAAAAAGTTTATGAATGGGCGCGCGGGCGCAGAACGGACAAAGATCTGTCGACCTTCTGCCTAACTAACATAGTCCCGGTGTTGGATACTTGGCTACTAATTGGCACGTGTTCCTATACATATCATAGTGTTTTGTTACTAACTCAAACAGTAGATATTACAGCCACGGTGTATTATCGAAATCATTTGTGCTATGACTCACTGCGAATTCACGTTTTTTTAAAAAGAGAATTAAAGATGTGAAGTTAAAATCAATCTGGCTATCCTGTTCCTAACTATGTTGGGGTCAACTTCCAGTTTAATCGGATGTAGCTGAATAGCAGTATTTTACATGGAGCGACTACCTATCTGACCTCGGTTGCTTATAGGCTGTCCAGCTACATTCGGTTAGACTGGAAGCCGACACCAACAAAGTTGGGAAAAGGCTAGGCCTACTTTTCAGATCATGATGATTAATTGAGAGGGAAATTTCAAGGACGCGTTACGTTTAGGCACATTTCGTTACATAAAAGAGAAGAAAGATGTAACTCTCTCTCTCTGCCTCTTATACTAAAGCTATCTTATTTTTTATTTTTTTTAAAGTTTCGCTTCTATGACGTGTACGATGCTGCACGTGCAATTTTTCTATAGTGCCAGTTTCCAGTTGATACGCCAGGTCATCTACCTCACTTAATACATTTTGGTCAGTTTTTCAGTGTCGGTAATAACGTCACCCCAGGTGTCATTGCTTCTAACGATATAAAAAAAAAAAACTAAAATATAGACGTTTAAATTATACCGTTATAAAATCTGTCTCGCTCTCAGTTAGTTATAAATTACATCGAATCGCGAATTCTGCTATTAAAATAGATTTAGTATCTGCCTCGTGCCTGGCATTGTTTTAAAATTATTAATAGCGAAATCGATGTAGCATTTTATTATTAAAATAAGCCAGTCTGTATGTATAATTGTAATGCTTATTATGTACTTCAAAAAGGTAATGGTCACCTACGATTACCTTGCAGGCTTTAAGTTATTTACAAGGCAGATGAGAGTGAAAGCGCCCGAAGAACACGCCCTAGGAGGACATTATAGTGGACCTTATTGTTCTTCAGAAAGGTCAGCTGCGTAGTACTCGCAACCGCCGTGCGTGTCTGACCAGCGGGGTAATTGCGTAGCACACTATCAGTACCAATGGCTTTCATATTGACAGTTCAACAACATTCATTGCGTTGTTTATGTTGTTGTGCAGACACATTTTTCGAACATATGAAGCAATGGATTAGCAATATCCTTCAAAATGATTCAGATTGTGATTGATAGTCTGTCACGCAATTAGGGTGTATATTTATGAACGTATCCGAGTTAAAAGGAGTACCTACATATGTAAGGATCGTTGCAAATGGCGTTCTGTCGTTTCTGCGTACCCCATGGGAAGAAAGCGTGGCTTTGTATTTTGTACTTTGATTTAGATATTTAAAATTGAGTTTATATTTGTGTCTGTTTGAATGAGAATGACACACAAAATTACCATAGCATCACCATGACCATTTAGATAAATAAAGTCAATCGCACGATTGGACTAATAGAGAAGTATGGAAGAAAAGGACATGTTGCGCCTACCCCAAATAAATTGGGATAAAGGAGACTGATGGTGAAAGTCAATCACAACATTTGCTGACTCGGATAAAAAAATCCTATTTAGGGTTCCGCAGCCAAATGTCAAACACGGATCCGTGGGTCCGTCCTTCCGTCCGTGTGTCCGTATCTGCGTCCGCCCGGATGTTATATAGCCATTACACTAGTTTTCTTTCCTGTTTGTCAAACTTACGTAGACAGTTCACCTGCCTAACCTTCTATAATATTGGGTGTAATGATAGTTATCACTTCATGACGTATAAAAATTCAATTGTTTCCGCCATGTGCGGCCGCATTATGAATTTATTTCAATCCGATTCTATTGTTAGGTAAAGGAAAATTAAATTTAAAATTAAATCAATTGTGTTTTGTAAATCCAATGTGTTGATTAATCCAATGTATGACGACTACATTGCGGAAAATCAGATGTTTTATTTTTTGTGGTCATACCTACCTATCTTTTTTTATTTAGTGATGAAGTAAGAGCAGTGATAGCCCAGTGGTAACACCCGCGACTTACTAGTTGTAGGTCGTAGGTTCGAGCCCAGACAGGCGCTTTACTTTGTGTAAATTATTTAATCACCACTGCTCTCTAAACGGTGAAGGAAAACATCGTGAGGAAACCGGCATGTCCTAGAACCAAAAAATTCAAAGACGTGTGACATCTACCAACCCGCACTGGACTCGCGTGGTGGATTAAGGTCCACTCCCTCTCACAGAGAGGAGGCCTGTGTCCCAGCAGTGGGAACATTATAGGCTGATTATCTATCTATACATATAAATAAAAACGAAACACTGTAATGTATGTACGCGCATAACGATCGACTGCACCAAATTGGATTATTCTTTTTTTTTGTGATTGTTATTGTTAGGACCAGGTTTGTATACACAATTTGACCCGGTAGGTGGCGCTGCTTTTTCGGGCAGAACGACGTCTGTCGGGTCCGCTAGTGTAATATATAAATTGGTGGTAGCTTAGTCCCGGCTGTCACTCTTAGATCTTTGACAATTGTTACGGGTAGTCAGAAGCCCAAGATAGACAACCAGTCTTACGAAGGAATATCGTGTGAGCCAGTAACTGGGTTGTGGAAGTCAGATAAACAGTCGGTCCATTTAAAATACTGGTATTCAACTGCATCCGGTTAGACTGGAAGCTGACCCCAAGTTGGGAAAAGTCTAGGCAGTGAATGTTTAAAAGTATTTTCGTTGTATTGTTACAAAGTAAGTATTTAATTTATTACTGATATCTACCCATCTCGTCTGCGAAGTTTAGCCGTTTAATTTAAAAAGGCCTCGTTTTAAATGTATTTTATTGCCTGAAAACCGCGATAACGTGAAATTGTGTTTTCGTCTTCAATGTCATTCACCTTTCACATTAAAACTGTCGTCAAACATGCATTTTATGTATATTTGCGGGGTGAGTAGATATGTGGAGACTACATAAGACATGATTATTGAGATTATATAAATAAGTAGGTAATAGTAATAATAAATATGTAATAACTGACTTCAATCCTACTAATATTACATTATGATAGTTATTTTTCATTATCCTACTATTTAATATTCTCCTCATAAACTTTCGCATTTATAATCCTACTTTATTTATATTATCAATAGTTTGTTGAAAGTTTGTGAGGATGGATGGATGGATGTTTGTTACTCTTTCACGCAAAAACTACTGAAAGTATTTTGATGAAACTTTACAGTAATGTAGCTTATACACCAGAATAACACAATGGATACTTTTTATCCCGATATTTCCACGTGATCGGCACTTATTCAGGTAAAACCGCGGGGCGCTGCTAGTATTCTTATATATTTTACATCAAATCAACTAATTAACTATTAAAATTAAAATATAACTACCTAACCTAATTTTAACTACATATTAACAAACTAAAATATAGCGTCGAAAAATTCCTCCGCATCGCTGTCGACTGAGTTTTAGGTTGAATTGGTGATTGGCTCTTTCAGCAGACGTTTCAGTAAAACAGCTGTTTAAAAACTATAGCAAGTAACCGCGACTTGTACAGTCACGAGCAAAAGTATGTATACACTCGGCTTTATTCAAAAGCGATTTACGCTTTTATTTTTGAATGAAATTTTATGTTGTTACGAACATGGCATTTGCGAACCCATAGGTTTTTATAATGTGCCGTATTTCAACGTTGCATTTGTTATTTCACGAAAAAATCGCAATTGAAAGTTGCTAAGTGTTGACATATTGGTGTTCGTGACTGTACAATATACTATTTCAATTAGGTACGGACGGAATGGCACGTAGAAATGAGAACTTAATTAAAAGATATTCCTTCAAAAAGTGATTATTCTGAATCATCAAAGAATCAGCACTTTTCGATCGCCAGATATGAAAACAGCACCCTAATTGCGTAACACACCGTGAATCTCAATCTGAATCATTTTGAAAATATGTATTGCTAATCCATTGCTCCATATGTTCGAAAAATGCGTATGCTCAACAACGTAAATAACGCAATGAATGTTGTTGAACTGTCAAAATGAACCGATTGCTACTGTTAGTGTGTTACGCAATTACCCCACAGGTACAAACGCCACCACATCAAGCTACTACAATCTGTCAAATTTCTTTAATAGATTTTCAACTTTATCGCTAAAGCATTAGGTTTAAGGTTGATTGGAAAAAATTGATAGTTTCGGGTAACTTGTAACGTGCTGGCGTCTGTATCTACACTTCAGCTCTCAAAAAGCCAACTTCGCCGCCTCCTTGTGAAACAAGACATGATTCAAACAAACATTTCGAGAATATTTAAAGAAATTTTCAAATATACAGTTAGTCAGATAAACACAATAAAAGTTCTTAAAACAAGCTTAGCAAACCACATTGCCTTTTCAAGTAAAAAAAGTTTACATCCACAGGATGGATGCGTCACACAAAGAATGCTTTATGATTAAAGCCTTTGGTATGTACTTTGCCTGGATGCCTAGAGCTGGTCGTTGTTTTGTGCATAGGGCTCAATAATTGAACCTGACATAACTTATCGTCGGATACCGTCATATCCGAATCGGAATTCCGGACGCTCTTGCGACTGAGCTTCAGAAATGCTTTGATAGGCTGTATTTCTAGGAATTGTTTTGTTATAGCTATTGAGGAGTTGGTTACTTTGCATATTTTGGAATATAAAATATAACATCACGTCTGTAATCTCCGAAGAGTTTGAGCAGAGGTGTATCTACACGACTATACCAGACATTTCGCCAGTTATGTTTAACTTTCAGGGGGCAAGCCTATTGCCATAAAGCAGGCACAAGACCCCGGGCTGTGACTGACAAATTCCTGATGACCCAGTAAGACTTTCATTGAGTTTTTTAGAGGATACTAGTATGAATTTAATAAAATACAAGGGTTAACACGGTTTATCCGAGGATGGGTAACCATCTTTACATACTGAGACCCCTACGTGCCTCGGAAAGCATGTTAAGCCGTTGGTCCCGGCTGTTAGACGTAGATTTTTGACAGTCGTTACGGGTCGCCAGAAGTCTGACAGCCAGTCGTACCAAGGGGTATCATATTACTCAGTAACTTGGTTGTGGAGGTCAAAAAGAAAGGCAGCCGCTCCATGTAAAATATTGGTATTCAGCTGCATACGATTAGACTGGACGCCGACTCCAACATAGTTGGGAAAAGGATGAATGTTAACATGACCAGCACCCTAATTGCGTAACACACAATCAATCAGAATCGGTTTCATTTGACAGTTCAACAACATTCATTTCGTTATTTACGTGTTGAGCAGACTTTATGAAGGTAACCTTTTTCGAACTTATGAAGCAATGGATTAGCAATATCCTTCAAAATGATTCAGATTGAGATTGATTGTGTGTTTCGCAATTAGGGTGCTGCTGGGGCCAATTAATTAATTTCCCTTCTTTCTTCTATCTATGGTCTTTACCTATAATAATATTTTTTTATTTATTTAAACTTTTCGCAGAAAAAGGTACAAAGGCGGACTTAATGCCTTAGGCATTCTCTACCAGTCAACCAAGGGTGGTAAAGAGATTAAATGGCAGGTGCTTTGGTTGAGAGGGACAAAGATAAAAAAAATAAAAATAACTCTTAAGACTATGCACATAAATAGGTTATATACACACATATACACTGTTACTATAATACACTGTTACTGTTTATTAAGGTACATAAAGGTTTTGTAGTACAAGAGGGACTTACAAATTATGTATTATTAATTACATGGCGTAGGTACCACGAATTGTTGGGTGTATCTGTGCTCTCCTAGCTAAATTACTGAGTAATCTGTATTTAGGAGAGACAAAGTACAGTCGGTACGAAAAGAAGAAAAATCTATCTGACGTAAATACCGTCAATAATCGTCATAAGAACGACAGAATTGCCTCCACGACTCGTCTGCATGTATTACCGCCATGACGACTATACTGTCATCGAGCGCACGATTCCAAATATTCGGCTCAGTCTAAAATAAAGATGGATTCCACTCGCCTGCCAAATATTGTGTTTGTTTACTTTATTTTTATTCTGCCGTCAGCAGTTTAGCTAACTACTCGTAACGATAATCAACTTTAGATTTAACCTAGATCTGAGGAATTAATAGAATGCGCGTTAAGTGCTAAGAGTAATCGATGTTGACATAGTATTTTTGCGATTTTTATTTTACACTGACTTTAGTGAGTTTAATGTTTAGTTCGCACATAGTAATTTTGTTGAAGCTGTGGGAGGTCAGAACTATTATATGAGAGTGGTACACCTACTATTCTTACCAATACCGGCCTGCGAGGTAATTGCAAAACATACTATAACAGTAGCAATGCCGTTCATTTTGACAGTTCATCAACATTCATTGCGTTATTCACGTTGTTGAGCAGACAATTTTTTCTAACATGTGAAGCGATGGATCAGCAATATCCTTCAAAATGATTCAGATTGTGATTGATGTACTGTTGGCGAAGTAAGTACTGAGTGCAAGTTGGCAATTACAGACCATTATTATACGTTCAAAACTTTTAATCGATTTGTAAGACTTTGTAATTATCTCTTTAAATAGCAAATAATAAAATGTAGAAAATATTAATCAATATGACCCTATACGTGTTAATTATCGTATTTGCGAACAAATTAAGGATACAAAGAATCAGCAGACCGAATCTTTGTGACGTCATACTTTCGGCATTTTTTGTTTTTCAGTTGAAATGGCAATCACCGTGTCTGCTCAGCATTAAAGTATTTAAAAAACAATAAAGTAGTAAAATATTACCTCCGACCGGATCCGTTTCGTCAACGTGGATCATTTCTGATGATCTGAAACAATAACATAAGAATTTCAGTATTTCATTCACATTAAAATATTCACGCAAATAGCTCCGCTGGAAACTGGTGCAGAATTAATTAATGCACAAATTAAGGACGGTACTCCAACAAATGATGTATTAAACGTTCAACAAGCAATTTAGAAATTGTTTATAGCACCATTAGTCGTGTTTTAATTTGTCCCAAGTACATCGGAGATTGTACTTTTAAAAAACAAATGCAACCATGAACTTTTGAAGCCGAACAGCTTTTTATTTTGGACGTGTTTTGTTTATTATTTTTAAATTGTCGGTACCTACATTCGAATTTTGTTCTCAGTTTAGTTATTCCGGCTAACTGCCAAAGTCAGACAAAGTTGTCTAAACGTGTATTGAGCGGATGACAACAATAGAATGCCAATTTTTTAAAGCCTAGACTTGTTTTTTTTTGTAAGACTTGGTTATGGTCGTGTTTACAAAATATCCCCCAATGTTATGTATGATGTTAAAACTAGAATGAAAATATAGCGGTCAGATGTAACAAAAGAGACTTCCAGTTTTTGTCATTCTTTAAATTCAAATTTCTTTAAAACTGATACGACAAAAAAGTTGTCTGTGACTAGTTTAGGCACTTGTTTTATTTTACGTAAGCATACCATGTAACAGAAGGCCACTTGCCGCAGTTCACAATTGCCACATTCCAAATCTAGGCGCAATCTCATCTCAGAGGCCATCTATGTCAAAAACTTGTCAAGAATGTAGGGAAATTAAAGGTATTTTTGACAGATTGAGACTTGAGATTAGACTACTAACGTTCTTAAAAATACGGGAACTGTCCCTCAGCTTGCAACGAGGGCTAAAATTGCAACCAAAGAGTTTAGAACTTTTACTTAAAGGCTCTAACGCATATCTATAATAATATTCTAGCCCACAATTAAAAAAAAAAAAAACAGTTGTTACTACAAATAGTCCCTCCATTGACAATAATAATTGGTCTATTTCGTGTCGCAGAACAGATGACTACATTCTGCAGTCCAGCCGTGCACTCGGAATCATTCGGGATTTGGGTCGTCTATTTACGAACTAACATTTGTGGCCCATTATTATATCGTGTCGATTGCACGGACACAAACGTATTTCATATTTTAAATCACGCTGTTCAAATTTCGAAATGATTGCTTTGCTTTGTCATGTCAGTGTTGGTAAATATGACAAATGATGCTGTATTTTGTCATTTATGTTGGTACTTAGTTATCGAAAATGAATGGAAAAATTAGAGTTCACGTGTGGAAGGAATTCATATTTTAAGCGTTATTTTTGTAGGTACCTTTCATCCAGATTTTATTCACCCAAGAAACCGTAGCTCTACAATATCTAGGTACGAAAAAATTCGATTTACATATTCAGCTCTAAACTTAACAAAAATGTCTTTTGGGATAGTAAAAACACGGAAGCTCTCACAACTACGGAAAATATTTTGAACCCTCGTTTGTTATGTCACTTCTGGGACAAATAACTGAAAGGAACAGGTTTTTGCTTTCAGAACTGAAAATAACGCGAAATATTCTGGAATAGACAGCTGATGTTTGTGAAATGAACTTGAAACCTTTTCATTACGCAAAATCTCTTTTATCTTACTATCTGACAACGTGGATTAAAAAACACTACACAACAGCATTTTTTTTTTAAATGAAAACGCGCTCAATTATTTACATTCAGCCAGTTTTTTGATCGTAAACAAGCTCATTGGGGCAAAAAAAACATTGAAAAAGAAAAATAAAACATTCTTTTTTTAAATGGAACAAGGCCGGTGTAACGAGGGCTTTTTGGTGTTCCGACCTACTTGCGTTGAAGACTGAGTAATTAATTCAAACCATTGGTTTACTGGATATTGTATTTGTATATGAAATGTTGTAAAGACAGATGAAAGTATTAAAATAGTTATCAGCTGTTTCTCAACTAGCTAGCTGATTTTGTGGCGTTGTGTTTGTGAGTGTGACTAATATTCTATCGGAGAGATTATTCGATTTTTCCTTGCAATAAATTGGGGTAGACTTGTGCCTTTATGGCCCTAAGACATAATGAACTACACGAAATTTATAATGTCTTACGTTTTTTGCATTTTACAGGTCAGTGTCGTCAGGTTGTATGTTGAACAATTGAAAAGACTATTTCATGAAATATCAATCAATAAGATTATATGAACTTACGAGGTTTATATTAATGATTATAATTCTGTAAAGTCATATTTTGACGGTCGCGAATCATATTTTAATCAATATACAACCTTACACTGACCTGTAAATTGCAAAAAACGTAAGAAAAATTGAACCTTAGCGCATCCCCCATTTTTTTTTTTTTTTTCTGGGTGGGAAATCGTCAATTGACTCCTCCCGCTCTGGGCGGAGCAGAAGGGAGTGTCAAACTTTTACTGACTAAAACCCACCCGTGTTCCTTCAGTTGCCTGTGCCAGGGGCCACGGTATCTCTTTCGAACAACCCGCAGCCTCGGCGGCATCGGCCCTAGCGGACCCCGTCAGTTCATGCTGACAGCTCTTTGAGGCTAGCGCATCCCCCTTAAGTGCTTATGTGGGAACCTACAGATCATAAAAACAGTTCTTCAATGATCTTTGTGGGAACCCTCTAAAACATTCAACATACCTATTACTTATCCATTCTCTTTTCATAACCTTTTTCCAAAATGTAACTCTGTTAAACAAATGAGTGATGGTTGTTAATAATTCCTAAATTCCCATATAATTGGCTAATCTTTGACATGTTTGCCATATGTATACCCATCCTTAGTATTCACCAAACCAATTCATTATAATCTGGCAAGTGACATTGCTACAGGAAGCTTGTGTCACCGGATATGACGTGGCTGCTTCTAATTCCTGTGAAGAGTTCGCAGTTTATAGTTTTGCTCATTGTTTTAAATAGATACCTAACTGTTGAGAGTAAAGGGATCCGTGGCTAATTAAAACAGCCGTATGGGTTGATTGAAAGATAAGCTCGTTTGCCGAAGTCGATCCGTGGACGGGTGACCATCCATTTCATATCAGTTGGTCCCGGCTGTCATTTGTAGATCTTTGACAGTCGTTACGGGAAGTCGGAAGCCCGAAAGTCTGACAACCAGCTATTACCCAGTATTTAACTGAGTTGTGGAGGGCAGACAGGCAGTCGCTCTATGATTGAAAGCCGACCCCAACATAGTTGAGAAAAGGCTAGGAAGATTATAATCTGTTGAGCGTAATTATAGTTTGACTAAAACCGCTGTACCGCGCCTTCGGTATGTGCGCGGCGAGACGGGGAGGCAGTGCAGGCCGCTCATTCGTCATCGCTCACGGCGAGCCGGCCCCCGCCCATTCCTGCCGCCTCGCCGCGCATTCCTAAGGCGCGGTACAGCAGTTTCGGTCAAACTATAGTGAGTAGGTACCTACCGAGTAGATTAAAATGGATCTAGTCTAAGCTGCAGATTATTTAGAAATAGATACTCATTGCACACTCAATTCAACTTCCCTACATTTCCCAATTACATATCATTAAACGTTTTTAAAACTAAACCCACTTCGAAGATATTTCCGACAAAGTAAACATTTTACTTTTATGTTGTACGAAAATAGCTTCAGTTTTAGTGTTGTTAAAGTTAATTTTAGCTTATATGTAGGTGTTGCCTAATTAGTTAGATTAACACATATTCCACGTGAGGAAAGGAGGCCGATGTTCAGATAAGGTTTTGCACACTTCGCTTGATTTATGCTTGACTGCATGTTTATTTTAAATAATCAGGTTAAATTGTTTTAAATTGCTACCAAGTTTTATAAATGTACAGTAAACGTTATTCAAGATGTCAAAAGATTTGAATAAATACTACAAATACTTAGGTATCCACTTTCAAATTTATTCTTTCCTTTTTAGAAGTGCATTTTCAGGAAACTAGACTAAATGTGTAAACATGCAGACTAACTTCCTCGAAGTGACTAAAGGCGGAATTTACAAATGAAACCGAACGCGATCAGCATATCTGAACCGCGTTCAAGAGCAGTCAGGGTCATCATTGTGGCGGAATATTGACACTGACAGTTCCTAAACGCAGTTTAGGTTTGCTAATCACGTTTAGTTTTATTGGTGAAATTGGCACCGAGTACTGTAAAAAATGTCTGCTAAATTCGACCTCATGTAGTGCAGGCTGGCAATAAAATAACTATTCGAACTGTCAAGCGAGTTTAGAATGAGGTGTCAAATATTTGTATTAGGTTTTTGTTTGAAAGAAAACAGTGACAGTATAGCGCGAGTGATGTAAAGACGTTCGCTTAGAATAAACTTAAATAAATCATAACGTTGTTTGATTTCTTATAGTTCCTACTTAGATTAAGTTAGTCTGTTTGCATATTCATCATCATCATCATCATTTCAGCCGAAAGACGTCCACTGCTGGGCATAGGCCTCCCCCAAGCACCTCCACTTGGACCAGCTCCGTGCTTAACTTTACATATTAGTTTAGTATAATAGTAAAAGAATAAGTTTAGAGGTACGAAAAGGATACTAAATATGTATACTTGAAATCCACTTTAAATCTATTACTGATAACAGTGTTGCAAACTTCCATTTATGTCAAGTTATACAGACGGCAATATTATTGCCGGATATTGAAACATTGCATTTATATTACCCATACTTTTTTAGCCACCAATGGTTACCAATACTTATTAACTGAATAATTGGTAAATATTTTTTTTTTTTTTTTAATATTTATTTATTTTAAGGGGTTTTATCACTTAGTGATAATGTCACCCCCATAACAGCTACATTAAACAACATAAAACTAAACAATGGATAATGCACAGCTATTATTATAATTATGACCTCTTATGTCCCTATTCGTTCTGGTACAATATAACAAACAACAGCCTGCACAACATCCCAGCCTCCTCCGACAAATGGGACGCTAGAATGCTGTTACATGCCCCCACTTCAAATTCTACACCAGGCGAATATTGCCTTTCGTGTGTGTTCCGGTCACATTCCATCAACACGTGATAAATATCCTCAATCACCCCACAAACTTCGCAGTTTGGTGAGGCACTTTTACCCATTAAATATTTAAACTTATTTGATGGAATATGGCCCGAACGCATCCTCAACAGAGCTACTACATATTTCCTATCTATCTCCCTGGTAAGTAATTAATACACCTAGTTACCCACAGTATAATTAATAAATTATAAAAATTATACGTTCTTAACGGCCCCCGACTTAGGAGTTGTAGGTCGTGGGTGACAGACAGGCGCTTTACTTTGATTATAAAGTTTCATCACCACTGCTCTCAAAACGGCGAAGGAAAACATCGTGATGAAACCGGCATGTTCTAGAACCAAAATAAAATTTGAAGACATCTACCAACCTGCACTGTATCTGGGCCCCAAGTCTGCTATTTTTTATGAATTCGTCATTCCAACACGATCCCATTGTCATTTTGCTAAAAGTTCGTAATCTGCTAAATTCTAATGGTCGATCATTGGTCGGTCAATGCCTGGTGTATTGTGTGTCTTTTAGTCTGTGCTAAATAAATGTATTTCTTTCTTTCTGTCTTTCACTGAGCCCGCGTGGTAAATTATATAGCCCACTCCCTCTCCAAGAGAGAAGGCCTGTGTCCCCAGCAGTGGGAACATTGTAGGCTGATTATGCTATACGATCTCATGGACAATTAATTTACAATTCGTTTCCAATAATTAACTGGTTATATTTGGTTAAGTTATTAATAGAATAATTACCGTGGGTATTCTACCCACGCTGATTGATGCTTTAATTACTTTTAAGCCCTTATTCTTAATTGATTCACCATCATCATCATTGGCAGCCTTGTTCCACCCACTGCGGAGTACAAGCCTCCCCCTTTTGAGCCATGCTTTCCAGCGGGGTAATGCGCGTAACAAACTATCATTAGCAATTTTGACAGTTCAACAACATTCATTGCGTTATTTACGTTTTTGAGCAGACAAATATTTCGAGCATATGCAGCAATAGATTAGCAATATCCTTCAAAATCATTCAGATTATGATTGATTGTGTGTTACGCTATTAGGGTGCTGTTCTGTGCGAGTCTCATCCAGCGGGCTAATTGCGTAACACTAACAGAATGGCTTTCATTTTGACAGTTCAACAACATTCATTGCGTTATTTACGTTGTTTTGAGCAGATTTTTATTATGTAGCAATGGATTAGCAATATCCTTCTCCTTCTTAAATGATTCAGATTGTGATTGATGGTGAGTAACGCAATGATGGTGCTGGCCTTCCCCGTGATCTTCTGTAGGTCATTGATTACCATAGACTTATTCAATAAAGTGGGATACAGTGTTGTATTGTTTCCTTTGTTAGTTTAGTATTTTCTTTCTTTATTTTAATCTACCCCGATTGCTGTCGGGCACTGCAATGACCTTTGGTTGGAAACAGTAGTAAGTAGTCCGTTTTGATTAAACAGACACCCATCTTTAGTTTCTTTCATATACATAAAAATAATCCACCAACCGGCCACGACCACAGCCCGCGTGGTGGATTATCGCCGACTCCCTCTCACGGAGAGAAGGCCTGTGTTCCAGCAGCGGAAACACTATAGGGCTGATTATGCTTTTTTTTCGTTTTTAACGCTTATTTTACCGAGTTAGCTAGTAGGTTTTTCTTTAAACATTATCACCACTACCTACTACTTAATATGTATTCATACCAATTGTCGACCGTTTTGTTTGCGTACCACCGAAAACCCAGGTTTTACGATACACGAAATACCTATACACAATTAAAAGTCTTGTTCATTTGCAAATAAGGAATATTGTCGTGTGTCAAGTTAATAAGATGGTGTGACTTAAGTGACAACGAATGTGTCGGGTCACAAAACGTTTCTGCACACAGCTTTCGCGACTCAAGGTGAAATTCTTTTGAGCTGTGTTATACAACGAATTCAATAAAATTATACATAGGTTTAATGTTTAAACGGCTGATACTTAATTGAATTTTTTATGCACATTACCTACCTTGCGAGAATAATTAAACTCAAACTGAAACTAACAAACTATTTAAGTATTTCAAATGAACCAATTACAGGCACTTATTAATTGTCAAGGTCGGTCAGTCAAAAAGATAAAGCTAGTTGCCCATTCCAAAGTGTAGTAGGTACCTATGGAGAAGAACGGGCAAGAAACTCCAAGGATACTCTTTTAAATCATAATAATATTATTACCAAGTATTAATTGGTTACATCATTCATGTTCAAAATTATATTTATTAAAATAATAAATTAAGTAGTAGATACTGTCAACGTCAAAAATAAAGGGACAAACAGACTAAGAGATGTGTACCTAATTCAAATTATGTAATTAAATAAAAAATGAAATAAAAAAACAATTTGATTAATAAAATCTGTAATGTAATTAAATAAGTATGTCTATTTTATTACTTCGTTTGGCAATTTTGAACAAAAATGTTGCTTTTTTATTTTTGACGTCAGCGTCAGAAATAAAAAAGCAAAATATTTGTTCAAAATTTGCACCAAAGATGTTTTAAGTGGTATATGTAAAATTGTCTATTAATAAACCCCAATTCAAACAGTAGGTAGGTGCAGTAACATTAACACCAGTGACTTCGGTTTATTTAGACCTTTTAATTTTAGAGTTTCAGTGGTAGTCATCAAACCCTGAGTTATTCACTATGTAAGTAAAAAAACATAAATAATTTTCTTCATTGATGCACGCTGGCCCTCAGTTGTTACCAACCAAAGAATTAGGTAGGCAACATTGAGCCAAAAACAACGAAACTTTTTTGTTGTCAAATTCTGCAAACTTTGAAAAGCATTACTTACATCTGCCTGTTAGTTTTCCTGAACGTAGATAATGGACTCATTTTTTTAAAGTTGTCTCTATTTCACTAAAACTTGTACAGCATCACTGTAGAACCAAAAGAAATCTTCTCAAACCACTATTTGCAAAAAAATCCATGCGAATAAACAGGAACGTAAAATGTAATTGAGAACACACTGGTGAAACACTAAATTGGCTTCTGTGAATTATAAAAAATTGGAACACAATGTTTTTAAATTTTCCAATGTTTTTTTTTTGTTTTTGTTTTTTCAATGTTTTTAATTTGTTTTTGTCCGGAATTTAAAAACTCATTTACCGCTCAATCTCTTGAATTTTTAAGTGGCTCTTTGTAATGAATACTGTTTATCCATAACGAGAGAACATTACCGGTATATCAACGAATTAAATATTAAATAAAAACTTTCAGGTTAATTCACTTCTGCTGTGTTATTAAGGTTTTTTTGTACTTTAATTAATTCCATTTTTGTCCGAAATCGGTAAAATTAACCATCGTTAATGAATACTTCTTCTGTAAGTTCGTATAGTCGTATTCAATTTACAATTTTCCAGTCAACTGTTTCGTAATTTAAAAAAATTTAAACAAACAAAAACACATCACTAAAATTGTCGCCAATCCGCCATTATGGTTAAACGTCACATTAATTTGAAATTTAGTACCATAGAATATTTAAAACTTTTTTTTCTTCAATTAAATATGCACGGGACATTTGATGAAGGAAGTATCAATGGCTAACTGAATTGATTGAAGATCGTCTTGTGAGATACATACGTCGAAGAATCAATTGGCATCATACATGGAATGCATTTGGTATGGGTGCCATTGTAAGGGGAACCGGCCAATTGTCCGTTGTACGAGACATTAATTAATAAATTTTCATCTGTAGAGAGTGCTGTGTGATTTTTAATGTCAATGGCCATTAATAATTTAGATAGTTGGCTATAATTAATATTCTTGTAATACAGGGATGCTTAGAATCAGAAAAATCTAGTTATAGACGTGTTAAATTATTCGAAAGGCAATTAATATTTTTTATTAATCAGCGACTGAGTTTGTGCCAAATCGTTGTTTCTTTGTACGGTAAAAAAAATACATATGCAGTCTCTACTTGTTAAGTTGTAAATAACGCATATAAATGGGAAAAAAGATTGTCTAGTCGCCATAAAATTCAAGTTTACGACTAAAAAATTATAATTTACTAAAATTTGGCACTAGCCTACCTACTGCTCGATTTACCCAACTTTAAATACGTCACGATTCCACGTTCGTATATGCTCAGTTTACTATTGTTTATACTGTGGCACGATGTGCTTGTACGTATGTAAATATTGTACTTATTCTGTGACGCTTACTGCTGCTTGGTGGGTGAAATAGAAATGCACTCGATTGTTGACACTACAATTTTAGTTGCCCCTTTAAAGCTGGTTGCAAAGGCTTTAAATGTTGCAATTTTTTTTCCGTTAACCTTTTTTGTCCCAATGCTGGGCAAATTTTTCCACTTTTCTTTGTCCTGTCCTGCCTTCTCCGTCCGATCGGTTAGAAAATCTCTGTGGTTAGAAACGAGTCTAAATCGTCAAGCCAGCGTTTCTTAGGCCTGCCTGGGTGTTTGTGGACATAAAAAATAAAAAAATCAGAATTTACCTTTCTACCTAGGAATTATTTAAGTAAGTACATAACTGCTTATAATTTTGCATCCATTTTTTATTTGTTTTAAAGTTTTAATATCAAGGTATTTTTTTTAAGACTTTCACCTTCATGTGAATTTATCGTGTATAACAATTTATTGATAAGTACTTCCTTACTTCTGCAGTTATTTTCCATTTCGAAGGAAACTTGTTTTATTTTTATCTCTAGAAGTCTAACGTCAGAGAAACCGCAGACATGATAATAATATGCATTCATTCAATTCAATTAGTGAAATCTGGAACAAAAATATATTTGCAACGAAAACTTTTTGAATAAAAATAGACAGAATTAAAAAAATAACCATAACCAAATTCAATGCTAATGAAGTTTCTCAAGAAAAAAATATACCTAATAAAAACAGGTTGCATAAGAAACACGTGTGATATTCAGTTCGAAAATTAAATTAATTTGAATCGGTCGAGGAGCAAGACCCGCCAGTTCGACGCGACACGCCGATAGGAGAATGCTCTTGGGTTCGTCGACCGGAATTAACTTTCCAAACTTGTTTCTGATAAAAGGCTCACACGGAACACGTTACATATGTGCCCACGACCAACAGAAATGTCGTACGATACTCAGAATTTGTTAAAACCGTCTTTGTAGCAATAAAATCTCATTTCGATAAAAACTTCTTGACAATGTTAAATGTATCAAAATACACGCTTCGGCACTGCAAATAATAGGTGTGGTGTACCATGTATCTTCACGCACTCGCTTCATCAATAGCCAGCATTATTTTATTTTCGTTAAATAAATACAAAAGGCAGACATAACAACAATAAATATTTGAAGTCAGGAGGTTGAACTACCAAGAGAGGGTCGTCAAATTCTTCACAATGTTGGTTTAACTGTGACATGCGGAAAACTCAGGATCTTTCGAGCTCTGAGCATTATTGTGTGGGTGACAAAGTATACAAGACTGTTTGTTTAGTCTTCAGATCATTATAAAATTGATAGAAATAGTTAATTTGTTTCAAAAGCTTGCCAAGAATGCGAATAAAGATTTAACTATCTGCGGAAGTCTGAAACAATAATGAACGGGTGAAAAGGGCACTAAAAATGTTTGGAGAAGGAAACAAAATATTTTCATGATTGTCATCGTTATTCGTGTCATTTAGAATTCATATACAAACAGACCACCCAGAGGATTTTATTTCATACCATGTTTTCGCTTTTTTGATGAGATTTTCTTGGGAGCAATTGGACGTGTTCTAGAGTGGAGACCGCGAATCGGCAAACGCAAGGTAGGACGCTCTCAGACTAGGTGCAGCGACGATATTAGCAGGGTGACTGGTAGCAGTTGGATGAGAGTTGCCGAGAACCGATGAATGGCGTGCATTTGGAGAGGTCTCTGCGCAGCACTGGACTGCCCTAGGTTAATAAGGGTATCCTTATCAGTAACAATAACCTACACTAAATCTAAACCACAAATATAAAACAAAACACAAGTTCCTCTGATCCCAAATCTAACAAAAACATCCTTCTCATTGCAAGGACAGTCGGCGATAGGTATTTAGCAAACGTGCACAACAATAGACGGACTGATATGGCGTGCTACCATGTATGGTACAACAGAATATTGCGCACACGCTTATGGCTCATTTGATGACGGTACAGCTTGGAAGACCAAGGAAACTTCCAGTAATAAATTGTGCATTTCAACAGCAGATTGAGTGAGCGGAAGATTCTTCTTGGCAAATTAGACTTGAGTTAATTCTAAATACGATGCAATAGAATCCAAAGTCACCAGTAGAAGTTATGTGGATAGCAATACCGGCTTGTAGAAGAAAAAGGACAAAAGGGAAAGAGAAAGAAGGAGGGAGGGAAGGGGACAGGGGAAGGAGTAAGGACTCTTCTCATACCGAGAAAGAAGTGAAGGCACGAGCATTGATCTTTTCACCGGTATCAATCTCTAATAAGGGTATTAACGTTGTGTTCGAAGAATAAGCAAAATATTTACCAAAGAGAATACAAGATAAACCACTTTACACAATCATTTGAACGGATTTCCCAGAAGAAGGGAGTGCATTGATCACTCAGTTGACATTAAAGTTCGTGGATCTGATAAACTCGGCGACTTTCACTCGCACCGCATATCCGCAAAAAATCACACAATGATTTCACCTAGCATCTGACACCTCCATCTTTAATGAACCATTAAGACGGCTTAGTAGATAGATTAACTGCTATAAGAAAAGAGGATGGTACGGAAGTTTATTAGGAGATTAATTTGAAGACCAGTAAAATTTTCCCTCTTACAAATTCCGAATACTGCAGTTTGTGGTCGGATGCTATAGCTATACCTACTATATAGTCTATACAGTCAGTGTTTTGACATGAGCAATCCTAGTATAGGCCCCTGAAAAGTAGTGTCTACTTGCAGTGAAATTCGCAATCCGGCAAATAGATTTCAGTAAGTCCAAAACTGATGACACTGGTGACAAAAGAGCTCTCGTGGCTTACTATCAAGATAGTACTCATATAATTCCGCAAAATTTAGGTAGCAATGTGCAGCGTAGTGCGGTGTCAGTGAGTCGAGCCACGCGAGGCCGCGCCAGCCAGACAGGCTATTTCCGACGCGACGAGACGTTGCAAAAAATCACACATTCATACTAACCCGTGGCTAAAATTATATGTCTATGTTAAGTGCTACTAATCAATAAACTGGTCAGTTACCGTTTAGAGAAAATTGTGAGTCATTCGAAGGGGTTATTAAAGTGCAAAGGCGGCCTAGAAACTTCAGTTTTGTTGACTGTTGGTTTTTAATAATTTATCACTGGTTTCTGTTTGCTCTCTGTTACTCAAACTCAAAATTGAAATAAATTTTCAATAGGTGCGGTATAACGCGCTGGTGTCCGCAACTCCACGACAATGCGCGTATTTTTCTAAATTTTCAATAAAACCATTAACAAGCACTATTGAATCGTGAAAAAAGTCGGCCATTCAGAAAGATGAAGCTAGTTACAATCATCATCATCATCATCTATTCTATTTTTTTTTCAACTTCTGAACATAGGACTCTCCATTTGCAAGCATAGTTCGATCCACGGCTACTCTCATCATCTCATCAAGATGCATTCGATTGTGTTGGACACTTTTACTCCAACGTCATCTGCTCCCTTGGTCAGTTATCTATAAGATGCCGAGGTGCATATACCGTAAGCCGTCCGAACATTTTTATCTTGGCTAAATTGAATCTGATATCGTTGCTGCTTTTGTTTGATATTGTTACGTAGCTTGGCGACTAGCTAGATTCGTTTTCATGACTCTCTCAAAGTAAGGCATCCATGTACATAAACGTTTACTGCTGAGTATACGACTCCGCATTCTGTTACGATTGTGATATTGTCATGATCCCCTTGGTAGACAATTTGGCAAAAAGAGGGAGTACATTATTGTATTACTGTGTACTGTACAGTACTGTAATCATGAATTCAGCACATGATTCTAGTGTAGAATATTTTACTTTGGTTATCAAAAAAAAAATCTGCTGTTTCATAGAAATGCGCAATACCAGCGCAGTCATAATGTATGCAACAGCATTTTTTTTTATAACCGACGAAAAATTTCGGTGCAGAATCATGTACTGGATCCATGGTAACAGGTTGCGCGTCGATGTCTCAGCCACCCTGTATACTATTGGGAACCGCATAACCCTTACTTAATTTAATATGACGCATACATATATATGTATGCGTCATATGGTACATATGTACCAGGCATGTTTTTGTAGTAAAAGATATTAAGTACACTATCATGACAAAAACGGCCTTCGCACAAGATAAATATTGTTCAGAAAAACCAACAAGGAATTTGTTTGTTTATGTAACTTTTACGAGTATTTCAATGTTAACAACAGACAGCGTTGTTTTGTTAGTAAACAATGAGATTGAAATAAATGGCGCTTCGAGATTCGAGATAAAGGGAAAAATAAGGTAGATACATATTTTATACTAATATTTCCTTTGTTGTCTTGGGAGTATACAGATACATCAGCTTTTTATTGTTAGGAAAAAGTTTTGACAGCAATGAGGCGACATATGAGAGGCGTGGATAACTGGGTACTTCGAAAAAGAATAAAATGGAATGCTACTTACACACCTGACTAATCAGTAGAGACCCCAATTCGACATGGGAATTTGGGATAATATATGTATTATCTTCTTTCATGGCCTACTATGGATTTCTCTTCTTGAATGCAATGCCATTCCCTGTTACCTGTTAGGTACAAATTGCTGATATGTTAAATTTGCCTATTTATGTAAGTCATCTAATTCGGTAATATTTGTTTTTAGGCCCCGCCATGAAGTAGTGGTAGCAGTGGTGCCGTTACCACAGGGGCCGCGACTAACAAGTTGTAGGCTATAGATTCGAACCCGGCGCTTTACTTTATGTAAATTATTTCATCACCTCTCAAAACGGTGAAGGAAAAAATCGTGATGATGTTTTCCTTCACCGTGACCTAGAAACAAACATTCCAAGACATTTGCTATTCACCAATCCGCATTGGGCCCGCGTGGTGGTTTACGGCCTACACCCTCTCACAGAGAGGAGGCCTTCGCAGCAGTGGGAACATTATGGGATGTTTATGCTCATGATTATGCCATGAAGCAAAGGAAGTGTTTCGAGAAACTAAAATAGGTGATAAAAGAGGTGAAAAGAGAGAAGGGAGGCCTTTGCTAATAACAATAAAGGTCCTAGGACCTCTCAGGTAAATTGGTTCTGATCAACCTAGTGATTAACTGAGGTTTAAAGCATGCTTTCAAGTATACATAAGCATAAAACTGTTATATAGGGATATAATTCCTGACCAGCTGTGTTCTGAGGTAGCGATAGATCGAATAACATATGTAAAACGATACTTAGGAGTAGTTGTGGTCGTTTTCTAGTCTACCGTATAAAAATAGTTTTTGCTTAGTCGTGCTTATTTGTGCCTGGTATGCTTTGTAACCACAGAATATACCTAGCCACTTGGTTGAACATGGATTATTATTTATTCAAATAACTACAATCTCAAGACAAAAAATATATATTGACATATGTACCTACGTCCAGTATATCGAATGTCATTTTTTTTTTGTCTAGCGGTGCAGGTATATAGAAAGAAATATATATACCTACACCGCTAATATATGTATTATTAGTTAGTTACCTATTCAATTGGATGGACTGTGTGAAATATGATGCTAGAATGATGTTCCTCAGAAAGATCAGGTGCTTAGTCGCAACCGGCGTGAGTGTATGACCAGCGGGGTAATTGCGTAACAAACTTTCAGTAGCGATGGCTATCATTTTGACAGTTCAACGACATTCATTACGTTATTTACTTTTTAAGCAGACAAATTTTTCGAACATAATGAAGCATTGGATTAGCAATATCCTTCGAAATGATTCAGATTGTGATTGACAGTGCCTGATGTATGATTCGTAAACGACGCAAATGGAGTATGTAAGGATCGCAGCAGGTGATGTTCTGTTCTATAGTTTCCACCTACCCCAAGGGAAGAAGGAGAGAGTTTATGTATAATGCTAGAAAGGGGGGTAAAATACTGAAATGACGGCTGATAGAGAAGCATGGAAGAAAACACCGACCTCAAATCAATTGAAATGATGGCAGGGCGGATGATGATCCTTGTATTTCAGCTTTAAACTATTTCGATATGAATAAGAATCTGTTTGACATATAACGAGTGGTATATGGCGTGTAGGCATGTAGATAATTCCAGATAATTCTTTGCTAATGAAAGGTTACTTATGCTTACCATTTATCGCAGTTTCTAAATAGCATCCTAAGCCATTGTTTTAAAGATTAACTTTCTAAACAATAGTCGCTCCGTGCGTAGCATCTTTCGATCATCTTTTGTTTCTACATAACAATACTTCTCTGAATGGCACGCTGAAGGCTATACTAGAATGTGACCTAGGATACGGATTATTTCTCATTTTCATAATGGTTTATGGTTATTGATTTTATGTGTATGGAACTTTTTATTTGTATTCCGTGTGGTCTTCGCTGTATAATCGACCATCGTTTCCTGTAGGTGTTGTTGAATGAATAGCATAATTAGCCTTTAATGTTCCTACTGCTGGGGCACAGGCCTCCTCTCAGTGAGATTGATCGGGACGTAATCCACCACGAAGACCCAGTGCGAGTTGGTAGATTTACATGTCTTCGAATTTTCGGTTCGGTTTCCTCACGTTTTCCATCACTGGTTCCTTAACAAATTGTTGCAAATTAACCTATTTAGTATTATAAGGTTTTAGTAGGGACCTTCATACAATGAATTGACTAAGTCCCAACGCAAGTTCAGCCTGTTTTCAAGCTTAATTAAAATGTATGGTTTTTGATTAAAATTACGTAACATCACACCTATAATCCCCCAAAGGTTTAGGCAGAGGTATAGGTACCGTTAGTACACCAACATTACACCAGTTATGTTTAAGTCCCATGTAATATTGGGAGAGCCTATTCCATCAACCGCAGCAGAAATCCAAACTCCAGGATACTACTGAGGTGTTCCAACCAAACCTAATAACACTTTGCCCCCCCTGGGAATCGAACCTAGGTCCTCATGTTCAGCAGACGACTAGACAGAGGCAGTCAATATACAGGCAGTCAGTCTAATTAAAATATTAATAGAAAACAAAACACTGCATGTAACAAAATATTAATGAAATATGTAAATGATTGAGAATGTAGAAATATTTCCTCTATAGGTAAATACTTAGCCTACTACATGGTTACCTTCTTGGCTTTACGTGCTTGTGAGAAGACAGCTGCTCCAGAAAAAAATTAGGTATACGAAGACTCCATTTGCTTTGGTTATAAAACGACGGAAAGGCTGGTTTGATTAATATCTGTCAAAATATTAGCACCTCACGTCGAAATCATCAAGCTAAGACTGGGCTTAACCGTAATAGATCATATTTGAAATAAAGATGATGAAGGGTCAACGAATAGTCCAAAATAACGGTAAAACTAAAGCAGAACATACCACTTTTTTTTTTTTTTTTTTCAGGATGGGAAATCATCAAATGACTCCTCCCGCTCTGGGTGGAGCAGAAGGGAGTGTCAGACTCTTACTGACTAAAACCCACCCGTGTTCCTTCCTTAGCCCTTTACGTACCAGGGCAGCGGTAACCCTTTCGGACGATCCCGCTACCCCGGCAGGCTTCGGCCCTGTCGGGCCCCGTCAACTACGCTGACATCTCTTTGAGGCGCGCGTGGAACACATACACGCCGTCCGGCACGGGCCTGGTCCTGATCGGACGGAGAGCTACCCATTGCTCTCCGCCCGCAGGCCCGCGCCTACGGTGGCCGGGAGTCGTCACGCGGCTCCCGACGCCCGGAGCGTCTCCCTCGGCGGCTGAGGCGTGAGGATCTTTCCCTCGCCCATCCCGCCACCTCCTTCGCTAGCATGACTGCTTCGCAGAAGGAGGTGACCGCCTCCCACTCCCTCTCGCCCCGGACCATGGCTTGCACCAGGGCCGGGCGCGAGAGGTCGCCGCCGCTGCCGATCGCCTCTACGAGGACACGGCGGTGCTCTGCCCAAGCGGGGCAGACCTCCACCGTATGCTCCACCGTGTCCTCTGGGCGATCCTCGCAGTGGTGACACCCGGGCGTCTCCTCCCGCCTGAAGAACATACCACTTAGATATCTTTAAAATACATGATAGCGTGACGGTTGACAGGGCAAAATAGAGAGAGAAGACGTGTTGCGCCGACCCCAAGAAACATGGGAGTAACATCTGACAAGGGCAGGAAGATGATGATATTTTTAAAAGACATGCTAAAAATCACAATCAAATCATTCAAATTCTTCAGAATCAGCAGTTTTTGAACGTCAAATTTAGATAAAAGAAGTCCCCCTAAACGCGCGCCATTCAGATCATTCATACAGCTGGGAAGAAGTGGCGCAACAAACTCCCGTACAGCACAGCTGTCTGTTTAGTTAGAAGAACTAGATTCTACACAATAGTAAGTAATGAAGGAAGTCCTAAAACAAAGATAACGCATAAAAAACACAAGACCGGACATGTTTACTTATTGAACCATAATATTGAAAGAGACGCAGAAATTGATTGCACAACCACTAGCAATCTGTTATCACGACTTATCAGTACAAATTCCGATACGGTAACGTGTTTCAATCTACCTAGTTATTGTTTTATCGATGGTATACGATACCTACCTACTTATAACTTCGTTATATCAATGTACAAGTATCTAATCAAGTCTGTTGCATTAATAATCTCTTTCGACTTATAATGAAGAAGATAATGAATTGAATAAAGACGATTACACGTTTTAGGTACCTAACTATTAGATATGTTATATATGTTAATTTCGTGGTAATATAAAATGGTAGAATGAATGAAATTGCCATGGCAGACTGAACTGCATGGCTGAATTATTTACATGAGTATTTATGAAAATGATATGACAACCTAAAGGACTAAAACGGGGATTAATTAAAATGCCGTGGAAAAATATAAAAGAGACTGAAGGAGCAAATGAAAATGCCATGGCAACATTAAAAAGTAAAGTGGGAATAAGTGCAATAGACAAGACTATTTCATAAAGGAGGTTCAGATCGTGATTTGACTAGCATTTCGACTTTCAAAGAATTGAACGTCTAACCTTGCTATCAAAATGTAAAAGTAACAACAGACTTGAAAAGGATCCTCTTTGCGATTGCAACACCGAAGGTCTGTGTTCCAAAACGTTATTCTTTACTTTGCATATCGTCACATCTCCACAAAGTAGGTCTTTTAGTCAACGTGTGTGTAAGTAAAAACGTGGCCATTTCTCGCGTGTCACATGAACCTACGTACGCAAAAACTCCTTAAATGCCTACTTGACTACGTCTAGCCTTTTGCCTGTTTTAGTAAAACCTCGTTTTATGGAGAACAGTGCATTGTGCACGTATTAATGCACGCATATCGTATGTGAAAATCAAACCAGATTCTCGCAGGCGACCTAATGGATGCAACTTTCTTAGAATGATTAGTGAAGACTTTCCGGATTAGATAGCTTTCAACTTTTGAACTGTTTCTTTAGTATGTGACTGTTCTCGAGTGTACTTCTCCGTATGTACAGTTGGAGTCAAAGCTATAAAACAAGATTGTAATCTTTAAAAGTTTTGTATCGGTGCCTCAGACGATGAGAAAGTTTTTGGTCACGTGCAGTGTCATACAAGTTGAACTGGAGAAAAAGCTGCACTTTTTAGGATGTAGACAGTTTTCTGTTTGTTCAGAAATGGGTTTTCTTTATTCAAAGTTTGGTCTAAGATGGCTTGTGGAATATCCTGAACTTGGTCAAACTTTTTGCATGCAACGGGTCAAGTAGATACCTTCAAAGGGCGTTGAAACTTATATACCTACTTTTTACTTAGTTAAATAATGGAAATTATAAAACATAAAACTTGGAAAAACAAAAACTCACCTTTAATGCCTCCGAAAAACAAATTCACATTACAATCGAAAGCATCCAAAGATATATCCTTTTTTGAATTAAAAAACCCACACGAAGCACATACACCAGTTAATATGGCATCCACACAGTATCGTCACTTTACACAATGTTCAAAACAAAATGGGATACTTAAAAGTTGTTTTTCTGTTAGTTTCAGGTGCATATGACGTCCGCTCGCGGCGAACGCTTGCTCGCGACTGAACGGACTGAACCTCGATGGCGAGCAACGTTTCTAATTTTACCGTGCCAGTAACACGAGATAAAGCCGGTCTTTATTGAGACTTTTTTATTTTATATTATACGAAAGGAAAACCGACGATTAAATAAATGAATCAGAGATACTAATGAGCAGCGTCAGTCAGAAGCTGATCAACTGAATCTTATATGGTTCTCATGCGTTAACAGACTGTTTATTATGTATAGTTCCCCTTTAAACCACAGAACTGTAGGTATTCAAGTTTGGCAAGCGTTCCATAATTACGAGACTACAATATAATGAAATAACTGAAGTTTGGCATTCAATGACATTGGCACTCGTATCTGATCTATCCATTCTTCCTGCTTATTCATTAAGCTATATGGTGGCTATTTGGCGAATGTCGGTATGTATATATCCAGTACGATGTTGCTTAGTACTTAACTACCCTTTAGATTAATCGGGTTTCTTATAGGAAACAAAAATTCTCCACGACATTACCATCGTGTCAAGTGTATTCCTTTACGAGTTTCAGACCTCAGATATATTTTCAGAAAAGAAATGGGTTTGTCTTGTTCACCATATTAAACGGTAAGTAGTAATTAGTTTTTTCATATGAACATGTTAAAATAAACAGGTCCAGTGTTACAAGGTGATTGCGGGTGTGTCTTGATGACATGTCAAAGTACACACGGAACTTACGGACGGCGAGCCAACGTAACAGGTTGATCCATACCTACAAACATGTGACATGACTCACACCTGGCGAGAACCGCCGTGCTAAGGGGAAGAATGACATTCTCATCGGCAAAAGCAACAAGCTTATCTTGTGTCAAATCGACAGATAAGACATTGACATTGTTATAAATAGTTTTGGGCCCAAGATGCTACCTTCAGGAACGCCGAAGTTGATTTCATAGAGATTACATAATTTTGGTAATTTGCGACTTTCATTCTTGGCTTGCGAGTCGACAGGAACAAGTAAAACCAACAACCCATGTATTCCTAGTTAGTTCTTGAACATCATTGGTCTCAAAGGTGTGTCAAACGAGTTAGCCAGATCTATGTAAGAATACACAACACCCCTTGACTTTTATCTTGCTTTACGATACGTCTGATGGTGTCAGTTAGGAAGGTAATCCTTGTCCTCTATAGATCTGCCAAACAGCTTAACACTGCAGGAAGTCACAGTAGTTAGTTAACTTTTTTTATTTATTATTTTTTAACTATTACAAAGAACGCTAAGCGAAAACGAAGTATAGCGCGAGCAGGCGATGCGATGCGACGGGGTGGGTCGGGGGAACAAGGAATTTCACGCGGACGAAGTCGTGGAAGGTGGTAAAATATAATTATGATGTTTCACATAAGTTTAGTATTGTTTCATTATGCCAATTATTTATTAATAAACCAACGGGTAGTAGTTCCATGTTCATTACTCGATTATAGAAAGGTTGCCAAAAGGTTGATGTGTGTCCGGGAACCTTGATATGCAAAATAGTTAACAAATGTATAGACAAAATTACGTTATCTGTTATAATCAAAAGGTTGTGAGTTTAAATCTATCTGATCAACTATCGAGGACGATATTGTAAACCATGCTAGCAATAATAGCGTTTTGATTAAAAAAATTGCGACATCCATAAATATGACTGAAGTCATAAGGCAAAACGGCCAGGGTAGCCTGCGAAGCGCAGTCCTCTACTTTTAACCGGCTTCTAACATCCAGCGAACTCCTCCGACCTTCACCAGAGGGCCTAGACAAAGTGACATTCTATCAGCGATAATGATGATGCATAGTCAAAATGTATTGGACTGACCTAAGCTACCGAAAATATATGTCAATCCTGTTGAAAGTTTTGATTATGAAGGTCGGGAAATGGAGTAAGGGAAGACCAAACAAACGATGGATGGACTGTGTGAACGATGATATGGCTAGAAAGGTCACCCCCTTTCTAGCCATATACTGAGATGACGGATAATAGAGAAGTATGGAAGTAAAGACATGGTGCACCGACCCCAAATAAATTGGGATGAGAGCAGGAGAATGATGAAGCCTGTTGAAAGTAGTTATAGAAATACGATTCGCTTTGAAAGTGATCGCCATTGGTCTAGGCCAGTCATTGGGACGTGGGTGTGGGACGCCCCCCAGCTAGATGGACGGACGATCTTAAGAAGGTGGGTGGGACAGACTGGATGTGGAGGGCGGAGGCCAGGGTGTTGTGGCGCAGCCTGGGAGAGGCCTATGTCCAGTAGTGGGCTGCGATAGGCTGAGTTGATTGATTCAGTTCACCTTAAGAACCTTTCCTGATACTGATGCAACTGCCACTTGTCTAGTCCCTCTGGTCATCGGTTCACCTTGAGAAATTCCTGATAGTGATGGAAAAACACAATGACAACAAGAAAACTGAATTTTCACGTTAAATTATTAAAATAACTTAAAACCGCGAAACTTAGAATTTGTTTGTAGTATTCCTTGACGCACTATACGGCTGTGTGTCACTGACATTAGTCACTCGGCCTTAGGTGCTGATAAATACAACGTGGTCGTTCCGAATTTAATTATATAAACATTACAATAAGTTTATCTGGTGTTTTGTAAACTTCCATGACTATTATCGAGCCTACTCGCAGAACTGACTTTTGTCTCTGAAAAAAAAACATTATCTACCCTCATATTCGGCTTCGCGGCGGTCGGCTAAAACAGATAAATGACTGTAATAAAGTAAAAGTAAATTATAATATATATATTATAATAATTATAATTATTGTTCAATAAATTAGTGAAGGTAAACTCTCTAATGTAATACCTATAATTTAAATTAATCATACCTAAGTAAGCTCATGCAAGCCGATAATAAGTTACTTACTTAAGTTAACATTAAGTATAATTAACATTTAAATTAGCCATTGAAACAATTTTTATTTTTTTATACCAATGCAATAGGTATTTGAAATGATTTTGGTAGGTACCTACGCACATTTTCATTTGGCCAAATTTTTACTCGGCGGAATATTACCAAGGATAATGTCATTAAGGCCTTTGGTCTTTAATCTAATGATTTATTAGAGTAAACAATCTTTAGACAATAAATCTTTAGTCAAATGATTTGTTATGAAAAAAAATATAAAGACAAAAATAAGATTTTTTGGGAATAAAAGGTATAATAAGAAAATGCACTTTTGGAAATCTTTTGCGTACTTCTTTGTAGTAGGTAAGTAGTAAGTACCTATATGTGCTTGAATTTGTTTGAAACAAGTCAAATTTCTGGTTACGAACGAAAAATGAACTGCTACCAGAACTGTAGGTTAGGTTAGAATCCATTTTAATATTATACCTACCTACCTATAATATTACTTAATTGCCATGTATATTTTATAATTTTCTTAGAGTTTAGTGAAATTTGCAACGTACCTAACACGCTAAAAACACACAGGTAGAAACAGCTAGGTTAGGTTAGGTTAGAACTGTAACCACACAACGCCAGAAACATATTTTTGAATGTAAAACCAAATCAACAAAACACATTGTAATCTAATTTGTATATTTTGTGCAACTGACTTAAAGATGCAAATATTTTATCATTGACTAGTGTCAATTGGCGGAATAGAAATGGTAAATTGAAAACTGACGATATTAAATATTTGGCTTATTTTATTTTGCGTAAAATATGTTAGGATACTAACTGAAATATTTGACTACATTAAAATTGGTAAAAGTATTAGTTGGTAAGCAAGTTATTGTTTAAACGTTCACTTGCCAAACATTAGGTTTGCGTTACAATTATTTGTGAAGAGTTTATTTGATTAAGTAATAATTTGGCAAATGAAATTATGCGGAAAATTGTTTGGGAAGTGAAAACTTCTTTAGCGGCGTTGTGCACTTTTTTTCTGATGGGTAAAAAATGTTAAACTCGCGTCAGAACACGTGACCTTATCGAAAATTCGTAAGACGGAGCTCGCGTCAGGACACGTGACCTGATCGAAAATTCGTAACACGGAGGGAGAGTAGACCGCATTCCAAAATATCAAAAATGCACAACGTTAATATTCAAGTTTTCACTTCTACCGGCACTACCGGAGTGCAACCCGTTTTTTTTATGAAACAAGGAGGACCCTATTTTTGTATTTAGGTATAGCCCTATTCTTCAGTGAGGCCATAGGCTATTTTACATCACGCTATGACCGTTAGGAGCCGAGAAAAATAAACAAAGTTAGAAAGAACGCTAAGCGAAAAGGCAGTGATAGCGCGAACAGGTGATGCGATGCGATGGGGTGGGGACGAAGTCGCGGACACAAGAGTATTGTTTCATAATGCCAATTGCCAATTTATTAATAAACCAACGAGTAGGAGTTCCATGTTCATTAATCGGTTATAGAAAAGTTGCCAAAATACCGGCTAACTGATGTGTTTCCGGGAACCTTGATGAAAAGTAGTTAACAAATATATAGAAAAAAATACGTTAAGTGTTTTAATTAAAGTAGGTAATTATACTTTCATGTCCTGATGGCGCAGTGGTTAAGGCCTCACCTCTCATGCAAGAGGTTACGGCTAACAGTCTTAAAATAATAATAATAATATGTACTTTCAAGTATATAAAAAGAATTGGAAATAATCAAAGGGCATCAAAAAATTCGTCTGTATCGCTGTCAATAGGAAACGTGCCCAAAAGGCTGGCAGCTTTGCCACGTTATATGGCAATGCTGATTCTTTGGCCAAAAAATAGGCCAGCCCTCTGGTCACGTGAAGAGACGACCAACCGCTTGGCGATGTCTCGAAATACTAAGTGGGCCCCAAACGAATCGAACATAATATATAAGTTCCAAAGAGATTGCCGTATTTGTGCCGTATGAGGTTTTCCGCACCTGCAGCAGCCGCCCCAGCACAGTTCATCGTGCTTGGAAGGTGCACGTTGCATCTCACACCAAAGGCCTACCTACCTTCCAAAGCATTATGGTCATTCCGTCTGGTCTCTTCCCATCGTCGCGTGTCAAGCCATTGGGTTGTTAAAACAGTTAGCACCCGGTGACAAGAGCACGATGGATGATGTCATTGATGCTGGCGTGCCGTGCCATCCGGCCTGCGCTTTTACTGCAGGATAAGTCATGGTGTCCGAGGCAGTCGACATCTTCACCGCATTGGCAGCGATGCGGAGCCACGCAAGGGACGCCCAGATTTATAATTAATTTATATCTGAAATCGCCAATTCACCCTGAGTATTTAATTTCATTTCGCATGATTGCATTTTACATTTGTTAAAATTTGTTCTGCCAGAATGTACCAAAATTATTTCTAATGTTATGCTCAAACTGCTACAGCGGGAAAAATGCAAGTCTGAAATCGCCAATCCGCCATGAGCAAGCGTGTTGTTTATGGGCCCAGAGGTAACTTATGGTCAAATGGAGAGGACACAGATATTATTTTTCTAGGATAATAATCATGTTCTTCGTCTTCTTGCGTCTGTCGTTGTGACCCTTTCTTATGTTACCATGGATTGGGACAAAAAAGGTATTCACTTCCATTCTCCCCGGTCATTCAATCCCTTTTCGTTCATATCAATATTATCAATCTCTATCAATCAAAACTTGTGTGAGTGATAAGTGATAAGGATCACACAAGATTATCAATCATACAGTTCTTAAAAGCAAATGTGACCGTAGAATGGTAGAATACATGAACGCATCCTAAATGGACGTCATTGTCAAAATGCTGTCAAAGTGACATTTCGTACACGGTGATAAGGAAATCTGACGACCTTTTCTAAATTAAATGTGTAAATAAACAATTAAATACCTAAAATAATACTCAACTAATAATCATGGCCTACTAACACCTGCAAGAACTTAAAGCAATTCAAGTCATTAGAAACCATGTTTCCCTCTTATTAATTATGTAGAGAAGTCGTTTGTGTGCAAATCCTAATAAATAGTAAGTACAATTATATTAATTAAACGTTTCACTAAAATTATTAAGCTTCTATGGTCAGTGAATACGATAGGTTAATCTACAAGCTGCTGTTGTAATAAAATTATTTAGCACCGATTTACCATACGCTGTTAGTGTTCCACAATGCACTGTAATTAATTTTCTTAATCAGCTGTGAAATTCAATCACTTGTACACAGCTATATTAAATTGCTAGAAGGTTGAGCGAATGTTTGATAATGAGTTAGTTGTACTTAAATAATTTTATTGATTTGTACTTTGAATTGGTAATTAAAGTGTTTATTATTATTTTTACAGCTAAAAACAGCATAAATTCAAAACAATTATGAAACTGAAATGAACCAAAGCAAACATGAAGTTAAAGAATCTGTTGTATTGCCTGTTTTTTCGGCCGTGGCTGGGAGTGCCTTTTGGGATAGGTATGGCGTTGTCCATAGTCTATTACTGGTGGCTAATATCCAGGATAAGTGTGTTGGAAACACAGAACAAAGTGTTCAAGACTCAGCTAAGACTGTCACAGAGTGTCATGAAACAAATGTCCGTTGATTCTGTATCAACTTATGAAGTTCCTGTGGTAAGTAGACAATGATTATACACTAATGTAGTGTTGAAAGTAAATGCTAAAATTAAGTAAGAGAGAAACATAAGTTTAAAAAATCAAAGCATTTATTTCAAATAGGCACTTATAAGGCATTTTTGAACATCAAAATTTACAATATAAATAGAAAAAAAGAGAGGGAGAGGGCAGGTAGATAGATGGGTTAATTTTTTTAGAATGATTAATTGACAGACGTAATACATACTTATATTATAATACAATAGTAAAAATACTGAAGGTATAATATCATTTAGCCAGTTCATGATTGAAAAAAAAGAACTTGTAAATAATTAATGTTTTCAATACTAAAAATTAAGGAAGTCCTTTATAAGTTTGATTGTTGGTCCGGGGCCATTAGTGACTTTCTGTTTGACAATAAATTATGTGCCATACATTTGTATGGCAAATAATTTATTGTTCTGTGTTTTGTAATGTTAATTACTTTGCATAGAATCAAGTTCTTCTAACTGTATAGACAGCTGTGCTGCTGGGGAGTTTGTTGCGCCACTTTTTCCCACCAAAAGCACTATGAAGTGGTTGAAAGGTAGTTGTCATATGTAATTTTGATGTTCAAAAAGTGTAGGTTCTCAGCATTATTTGAATATATTACTTTTGATATTATCCAGATAAAAATGATGACACAACAGTGTTTACTAACATATTAAGAAAAAATGACAAAATGCTTATTCACAGATACCAGATGCGGTCGGTACTCTATGCGAGACGGTCCACATAGCCTTAGTGTGTATGGGCAAGTGTACGCGCCAGATTACTCCCATGCTGAAGTCCTTGATGCACCACCGGCAGAACCCCATACACTTCCATTTTGTTGTAGATAGCAGTTCTCATAAAACGATTAACAAGCTGTTCGATACTTGGGACTTGCCTGATGGTGAGTAGTACAGTTTTTTTCTCATGACAATGTCTGTTAAAAGAATAATCAGATTATGTAAAGAAAAATATTTATTTCACTCTTTTAACTTGTTGCTGTGTTTTGTTGCTACAACTAGATGCAGAGCTGTTGTTTGCGTCTGCGACTAGTTGATACAATGTCTGAAAGGCCTTTCATACACATCATATGGACAATTAAAATTGGGCACTGTGGATTTCAATACAATATTACCACTGTCGTAAATTGCTCGGCGTTGTTGAGTTCTGGTTTGGGGGTGTATGCTGTGTTTTCTGTCTGTCAGGTAGTCTGGTCGCACTTCGTCATCTGTTGCTTTTTGGAATTTTTTTTTGTTAATGCATAATTTTGTAAAACAGGGAATTTATTTCATGGTTGTAACAGCTCTAGGTATATTAGATCTCATCATTGCGCGTTCGTATTTCTGTAGATAGACGACGATTGCCGAAGCGCCAACCTTTTCAGGGAAATCTGTACCTGAGATATTTTAACCAAATAACAATCGCGCTGTTACAACTGCTATGAGCAAATGTATGTGCGCTAGCGAATCTTGCGCGAAACACACCGCAGTGTGAGTCCAGCTTTAAACAATACTAAGTCCGAATTTTGTGTTAATACTGTTTTTTTTTCCAGTAAAGTACACATGCTACAATGCAGAAGAGTATCTGACGCAAGTGCGATGGATCCCGAACAGCCATTACTCCGGTATCTATGCGCTAGTCAAGTTGCTGTTCCCTGATATTCTGCCAGATACACTGAGTCAGGCAATTGTGCTGGACTCGGATCTCACCTTCTTGTGCGATGTCGCTGAACTGTGGTCCTTATTTAGAAATATGACTGATGATCAGGTATGGTTATTTAAAAATATTTATTTATGATACAAAATCCACGCCTCTATTTCCTGAAGAGGTGTATAAGTTTGGACTTCAATATGCTAAATGTGGGTGATATTTAGCATATTAAAGTACCATAGTCCCATGGTGGGCGAGCATATCGTTAATATCCAGGCATTCAGCCACTCATTCAGACAGTCCAAACACCACTACAGAGAAATTCTTAATGCAAAAACAAAATTAGAAATAAACTCTGGCTTATCTGAAGATTTATTATTTATTGTTGTAAAAATCCGGATATATTAATATCAATTCTTTATTGCCATTGTTCAAATAATGTTGTTGATATACTCAAACAATTATATTTAGAAAATGAAATTCGAGATTTGGTTGAGTCATAGCTGATTAGAAACTTAATCCTGTAATACCGTTTGTTCAACCCCTTTGTTGACGATGTATATTGTGGCTAAACTAAAGTATAATTTTCCATGTTGTCCACAGTTTATAGGCCTAGTCGAAAACGAAAGCAGTTGGTACCTAAACAAGGCAAAGCGCTGGCCAGCCCTCGGCAGGGGTTACAACACAGGAGTAATGCTTTTAGGTACTATATTCCAACTTTTAATATATAAATATAGTAGGTACAGGGTGGCAGGGACATCGACGCGCAACCGGTTGCCATGGATTCCCACCATCACCATGACAAAGCGTTGAAAATTTTGGTACCCTATTAAAAAAAGAAAAAATTGCTTTTCCATACATTTCGACTGCGCAGGTATGTATTCTATTCTTATATGAAACAGCAGATTTTTTGATAACCAACGGAAAAGTTCCACGTGTGGGTGTCTAGAATGATGTACTGAATCCATGGTATCCGGTTGCGCGGTAATGTCCCAGCCATCCTGTATGTTTTGAGTATGAATGTGGGCGACTAGAATCAAGTTTATTTTAACACGTTGACTACCAGACAACAGACATAATAGAAAATCTATTGTTGGCGGTCACCGGTGACCGCGGTGGCAGTCAATGCCTTAATTTTATTTTTGACTTTCAAAAGTGCCTTTTATGTGGCTATTTGAAATAAATGATTTGGCTTTGACTTTGATTGCTAATAGAGTAAGAATATCAAAGAAACGATGGATGGACTGTGTGAAAGATGATATGGCTAGAAAGGGGGTGACTACCGAGATGACGATTAATAGAAAAGTATGGAAGTAAAAACATGTTGCGGCGACCGCAATTAAATTGGAGTAAGGGCTAGAGAATGACGATGAATTTGATGTATACAGGCTGGCAAATCGACGCGCAACCCGTTGTAATGGATTCAGTACAAATATGATTCTGAACCTACGAAAAATTTCATCTCCTTCCGAGATGAAATTTTTAGCAGGTTATTTAAAAAAAAAAAATAACTGTTCCATGCATTTTTACGTCGTAGGTATGAAACAGCAGAATATTTTTTTGATAACCGACGAAAAATTTATATTCTACGCCCTGGGGGTCTAAAATCATGTGCTGAATTCATGGTTAGAGTTAGCGCGTCGATGTCCCTGCCACCCTGTATTTGTGTATATAGATGGTGATGATGATGTAATAACTTGATTGTAATTGTTTCACTATGGACTCTGGTCTGAAAATACATTTTTATTACCATTAGATCTCAAGAAGATACGTACAACCACAGACTGGACAAGACTATGGCATGACGCTGTTCACGATAACATAGGCAGGCTCAAACAGACTACGCTGGCGGACCAGGATGTTATCAATGCTATCATTAAAAGCCAGCCGCGCTACGTGTATAATATGAGCTGTCAATACAACGTGCAGATGTCTACACAGACGTTAGCTAAGAATTGTTATGGAGAGGATAGGAATAACGTTAAGGTACCTATTATTAAATAGTAGTTTTTTTATTCGATTTTATCCGTCTTATTACAAAATAACTTGTAACTGGAGTTCAAGCTTTTAAGCTTCCAGTCAGTTATTGTATTTTGAACTTTATTCCGACTACTATAAAGTTTAAAATTGACAACTAAGGGCCAGGGAGTCTACTCCGAAGTAGTATTGGCCGAATGTTCGGCCGTTTCCTGCTACGAAGTTACTATTTGATTCGGTCGGTTTCGATCCTACACTCCCACACTCTTTCGAATATTGACTATGGTCCCGACCCAACTAAGCCAATCCGAACTTTTTTCGCATTTTTCAATAATATTCGGTTCGGCCATGTGTCGGTCCGATCCGAACATTCGCACTTTGTACTTCGGAGTAGGTTTCGCGAACGAACCTTATCGTAAAATGAAAGTGACAAATGGTCAAGCCCGCGTCAACTGCTGAGATTGGTTGAATGATTTATGAACAGCCTATCGCATCACTTGACTTGCGCTTAAGTTCGACCCGTCGATAATTTTCGGTCCAGAAACCAGACGTTAGACTTGTTTAGAGGCTGTTTTTGTATTAAGAACTTTACGCCCGTTGGATTAAAACTCAACTTGCTGAAGGTTTGGGCTTGGACTAAAGTCAGAACTCAGTTTGTAATATCAGATAAATATTATCAGCCTTCGTATTTGATTACTTCTCACCCTCAGTGACGTAAAAATGTTTATCCAATTTCATTTTCAATTACATCTCACGCTGTAAGCAATAAAGTCTAATATGTCAGATCACATTACTTTTTCTTTTCAAATAAGTAGAACTATGTGCCTTGAATTTTTCTTACAAGCGATCTTTTGAAATTAAAATGTGCAAGCAATTACAGACCTTAGGGTGGTTACTAAGGGCGAAGCACCGCCGCGTCCTCGTGGCGGCGATCGGCGGCAGCGATCGGCGGCGGCGATCTCTTGCGTCCGGCTATGGTCCAGGCCATGGTACGGAGCGAGAGTGCATGGGAGGCAGTCACTTCCTTCTGCGAAGCAGTAATGCTCGCGAAGGAGGAGGCGGAGCGCGTGAGGGAGAGGCAATCTCTGCGCCCTCACGCCCCTAGTCGCCGCAGGAGACGCCCTGGACGGGAGTCAACAGCCGACTCCCGGCCACCGTAGGCGCGGGCTTGCGGGCGGCGAGCTATGGGCAGCTCGCCGCCCGGTAAGGACCAGGCCCGGTTCGACGGCGCGTTGTGTTCCACGCGCGCCTGAAAGAGATTGTTCCCACTTTGACCATTTGTTCCCACAAAAGCAACTTAATTATCTCTTAAAACAGGGCTTCCACTCTTCTATCCTTTTTGCTGTTCCCTACAGGGTCCCTAATGATCTAAATGATATGTATACCACCTAAGTACACATTATGGTAAAGCAATAAAGATATTGAGTATTGAGATATCAGCACGAACTGACGGGGTCCGCTAGGGCCGATGCCGCCGGGGCTGCGGGTTGTTCGAAAGAGATACCGTGGCCCCTGGCACAGGCAACTGAAGGAACACGGGTGGGTTTTAGTCAGTGAAAGTCTGACACGCCCTTCCGCTCAGCCCAGAGCGGGAGAGGTCATTTGATGATTTTCCACCCAAAAAAAAAGGGTGGTTATTAAGAATGTAAGTCTGCGACCGTATTTACGTACGATTAAGGAGCGAAAATGTGAGGCAATTTTCAAGCATATTCCTCTCCCACATAGTGAGCGCATGATTCCTCTTCAAACCTTTATTTAAATACAAAATATTGGGATAAGGTGCAAGTAAAAATGGACCTTAAGGAACTGCTGAACATTTTAATTTAGAAAATAAATTATGATTGTAATTTCCAGGTTATTCATTGGAACTCTCCGCTGAAGCATCACATAAACACTCGCGACGCCAGTTTCTTCCGCGACATACACCAGTCGTATGTCAACTTCGATGGCTACCTGCTGCGGGAGAAACTACACCGGTGCTCCTTCATAGAGCACTTCACGATGAAAGTTAGTATCAAGAAAGTTAGTAGGCGGAAGTGTATAATATACCAACAAGTCGCCAGTTATGCGTAAGTCCTATACAGAGTGACTATGAAGTTATCACATTAAATTGCACGGTTGGCGCAGTGGTTAAGCGAATGACTGCTGCGCTGCGTGTCGCAGGTTCGATTCCCGCACGGAACAAATATTTGTATGGCCTACAAGTAGTTGTTCCGGGTCTGGTTGTTTGTGTATGTGAGTTTAAATGTTTGTAAACGCACCCACGATACAGGAGAAATTGCTAGTGTGGGGCAACGTTTTTTTTTAAAAAAGAAACAAAGAAAAAGGAATAGTACAGCGGTTAACACAAGTTGAAATATTATGTCTGTTAGGCGGATCACACGCTACACCGCGTCACGCGACGAGACGCAGACAGCGACTCTGCGCGTTATATTTTACATACAAATTCAATAAAGTCGGGGAAATTCAGCTCTGTTTCCCGCGCCTCGTCGCGCGGCGCATTGTAGTGTGTGATTCGCCTTAAAGTAATAAAATTACACTAGAATTAAAAAAAAATGCATTTTTCAAACAGAATGAATAGCGTTAAAATTGTCAGGAAATAAACACAACAGCATTGCCTCTCATGAACGAGGCTGTGGGTTAAAATCCGGGCAAGTACCAAGTAGGTAGGTAGGTTTTAACTTTCGGCGTCGAGCATTCAACAGAGCGCATCCCTAGCGCGTAAAAAATCTCACTGTTGTATTTTCAATTCGCAGCGCTTAGCCGTGCTTTAAAAATATATAGCGCGATAAAAAAATCGTCGTGTTAAAAAAACGCTCATGCGTATGTGGGCTTACAATAAAGTTTATTCTATACACCGATAGGTAAACCAATCAGACCTCTGCGTAAGTTTTCGCGCTGCACAAAAGGTGAAGCTCCGAACGCACCTCTACTACATGGACTACAGCCACGTTGACGTGGACAGCTTTGACGTGACCCTCGCGCTGCAGCTGTCCATGGACCGCCTGCAGTTCCTCGAGAGACTCGTCAACTACTGGGAAGGTACGTCCTAGAAAGAACTCAAAATAATACTCTGTTTAGAAACGAGTGGAGGCTGCGTATCGGCAATCGTTGCGTCGTGGGGTGTCCCACCAGCTACATGGACTGACCATAAAAAGGCTATTCATAATAATAATATAGTATAATATAATAAATAGTCTTGACAGCCAATGGCTTAATAGCCAAGAGCCTCGAGCAACACCTGAGGAGGCTCTCGTTGGGCAGCTGGATCAAAGGATTGATTCAGAAAGCGGTACTTCTGGACACGGCTCGCATTGTCAGGAGGTTCCTCTCTCTGGAGCCCTGACCACCGGTAGCTTGGACCCCGTTCCCGATACCGGTGGGCTACTATTTTTAAATGTTTTTATACATTTTATATTCTAATATTTAAAAATATAAGTTATATGTTTACATTGAAATAAAGGAGATAATAATATAATTCATTTATTCACACAACTATTGATCCATTACATTAATTACATTTATAATGTTAGTATGAACTTAAAAACTATGCTAGTACCTAATAACTAAGAGTGACTTAGTCTTCTGGGTGAGGCTCAACACCATTGGGCCGTCTAGTTTACTGCTTATTACATCCAGGCTGCTATTACTGATCCCACGCAATCTGCTTAGCAGTGAGGTTTTCTTTTTGCGCCAGGTGGCATCAAAGCCGTCTGTGCGCGACTCAGCGAACATTGTTGACGCACTGCAGAAGCGTTCCAGACGCAACAGCTCCCTGAAGCCATTGTTAAACTGGATGCGCAGAGAATTGTAAGCCCTTTGGGTATATCTGAACCACAGACTCGCTGAGTACAGAGATGTGCAATACGCTTTGAATAAAGTTACTTTCACCGCGTCTGTACATCGAGCGAACCTGCGGGCCAGCATGTTCGCCCGGACTTACAATGCCAATATTTATTTATTTAAACTTTTCGCACGAAAAGGTACAAAGGCGGACGTAATGCCTTAGGCATTCTCTACCAGTCAACCAAGGGTGGTGAAGAGATTAGATGGCAGGAAGGCAATATTAACTGGGCGCAGAAGTTAATAGCCTGCTTTAACACAAACACAAATGTTTAAGTCGATGAGGGTATTCTCTCTACTACCGAGATTTTAGCTAGAGTTTTTGTTCTTTTGTTGTTTTTGTTTTCTTTTAATGTTTTTTTTTTTGTAGCGTGAATGCTGTGTCTTTTCTTCTCTTTTGCTGTGGATGCTGTGCACGGCTGTAATAGGCTATTTTCCTAAAAAAATCTAATTAGTCCGTCAGTTAGATTATCAAAAAATATTGAGCCCGTATTTTTTCTTTTGTCAATTATATAAAAAAATATGAAGATACCGCCCGTTAAAGTTCCGCGTGACGTCACTTGCTTGCGACATTTTTGCAAGCAAGTGACGTCACGACCCCCCACTCCCAAATTTTGACGCGCTTTATCTTTGTCATTTATTGTTTGATTGACAAAAGAAAAATACGTGTCCATTATTTTTCGATAATCTAACCGACGGACTAAATATAAATATTATTTTTTATCCAGGCAACTACCCTATTGACGTAAACACTAGTCTATGTCTCTGTTCACTGTAATTTGTGAATGTTTGTGTTTGTGTTGTTGATGTGCCTTAATAATCCTACTAATATTATAAATGCGAAAGTTTGTATGGATGGATGGATAGATGGTTGGATGGATGGATGTTTGTTTGTAACTCTTTCACGCCAAAATTACTGAACGGATTTGGATGAAATTTGGCACACAGATAGTTTATAACCAGGACTAACACATAGGACACTTAGATACTTTTTATCCCGATATTTCCACGGGATCGAAACTTATGCGGGTGAAACTGAAGGGCGCAGCTAGTAACAAATAAATAAACACGTTTGGAGCGGTAGCTTCGCATCTATATGGTGTATAGTTAAATTTTTATACCATTACATACTAGCTTCAGCCCGCGACTTCGTCCGCGTGAAATTTCTCGTTCCGCAGACCCACCCCGTTACATCGCAACGCCCGCCCGCGCTATTACCTACTTCGTTTTCGCTTAGCATTTTTACTGACTTTTTTTCTTTTTGCTCGGCTCCTAAGGGTTCTAGGGTGATGTTAACCCATAGCCGTTCTCAGAAATTGGACTATCAAATGTAAAAAAAAAACTGAGATCGAGCGCGTCCAAACAAACGAACAAAGTGTTCAGCTGTATTGTTAATATACATAGATAAATATAGATGAAATCATGCAATCAGTCACAAATATATCTTGACTCAGCCCTTATCCTCTGAACTGCCTTTAACAATGTTAGTTAATTTAATTTGACAGGTCCACTGAGTGTTGCCATATACTTATCAGACTGTGAAGTGACAAGACTGTGGAGCTTTATCGGAGACTGGTCCGACACCCTTAGAGATAGGAAGAATATTGGATACCATCTGGTATTTAAACATGATAAGGTAAGCTAAATCATTTTTTATCTATTTGGTTTCGTATCGTGGCTAAAATCGATCGAAGGTTAAGCTACGCTTGCCGAGGTCAGTTCATGGATGGGTGACCATTTATTACATATCGAGACCTCTCCGAGCTTCGGAAAGCTCGTTAAGCCGTTAGTCCTGGCGCATTTGTAAATCTTTGCTGTTGTTACGGTGTAGTCAGAAGCCCAACCACTGTCTTACCAAGGGGTATCATATTACCCAGTGACTGGGTTGTGGAGGTCAGATAGGCGGTCGCTCCATGTAGAATACTGTTTAGTTGCATCCGGTTAGACTGGAAGCTGACCCCAACATAGTTGAGGCCAAGAAGATGGTGACTGGAAGCATGAAATTTTGCACAAGAGTTCCATAAATAACGAAAGTGAGCACTACGGAAGGTTTTTGAGAACTGGGGTTATATAGGGGATGATCGTTCGTAATTTTTGCCAATTGAAAATCCCATCGGGTGCATCGCTTAAACATGATGCACTGTGCAAAAGTGATTGCGCTAGTCATCTTGTATAGCTCTTTCTCTTTCTCTCTTGATGACAGCTACAGTTTGTTAATTATACAGGTGCCTTACCCACTGAACTACCTCCGTAACATGGTACTCGAGAACGTGAGGAAAAGATGGCGCTAAATAACTTGTATAGCTCCATCTCTTTCTCTTTTAAAATCTACATGGTGTTATGACAGGTGCACTACCCAGTGAACTACCTCCGTAACGTGGCGTTGGAGAACGTGAACACGCCGTATGTGTTCCTAATGGACGTCGACTTCGTGCCTATGGCAGGCCTTTACGACCATCTGCGGAGCGCCATCCAGCTGGTCAACCCTTATCCGCAGAAGAAGGTATGTTCATGTTATTCCCAGCTAAACAAATATCAACCTTATTGTTGTAGAATTAAGTTGATTTCAGAATAACTGGTTCAGTAACAGTTAACAGCGCGCTTATTTCGTGGCAATAAGAGTGGTTTTCGTAGTTCAAGTGTTACATATCGTACACGTTGTGCTTCATAAAATTTTGTTGGAATCTTAACCTACATGACTGGGGCATAAAAAAAACTAAATGAGTACGATTCCAGTCTCAACGAAGTAGTTTTTGTAAACCTTAGCTGCAGATTTAAGTTTTGTCTATTTACTTTGACTTCTAATTTCACCCTAAAGTGCCATTTTAAAGCCATAAAAAATAGCTTATAAAATGTCCTTACTTCTTGTTGGTTATGTGTCCCTGTGATTCCCCGGTACTCTTCAATGATACTCTTACTCCGGTTTTAGATATGGTTTTATTATAAAAAAACAGTAACGTTATAATTTTTGTAGTTAATAGAAAATGAACACTGAACGCAGAGAGCAACAGATCCGAAGACCGATACACCAGCCGCTCCACGCACGGCGATTGGCCGAACTCGCGCCCGCGCATTGTCATTGGTAGTCTCCGCGCAGGCGCACAGCGATCGTTCGCCTTCGCGGCGCTGTTGCCATTCATTCGCGACGCGACGATCGACCGCCGCTCCTAACCGCTAGATGGCGTTACACGTCCAACACTTCTCATAGTAGACTACAGACTGAGGATTTTGTTCGCTCTTTCAATGTTAAAAGATGTATTTATTTTTTGTGCAGTGCCTAGTGGTAGCAGCGTTCGAGACGACCCGCTACCGCACGTCGGCCCCGCGCAGCAAGGCGGCCCTGCTGGCGCGCCTGGCGGGCGCGGCGCGCGACGTGCAGCCCTTCCGCGCGCGCGAGTGGCCGCGCGGCCACCGCGCCACCAACTACTCGCGCTGGGCCAGCGCCGCCGCGCCCTACGAGGTACGGCCAGATACGTCTAACTCAGTATAGTGGCCGCGCGGCCACCGCGCCACCAACTACTCGCGCTGGGCCAGCGCCGCCGCGCCCTACGAGGTACGGCCAGATACGTCTAACTCAGTATAGTGGCCGCGCGGCCACCGCGCCACCAACTACTCGCGCTGGGCCAGCGCCGCCGCGCCCTACGAGGTACGGCCAGATACGTCTAACTCAGTATAGTGGCCGCGCGGCCACCGCGCCACCAACTACTCGCGCTGGGCCAGCGCCGCCGCGCCCTACGAGGTACGGCCAGATACGTCTAACTCAGTATAGTGGCCGCGCGGCCACCGCGCCACCAACTACTCGCGCTGGGCCAGCGCCGCCGCGCCCTACGAGGTACGGCCAGATACGTCTAACTCAGTATAGTGGCCGCGCGGCCACCGCGCCACCAACTACTCGCGCTGGGCCAGCGCCGCCGCGCCCTACGAGGTACGGCCAGATACGTCTAACTCAGTATAGTGGCCGCGCGGCCACCGCGCCACCAACTACTCGCGCTGGGCCAGCGCCGCCGCGCCCTACGAGGTACGGCCAGATACGTCTAACTCAGTATAGTGGCCGCGCGGCCACCGCGCCACCAACTACTCGCGCTGGGCCAGCGCCGCCGCGCCCTACGAGGTACGGCCAGATACGTCTAACTCAGTATAGTGGCCGCGCGGCCACCGCGCCACCAACTACTCGCGCTGGGCCAGCGCCGCCGCGCCCTACGAGGTACGGCCAGATACGTCTAACTCAGTATAGTGGCCGCGCGGCCACCGCGCCACCAACTACTCGCGCTGGGCCAGCGCCGCCGCGCCCTACGAGGTACGGCCAGATACGTCTAACTCAGTATAGTGGCCGCGCGGCCACCGCGCCACCAACTACTCGCGCTGGGCCAGCGCCGCCGCGCCCTACGAGGTACGGCCAGATACGTCTAACTCAGTATAGTGGCCGCGCGGCCACCGCGCCACCAACTACTCGCGCTGGGCCAGCGCCGCCGCGCCCTACGAGGTACGGCCAGATACGTCTAACTCAGTATAGTGGCCGCGCGGCCACCGCGCCACCAACTACTCGCGCTGGGCCAGCGCCGCCGCGCCCTACGAGGTACGGCCAGATACGTCTAACTCAGTATAGTGGCCGCGCGGCCACCGCGCCACCAACTACTCGCGCTGGGCCAGCGCCGCCGCGCCCTACGAGGTACGGCCAGATACGTCTAACTCAGTATAGTGGCCGCGCGGCCACCGCGCCACCAACTACTCGCGCTGGGCCAGCGCCGCCGCGCCCTACGAGGTACGGCCAGATACGTCTAACTCAGTATAGTGGCCGCGCGGCCACCGCGCCACCAACTACTCGCGCTGGGCCAGCGCCGCCGCGCCCTACGAGGTACGGCCAGATACGTCTAACTCAGTATAGTGGCCGCGCGGCCACCGCGCCACCAACTACTCGCGCTGGGCCAGCGCCGCCGCGCCCTACGAGGTACGGCCAGATACGTCTAACTCAGTATAGTGGCCGCGCGGCCACCGCGCCACCAACTACTCGCGCTGGGCCAGCGCCGCCGCGCCCTACGAGGTACGGCCAGATACGTCTAACTCAGTATAGTGGCCGCGCGGCCACCGCGCCACCAACTACTCGCGCTGGGCCAGCGCCGCCGCGCCCTACGAGGTACGGCCAGATACGTCTAACTCAGTATAGTGGCCGCGCGGCCACCGCGCCACCAACTACTCGCGCTGGGCCAGCGCCGCCGCGCCCTACGAGGTACGGCCAGATACGTCTAACTCAGTATAGTGGCCGCGCGGCCACCGCGCCACCAACTACTCGCGCTGGGCCAGCGCCGCCGCGCCCTACGAGGTACGGCCAGATACGTCTAACTCAGTATAGTGGCCGCGCGGCCACCGCGCCACCAACTACTCGCGCTGGGCCAGCGCCGCCGCGCCCTACGAGGTACGGCCAGATACGTCTAACTCAGTATAGTGGCCGCGCGGCCACCGCGCCACCAACTACTCGCGCTGGGCCAGCGCCGCCGCGCCCTACGAGGTACGGCCAGATACGTCTAACTCAGTATAGTGGCCGCGCGGCCACCGCGCCACCAACTACTCGCGCTGGGCCAGCGCCGCCGCGCCCTACGAGGTACGGCCAGATACGTCTAACTCAGTATAGTGGCCGCGCGGCCACCGCGCCACCAACTACTCGCGCTGGGCCAGCGCCGCCGCGCCCTACGAGGTACGGCCAGATACGTCTAACTCAGTATAGTGGCCGCGCGGCCACCGCGCCACCAACTACTCGCGCTGGGCCAGCGCCGCCGCGCCCTACGAGGTACGGCCAGATACGTCTAACTCAGTATAGTGGCCGCGCGGCCACCGCGCCACCAACTACTCGCGCTGGGCCAGCGCCGCCGCGCCCTACGAGGTACGGCCAGATACGTCTAACTCAGTATAGTGGCCGCGCGGCCACCGCGCCACCAACTACTCGCGCTGGGCCAGCGCCGCCGCGCCCTACGAGGTACGGCCAGATACGTCTAACTCAGTATAGTGGCCGCGCGGCCACCGCGCCACCAACTACTCGCGCTGGGCCAGCGCCGCCGCGCCCTACGAGGTACGGCCAGATACGTCTAACTCAGTATAGTGGCCGCGCGGCCACCGCGCCACCAACTACTCGCGCTGGGCCAGCGCCGCCGCGCCCTACGAGGTACGGCCAGATACGTCTAACTCAGTATAGTGGCCGCGCGGCCACCGCGCCACCAACTACTCGCGCTGGGCCAGCGCCGCCGCGCCCTACGAGGTACGGCCAGATACGTCTAACTCAGTATAGTGGCCGCGCGGCCACCGCGCCACCAACTACTCGCGCTGGGCCAGCGCCGCCGCGCCCTACGAGGTACGGCCAGATACGTCTAACTCAGTATAGTGGCCGCGCGGCCACCGCGCCACCAACTACTCGCGCTGGGCCAGCGCCGCCGCGCCCTACGAGGTACGGCCAGATACGTCTAACTCAGTATAGTGGCCGCGCGGCCACCGCGCCACCAACTACTCGCGCTGGGCCAGCGCCGCCGCGCCCTACGAGGTACGGCCAGATACGTCTAACTCAGTATAGTGGCCGCGCGGCCACCGCGCCACCAACTACTCGCGCTGGGCCAGCGCCGCCGCGCCCTACGAGGTACGGCCAGATACGTCTAACTCAGTATAGTGGCCGCGCGGCCACCGCGCCACCAACTACTCGCGCTGGGCCAGCGCCGCCGCGCCCTACGAGGTACGGCCAGATACGTCTAACTCAGTATAGTGGCCGCGCGGCCACCGCGCCACCAACTACTCGCGCTGGGCCAGCGCCGCCGCGCCCTACGAGGTACGGCCAGATACGTCTAACTCAGTATAGTGGCCGCGCGGCCACCGCGCCACCAACTACTCGCGCTGGGCCAGCGCCGCCGCGCCCTACGAGGTACGGCCAGATACGTCTAACTCAGTATAGTGGCCGCGCGGCCACCGCGCCACCAACTACTCGCGCTGGGCCAGCGCCGCCGCGCCCTACGAGGTACGGCCAGATACGTCTAACTCAGTATAGTGGCCGCGCGGCCACCGCGCCACCAACTACTCGCGCTGGGCCAGCGCCGCCGCGCCCTACGAGGTACGGCCAGATACGTCTAACTCAGTATAGTGGCCGCGCGGCCACCGCGCCACCAACTACTCGCGCTGGGCCAGCGCCGCCGCGCCCTACGAGGTACGGCCAGATACGTCTAACTCAGTATAGTGGCCGCGCGGCCACCGCGCCACCAACTACTCGCGCTGGGCCAGCGCCGCCGCGCCCTACGAGGTACGGCCAGATACGTCTAACTCAGTATAGTGGCCGCGCGGCCACCGCGCCACCAACTACTCGCGCTGGGCCAGCGCCGCCGCGCCCTACGAGGTACGGCCAGATACGTCTAACTCAGTATAGTGGCCGCGCGGCCACCGCGCCACCAACTACTCGCGCTGGGCCAGCGCCGCCGCGCCCTACGAGGTACGGCCAGATACGTCTAACTCAGTATAGTGGCCGCGCGGCCACCGCGCCACCAACTACTCGCGCTGGGCCAGCGCCGCCGCGCCCTACGAGGTACGGCCAGATACGTCTAACTCAGTATAGTGGCCGCGCGGCCACCGCGCCACCAACTACTCGCGCTGGGCCAGCGCCGCCGCGCCCTACGAGGTACGGCCAGATACGTCTAACTCAGTATAGTGGCCGCGCGGCCACCGCGCCACCAACTACTCGCGCTGGGCCAGCGCCGCCGCGCCCTACGAGGTACGGCCAGATACGTCTAACTCAGTATAGTGGCCGCGCGGCCACCGCGCCACCAACTACTCGCGCTGGGCCAGCGCCGCCGCGCCCTACGAGGTACGGCCAGATACGTCTAACTCAGTATAGTGGCCGCGCGGCCACCGCGCCACCAACTACTCGCGCTGGGCCAGCGCCGCCGCGCCCTACGAGGTACGGCCAGATACGTCTAACTCAGTATAGTGGCCGCGCGGCCACCGCGCCACCAACTACTCGCGCTGGGCCAGCGCCGCCGCGCCCTACGAGGTACGGCCAGATACGTCTAACTCAGTATAGTGGCCGCGCGGCCACCGCGCCACCAACTACTCGCGCTGGGCCAGCGCCGCCGCGCCCTACGAGGTACGGCCAGATACGTCTAACTCAGTATAGTGGCCGCGCGGCCACCGCGCCACCAACTACTCGCGCTGGGCCAGCGCCGCCGCGCCCTACGAGGTACGGCCAGATACGTCTAACTCAGTATAGTGGCCGCGCGGCCACCGCGCCACCAACTACTCGCGCTGGGCCAGCGCCGCCGCGCCCTACGAGGTACGGCCAGATACGTCTAACTCAGTATAGTGGCCGCGCGGCCACCGCGCCACCAACTACTCGCGCTGGGCCAGCGCCGCCGCGCCCTACGAGGTACGGCCAGATACGTCTAACTCAGTATAGTGGCCGCGCGGCCACCGCGCCACCAACTACTCGCGCTGGGCCAGCGCCGCCGCGCCCTACGAGGTACGGCCAGATACGTCTAACTCAGTATAGTGGCCGCGCGGCCACCGCGCCACCAACTACTCGCGCTGGGCCAGCGCCGCCGCGCCCTACGAGGTACGGCCAGATACGTCTAACTCAGTATAGTGGCCGCGCGGCCACCGCGCCACCAACTACTCGCGCTGGGCCAGCGCCGCCGCGCCCTACGAGGTACGGCCAGATACGTCTAACTCAGTATAGTGGCCGCGCGGCCACCGCGCCACCAACTACTCGCGCTGGGCCAGCGCCGCCGCGCCCTACGAGGTACGGCCAGATACGTCTAACTCAGTATAGTGGCCGCGCGGCCACCGCGCCACCAACTACTCGCGCTGGGCCAGCGCCGCCGCGCCCTACGAGGTACGGCCAGATACGTCTAACTCAGTATAGTGGCCGCGCGGCCACCGCGCCACCAACTACTCGCGCTGGGCCAGCGCCGCCGCGCCCTACGAGGTACGGCCAGATACGTCTAACTCAGTATAGTGGCCGCGCGGCCACCGCGCCACCAACTACTCGCGCTGGGCCAGCGCCGCCGCGCCCTACGAGGTACGGCCAGATACGTCTAACTCAGTATAGTGGCCGCGCGGCCACCGCGCCACCAACTACTCGCGCTGGGCCAGCGCCGCCGCGCCCTACGAGGTACGGCCAGATACGTCTAACTCAGTATAGTGGCCGCGCGGCCACCGCGCCACCAACTACTCGCGCTGGGCCAGCGCCGCCGCGCCCTACGAGGTACGGCCAGATACGTCTAACTCAGTATAGTGGCCGCGCGGCCACCGCGCCACCAACTACTCGCGCTGGGCCAGCGCCGCCGCGCCCTACGAGGTACGGCCAGATACGTCTAACTCAGTATAGTGGCCGCGCGGCCACCGCGCCACCAACTACTCGCGCTGGGCCAGCGCCGCCGCGCCCTACGAGGTACGGCCAGATACGTCTAACTCAGTATAGTGGCCGCGCGGCCACCGCGCCACCAACTACTCGCGCTGGGCCAGCGCCGCCGCGCCCTACGAGGTACGGCCAGATACGTCTAACTCAGTATAGTGGCCGGGCGGCCACCGCGCCACCAACTACTCGCGCTGGGCCAGCGCCGCCGCGCCCTACGAGGTACGGCCAGATACGTCTAACTCAGTATAGTGGCCGCGCGGCCACCGCGCCACCAACTACTCGCGCTGGGCCAGCGCCGCCGCGCCCTACGAGGTACGGCCAGATACGTCTAACTCAGTATAGTGGCCGCGCGGCCACCGCGCCACCAACTACTCGCGCTGGGCCAGCGCCGCCGCGCCCTACGAGGTACGGCCAGATACGTCTAACTCAGTATAGTGGCCGCGCGGCCACCGCGCCACCAACTACTCGCGCTGGGCCAGCGCCGCCGCGCCCTACGAGGTACGGCCAGATACGTCTAACTCAGTATAGTGGCCGCGCGGCCACCGCGCCACCAACTACTCGCGCTGGGCCAGCGCCGCCGCGCCCTACGAGGTACGGCCAGATACGTCTAACTCAGTATAGTGGCCGCGCGGCCACCGCGCCACCAACTACTCGCGCTGGGCCAGCGCCGCCGCGCCCTACGAGGTACGGCCAGATACGTCTAACTCAGTATAGTGGCCGCGCGGCCACCGCGCCACCAACTACTCGCGCTGGGCCAGCGCCGCCGCGCCCTACGAGGTACGGCCAGATACGTCTAACTCAGTATAGTGGCCGCGCGGCCACCGCGCCACCAACTACTCGCGCTGGGCCAGCGCCGCCGCGCCCTACGAGGTACGGCCAGATACGTCTAACTCAGTATAGTGGCCGCGCGGCCACCGCGCCACCAACTACTCGCGCTGGGCCAGCGCCGCCGCGCCCTACGAGGTACGGCCAGATACGTCTAACTCAGTATAGTGGCCGCGCGGCCACCGCGCCACCAACTACTCGCGCTGGGCCAGCGCCGCCGCGCCCTACGAGGTACGGCCAGATACGTCTAACTCAGTATAGTGGCCGCGCGGCCACCGCGCCACCAACTACTCGCGCTGGGCCAGCGCCGCCGCGCCCTACGAGGTACGGCCAGATACGTCTAACTCAGTATAGTGGCCGCGCGGCCACCGCGCCACCAACTACTCGCGCTGGGCCAGCGCCGCCGCGCCCTACGAGGTACGGCCAGATACGTCTAACTCAGTATAGTGGCCGGGCGGCCACCGCGCCACCAACTACTCGCGCTGGGCCAGCGCCGCCGCGCCCTACGAGGTACGGCCAGATACGTCTAACTCAGTATAGTGGCCGCGCGGCCACCGCGCCACCAACTACTCGCGCTGGGCCAGCGCCGCCGCGCCCTACGAGGTACGGCCAGATACGTCTAACTCAGTATAGTGGCCGCGCGGCCACCGCGCCACCAACTACTCGCGCTGGGCCAGCGCCGCCGCGCCCTACGAGGTACGGCCAGATACGTCTAACTCAGTATAGTGGCCGCGCGGCCACCGCGCCACCAACTACTCGCGCTGGGCCAGCGCCGCCGCGCCCTACGAGGTACGGCCAGATACGTCTAACTCAGTATAGTGGCCGCGCGGCCACCGCGCCACCAACTACTCGCGCTGGGCCAGCGCCGCCGCGCCCTACGAGGTACGGCCAGATACGTCTAACTCAGTATAGTGGCCGCGCGGCCACCGCGCCACCAACTACTCGCGCTGGGCCAGCGCCGCCGCGCCCTACGAGGTACGGCCAGATACGTCTAACTCAGTATAGTGGCCGCGCGGCCACCGCGCCACCAACTACTCGCGCTGGGCCAGCGCCGCCGCGCCCTACGAGGTACGGCCAGATACGTCTAACTCAGTATAGGGCTACAAGTTTACTTTGGCGTGTGGCCAAAATCGGTACAAACGCCGCCATGTTGTTTCTTGAATACATTTCACAAAAGAATTGCACAAATATTTACAAACTGCGCCCCCTTGTCAACGTCATGCGAGTGCCAAAAGATCCTTGTACTATACTGTCCCTTGACTTCACGCGACGTGCGTATAAGACGAACCGTATTTGCTTAGTTCTTTTCCATTTGTACAAAATAACGATTTTTTGTTCCTTCCCTACTTTTCTCTTTTTTAAATAAACGAGTTTCTCTGTAGGACTATCACTACCTCCAGAAGAAAAAGAGTATGTATGTATATTTAAACATATAAAAAAATAAAATTTTCAACGTGTTGCTCCCGGAATTAGGAGAATGTAATTCCGGGAGGTTGTAGGTGTTGTGACAAGCTATACTCTAAGTGATAGAAATAAGACTAAAATTATTTTCCTAATATTTCAGGTCGAGTGGCAGTCGGACTACGAGCCGTATTTAGTGGTTCACAGATCAGTGCCCAAGTACGATACGAGATTCTCTGGTTTTGGCTGGAATAAGGTGAGTTATTTATTATACTAAACTATTTTGTCTATGGGAAGCTTGAGCCCGGTGTAAAGAAGCTTCTCTGGTCGGCAAATCTGCTGTATAATCTTTTTTGAACTCTTTTGTTAACTTTGGTCATCTTCCTATATGATGCAACTGAAAACATTGTGGAAACTTATAACTTAACTGGTCCAAGCAGTCACACACCCTCATCCACACACACCCTCACTCACACACCACCTCGCTCACACACACCCTCATTCGTACTACCACTCCAGACTGCACCGCACCTCAACACAATACACAGTTTGCATGTTTTTTATTTTTGCATGTTTACTATTTTCATTAATTAAATTATTAGTAAACATCAAAAAAAAAAAAACAAAGTTAGTTAAACTGTACACGTGTCATAGTTAAGTATGGAGCAATGTTTTTCTGTTTTAAACTTGTATTTTTTTTCAATTTCATGTGTTCTTTTCGAAACACCCAACGGTCATAATTAGTCGAGATCCCTCTCGTTGTTCACAATGTCCCCGCCCCCGCAGGTGTCGCACAGCGTGGAGCTGCGCGCGCAGGGCTACCGCTGCGTGGTGCTGCCGGGCGCCTTCGTGCTGCACACGCCGCACGCGCCCTCGCAGGACATCACGGCCTTCCGCGCAGACCCGCACTATCGCATGTGAGTGTTATCAGCCATATGTTCGTCACCTTGAGGTGGATGCTCCGAGGTAGCCCGCAAAATTCAAATTTTCTTACGTTTTTTGCAATTTGCTGATCAGTACTAAGTTGTACGTTGGTTAAAATATGATTCGCGGCCGTAACAAATATGTATTTGCAGAATTATAATCATTAAAGTCATCAACACAACTCTCTAAGATCAAGTAATCCTACTGAATGACTATTTCATGAAATGTTGACATTTTAGGATTATGCTAACTTAACAAGTTGTATTACTGATTCTAATGATTATAATTCTGTAAATACATATTTGTTACGGCCGCGAATCATATTTTAATCAACGTAAAACTTAGTGCTGCCCAGCAAATTGCAAAAAACGTAAGAAAATTTGAATTTCGCCGGCTACCTTGGAGCATCCACCTTAATGGCGGTTTTTGTCTGCTCATTGCACAATAGAATCTGCTTTACCGACTCAACATTATAAATTCACTCGCCCCGTTGGTCCGCCCTGTTGGTCTCATGGTCGCGAGCGCGACTGCTGAGCGTGGAGTCCTGGGCTCAATTCCAAGGTCGAGCAAAGTATTCATTGGTTTTTTCTATTAGGAATTACTTAGTAACAGTCCGGAGTTTGGAAGCTGCGGTATGCTACCCCAATGCCTTGGAAAGCACGTTAAGCCGTCGTAAGCGGTCGTGTCGGATTGCCTGCCGTCCCATCGGACTATGAGCGCGAGTAGCAAAATTTAATCTATCTACATATATATAAAAATGAATCCCTATTTCCCTTGGTCACGTCATAACTTGAGAACGACTGTACCGATTTCATCCATCTTTTTTTTTAAGTTTTCTAATACTTTGTAGAAGGTTTTTACAGAAAAAAAAATCAAGAAAGTTGTTTCACGCGGACGAAGTCGCGGGCAAAAGCTAGTATTATAATAAAACCCTTTATCCCCATTTCAGATGCCTAGCTTTACTGAAACAGGAATTCATGGAAGATCTCAAGAGGAAATATAATGTAACGTTTGAACAGCCGTCTAAACCCGACCCTGTATACCTAGCGCAGGCCAAGAGCATCATATTCAACCAGGCTGGCGACCAGGAGGTAAACTGACTGTTGTACATTATTTTATACTGTGGTAGTCTTTATTACACAATAATTAAGGGCTGATTTTACCAAAGTCTTTTATCCTTGGAAGAATTGACGTACAACGGGACAAGGATCTTTTGGCGCGTGGCCATAATCAGAACTAATTTTGCTATCTTGTTTTTTCAACACATTTCATAAAACCATTCATTCAAGCGCCTTCAAAAAATCCTTGTAGCAGTCTAAGGGACTACTCACACTTATTCGGCTCTATTCAGCTTATGCCCATAGAACACAACGATTTTGTATGGAGACGCGTACGCATCCGTTCAGCTTTCCGCGTCTATTCAGCTTTCGCGGCAAACAAGTATAAAATGAGGACAAATGTGTTATTACCATGCGAGTGCTATAGATAGAGTTCAGCGCTGTTGGAACAGCGCTATACACGGATGGTTCTCGACTCCTTATCGACATTATTATTACGTTATCATTATTCACTTAGGATTGAGGAAGTTCGGACGTCGGACTTCAAAAGTAAAGTAATTATAATTATTTTATTTTTACGAAATAAAATGATGAACGAAGAGAAACTTATATTGCTAGTGCAAAAATATTCTTGCTTGTACGATATTAGTTCGTCACATTATAGCGATCAACAGAGAAAAAATAATGCTTGGGAAGAGAGAAGCGTTTCAGCGGAGATAACACGCTATGACGGCTTTTCTCATTCTTACGACTCTGTACGCGACTGATAGAAGCAGAACTGTATAAGTGTGACCAAAATCGTTCAGCAAAACGCGAATGGGGCTGAATAAGTGTGAGTAGTCCCTAAGAGATGATTTTATCAATATTTTATCCGTATCTAAATTAATTCGCAGGATAAAATTTGGTAAAAAAGCTTTGTCAAATTCGGCCCTAAACCGTGAAAAATATTTGAAATAGATAAATGGTAAAAAATGCCCCAAAAGTTATTATTAAGCGTTTATGAAAACTGCGAAAGTTTGTTTTTGACATTCGTTAAATATATTATTAGTATAATTATAGTAAATTGTTTAAACACCTCCGAATGAGTTCGAGTTAACTTGACGGTTAATTTATCTGGTGGATAGTGCTTATCCAAGGATAGGAACAGGGCCTAAGAATTTTAAATTAATTAATAATTAATTTTCGGGTACGAACTTACCCGAAAATAAAAGATTAGGTACCTACGTCTTATGTTTTGCGAGTATCATACAGCGCCATGCGGATCTATTGCTAAACAAATATCACCTTTGCACACATTGGAAAAGGAGTCAATTAAAACACCGTACAAGAAATCTAACTCTTTAAAAAATAAAGAAAAAGATAGTTTTAGTGTGAGAGAGAGAGAGTTATATCTTTCTTCTCTCTCATGTAACGAAATGTGCCTAAACGTGACGCGTCCTTGAAATTTCACTCTCAATTCTCGTCCAATTATTGAATCGCCGCCTAAGAAGTTTCACTTCAAAAAAGAACATCGCGCTCTTGTCCGCTTTATTCGACTTTATTTCAACGAGTGCAGTGTTGCGATTTGTTTTGCAATGAAAAGGTGGTCTGCGCTTTGCCAGATCTTACAAAAACTCAACCACGTAGGTAAGCCATATCGCAACTGGTTTCGAAGAAAATAGTAATTATAAAAGTCATCCATTTATTATAACTATAATGTTGTCAAAATGTTGTGAATTAATTATTTTTTAAAACGTATTGTAAATCATTATTTATAAGAATATTGTGTTATATTTTTAATAAGTAAAGCCAGCCAGTTGAAAAGGGTAATTTGCCCATGATGAAATGGAATTATATTTATTTTCTGTAAGTAGATCATATATGTTTACATGTCCTTATCACCTATGCTCCATTCGGAATAAGATTAGACATTTGAATAAACCTTTTTTACAGTCCGTTCAACCGATTTTGACTTCTATTGCGTTGGTGGCATGACAGATGGCAGCTGCAGTAAATAGTTGGTATTGTAACCACTCTTTTATTTTAAAGCCATCGTTATGCCTACGGAATAGAAGTTAAAATCGGTTGAACGGACTGTAAAGAAGGTTTGGTTAAATGTATAATCTTATTCCGAATGGAGGTTAAGTTGTTGTATACCAGTGTCATTGGATTTCAAACCGAACCGAGGACATACCGTCCGTTTACAGTTATTTTACCTCTGACAGCACCACCGCCAACCTAACAGCAACCTTATTGTGACGAGAATAAAGATCACAAAGATTTTGACAGACTGTCAATGGCAGCAACCCAACAGCAAACTTATTAGAATGAGAATAAGGATCATTGTGATTGGGACAGTGATGCAAAATCTATATCTTCTATTTATACTAATAATAAAGCTGAAGAGTTTATTTGTTTGTTTGTTTGAACGCGCTAATCTCTGGAACTACCAGTAGGATTTGAAAAATTCTTTTTGCATTTGGTAGCCCAATTCTTGATGAAAGCTATAGGCTACTTAACATGCTATGACCCTTAGGAGAGGAGCAAAAAGGAAAAAAGTAAAAAAACGAGAATGAAGTAATAACGCGGTTGGTGATTTGATGCGATGTGGTGTGTCGGGGGTACAAGAAGGTAGCGGACCATGTCGCGTCAAGTTTAAAATTACTATAGTATTTTTATCTCAAGAAGCGACGCGCGCTTTACTTGTGATTACCAAGTGTACAAAAACGCTGTGAATGTGTGAGTAAGTGGGGGAGCTCTCGTTACCGTCCGAGACAATGGCGAAGTCGGAAGTGTGTCTGTGTGTTATATGCTGCCACTACTCGTCGTCACCAACACATTCGCAGCGTGTTTTACACTTGGTTACCAGAAGTAAAACGCGCGCTTCATGAGATAAAAATACTGTAGTAACATTTGCATTATCAGAATAATGTCTCCAAAAAAATGTTTCGAGTTAATAAACCGTCAGAAAATGTTTTTTCTATAAATAAATTGCTACACGTAGATGGAAATACTATGCACTTTCTATACTTTTGAGAGCCATTTCACGTTTTTGCGCAAATATCTAAGACTTTAGTCGCCTAATTTACCATCTTAAAACGTAAAACTCTGGCATTGTTGAATGCACGTTAAAAAAAGACTAGTCTTTTGTATTGATACTTCATGGCACGTTAAATTAAAAAAAGAAAAACAATCTAATCCCTTTTCATTGATTAATATTAATAAAACAATTTTAATTTTCCGTAACGGAACGGATTTTTAACAATTTTGCCGCCGTGTTTTGTTTTTTTATTTACATTTTTAAATTTTGAAAATAGAATAAAAGAGGTTTCAATCTGTATATAAACTTTTTATGGAAACTAAAAAGATTTTAAACTATAAATTCGTAAATAAAATTTAGGATTAAGGTTTCCCTAGATTCTGTTGATGTGGGTATATTTGTATTCTTTTTATTATTCTAAAAAGCTTTAATATATTAATAGACTGTATAAATAAATAACCTTTATGCATAAATCTCAAACCACGAGTTTTTTTTGACATTACGATTATAACGGCTCAAGATGGTTTAGTCCGTCTCGACATTCGCCCTGCACTGTTTGCGTTGCGTATGTGTGGATAGGTACGCACACATACACAATGCTGCGATCTTTTACCTAAACTTAGAAAAAATTGTGAAATGGCTCATAAGAAACTCGATCACAGAAACGAGTTCTAATTTTGTTTAGTCATAGAAATAATTCTAACAAATTCGCAACGTCAATAAATGAGATAGTTCCTTATTTAATAGTTTTAGAATATTTTTTTTTTTTTTTTTATCAGGCAGCACAATGCATTTCTTTATACTTTAAGAAAACAAGTGAATCTATTTTAATTTAAAAGGGGTTTTTCCCAGACTGCAGAAAAGGGCTTATGTTTTTTAATTATACATTTTGAAAATGTCGCCATTGCCCGGTAAATAGTTGGAGCCTATAATGTTTCTTCTGCTGGGACACAGGCGTCCTCTCTGTGAGAGGGAGTACGCCATAATCCACCAAGCGGGCCCAGTGCGGGTTGGTGGAAGGCAAATCTCTTCGAATTTTTGGTTCTACGCCATGCTGGTTTCCTCACGATGTTGATAGATCAATTATTATAGTCGTTTTTTTCAGTTGGCAACATTAGCCGGGGAGTGACGTAAATAGATACGTACTGTTGTGTTATAGTCCGTAATATTGTTGTATATTATAAAAAAAAACATACATAGATCATTATTTTTACTTTTTTAATTCCTGTTATTTCATTTGTTCCTTGCAAAACCAAAGAAATGTGAATATGTATATTTGAATATAGAACTTGGTTTAACCACTTTTGTAATCAATCAGATATTTTAAACACTAACTTAATATAATGGACATATCGTTGTACAGAAAAAAAAAATCTACGTTCGCGATTGACTTGCCAAACATGTAAACAAATATAAATTATTGGAAAAATAAATTTAACTCCTACACAATAAAGTTCAGTTTACGCTACAACTTTAAACATTTTTAAGACTTTTTAAATAATTCTTGCCACTCTGAAATCAACTTAATTGCCACTGAAATAAAGTTTATATTTGTTTAACTTGAAATAACATAAAATGGAAACGTAAATTTGAATAGAACTTAGAAGATCTGCGCAAATACCCAATGTTATGTTAATAGCTGTTTATTTTGAAAGTCTACGCGTATGGAACAAGAAATTTTATATTTTTCTATCGCTACTTAATTATTTTTTATATATAATATTAGCCGCATTATAATTTGTGACGAACAAAACATTGAACGTTTTTTTACAAAATGCTCTCACATTTTATGCATTTTTACAATTAGGTACATCGCCCCTGTTTTTTTGTTTGTTTATGTTGAAATTCAAGTTTATATATTTAAGTAGATATGCAATAAATATAATAAGTTACCTTTTTAATTTAATTATATTTTTCGCCAAAGATTGTATTATTTTTGAGTATTTTAATTAAGTAATTTAAATGGTACTTCACAACGTTGTACGTACAGCCAAGGCGACACATTGGCCAATTAATGTATTAAGAGTTAAATATTTTTACGTAATATTTGAATATTGCAAGAATAAAAAAATATACAAAGAAAAGAGTTTTATTTATTAAACCTAAAAAAACATTATGAATATCACACACATATTAATATTCTGATTTAAATAATATCCCATTATTTATTAGTCTTCGTAGGATCAATAACTTTCAATGCCAACCATCTTCGACTCAGCATTGGTAAACAAATTATTACTGTTAGGATTCTCCTTGGTGGTCAACAGCCAAAGCAAGACGACAATCTGGAAATCCATGTCTTGTATATCCTTTTTCAAATTCGTCACCGCCTTCTTTGCTGTCACCAACGGAGAATTGTCATTCATTGATGAGCCCTTAGATTCTGTTCTCTGCTTTATAGTTTCTACTTTAGATGTTAATTCGTTCAGTACTTCTTGTCTCTCTGTCACTCCTACACTAACATCTTTATATTCATTCGTAACTTTGCTCAACTCGTCGAGCAAAGATCCGTATTCTCGAACCAACGGCTCGAACTGTTCGTTCAAAATGTTCTCTCTAGCTGATATCTTGTCCATAACGGAACTAATGTTTCCATGTAGCTTATTTAATTGAGAACCTGTTGTTTTGAATCTTTCAAACAGTTCGTCTCTATAAGTCCTCATTTGAGAATGTCTTGCTCTCCAATCGCGACCGTCTGCTGAGATTTTTAACCTCAAAGCGGGTGCTACTCTTTCTAATTCTAACTTCCACGCTTCCCAATCGTGGACTTTTTTAACCGAGCTGGTTTCTTTTTCTTCTACGTCAAACTCTTGTTCGGACTCTCCGGAATATATCGCCATTTCTTCCTCGACTTTGTCTAGTAATATTTCAGTCTCATCTTCAACTTGATCAACATCGTCTGCAGCTTCTTCAGGCTCGGGGATATCCACAATTGGCTGCTGCCATTCAAACCCCTCTGTCTTTAAAGCTTCGTCAGCTAAAACGTTTAATATGTAGCACACTTGTTCACCGTAGCCCTGTTTTAGTTTGTGCGAAGAGAAATCAACAACGATCTCTTTTACCTTTAAAATATCGAGGATGGTAGCAATAATACTGTTTGGATCATCCTCCTCGTTGGGCTGTTCGAATTCTTTGCCAGTTTTCCTGATAAGCCATGCGGCAGTAGATGCAAACACGTAGAACTGCTCACCGGGATTCGTGCTAGTTATAAAATAGTATCTACTCATCGGTTTCATTTTGATTTGCGAACGTAACTCGGTGTCGATTTTTAGTAAGCGCAGTTTGTCCATTAATTTTAAATCCATTTTTCGTATTCTTATAACGTACCCACGACGCACTCAAATTATTTATTATATTTCCACTGTCATGTTTATGTTTGGCACGCGTTACCATAGCAACGCGGTTTGCGTTGCCATACATAAAAAACACGAAAAAAAATGGCAGTAGGTTTGCTAACCTTAGACTGCATAAATTATCTTATCTTTTATTTCTTGCTTTTAATTTGATTTTATTGCGCGAACGAGAGTTATTAGATCTGGATTGTCAGAAGACCCGCGTCGATATTGTAAGCTTCCTCCTACCGCGATATTAATAAAAATGAACCAAACAAAGTTTTAGATATTTTTTAATTAGCTTAATTAAATCACATAGCCTCGAAATATAAACAAGTGGAAAAATGGGCAAAGAACAAAACAAAAATAAAAAAAAAGTTGTGTTAAATGGCACTGTATAAAAGACAAAGACAATAAAATATATAAGAAATTTATTCATATGTATTTATTGTTGTCATGTTACACTAAACACAAAGGTATTAAATATATTTATTTATATCTAAAGTTATTTCAATGGTGGGATTATTCATGGATTCCAAATAATGGTAGTAAAAATTGTAAGTAGTTGGTCAAACCTTAATATATAGAATCATTCAAGTTACATCGAATTAAACAGGGAAGTTCTTATCAATAATTAAGTAAATCACACATATTTCTGTTTTGATCTCCATAGTCATAATTAAAGTGTTAGTATAAAAGTTTTGAAAAAGCAGTTAACACTATTTTGTACATAAAATATAGCTACTATTTTGCATACTTAAGTACATACAATATAAAACTTACAAATACACGCTCTACTAAGTTATTTAAATCTAATTATTCCTAAATTATGAATATAATAAACCATTTCCCAAAACAGTATTATTTTGAAAAATAATTTATTTTATGGCTGATTTTTCAATGTCATTTTTTATTCGTGGAATAATTTTGTCGTCTGACAGATTTTGCATGGAAGAACTGTCAAAAATTCAAAATTATTCCTCGGAGAAAATTATCTGGTGTTGACAAAATCGGCCCTTAATCAACCATAGCGCGGCAACATTATTCCGTTGATATTTCAAATCTCGAACCTTCTGTGTGCTGGTCCTTTTTACCTTTTTTCCAATTTGATCATTGTCTTTTGGCACTGTCTTGCTTTCTGTCACCGCGGCCATTTTGGATTCCTCTAACTTAATCGATTTCTGTCTCCCCAGCAAACGGCCGGGCTTGTGACCTGTTCACTGGCTGGTTGTAAGGAGTAGCATACGGGTATTGGTCTGGACTATCCGCCACGCCCACGGGGTCCGTTGGCTCAGGAGTATCTTCCGTCGTATCTTTCTTGTAGGGTATGCTCTCATCGTCCGAGTTTATTCGGAGAGACTCTTCAGGGTCCAGTGGTCTGGGGAGAGATTGAATCATGTTATTTAACGTGATTAAGAACTTAATAAAAGAGGTCGTATCATGCCTACTCTTTATGAGGAGGAGGCCGTAATCCACCAGGGCGGGCAGTAGGGGTGCTTTTCACATGACTTTTGAATGTTTGGTTTTAGGATGGTTTTAGGTTTTGTTACTATGTTTTAAAAGCAGAGGTAACAAAATGAATTGCACACAGTAAAGTGCATGCCTGTCCAGGTTCGAATCCACGACCATACTATTCGTAAGTCGGAATGCTCACTAAAACCTTTTCCGTATTCGTTTAGCTTCTTATCCTGCGATTTCTCCTTGGTTTTCTCTACCATACATTTTTTCGAGAATTCGTGGACATGATCGAATTTATATATGCAAAATAAAAAAAAAATGCTTTTGCAATAACAATAATTTTGACTAGATTGCCTAGATTTCAAAGTTTCACTTACTTAATAGTCAAGAAGGTATTCTCATCCTTTTCCTCGGCCTTCCTGCGCAGGAGTAGCCTCCAGGCGATACAGATCAACACGATCATGATGGGCACCATCACGGCGCTGATAATGCCCCATGTCGAGCCCAGGGTGCGGGAGGAATACTCCTGTTTGCCTGGGGTTTGGAAGAATAGGTCAGTTTTTATGCTTTTTGGACCAAAGAAACGTTGCATGGATTTGTGAAAGATGATATGGCTAGAAAAACGACTCATATAGAAGTATGAAAAAAAAACATGGTGCACCGGCGCCATATAAATTGGGATAAGCATAACGAGGGACAATTTTGGAAAGTACACAATTTTATGGTCAGTTTAGTAAAGTAATTTATACCGGGAGAGTTAGTCTCACATGGCAAATGATTGGTTCCTGAAAGGCTAATCAAAGTAATTTTTTGAGTGACTGTTAAACTCATTTCAAGTGCTTTGATCGGCTCTTGTTATTTTGAAGCATGATCAAAAAAAAAAAAAAAAACTAAACCAAAATACAGATAAACCTGCATGTCAGAAGCTAGGTGGACTGTTGCAATTGGTAGTTTCCTACGGAGAAGAGCCGGCAAGAAACTCCACGGTAACTCTTTTAAAATGTTTTCAAATGTGGGTTTAAAAAGAGTTTAACAGTCTATTTTAGTTTAACAGACAGTTCTATTAGCTTGTGTAATTTAGCTTTTTAGAATAGGTATGGGTAAATAAATGTTAATGTAGGGCTATAAGTATGTAATAATACTCTGGAAAAGTAGTCCACATGAGTCAAAAATATTTCTGCTAAAAATGAAAATGTTATTACAAAAGTAGGTCAAATGGTGTTAATCTACCATTGACTGTGTTCCAACGAAAAACAAAAAAAACACGGCCCTTATAACGCAATTTATCAACAAACACCGATACGTTATCAAAAAAAGATATCACGCTAATGCAAATAAAAAAATAAATGATAAACGTACCTGTTCATATGACCTGGTTTTTTATGTACACTAGATAAGAAAGCAAGTAATAACCATAGATATTAGGAAGAAGGAAAATAATAACTCATCACAATTCAGAGAAAATTTCTATTCATCATCAACGTCATTCCTTGCTTTCTTACCTAAAACAACATCACGTGGAAGTTACTCTACCGAAATGGGAACAGAAATTTCCTCTTCATGTGACTCCGTAAGATTTAAAATAAATTTATTCAAAATTAATAGAATTTACAAACATATAACAACAACGATGGGAAACTCACGAAAGTCCATTAAAACCTAAATTAAATTAAAGTAAATAATGTGCAAAGTACTAGAATAATGTGCCACTTATTACGTGACCTATCTAAATCTTAAGCTACTCCTGAAAATGTCATTCGTAAATGGGCAGTGAATTGTTCACCTATTCTTCGACCAAGGGGGTTTTCTTGGTCGAAGACCCTATTCCTTACTTTTCTAAGTTTGTCAGACCATGGTAGAGCGAGGGCTCATGGTAGTTACTTCCATACTAGGTGGGTCAATAAGCGTCTCCATAGATTTTCCCTTTTGCGGTGGCATCGTAAAAGTTTGAATGGAATCTGCAGGAGCACTTTTGGGAGGATCCGGTAATCCAGGGTTATTAAAAGTATTCCTAGGACTATTATCTGAGGTAGGACTTATCGGTGGTGAGTATATTTCGGAATATGTCGGGGAATATGTGGAGGGAATAGGGCTATATTGACCCTCGTACTTTGGAACGTATGGGTCTTCAGAATCTTTCGTCGAATATCCTGAGTCACTAGGCAATGCCCTACGACCTAACTGACGTGGTCTGCTTAAGTATTCTATGTCTTTTGCAGGTCGAGTTAGAGTTGAATCTCGGTTGGATTCAGTGTCGGAAGGAGACGTTATAGATAATAAATCCTCTTCGGACAGATCCCACAGTTTTTCGGGGAAATCTACATCGGGTGCGTTCGGGATAGGTTCGTTGGTTCGGTATGTCTTGTCGTAAGCCCTACGCTTTTTAGGATTTGATTTGTCAGATTTGTTGGAGTCGCTCTTGTTTGAATCTGGGTACCCTATGCCTGAACTGTCGCCATCTGTGGGCATAGGTGGGGGCGGGGGGGCAGCCCTAGTAATAGGAGCCGCCTTAGTCATTGGGGTCTCCTCAGTAGGAGTGTCGGGTAATTGAGGTTTTTTATCAGAGGATGTGCTACGTGAAGTGGTAGATTTCATGGTATCCGTGAGGTTTCCCATCGATGCTGTTCTTAAGTTTAGTCTGGATGCTGATTTTGAGCGCGGTATGTCTTCGAAATGGAAGCCCTCTTTGCCTTCGGACCTGGGTTTGTACCAGCACCAAAACCACAGAAGGCAGATCAACAGTCCTAACGGTAGAATAACTGCCAGAATGATGGCCCACGTCATAAACAGAGCGCGCTGAGAGTATTCTTGGTTACCTGGATATTATAAAACGTTGTGTTACTGAACGCTTGTTTGAGAGAATACAATAATAATAATATATAATATACAATATAATCTGCTGGGACATAGGACTCCTCTGGACGAGAAGGAGAGGGCCGTAATCCACCACGCGGGTCCAGTGCGGTTTGGCAGATGTCACATGACTTAGAATTTTTGTTTCTAACATATGCCGGTTTCCACACGATGTTTTCCTTCACCGTTTTGAGAGCAGTGGTGATGAAATAAATTACACAAAGTAGAGCGCCTGTCTGGGTTCGAACCTACAACTTGTACTCGCGGCCGTTAGCACTGGGCCACCATTGCACCAGGTACAGTACGCAGCTGCTAATGTGGCCCATTGAGTTTAAAAAAAGGCTTTGCAGCAAGATCTTTATCCCACTTTTATAAGAGTTAAATTTTAGCCCACTCCCTCTCACAGAGAGGAGGCCTGTGTCCCAGCAGTGGGAACATCATAGGCTGATTATGCAGTTTTAGAAAGATACTGTGACGCCGGATTCCGTTGGGACAGTATCTTTATAAAACTCAATGTTCTTAACGTTCGGGTACTGTAACTGCTTTAGCAATATTTTAGTTGTGACCTCGTTTGTGTTATGATTTCATCTCTAACTTGCAATAATTTTACCTTTGGGTAAACATGAAACGAAGTCACAATTCAACATTGAATACTTAAGTATTAAAATATTGTTTAATCACTTAAGGAAAATTAAATTCCTGAAAAATTGATTCTCCAATTCACTCCTGGGCCCGTATTCTCTATGACACAATGAACAAAACCGCGCGAAATGTACGCGAAGTTGGCGTGATTAGCTAATAAATTGACGTGGTTTCGAAGTAAGGAATCATTGAGTGGTCATAGTTCATAGTGAATTGGGGCCCTATTGAGTGATCCTATTACAACTGTTTCACTAACAAAAACTCCAAAGTACTTACGTAGACACTCCGTGTATCCATAATCCGGTAGGTTCCACCGCCCGTCTTCCTCGCACACACGACGCTTGTCGCCGATCAGAATGAAGTCTTGGTTACACTCGAAGTTCACCTATCAATGCACAATACATTTGTAAATCCCAAAAGGAATAATATAATAGGAAAGACTGTTTGTTTGTAACTAAAACTGTTTAGAACGCAGCAAATTTTGTTGCAGAATATTTTTAAAAGGTTAAATATGTATATCGGATTACTCAGTAACTGGGTTGTGCGGTCAGATAGGCAGTCGCTCTATGTAAAATATACTAGTATTCATATGCACTCGATTAGATTGAAACGCGACCCCAACATAGTTGGCAAGAGGTTAGGTAGATGATGCTAATATTTTAATGTTATTGGGTGGCAACAAACGAGGAATGGCTAGCCTGATGGTAAGGAGTCACCACCGCATGTGGACATCTGCAATACCAGAGGCATCGCATATGCGTTGCCATTCCAAAGACAAAGCTGTAGGTAATGCATGTAATCACACCGATATCCTACAAACCGGAATACGAGTCGAGGGCTTCTTTATAAAAAGCACTAGACCTACTCTATACTACCCATACTAAGTTGTAAATAATACAGGTCAAACGCAAGAAGCCGCAGGAATAGCTAGTGTATAAACACAATAGATGATACATAAGGAAATTGAAATGTAGTAATGAATGTTTTACAAAGTTTCCTCGACCTATGACGAATGGCGGTTTTGTGAGTGGACCATGGTGACGATTTGTATTCATGTCATTTTAAAACGACGTTAGAATACATCATCTTATAGCCCTTCACCTACTTTTAAAGTTAATATTAACTATTTTTGTAACTTGTTTGTTGAGGCTTCATCAAGGCATAACTCTATTGAGGACTTATTAATACCCATGTGTTAATTTTTCATGAAAAATTTGCACCCAATACTTTCATTACCTTAGGGATAAAACTAGCTAGATCTGCCATTTTTTTAATTTATTTTTTGTCAGTATGTAAGTATGTACTTACATACTGAAAAAAAAAAAAAATTTATTCATAGATTTTCGCCTTTAACATGTTAAAGGCTTTCTAAAATGGCTCTAAGAATAAGAATTAAGATTTCCAAGAATATTTTTTTTCTATGGAGAAACGAAAATCTATGAAAAAAAAAATTACCGTCACGGGATGTCCGGCAGGTGTGAAACTTCAAAATTGTTGGTTATTCTAATCATTTATATTTAAATAAAACCAACAAATAAATAAGAGATGGAGAAAAAAGTTTTTTTTTTAAGGTTTAAGACAACGTCATGCCGTTTGCCGTCAGACGAGTCGGTTGTACTCCCAAAGCGCGCCTATTGGTGTTACACAACAAAAGCGTCATAGCATCATTATAAGTGAAAAAGCATGGACTTACCCTGGTTCCAGGTACGAAGAAAAAGTTACTCTTCCTTCCGAAACGCGGGGTCTCCAGGATACCGCAACTTATGACCCTTCGAGCGTTCGTCTCCTTTATGTTAGTCTGAAAAGTAAAACAGCGGGTTAACTCTTGTCCCTACCTTGTTTGTGGCAGATCTTTAAGATAAAGTGGCAACCTTTGCAAAGGCTACAACATTGGTTCTTCCTTCCAAAAATTCTAAAACATTTGTCCTCCCAACCAAATATTTTAAAGGACTTCACAAAAAAAAACTGGGAATAATTATCACTAGAAACCTTTTTAATTTTGTACAAGGATAATTATAATAAATAAATAAATTAATTAACAATTACGCTTATAAATATAATAGGTTTTCTTAAAACCACTGACCTACCAAAGCTTGACAGCAAAACCAAAAATATGACAAAACTATCACCGAAACCAACTAGAAATCAAATAACTTCTAGTAAACAAGAATTATGAATGGATAATAGTTTGCGACTAAAGTGTACAACTTTACCATGGACCGTCCTATGAGAGGCCTTGGCAGATGCATTATAATTAAAGAACAATGGGCTGACTAGACGCATCCTACTGCACGCGAGACTCTGAGACTAGGCTGCGTTAAACAGGTTGTGGAATAGAAAGGAGCAAAAGATTTTGGTCTCGGATTCGAAAAACACGTTTTTAGTAGTCCTGTCGTGATTATCTAGGACCGGAGTCCTTTGAAGGAAGCCAGCTTGAATTTTGTCACTTAAATCATAGGACCTATTAGAAAATTGAACGCAAAAATAAGTCTGAAATCTGCTTTTTTATTTAGTGGATCTTGAACGTAGTTGTGGTCAAAAACATGACGAGGACCACAAATTGTGAATAAAAGTTAATGTTATGACAGAAATTAAAAGCGATCACGCCCCTGGGGATAAGGAGATGCCAATTTCTAGATCCTGTGTAGCTGACTATTGAGATTTAGTTAATAGGATTTCGATTTACAGTGTAACCATGGCACAGTAGTTGTGTTAATATACGACGTATTGCTTTATTCCAAGCGTGGGAAATCATTAATTTGTCTTTATGTATGACAGGTTGACAGTCAAGGCTTATTATTGACTTAATAGCTCGGGTGAGTCATGAATGAATCACATCCGTTCACATTTGTTTACACACAAAAAGACATCATTTGACTTGTTATGTTATGTAGGCTTGGCGTTACCCAAACAGGGTTGGAGGATAAGCAGACAACATAACATACAAACCATCAGCCTATAATGTTCCCATTACTGGGACACAGGCCACCTCTCTGTAAGACTAAGTGGGCCATAATCCATCACGAGGGCCCAGTGCGGGTTGATGAATGTCACGTCTTCGAATTTTTGATTCGAGGACATGCCGGTTTTCTCACAAAGTTTTCCTTCACCGTTTTGAGAACAGTGGTGATAAAATTAAATACACAAAATAAATTGCTTGCTTGGGTTTGAACTCACAACCTACAACTCGTGTGTCGGGGCTGATGCCACTAGGCTTCGACAGCAAAAGATAAGTATTCGCTCAATTAAAAATACTGGTATTTAGCTACATCCCGGTAGACTAGAAGCCGACCCTAACATATATGGGATAGGGCTAGGCTGGTGATGATACTTAGATGATGATATCATCTAGGTTTGCTCTGAAAACGTAGTTGGTGCATAGACAAAACAACACAAATTTGTAACATTAAAAAAGAAATACTTACAATCGAAGACAAATAATTCTTGGTAAATTCCGCCATGTCCCTATTCAGGGTCATTCCGTAATCGTATCGACATTGGTAAGAGTCCTGGCAGATCTCGATGGCTCTCGCAACGTCCTGCGACCTGTTGACCGGTAGGAAGTCGGCTGGTTCTCGTATGAAGTTCGGAACGAATTGGTTGTCGTTGTAATAGGCTGCCGTTCTGCCGTACTCGCGGTAGAACATGGCTACCCCTATGTCTCGTTGTTCTCGATCGGTTAGTTGCCCTGAAAGTGGAAAGAATGGTTTAGGGCCAAATAAATAGTGTGGTGTACTCCGGGTACTCCGCTGCCCAACCTTTCGGGGAAACGAGGCGTGACATTTTATATGAGAAAGATAACGTTCCAGTGACTTACACTATTATCCACAGATACCTAAATGCAGAATGTCTTAGTTTTCAGATAAATTAGGTGCCATTATCTTATCCAAGATGATGCAGTGTTTAGGATTCCATTCATTATCATCATCTATCAGTCAAATACTGGACATAGGCCTCTCCAAACCCATGTCTTTCAACTCAAGCTTTTACTACTCTCAACCATCCACTCTACAAAATTATCATCGTTCCAACTAGCCTGAGGGCGTCCTACCTAACGTCTGCTGATTCGCGTTCCCCACTCTAGAACATGTCTTCACCAGCGGTCATCAGATTTAAGGCTAATATGGCCAGCCTATTTTAATTTCAGCTATTTCCGAAGGTCTAACAATATATTTGTGTGGATATAACTTACAGTGCTGGGCGAATTCCCTGTGCGCTGTCTGGAAGTTGTTGAGGTCGACGTTGGACCGCGTGCCGTCCGGCCGCGTGAAGTCGTCGTTCACGTCCAGCGACCAATTGCCGAATAGACCTCGCGTTTGATTCTACAAAAAAAATGACACAGTTGTGTAAAAAATAACAAGATTCATGTAGATGAGAATCGTTCAGGTGGTGTAGATTCATTCGGGAGGAAGTAAAGTTTCTTAAAGGAGATCTTCTATTTTCGGCTATCAAGCGAAGCTAAACTTAGTAATACGATTGAGATCTTGCTTTAGCCAGTCTTACCAAGGGGTATCGTTTATCGTATATCGTGTATCGTATTACCCAGTAACTGGGATGTGGAGGTCAGATAGGCAGTCGGTCCATGTAAAATACTGATATTCAGTTTCATCCGGTTAGTCTGGAAGCCAACATAGTTGGGAAAAGGCTCGGCAGATGATGACCTTGCTATAGCCAAGAAGGATCTCGTGATTTGGTAAAAAAAAGTCTTGTCTACAATCAAGGTCCGTAAAAACTATGGCAATTATATTGGCTAGAATGGTCAAAAAATTCACCATAAACTATAGTTTATGCTGTAGGTTTCAATTGGTAAACGTATAACTTTCTTAAACTGTAACCCTCTGAAATTAAAATGTTCTCTCTTGCTAAAACATGTTACTGGATTTTTTTGAACCAACCAGTTCCAATATAAAAATCGTCTTTTAAATAATAAGATTCCCTTGACTTACCATATAATTCCAAGGTAGGTAGACTCTGGCAGACATAAAGCCCTTGTTTTCCACCACCTCAATGCCGGCGCCCGAAGCGAACATGATCACGATCTCCGACTGGTTCAGGAGGTACATCGGCTGGTATACTGTCACACCTGGTTACACAATGAGCAGGTTAATTATGCGAAATATTTGAGTCATCGACATGAGAAAAAGAAGAAGGTGAATAAAATAACAGAAGGGTCCTAGAATAATGCATTCCGGATGTTGATGGGGCTGTTCCGCTTATGTAGCGCTTCAGGGATGTTTGCTGAAGCTCGTGTCGATTGCTTCTACGCTAAGATGCGAAAAAGATGTGCCTCCCTGGTGCGCCGCCGGGACCCGCCGGGTGCAGGCCAGCCACAACATTATATTGCGGTGTACCGCAAGCAGACCGGATTGCTTGTATGTAAATCGCTGCTGCAAACTTTCCACGTTAGTGTTGAGCTTGTAGCAGGGGTTCACATGATTCACACTATATTGCAGTTTTAGGTTAAGTGTATTAATGTAGTTGTTAAGAAATATTGTTACTAACATATTTGAGTATTTTGTTAAGTGTTATTAAATATAAATAAAATAATGATGCTTTGAAGACCTTAATCCAACACCTTACCTTGACCTTATTCCACAGAAGCTCAAAAAGAAAATGACCAGAAAACAGAATTGTGTTATATGGGGAAATGGACTATCCCGGGGGCTTTTATCCTGTTAGTGATCCAAGCTACACGCTAGATAGATTAGGGTAACAATTATTTAGAAAGAATACGAGTTTATTGAAGTGTATTTTTAAGGGATGGTGGAAGGAGTGGTTTTCATTTTTTTTACGAAATGTGTAACTCGTGGTTGTAGCCAAGAGAAAGACTTTGGTTAGGTTACCTGGGAAGTACTGCACTCTGAGGGCAGGCCTGTCAAAGTACACCCTTTTATTGTCAGCAAACACATCCAGTCTGTATCTCCATTGAGCGTGTTGCGGACGCAGACGAACCTGGAAAGAATAGCAACAATATTATATTTATAAAAAAAGAACACAAAAAAATATAATCATGAAAAAGTAAGTCAACAAATAGGTATTCCTCTCTTCTTTTCGAACCTTCTAGTCGTTGTTCATTCAAAACGGTTTTCTCAAGGAACTATGTTAGGACCTCTTGTACTTCTTTCTCTTGTATCAGCATGAGTTATACAGTACGCGGCCGTTAAAATTGCAAATTGAGTTTTAGACTCGATTTTGGTTATGTAGAGTTTCGACGTGCCATATTAACTCTCGGGTGCTGTCTTTCGTGCGTGTGTTCGTGTGTATACGAAATCGCTTCTTCGGTAAATATCTCACCATAAAAATTTAGGTGAAAGGAGGTTGAATTAAGCTGTCATTCCACAAGAAGGTAGGGATCGACCCAATTGATGATTGATTCAAGTTCACTCCTAAGTTTTCACAGTGAGATTTTAAAATAATAGATTTTCTTATCCTTTAATCTATAGAATAGATAATATATAGAATAGATCGGCAGAACGAAAAGTTATATGACTTACCTCGACGGGCACGGAGTTATTGGAAGCAGCGACGACCGACGTAAGATGTGTAGCGTTGACACGTCCGTGGATATTGCGCGATACTTGCTCGAACCTGCCTTGCACGTCCAGCTTCAACTGCGGGTGGTCTACTCTTACCAATACGTATTCACCTGAGGACGAATTAGTTGTTGTTAACATACAAGTAATATCACGCCTTGTTTGCACGCCTTGCCCGACCCTTTGGGGAGCAGAGGTGTACTTAATACACATAACATAACAGAGGGACCCGTGGCTAAATAATAACAGCCGCACAGGTCGATCGATCAGGTTAAATTACGCTTGCCGCGGTTGGTCTGTGGATGGGTGACCATATTTACATACCGTGACCAGGGGTCACGGTAAAACTTAACTGGCGAAATGTGGGTGTACTATATTACACCCACGTTTCGCCAGTTAAATTAAAGTTCCATGTAATAGGGGAAGGCGGGGAAGGGGGGGGGGGGCGTATAGAGGTATAGATGTATATCAACCGGGTATAGAGGTATGAGGAACAGGGTGTAAAGTTCACTCATACTCTATAGAAAAGGGAGGATTCTCCGACCTGGCGGGTGTAGGGTCTGGCGGGCAACTGCCCGACGTTTGACGTTGGGAAGTTTGTATGTATGCTAGTTGCGCGGTAAACTCTGCTTGCGAGATGCAGGATTTGCGTAACGTCAATATGACGCGTTGTTCGCATGTGGCGTTGTAGATACCGCTACACGGGCATAAGTCCAGACTCCGGGGTGCTTCTGAGAAAGTTGTTGTTGTGATATATGTATTAGGTGGTTGGTTACTTGATAAGTTATACAGAATGTAATCGTGTTGCAAAGTACTTTGTGGGATAGTTTTTCTTCCTTCGTTACCTTAGTTTAAGCAGTTCGTAATAGCTTTCTGTGTACAAAATTACATACACTAAGGAGTGTATGTAATTTTGTTTTTCAACAATTTTCAAATTACATACACTAAGGAGTGTATGTAATTTTGTTTTTCAACAATTTTGGTGTCTTGAATTACTTACTGAACTTTTAGCAGACGTTTTTGACAGTATTTTTATCTGTTAGCAACATAGCGGGCTGCAAATAGGGGGCCTCCCCGAGGTACACCGTCTGCCTACAGACAGAAAGCTATTTTCATGTAACAAAATGGCTCGTGGTGAAACAAGAAGATGAGAGAAAGCAGAAATAAAATCTCACCTTTTCCGTTGAAGGTATACTGCAGGTCGTCGAAGGTAACGATATGTGGGTCTCCGAATATTCCCGCCACGCCAGGCGACTGGTACGCCACACAGTCTTGCGAAGGACGACGCTCAAACCTGTTAGGAAGAACAAATTATTATTACTCATGTACTTATTTAAAAAATGTCATAATCTGAAAGACCATGCAGTGCATAGATTTACAGCTATGGAAAAAAATGAGAGTATATTAGAAATGTACCGACCTGAATGTTTCACAGCCAACAGCTTGTTCTTCTTGCCACATGCAGCACTGGTAGAATGGAATCATGTCGTGGAACCAATGGGACAGCGATGGTACCTAAAGAATGAACACGTTCGCATTAGTGAATTTATATTAAGGCATTAATTCCGCCTTTGTACCTTTTTGTGCGAAAAGTTTAAATAAATATTTATACTAATAAAGAAAAAGCTCAAAACTCAATGCGACGGCATAGAGAATTGCTCTACTTATTTCTAGAATATATTATATGGAAACATGTTTGCCTTTAAGGCTTCTGTTCACTTCAATATCCAGTGCGTCATTTGTATCTTGAATCTAGTCAGAAAACCGTGAATAGACTTTAAACTTGTGCCAAAATAAACAATCTAAGTCTATATAAATTCATGTTTCCAATTGATGTTATTTCAAGTTAAACAAATATCAACTTTAGTGAAGTGACAATTAAGTTGATTTCAGACTGACTAGTACTATTGTAAATGTTATAGACATGTTTGAAGTTGTAGTGTGAACTAAACTTTATTGTGTAGGTATTAAAGTTTTTTTCCAATAAATCATATTTGTTTACATGTTTGGCAAATAAATTGCAAACTCAGGGTAACTTGCTAGGTCTTACCTTGTTGGCCTCGTTGTAGGGAGTGAACCCAAAGTCGTGGGACCTCAAGGGGCGTGAGCCCCACATCTGATCGTAAGACAACATGAGGAATCCGTTCTTGTCGTAGCAGCACTGTTGCCCAGAGCCTTCCGGGCTGTGAAAAACATATTGCATTAATAATGTGACTAAAATTGACAAAAAAACATGTGTTCATTTCTAAAAATACAGGGTTATTTTTTAAAGACCAGCCAAATTTAAGGATGTGGTACAGACCATCAAACTGAACAACTTTCTCCATGGGACCAACATCGTAATCGCGAATAAAAATTCAGCCGCCCCATTCATTTAGGTCGAGTAAGTATTGAAGTTTTCTATGGGACAGTTGATAAAATTTTCGCGATTACGCTATTTGTCCCATGGAGAAAGTTGTTCAGTTTGATGGTCTGTACCACATCCTTAAATTTGGCTGGTCTTTAAAAAATCACCCTGTATATACTGCAGTCTAAACAAAAAAAGAAAAAAATATGTATTGGTATTTGGGACTCGTACAGGAGGATAATTACACAAAGTATATTATAAATTAATATAAAGTATATAATAAATTACGACACAAGCAGAAATATATTATAATGACTGATATCTCAACGCAAGACAACGCAGACTTCTAAAGTTAAGTTTCATTTGGGCAAGATATCATTTAATGAATATTTTCATATAGGTAAAAGTTTCTTAATTCTAATTACCTTGGTGCTCCACTCCTGACACAATGCACACTGCCCCAGTGGTACCTGCAGGTAGGGTTCGTGTCTTTGTCACAAGCCAAGTCTGGCATGTATCGGCCCTTATCCAACAACGCATGTTCCAACGTACAAGGGCAGACCCACACTTGGGAAGCGAAGTTCTTCAGGAAACGGTCGGTTCGAAGCCAGTTGTTGCAGAGGGCATTGGGCCAACGCTGGCCGTGGATTCTTTCCCATTGCGGGGCAAAGTACCAACCCAAGGGGATGGGACGACTCCATAGAACACTGTGAAGAGAAAATGTGGTTGCATGAAGTAGGCATAAAAATATCATCTAGATAGATCACTATATATTCGTTTTCCGAAACATTCCTTTTAATAAAAACGAAATATCCAATATTTCGTTACCATCGACCGGGTACAAGTCCAGGCGCTGGCCTGTACTTGTACCCGGTTGATGATAATAGGCTCGCCCCTAGTGCATGGGACTTAAACAACATGCTGCTGCGTCCAGCAATCCCGACGACGCGGCTGTACGTGCCCAGACTGCGCCAGTCCACGAAGGTTGAGGTGATCGTGGAGTACATGCGTGTGAAGACCAACTGGACTTTGAGGGTCGAGAAGTTGGAGTCGAGTCACAACACGAACTTCAAGCTGTTCGTGGTGCGTGTTCCGACACATCATCTCGAGAAGTTCCTCAAGAGTTCTGGCCGAAGGGTGTTGTGTACCGCCGGTTTCGTGGCCGGCTACATGACACCAGTCAGCGAAACACGACGCAGACACTTCATGTGCGTTAGTTAGTTTTTAGTGTAATTTTAATGTTGTATGTACATATTTTTAGTATTTTTAAGTTATATTAGGGGTTAAAGTATAAAATTGCCGATTTGTACTGAAAAATTTAAATTAGTTTTTTTTTAATTTAACATATTTATTTAATCAAAATTATTACCATTATTGTCTATACATTGCTGCCATCTAATAGGAAGGTCATTTATGCCTTTGCGATAGAACTCTCGTGATCTAGATTCGACAAACTGTGTGAAAGCATTTTGTGCTGCCTCCTGAGAAGAAAACTTTTTATCACGTAGAAAATTGTCCAAATCACGAAAAAAATGGTAGTCCGTTGGAGCAAGGTCTGGCGAATGCGGAGGGTGACGAATGGTTTCTAATTGCAGTTCCCGTAGAGTTAAAACGGTTTCTCGTGCTGTATGAGGTCTCGCGTTATCATGGAGCAATAATGGTGAAGATCGATTTATGAGTCGGGGCTGTTTCACTGCTAGTTTTGCTATCATTGTTCGGAGTTCGGCACAGTAGACATCTGCCATTATTGCTTGACCAGATCGGAGAAAGCTATAGTGAATAACACCATGCTGAGACCACCAAACAGTTACTATTACCTTTTTATTAGTAAGCTTTGCTTTTCCATCACGAAAGCGTTTAAACCAAAATCGCACGGTGCGTTCATTAGCAGTCCCTTCTCCAAACGCAATATTGATATTGCAAACTGTTTCTGCCGCGTTAGTTTCGCGTCAGAACTCGTATTCAAAAATAACTCGAATTTTCGAAGTATCCATCTTTCTTGTCTAAGCTGAATAAAAAAAACAACTGAAAGTCCATAATCGAATGTTGCACATTTTTTAAAAGAAGAACTTCATTGGTACCATGTGAATAAAGTTTCACCCAAAAATCTCAAACCATGAAGGTTCTATGTCAATTCGAAGTACCTATTACAATGAAACGGCAATTTCATACTTTAACCCCTATTATTAATATTGTATTGTGTGTGTTTATATGGGCCTTGATGCCTGAAATAAATGAATAAATAAATATATAATAAATAAATAGCTGGCGAAATGTGGGTGAACTATAGGTACAGCTCTGCCTTACCCTTCCGGAAAACAGGGGAGATGTTATGTATGAAATTTCCAATTTTAGTTTTGTTTTTGTTAATGTAACTAAATATATATAAAACTACTTACGGTGATATCGGAACGTTTTTAAACACTTCAGGTGTAGTAAGATTGATCTGCAGGAAACCGAACTGCATGTCATTGTGCAAGAAGTTGTCCCTGTTCCTAAAGTTTTGGGGATTGATAACATATTCTCCTGTATTAGACACTCCCACTTCAATCATGTCTATGTATTCAAGCTGTGGTCTGATGGTGATTTCCTTGTAACCCCATACGCTGATCTGCAGTTGGACGTTGAGGTTCGTTGTCAAGTTGAAACGGTCCCAAGTTATTCTGACCTCTGGTGGATACCTCTCGTGGACTGAGTTGTCGGTGAAGAAGATCTTCTCTGTTGCTGTTGCAGGCGTTTCTGGGGACATCAAGAGATTTTTAGAAAGGAGATTTTTTCTGACTTTTAAAGACGTGTAAAATGTATTAATAAGTTAGTGTTAGGTTAATAGTTGTGTTAGTTATTGATTTCAATATGTAACTCTTGAAGAAAGCAAAACATATTTTCAAACAGATATTTGTAGGACTCAAACTCAAACTCAAAGTATTTATTTCAATTAAACCAATTACAGGCACTTTTGATTTGCCAAGGGGCTGACCCCTTGGCAAATCAAAAGTGCCTGTAATTGCCTCAATCAAAAAAAAAAAAATTAAGCTAGTTGCCCATTCCAAAGCGTAGCGTATGGAGAAGAACGGGCAAGAAACTCCATGGACACTGTTTTAAATCAAAATAATATGGTTACAAAGTATTGGTTACATCATTCATGTTAGAAATTATGATGTGCAGAACGTTAAAAGCGTCCGTACCTAACGAAAACTTTAAAAAATTAAAATAAAATCAATTCAAATATTAAATTAAATTAAAATAAGCCATTGCAGCAAAGAGATGACCAGTCCCTACTGACGGCGCCCGTTCACGAACATGATGTATGGATTAGCACCATTCAGCTCAACCATTTTGAAGGGACTAGAAAACATTAGTTTATTAAAGCAATATTTTACAAAGGACACAACTGCAATGGTTAAACAATGTTCCAGTTTAACAATTTTATAATTATAGACAAAAAAAAACATTCACTTACCCACAAAGTACTTTCCTTTCCACTTATAAGGTTCATTGTTGATTGCGATCTCGAACCTCGCATACCCATTATGCCAGAACCTGGGCTGCACACAGATAGCCCTGTTGACATCTACCACGGCACCTATGACGGACTCCGTGTCGAAGCGACAAGTGATCCGGTCGTTAGGGTTGAAGCACGGTCCAGTGATGTTGACGATGGTACCTCCCAACATGTTACCGCTTTCAGGAGCGAACATTAAAGGGAGATTCGCTCCATCTGGTGGTTAGAAAAGGGTTTTATTTTAACAGAATTTTGTGTATCATAAAATTAGCGATACTAATAAACAGGACGTGGCAGTTAATTTGGCACATATAGTTCAAGAAAAAAATTAATGCCCAGGTGTTTATTTTGCAGATTTCTAAACAACTAAAGAGGCTCTTTAATCGCATATCTGTAAACATCTGGAAGTCAGCTTGTGCTAGGAGTGGGTTTGCATTAACTAAGGATAAAATGCTTTTGATTTTTTACAGAAACACCGTAGAATCATCAGTCAGGGACTCACCAATATCCTTGTTACAAGTCCCCATGAGTATTTTCTCGTCTATCCTGAATATATGTCGTCCGGGGAAGCCGTTGGCCCATCCTCTTCCCGTCAGGTCTCGAAGTACAGATGCTTGTGAATACGGCTTGTATTCGTAGCTTTGAGTTCCGTTACCAGCGTTGAAACCAATCTGCAAGTGACCGTATAATAATTAAGAATTGATTTGGTTGTCAGAATATCAATATTTGTTTTATGTACCATTTTGTTGCTGCCTTTCTTTCTACATGGAACCATATTTTTCCAGATTAGGCCACACCTAATTAGTGGTCACCAGAGCTAGGTTGGCAATGCCAGAGGCATCAGAGAGCTGCGTTGCCATTTTAGGGACAAAGCTAAAATTCAAACCGGAACACAGAAAACCTGCTTGGTAGCAGAAGTTTTGTAAGTCTCGGGACGAGCTCCTTCCCAGAGAGTTCTACTACGACATGCTTAAAGAAAGTACTGTTACTTACATAAGCTGGTACACCACCTTCTCCAGTGGTGGTATCACCACCGGCTTCAGTATGCGAGCTCCAGTTGATCTCCAAATAGTTGAAGATCGCGTACGTGAATACTTCGTCAGTTGCCAACACCATTTGGAAAGTGTTCGTCTAAATATTAAATATTGATTAGTTTTATAGGGAGAACAGTCAAAAACGAATAGGCCATAGAAGATTTTATAATTTTGGAAGTATGTCTTATATCTAGTAGCCCTTTCTGAAGTAGCAAATTCAAACTCACCATGAACAGCGAGTTGTCTATGCCTCCCGCGAAAGACATGTTCTTCCAGGTGATAGTGACCGCATGCTTCGGAAAGAAGGTTTCCGAACCGATGACGCCCTGACGGATGTCCCAGGTTACCCGCTCCCTCATCTCAACGCCGAGCTGGTCTGTGCGGGTCTAGAGGAAAGTAATAGAGGTTATATATTAAAGAGAAGAGCTAGACATGACTACTACGACTATGACAATGTAGGGAATAAAACGACTGTTGAAGTTAGGACTCAACTAGGAGCTTCAACTTTCCACTGATTTGTTTGAAATGAATGCTTTGAGTTTGAAGGAGGAGAGGAGAAAGATGGTGATGATGTTAAAAATAAGAACTACAATACTATGCCAAGAGCAGACAAAGCTACAAATTATAATTCAGATTAAAATTTTGGGATCAATGATAATGTGTAAAGTTTTGTAGCTACAAATCAAAGAGGTAACCGTGCATACACTGCTGTAGTGCCCGGTTACACCTGTAAAAGTCGTATGATTATAAGTATGATAAAAGATATTAAAGAGTACAATATTCACCTGCAAATCCCTGTCCATCCTAAAGTAAACTCCAGGTCTCCTCTGATCAGGATCCTCCTGATTCTGGCTGCCGATACGGCACTTGCTGAAGAAGATACCGATGAACGAAGGGTCATTAACATCTGGCCAGTCCCTCACAGGGAAGGACAGTGGGTAAGTGTAGTGGTCTGGCGGGTCGCTGAAGTAGATGTAACCGTTCATTGATAGCTAAAAAGAGAAAAAAGGTTATGTTACAGCAATTTTTCTAACTAACAAAACATTTTTTTGAATAACATTGAAACGTCAATTTAGGATAGTAACTGCGTTCCACCATAAGCTTTAACGGTAAATATAAAAAAACTATTTGTTAAGTCTACTATTAAATCAATATTAGCTGCTTGCTCTACCTAAAGATCTAACTAACAAAAAGGTTTGGAAAGAGAAAAAGAACCTGAGATTGCGTCTGACTTGATACTGTTCTGAATATTTTAACCTTAGCTGAGAGTCTGAGGTCAAAGTTATATTTTCTGGGTGCTTGGTTATAATATGAACGTATCTTCTTGAATATTTCTGTTATACAAAGATCTTGATTTAATATAAATATTCAATTCTGCAAATATACTCACCCTGGTATAATTAAACCTAAACCCAAAGAACGGTAGCTGAAAGTTGAAGTTCTTATGAATCTGAGGAGTGGACGTGTGGATGTCCCTCTGGTAGTCTCCGATGCCCTCGTTGCCTCCCTGGTCGTAGAACCAGTACATGAAGTAGCCTCTGATCTGGGCCAGCCTTGCGGTGGTGATGATGTAAGGCTGTCCATTGTTCTGGTAACTCGTGTCGGGGAGGACTCGGCCGTCGATGTGGGCTGGAAAATAATTGCAACATTTTTACTATTAGGTACATCTCACACAGGGTGGACCAATGACTTAAGCTTGATTTATATAGTAATATGAACACACACAACTCAGTTGTGTTGTGTCGTGTCGTAAGGCCCTCTGACGCAGTGTTGGCCAATGAAAACTCGTTGTGATTTGCCGTAGTCAACGTGTCTGAACAAATTCGTTTGATTGGTGTATCCCGCGTCACGACACGAGACAGTAATGTATCGGCTTCAGCGTGGTTAAATTGGATGCGGGAAGCGCATGGTCGGTCGTTTGTGTATATGGTTTGGGGGAGGCCGATATCAATCAGTGAATGGCTGACATGATGATGATGACGAAGTACTGAAATTGAAACTAGAGCACAGACTAGTTTTACAAAGCTCAATGAAATGCTTACCAATAATAGTGAAACAAGAAATTTGCTTTAGGTATTTGATGTTCTGTTAACCTTATCTGTCCAAAATGGTAATTTTTTTCCGTCTTTTGCAATTTCAAGAGATAGCAAATCTTTTAAAATTAATAATACATTTGCATCAAAATTGATAGTTTATCATCCGCCTTTTCAATATCACACCGACCATCATTTTCTCTTCAACATTAAACTCGAAGTTCTACATATAATAAAACAAAAAATATTTATTAATCGATAATTTGTGAAATGTTCAAGCAAGTGTTCGTGGTTTGGTATCGTATCGACACTAGGCTCCGATAGTGATAAGCTATCAGTTGATATCGGACAAATGATTCCTAGTACACGAGCTGATGTCATTTTAGCACCTTGCAACGCCTCTTTGTTTCACCACTTTCTGTAAACAATTTTGGTTTTATGCATCATGTTGTTTGTGTTAAAATATTATCTCGATACTAACGACCTACTGTTTAAATTAATACTCAATATTGAATTAACTCTTCCCTTTATATATATATATATATAAATATATATTATATTACAGTGTTATCATCTTCCTGCCCCTATCCCATGTTACTTGTGGTCGGCGCAACCCGTTTTCTTCTTCCATTCTCCCCTGTCAACCATCACGCTATCATTCACTCCTTTCTCTTTCATATCATCCCTCACACAATCCATCCATCTTTTCTTCGGCCTTCCTGTCCCTCTCCATCCATCAACATATTCATCACTCTTTTAGTCACATGCGTTTCGTCCCTTCTCATACATGCCCATACCAAGCCAAACGATTTATTTCCTTTCAACTTTTCTGTCACTGGCGCCACTTTCAAACTTCCTCTTATATAGTCATTTCTTACTTTATCCAGTTATATTACAGTGTAAGATTGTATATTGTATTGGGTTCGATTCCCAGATCGAGGAAAGTTATTGGGATTTTCTATTAGCAATCTTTCAGTAGCAGTCTGGAGTTTGGAAGTTGGCGGTGTGATAACCCTTTGCCTCGGAAAGCTCGTTTAGCGTTTTGGTCCTGCACTCCTGGGGCTGCAGTCTCGATATTCATAGCGATCGCTTTACGAGCGAGTGCGGTCGCAAAGTCCTGTAACTCCATACATTACACCTGTCAATCCGGGACTTTGCGACGGAATTCGGTCGTAAAGCGATCGCTATAAATGTCGAGACTGCAGCCCCTGCGCCTGATCTCTCTCCGATCGTTTCGGATCGCCGTCCCATCGAACTATGAGAGTGAGGGAAGGAGAGTGCACCTGTGTCTGCGCACACACTTGTGCACTATAATATCTCCCGCGTGCATTAGCTATAATTTATAGACAAAAATATGTAGGCAAACTATTTACCTAATAACTAAAGAAACAACTTTAGATAAAGGTTACTTTATCTGAATAAAGGACCAAGAATCCATCCACTACAGTAGATTGTTTACTATAATATCGATACTGGTTGGAGTTAATTTACCTATCTCATCATCATCTGCCTCACCTTTTCCCAACTGTGTTGCGGTCACCCATCTACAAACCTGCTTTAGCAAGCCCCGCACGGGTTGACCTTCGATCAACCCGTGCGGCTGTTATTATTTTGCCACGAGTCCCTCTTATTATTTTGCCACAAGCTCAATTAATCTACTTTTCTATCTTAATATAAGTAACTGCAATGCTGTTGTCAAGTTTTCCAAGTTTTCAGCCGGAAATAACTTCTTCATGCTTAATTAGTTTAGTATCATCGTCAAGCATGTGTAGTTCGTCATTCATTCAGCCTGACTCATTACAATTAACAAGAATAGCTATCAAACTGAGTATCTAGTTTGTGTGATTTAGATAAGCCGCGTATTTTTGCTCCATAGCCTCAAACATTTCGATTTTTGTAATTTACTATAGCAATCAAATTGCTCTCAGGACTATATTACTAACACCATAAACAACAACTTTTGTTCTATGACTTTTATTAATTCATCAGACTTTCAATATTTGATTTTCTGTAACGAACTCTAAGCGAAGCAAAAGAAAGCGCTAGTTAGTAAACAAACTGCCGTGTCTATTTCAAAATTCAGCGGAGGGGAGCGAAACAACGAAATCTTAGTCATAGAACAAAAGTTGATGTTTATGATATTAGTAATCCAGTCCTGCAAGGTTAGTGTTTCACCAATAACCCTGTATATTATATAGACTATCGCACTCCACTGCTGGACATAGGCCTCTCTCAGGCTGCGCCACAACACCCTGTCCTTCCGCGCCCAGTCCGTACCAGTCATTTAAATTTTATGTACTTTGAGAATGCAACTAAACTGTAGTTTGAATATATATTTTTTTCCAAAAATAACCTTCATCTACGTATTTTGTATTATATTATAGAATATGTCTAGATTTTCAGTGAATCCTTGAATTGGTGTATTCTTAAGAAAATGAAAGGATAATCCCAATAAGAAATAGAAGTTAAATATCATAATTCTCTTGCGCAGACTAAGATATGATAAAGTAGTGGGTACGAGAAGCAGAGGACTTTTAGCTAAAAAGCAGTTCACACGATGACGAAGAAAGAAGAAAGTTACTATTTCCAAACAATTTAATGTATATAGCAAAGATTGAAACCTTATATTAAGTCTGAGTGTGGCAGCAACATGTGCCAAATAAAGAATGTGTAACTGATAAATAACTATCGTACGCACGCGCTGTTGCACGCGTAGATAATCTAATTGCACATAATCAAACAAGAATATGAGATAACTGCTGAAGAAACTTTACTCAGCTTCGGATTATGAAATGGTTGGAATTCTATTCATGACGTATGCATAAAGTGAGCGTTAAGTAAGCTTTATATGATACATTTGATGGACAATCAAATGTAAGGATGATGTGCATCGGGCCTGCGGGCGGAGAGCAATAGGTAGCTCTCCGTCCGATCAGGACCAGGCCCGTGCCGGACGGCGCGTATGTGTTCCACGTGCACCTCAAAGAGATGCCAGCGTAGTTGATGGGGCCCGACAGGGCCGAAGCCTGCCGGGGTAGCGGGATCGTCCGAAAGGGTTACCGCTGCCCTGGTACATAAAGGGCTAAGGAAGGAACACGGGTGGGTTTTAGTCAGTAAGAGTCTGACACTCTCTTCTGCTCCACTCAGAGCGGAAGGGGTCATTTCATGATTTCCCATCCTCAAAAAAAAAAAAAAAAGGATGATGTGCATTTTAAAGAGCAAAAGTTAGATATGCCTGCCACGTGAGAGCACAAGACAGATCAGCATACATCTAAGCTCCCAACCACCGTAACTCAAAGTCATAATGCAGACGCTGTGGCCGAATCATTAAAAGAGCAGAGTCTGAGTCCAGGCGGTCTATTCTGTAGAAATATCACCGTGAAAACTTAGGTGAAATGAGCTTGAAGTGTGCTGCCATTCACATTCCATCTGGATTGGCTAAATTGGATGGCCAGGGATTGACACTATTGACAGCTCACTTCATTCCAATTTTCACGGTGAGATTTTTACAGAATACATTGGCAGTTCATCAGTGGCAGAAAGTGAAACGAACATAAATTTTATAAAAAATGCTTTCTCACAAAGATTTAATTTCGACAGGACTCTAATAGAAACAGCATTTCAAACAAAGCAAGTTACCTATTTCGTCGTTGACGATGTTTCAGTGCACGCTACATTTGAGCTAAAAACATAATCCTCTGACAACACTGCGATGAAATCATTTTATTCTAACCAATTGTAGGTTATGAAACTGCCTCGGAATGTAATGAGATGGTGTTGAATATTTTAGTCCTGTGTAAAACCCATGTCTGTAAATTATAAAGCTGGTGAAGCCCCGTGGCTTCACCAGCTTAATACAAATAACTGTTTACTTCGTGGTGTAAAATTTTAGATGATCTTCATTATCCTATAACTATAGCCGATGATCTTCAAACGTTAGACAAAACTATTGCTGGTCATAATTATCGAGTTCATGGAGTCGGACATCATATTAGCTGTCCGACTCTTCATATAAAGTCGTAAGTCTGTTCGAAATTATAGCTCCTATGGAGAAGAACAGGTAAGAAACTCCATGACCTGGATTGGCTTTTATTAACCCATAAAGAGTTTCTAAATCAGTTTAATTAGCAGCTACATGACGTGACTAATCCTGATAAACAATTTTAAGACATCCTTCAACGTTCGAATTCATTAACGAGTTTAAATAAAGGCTTTGTTCCAAATTAATGTTTCTTCAGCCTTAAGATCGGTGTAATTACCTACTTAGTGCAATTTCACCCAGATTCCGTTAAGGTAAAGTTCGGATCGATAATATTTGGTTTTGGCTACAGATGTGTGAATTATTTAAATACACCTGCGGGGTAATTGCTTAACTAACAGTACCTAGCATTGGCTTTCATTTTGATATGTCAACAACATTCATTGCATTATTTACGTTGTTGAGCAGACACATTTTTCGATCATATGAAACAATGGATTAGCAATATCCTTCAAAATGATCCAGATTGTGATTGAAAGTGAGTTACGCTTAATTGTTTGTTGTATGCTGATATTGTTCGCTTATGTGATTTGCAATTGCACTGCCACTGGGGCTTAGCTCACGGGAATTCTAAAATGAAGTTTAGAGCGTGACGCATATAGATATTATTGTTTTTCGTTACACAAGCCTCATCTACGTCATGAAATTCTGTATATCACGATTATTCATTCATTCCTACGAAAAGTACTTCAGAAGGTACAAATACGGGGCCCTATAGAGCAAACACGAACCGCACTTGACCGGCTTTTTTATCTCCTGATAAGTGCGTAGCCCTTATCTGTAGCTCTGTACTTAATTGGTATAACCCAACGTATTCTGAAAGTAGTCTGTGCATTAAACTTTTTGCAAAAGTGATGCATTTCTTTATTTTGTCGAGTAATACCATGCAAGGTGCGGCCCTTATCATAGATTACTACATCATTTATTTGATTATATTAAATGAGTAATGTACCTTAATGTTCTTTTTAAAGTAGGTTCTAGTTCGTTTTATAAAATAGCATGTTTGTAATTAGTGTTTCTTCGTTAATGTTATTAGATTGATCAAAGAGATCACAGATTATCTCGTAATTACTTGATTGAGTTTGTTCTATATTATACGGGATCAGGGTAGTTCATTGTATCCTTTATTACCTAGTTGCACAGCCTTTGTATCATTATATACTGAATGAAATGACGTCACGCAAGATTTATGTACATTATGATTAACTGTTACTCATTTTGTGTCATGTGAATCATACTTAAAACTACACAATAGATAAGAGATTACAGGTCATAAACATTTTTAGAAGCCGATATTACCTGGTAAATGTGACGATCCCTTGCATGCTTTTACATTTGAGAACAGCAAGGTTCTATTTACGGACCTAATTCAAAATCCCTTATCTCATCTCTTGAACATAGTTAAACATTTGGCAATGTTTGTCATGTGTCCCTTCTGTGTCATCTAAAAAAACTAAGTGGGCCAACGTTTGAGCAAACATAATTACCAACGTACTATAACGATTGATTTAGTATCAGTAGACGTAGCAAGGTCATGATTATCTTGGGTTTTTGTTTTACGACGTTTGATATACCTTGCTTTGTTACATATAATTTGTTAATCATGAAAGTCTCTATGTTTTCAGTGTTGTCTTAGAATACTTATTTGCTAAATTACTTACCGTATTCATTATTCGTGACTTGAGTGGTGTCCGGAGACAGTAGCTGTTTTTCACTCTGTATTGCCTCATTATTGGCGTTGAAATCAACAGCGTCTAATGCTAGCGGCTCTTCTCCCACCAATCCATCACTTAGCTGGTACTTCCCACTCCTTACTTGCAATCCATCCGTAGCACTTAAAATCTTCACCGGACTCGCCGCATCCTCAATGTCATCTTCCTTTACCTTTTCTGTAGACGTTTCAAATAATGTCGCGTCATCACTTATGATATTGTCCTCAACAACATTATCTATGATATCGTTTTCTACAGTACTGTCTTGTCCATAAACACTAACAACTACGAGTGCTATTAAAGCTAGAACTTTAACACCCATTTTCACACTTTCTAAATGTTCATCACATTATTTTTTATCAGTTTTGACGACAACTGGTGGCTCGCTATTGTACTGGTCGACTAGAGTGTTGGAACATTGTGTGCCCGATGATATGGTATTATCTTTAAGAGATATGATAAGATAGCAAATAGGAACGTTAGGTGTGCCAAATTCTTTGTCCTAATCGTAGCCCTCGTATGTAGGGCTTTGCTATAATGGAGATAATTTGAAGCAAATTAAAGGTGTTTTGATAACTTTGGAAGCTTCATATTTTGTTATCTTAAAACATGTCATAAATTTTTGGTTAACGATGAATCACGAAGAACTAGTTACAACTATTTGACTAACTGACCGAGGCGACTCCTTGACAATTCAAAACTGCCTGTAAATTGTTTAATAAATGCCTTGAGTTTGACTTTAGGGTGAATAAAGCAATGTTATTTCTCAGTAACTGGCCAGTGCCACAGTATCTGAATGTCTAGAGTTATTTACATAATCAGCCTATAATGTTCATACTGCTGGGACACAGGCCTCCTCTATGTGAGAGGGAGTGGGCCGTAATTCACCACGCGGGCTCAGGGCGGGTTGGTAGATGTCACATGTCTTCGAATTTTTGGTTCTAGGACATGCCGGTTTCCTCACGATCTTTTCCTTCACCGTTTTTGAGAGCAATGGTGATGAAATAATTTACACAAATTAAAGCGCCTGTCTTACTGTCGTAACTTTTACGACGTATGGTAGAAATACCACAATTTTGAAAAATAAGAAAAGTATACAAACGAAAACTATTTACATGAAAGAGGATTTCCCACACCAGATTCTAGAAACGCGGAGAGAATTACAAGAATAGTTAAAAAAAGAGAAGGAAGCCGGAAAAATAGCTTATCTGCGATACGACAAACTTATAGTTCGGGAACCATGCATTGAAGACAGCAGCATAACAGAAGAGGGAAGGACAAACAAAACCGAAACAGAAAAAACTAGGAAAAAGAGAGAGCTAGAAATTACCCCTTCCCACCAGATGTTAAGTTCATACAAAAATCCCGCACAACAACAAGCAATAAAAAATAATTAAACTCAAATGGATAAAACGGGAAAAAATCAGAGCTCTATGGAAACTTTCCTCACTAAGCAAAACGTCAGTCCAATTAAAAACCTGGAGATGGGGAAATTCTCTATCCTTCAAACGACTCAGATGATGCTTCTCACTCCAGAAAAACGAGAACACCGCACCCTCTAAAATAAAAAACCAACCGAATATTTTAAAGAAAAACACGAAACCTACATACCCTCCCCCAGAACGGCAGACGACTACCCTCCAAACCTAAAAAAATACTATATATCTACATTCAATCTCAGATCATTAGTAAATGAAGCAGTTGAAGTAGTTGAATTGGAATACGCGATATGGCAAATTAATTGGGACATCATCGGTATAGCTGAAGTGAGAAGACAAGGTTATAAAAAAAGGGGGGGAGATATCTTCTACCTGGTGTAGAAGATATCTCCCCCCTTTTTTATTTTTTATTTTTTGGGAAACAAAAGGAGAAAAAGGTGTTGGATTCCTAGTAAAAAACAATACGGTACAGAAGTACAAGATTTCATTGCAATATCCGAGAGAGCTGTTGTATTACAAGTTTGTATACATGGAAAGAAATTCTCTATAATCCAAGCATATGCCTTACTAAAAGAGCCACTGAGGAAGAAATAGAAAACTTCTACGCCGATCTTGACAGAGCTATGAATAAATGCACAAGAAATATAATGTTTCTGGGAGACATGAACGCAAAATACGGAAAAAGGAACGAGAAGGGACAAATGTTAATAAAATTCTGCCTTCAATACAATCTAAAACTTTCTAATACTATTTTCAACAAATCTGATAAGCATGGAGAACACCTGATGAAAAATCGAAGAACGAAATCGACTATACATATAGCTACAAATATCACAAAAAATATACATAACGTAAATGTGTTGAGCAAATTGCAACACCCCAGTGATCATAGAATGCTTAGAATTACGCTAACTATAGAAGAAAACAATAAATCCCGTGCTCATTATCGAGGCAAAGCATGTTCAGAAAACAAAATTGAAAATGAAGACCTACAATCCTTGTCCGACTGCGAAAATGACAGCGTGCACCAACTCAACAAGAAAATAGAGATATTTTTACTAAAAGGCTACAAAAAACAAACTGAAGACACAACTGAAAAAAGAAATTATAACAGAAGAAATGGAATAAATAAAAATCGAAAACCACATAAACATATATACATGGGCCGTAATTCACCACGCGGGCCCAGTGCGGGTTGGTAGATGGCACATGTCTTCGAATTTTTGGTTCTAGGACATGCCGGTTTCCTCACGATCTTTTCCTTCACCGTTTTTGAGAGCAATGGTGATGGAATAATTTACACAGAAGGGGCTGTCTGGGTTCGAACCTACGACCTACAACTCACAAGTCGCGGCCTTTACCACTGGGCCACCACTGCTCTCAGAGTTATTTAATTCTTCAATAGAATAGGAAAATAAGATCGATTTTTATTCGTATTTCGACGAAATTATTTGATAAGGTCAGGTGACCTAAAGAATGCCACTGAGGCCGCAATCAAAATTATATATATAAAAAGAAGAACGAGGAAGAGTAATATCGACATGAAAAGTAGATTTTAAAAAGGTATTCTATAGTAGAAAAACGAATACTATTTTAAATTATCTCGCACAAGTTCTCGGGCACACAACGTTACTTACTATAATGACTTCTATAATGTAACGAATGTAATGAAGCAGAGATATATTTTATTTTACGTCTTATCAATGACTTTAGACCTCAGTCCCAGTGTTTATGTTAGTATTATGTAAAGTTTGTATACAGGCTGGCAGGGACGTCGACGCGCAAACTATAACCATGAATTAAGCACATGATCCCAACCCCCCCCCCCCCTCCCGATATATTATTAGCCACTAGGGTAAAAATATTTCGTCTGTAATCAAATAAAAATATCAACTGGGTCATAGAAAAGTGCAGTGCCTACGTATAAACGATTTTAATCAAACTGCACACGTAAACAATAATTATAACTTTATTTTCTAATATTACACTATTTTATAACAATTCTGGAGGTGTTACTCGCACTGTGTCCAACGACCAACTCCAACATCTCTTCCCATATTCGTGCGGCAAGTGTCGCCCCACCATTGCTCCGGAAGTTCATAACGGAACAATAATGGCGCGACACCAGTGCTGCCAACTAAAACATGAATCAGATAATTTATTTAATTTTAAATAGCTAAACATAGTTAATTTCGAGTAGCTCTTAACAGACTATTAATTAAATATGTTTTTAACAAATAAATTAACTAATAATTTAATCTTATATCTAAATATGTAACTTATTTTATGTAAATATGTATGTCTGTCTTTGAAGCGACAACATCCGGCCGTCCTGCGCACGCATCTGTCCTCGGATAGCGTCCCAGTCTGGTGCAATTGCTGAGAACAAAGTATATACAATTAGTCACAATATTCCATAGAGTAAAGCTGTGATTACTAATTACTCCTCATTTGAACTGAGCGTCCACTCTACTATTCCATCAACGGCCAGCAAAGAAAGACCCCAATTCAAAAGATCTGTTTACATTACATATGTTGGTATTTACCTATAAGTATGTAACTGTTCCATCAGCGGTCAGTTATGTTTAGAGTTTGCAGTTTTCCCTAGGCGATGCCTTTGGCCAACCCTAGTTGCATATCACTACAAACCCTAAACTCGTTTGTCACAGATTTATTTTACACGGATAAATACTGTAACTTAAAATAATCCAAATACCAAAATATGTTTGAAGCAAATGCACTAGACAAATTATGTTAAGTAGTAGTAAATACTATAGGAAGAATACATTGAATCATTATTTTTGGTTTATAAATACCTGACAACATCTTAGGCCATTTCCGAACCTTCAACATCCAGGTCTGCCAACTTGATCCAAGGTTTCATATTTTCAGCACACGTGGTCCCTTCATAGCACTTACTTGTTCTTTCAGCGCCACGCATATCCTTTACTTTATAGCGGTCATGACCTAATACTTCAATCACCTGGAAAGGTCCTTTGAAAAGTGGTAAAAATTTAGTACTTTTCCCGTCATTGGATTGACTGGGAATTCTTATAACTACCAAACCGTCAACGTTGTAACTGCGAGCTTCTTTTCTTTTGGAATCGAAAGCCTGCTTTTGTTTGTCTGCACTGACCTATATGCGACTGTTGACGTTATACCTCAATAACGTGACATCAACTGAATGGTCTTCCTGTGCCAACATGTCAGCATCAGTTTGAAGTCGGTATCCAAAGAATACTTCACTGGGAATGGCTGAAGTGGTTTTATTAATGGTACTGTTAATACCTTGTTGGATACTAGTAATATGAGTGTCCCATTTGTCATTGCTGGTATTAGCACCCATACTTCTCAATGCGTCAAGGATGGTGCGATTAAAACGTTCCACCTGACCGTTTGAGCGTGGAATAGCAGTAGCTATAACATGTTGACGTATATTTTTGTCTTGACAGTACCTAACGAATAACTTTGACGTGAAAGAACTTCCAGCATCACATATAATACGCTTAGGATTACCAAAAACTTTAAATATGTTATCTAACTCGCTAATAACAACTTGGCTTTTAGTGTTACGAACAGGTGATGTAAATACAAATTTTGTAAAAGAGTCAACAGTCACCAAGAGATAGGTGTTTTTACGCGTGGTCCTTACAAATGGACCCAGGTGGTCTATGTGAAGCGTATGAAAGGGCTTTGCATATTTAGGTATAGGAAACAGTTTGCCTTCCTTTTTTCCATGGATATTTTTATAATAAATACAGTTAATGCAATTTTTAATATATTTGGATACTACTTTCTTAATTTTGGGAAACCAATAACATGATTTTATTCTTTCAACAGTCTTATCCACGGCAAAATGGCCAAGGTCGTCGTGATTAGCTCTTATAATTTGCCAGATGCACTGTTTAGGGACAACCCATCGTCTACCATAATCAGTCCGACGGTATACTTTATTACCTAATAACTCATACTCATTATACACTTTCTTATTTAGCTCGGCCTGACCTGATTGTAATATTTCTTTTATCGCACAAATACTTGGGTCTTGTAACTGAACTGACAATAACCAATCTGCTTCAGTAATGGCCAACACACTGTCATTGCATATGGGGGTGGAATTTGTATCAACAGGATTTCGGCTTAAAGCGTCAACATGTTGCATTTGAGCCCCTGGTTTGTGAATTATTTCAAACGTGAATTCTTGTGTAAGTAATACCCATCTACCGATTCTAGAATTAATTTCTTGCTTATTTATTGTATATTTAACAGCATTGCAATCTGTATACATTTTAAAAGTAGATCCCAATAAATAGTGACGGAATTTTTGAAGTGCAACAATTATTGCTAAAAACTCTAACTCAAATGAATGGTACTTTTTCTCCTCATTAGAAGTCTGTCGACTATAAAAATGGATTGATTTTTCACCTGTAGCAGTAACTTGGGTCAGTATGCAGCCAATACCATCACGACTGGCATCCGTGTATAAAATAGTAGGTAATTTGGGGTCATATAATTTTAATGAAGCATTATGAACAGCTCATGTTTTAATTTATTGACCGCTGAAACTTGCTCGTATCCCCACTCCCATGTGATATCTTTTTTTAAGAGCTTTGTTAACGGTTTTGCTATAAGAGCACAATTCTTCATAAATATTCTAAAATAATTAATGAGGCCTAAAAATTGTCTTACTTGATGCACATTGCTAGGTTCAGGATAATTTTCTACTGCCTTTAATTTCTTTTTACCTGGACGTATACCATCTTCAGAAATATCGTACCCAAGGAAGTTAACAGAGCTCTGGAAAAAGTGACATTTTTCCAAATTTATTGTCAAACCGTTATTTTGCAATATCTTTAATACTTCGTCTAACTGCCTAATATTATCATCCATTGACCTGGTGGCTATCAATAGATCATCCATGTAACAAATAACTTTATCAAAACGAAGTTTACCCAAGACTGTGTTCATTAACCTTTGGAATACAGATGGTGCATTGCATAACCCGAATGGCATCCTCTTGAATTCAAAGTGACCATCAGGAGTAATAAATGCAGTCTTAGCAATAGAATTTTCATTGACATTAATTTGGTAGTAGCCACTTTTTAAATCAATAGATGTGTAGCATTTACATCCTCTAAGTTTATCTATAAGGTCTTCTACATTGGATATTTCTCTTTGATAGTAATTTTATTTAGTGATCTATAGTCAACACACATACGTTTTTCGCCCGAAGGTTTATCGACCAACAGAATTGGACTGGCATAAGCAGAATTACTTTCGCGAATTATTCCATTTTTTAATAGGTCATCAATAATTTCCCTGGTCGCTGCCTTTTCAGATTCAGACATACGATAGGGTCTATGGTACACAGGTTTATTAGTTATTAGTTCAATGTCTAACTCAACACAAGAAGTCTGCCCTAACGATTTTAAATCTTTTGAAATTTTATCCTCCGTAAAATTTCTACCAATTAAAATAGGACAGCCAGCTAATTCATCACAAATATACAGGACCACATTAAGCTCGGCATTATCAACCATAATGTCAAACTGTGCACCATGTGTGACTTCAGAGCAAGAATCCGTTTTAAATCCTGTCAATAAAACAGGTTTATTTAATTGGAAAATTGTAAGGTTTAACTCGTTTGCCAAAAAAGACGTTATTAGAGAACAACTACTGCCCATATCAATAAAAGCCTGTTGTTTACATCCGTTAATTACAATCGCCTTATAAAATTTATCCTTAGGTGTAGGTTCAACAATTAATTTTACTTCGCTATCCTTTTCAGGTTTCATTTTAGGCTTAGGCCTACATGCAAGCTCTAAATGACCAAATCTATTACACACATTACATTTGACATTATCTTTCTGACTGCAGCTGGTCTTTTTATGACCAGGTTCACCACAGCGAAAACATGTTATATTTGTACCAGCATTGGAACCAGAACTATGTATTGGTGGAGTACCATTACAGTTGGAAAAACTGTCTGTCCTTTTATCAACATTACTATATAATAAGCGAGTTGAATTTTTATTCTTCTGAACGGACTTTTGTTCCGGGTCAACATGAATTTTCCCGTGCAAAAATGAGGCCAACTCATCACAGTATTTAAAATTGCCAGCGTCTGCTGCAGTGATTATATTTTTATCGCCAATTGATCCTACGATTACTGAAATTATATCTTGTTCAGAAAATGACAATCTCATCTTGTCAATTTTTCCTTTTTGTACAAAATAAAATTCGTATAATGATTGGCCATCCGAGGGTTTCGTTTGGACCAAGTCTTTCAGCAAACAAAACATATTACGCTTTATTTGAAATGTATCTAATAGCGTATTTCGCCAACCCTTCCATTTCCAGGTAGTCCAAGAAGTTTTATTTTTTTGTAGTGAGTCATACCATGTTTTAGCAGTATTACGCAATTTTTGCAACGCTTGATATTGTAGGACACGGTCAGACCAACGAAAAGCACGACCATTGGCTTCCACAACATTTATCCACATTTCAATATCATCCACTAATGGGTCAAAATCAGGAATCACTGAAGATAACATAACATTTTGGCTTACTGCGGGAGACGCACGCCTGGTGCGTCTCTTTTTCCTGCGCCTGTGTCCATCAGAGCTGCTGCTGCTGGACGAAGGCCATCCAGAGGTTGATGATGAGCTACTCGTACGACTTAATTTTGACGCACTTCTTTTCCCTCGAGTGCGCTTGCGGCTTCTCGGCATCGGGGCGCGTTTCCGTACCACTTCTGATATAAACGATTTTAATCAAACTGCACACGTAAACAATAATTATAACTTTATTTTCTAATATTACACTATTTTATAACAATTCTGGAGGTGTTACTCGCACTGTGTCCAACGACCAACTCCAACATCTCTTCCCATATTCGTGCGGCAAGTGTCGCCCCACCATTGCTCCGGAAGTTCATAACGGAACAATAATGGCGCGACACCAGTGCTGCCAACTAAAACATGAATCAGATAATTTATTTAATTTTAAATAGCTAAACATAGTTAATTTCGAGTAGCTCTTAACAGACTATTAATTAAATATGTTTTTAACAAATAAATTAACTAATAATTTAATCTTATATCTAAATATGTAACTTATTTTATGTAAATATGTATGTCTGTCTTTGAAGCGACAACATACGCGGTCATAATGTATGGAACAGATATTTTTTATTATTACACGATAAAACTAATCAGGTCGATGAGCATCGACCTAATTAGTATTCAGAAAAAACAGTGGAATTTTTAACCAGGCTGGCACGTGTACCTTTTAATCTAAATATTATTTCTCAGGAAAGGAATACTTATATAAAGATATTTTATTTATTGATATTGTATTATATCTTTGCTATAATTATCATAATCTGCTTAGGCTCTTCCCAACTACATATGTTGGTGTCAGCTTCCAGTCTAACCGAATGCAGCAACCTCCCGGTTACCGGGTAATACAATACTCCTTGGTAAGACTGGTTGTACAACACACTTCGAAGCCAAGTTAGCCGGAGAAACGACAATCTCCACAGATGGGGGCTCACAGACGGCTCAGATCTCAAATGCGTATGCAGCACGTTCCCACAGACAATGGCCCACCTTCCATCTTGCGCCGCATGGCCTGTGACCTGTGCACTTGATGATCTTATGACTGCGTCAGAGAGCGGAGTTCGCGCAGTTCAATTTTGGGCCAAAGATGTTTGAACTTTTTGCCATCGATACGCTTAGAAGAAGTCGAAATATCTTTGGTTCCTGTTGTTACACCGGCGGGCGCGGCGGCCAAACCCTTCAAACCATAAAATGCCGATTAGCACAGGAACTTTGCTTGGCGGCAAAGATAGGTATGGTGGTAGTTCCCATTTAAATAGTATGGGACTATGGGTGCCGTCGAAAACATCGTACATCGTGAGGAAATAAAATAAAACGAACACCTGACATCTACCAAACCGCACTGGGCCCGCGTGGTAGATTACGGCCCACTGCCTCTTATAGAGAAGAGACCTGTGGCCCAGCAGTGGGAACATTATAGGCTGATTATGATGGGTGCCCGTATTATTTCAGCATAATCAGTTTCTAATGTTCCCACTGCTGGGACACAGGCCGGCTCTTTTCGAGAGGAAGTGGGCTGTAATCTACCACGCGGGCCCAGTGCGGGTTGGTAGAAGAATTTTTGTTTCTAGGGCATGCCGGTTTCCTCACGATGTTTTCCGTTTTAAGAGAGAGTATTATAACTCATGAGATATTTCAGCATAGACTGGGCTGTGAAAGCACCTAAGATGTCTTTGGTGCCTAATAAGGTACTTTCCATCAGTTGGGGTCGGCCGCCTGATTGTATGAAAAAAACCATTCAGATTTTACGTTAGGTTGAATTCCAAAGATAGCTATCTAAGTTAACATTTCGAGTAATGGATTAACTTTCAAGTTAACATATATGTATGTATGTCTGAGTATACACCCATCTTTTATTAATTTTTCATGTCCTGCCTGAACTTCCATAGCCCATACCAACATTTTCGTATAACTAAATCACTAACGCAGCGATATATAAAATGCAACTTCTATCACGTGTTAACGATTAACGTTAACTACCGTTAAATCTTCAAAATGTAACGTTTTAACAAAGTTAACTATTTCATTAACAGTGCCCAGCTATGATGAATTCCTATATATACATATACTGTTATCAAAGCGTTCAGTTATGGACGTAGGTACCGAAGTTATCATATATACCTGTTTTATGTGTTATTAACAGATAACGTTTATTTTCTCGCTATTTACCTACCTTATTCACCGATTGCCACCGATTACTGGGCGTGGTGATTCATATTTTCAGTATTTTTCAGCAGAACTTCCTTTGCGGAAATAGTGTTCATGTGTCATACCGGATCTTGTGAATTATCTTAGTATTTTTCATGAAATTAATAATTAATGAACTTGATAGAATAGATGAAGTTTCGATTTCAATAGTAGCGTAAATTATTGTATGATGCATTATAGATAGTGAAGACATTTTTTTTTTAGATTTGCTCACGATACCTAAGTACTGGAACGAAGTCAATTTGTTATTCTTATTTTATCATTATCGGCAAAGTTTTATTAACATAGTTTTTAAGTTATTGTTACTAACACTGTATAGATTGTGATAATAATTTATTAATATACTTTTTAAATCTTGTATTTCCAAAACGTTGCCACGGCGTTGTCGATGGCAGCGCAGAGGTCACTTTGACTGCATTTTTTTGGGACACAAACTGCAGGATGGAAGGTGGAGTATAGTTTATGACATAAAAAAAAACTCGTGTCAGCGACACGACGAAGAAGAAGAATAATATACTTTTTGATTCGGACTTTAAAAGAGTATTATTGAAAATAAAAGATAATCTTTAATTCGGGCTTTAGGTACATACAAGTACTTACACACAATTCATGTAGTATTGGTAACAATGACTTAAATACCATATTAATAAAACTTTAACAGACTGAAAATAAATAATTAAACAATTAAAAAACACGCCTTGTCAAAAACGTTTAGTTCACTCTCGGCCCCTCGACCCCCAATCAATAATGTTTCCACTGGACCCCTAACTATTGTTTATTCCAGACCCTTAGGGGTCGAGAGTGGATTTTCATACAAAGAACAGGCATACCTCGTCCACTTTCAACCCCTACTTCGGTAAGTACCTCAAATTAATATTTTGGTACAGTAAGGTACAGAAGCGCAGTGGCGATGGCGGCCTAGTGGTATCGGCCGCGACTTATAAGATGTAAGTCCTAAGTTCGAACCCAGACAGGCACTTTACTTTGTGTAAATTATTTCATCACCACTGCCCAAACCGTGGAAGGAAAACATCGTGAGGAAATCAGGTTATATGAGTTCATATAATTGTTTATTTTATTTGAATGTATAAGTCAATTCAGTTTAATTTTATTTTAATCTATTATTACACGTATTTACACCCACAGATCCATTAGAAATAGATAACATCATTGCATCTCTGAAAACCAATAGTGCACCGGGCTTTGATAAAATTTCCAGCAGGTTAATTAAGTTGGCAAAAAATTCACTAGTTGAACCAATCAGCCACCTCAGCAATCCTAGTCTGGGAAACGGTTCTTTCCCGGCCATATTTAAAACGGCGATAGACTCGCCAATACACAAGGCAAATGACAAGCAAACTACAGACCTATCTCGCTGATCTCTTGTTTGTCGAAAATCCTCGAGAAACTGGTGACCAAGAAACTCACAAACTATCTGGAGAAGAACAAGTTATCAACTGACTGCCAATTTGATTTCCAAAAAGGAATATCAACTCAGGATGCCCTGGTAAAGCTGTCATCGACTATTACCGAGCATGTTAACGCAGGAGAGAAAGTGATTGGTGTCTTTCTCGACCTAAAAAAAGCATTTGATACCGTATCGATTCCTATCCTTTTATCAAAGCTGTATAACCTCGTTGTCAGAGGACATGTTCTACAATGGTTCCAGGACTATCTGTCCGGCAGGGAGTAGCGAGTGAGGGTAGAAAAGTATCTAAGTGACGCTGCAACGTGCTCGTTCGGTATTCCGCAAGGAAGTACGCCTGGCCCGGCTCTTTTCATATATAAATAGTCTTGCGGAGCTTGCTATCTACAATGCCGAAACGATCATGTTCGCAGACGACAATGTCATTTTATTTCATGGCCGTACTTGGGAGCAAGTACGGACGATAACTGAAAACGGTCTTCCAATAGTCACGCGGTGGCTTGAGGATAACCTGCTGACACTGAACACGTCCAAGACAAAGTACATATCCTTCACAAAAACTAGCACTTCTCGTCTTAGCTTATTATTAAAATACATACTTTCCGATGTAACCAACAACCAGAAGCATGTTTGCAATGTACATGTGATGTTCTCACTAGGTCTAACGATATAAAATACGTGGGCATAATAGTTGATGAGAACTTAAACTGGAATCAGCATATCTCTAGTCTTAGTTCCCGACTTCGTAAGTTGATCTACATTTTTAAGCAACTAAGAACCATTGCTCCCTCTAAACTCCTGATATCAACCTACAAGGCATTATGCGAGTGTATACTTAGTTATGACATCTGTTGTTGGGGTGCTGCAACGAAAACAACCATGATTGAACTGGAACGTGCACAGCGCGCAATTATTAAAGTTTTTATGTTTCTATCATACCGCCACCCCACAACGGACGTATATAATCACACTGGTGTTCTATCAGTTCGCAAACTTTACGTAAGTCAGGTGCTCCGTAGATATCACCGCATTACAATTCCACAGCAAATGCCGACCAGCAAGATACGCTTTATTTGTCCAATACCCCATGTAAAATCTTTTTTTTGCAAAACCACACTATAACTCAATCGCACCGCGTATTTATAACAAACTCACAGCAAAGGATAATCATAACTTAAATAACCACGATTTCGGTAAAAGTATTATCGATTGGTTAACCAAGCTAGATTATGAGCAAGTGGGAAGCCTACTCTTAACCAACATCTAAACTGACTGTATAATCAATAATTATAATCAAACACATATTTTAAATACATACCAAACACATACATGCATACATACATATACAACATGTAACGTAATTATCGCACACCCTCAAACACCCCAATTAGTATATTATGTTATAATCATAATACATACACTGAATTTTTTGTTAAACATGTATAAGCATTGATTATTTATTAAATTAGTTATACTAATTCCGGAAGAATGTTGTGGTCATAGTACAAATTCACGAACGCACACAGTCGCACACGTAGATAAGAGTCTTGCTAGCCTAGTAGGTATTCGCTCGCGTTCGAGACGAGTTAACGCCGCTCGACACAACTGTAGGTATTAGTGCCGAAAAAACCGACAATACACGATTCTTTACGTTTTTTTTGTGAGCGGTCCACCACCCTGTTCAATACTTTTAAATACGTCCCGCCCGTTTTCTTAATTGATATTTTAATTTAGAAAGCACTTCAGTGTAATTTTTCTTTTTTGTACTATTTCAAAAGCGTTCACTATATATTAGTATAGTCCTATTTTTTAGGTCCTCGGCACTTGTTGTCTCACTAAAATAAACTAACGATTTAATACGTCCCCACAAAAAAAGTCAAGAGGCGTCAAATCAGCTGATCTGGGAGGCCACTGGACAGGGCCGCCGCGACCGATCCAGCGCTCTCCAAACTCATCATCAAGGTGCTGTCGAACACTCCTAGTGAAATGAGCGGGGGGACTATCGTGTTGGTAGAATACCTCTTGTAAATTATGAAGCGGTATGTCCTCTAGCAGCGTAGGTAGAGTTTCTCGTAAAAACAGTAAATATGAGTCTCCTGTTAACCTTTGTAAGGACACAGGCCCCAGTATGTATGTACCAATACACCGGCCCAGCCGTTAACTGAGAAACGGTGTTGGAAGGAATCCACTCTGCATGCGTGAGGATTTTCATGCATCCATAAATATGTGTTGTGTTGATTGTACATCCCCACACGTGTGAATGTACTTTCATCTGTCCAAGTTATGTTCCGCTGCCAATTTTCTAATAACCAGCAGGTGAACGGCAAGCGTGGTGCGTATTCGTTTGGAGTCAACTCCTGGCATCTTCTGAGGTGGAATGGATCTTCTTTATCCCCACGAAGTGTTCTCCACACATGCATATGATTACATTCAAAGCGTGGCGCTGCTTCTCGGGTTCTGGCATAGGGATTCTCATCGAAATAGTCCAGTATTTCGTTTTGAAGACGAGTACGTGTACGCACATTCGCTCCTCTATCGATGGCCGTGTTCGGACGGAACGTTCCGTGGTCGCGGAAGCTGCTGAGTAGCAGCTAACATAGTTCTGCGGTCTACTCTTGTACGAAAACTTTGGTTGAATGTTCTGCAAGCTAGAGCCACATTATCACCACATCGTTCTAAAGTCGTCACCATTTCGGTGTACTAAATATTTGTGTATTGGAAAGACATTGCGCGCGAAAAATTATTTGCAAACACTACGAAAACACTTTTCACTAATAATGTTGCTTACATTGAAGTTAGCTTTTATCTTAGCCGTGCTAGCGCCCGCGCCGGTGGCTATCTCGCTCTATCCCTGGTTTTTAGTTTGCAGCAGAAAGGGACGAAAACAAGCATGAAATATTTTGTATTTTGTTGGCTTAACTATTGTGTCCTTTATCCAGTGCCCGTTAGTGAGTGCGTGCGGTTAAATCGCTAAGTTTACTTATCTGTATTTGTAAAGACTTTAACGTGCTTGAAATAAGGTTAATTTTTCTTTATTTTGTATTGAATGACGGAATTTGTATTAATACATATAAAACTGCACTTTTAAAAGTATTATTGCATTGAGTTACGGTTCATTTCAGTTTGTTTTGACTGTACAAGGGTAGTGTGACTGTAATTTACGTAGTTTTAATTACTTACATTAAAAATGATAGAAATTGATTCAGTAAACGATTCCGAAGAAACTACTTTCAGGATGTGCGTTAATTATGTTACATGTAGTATACACATACACAACTACATACATACATACACTAGAACATCACTTAACCAAACACACATATTAACAGTGCCAATACGCAAGCACCCTTTCACACTCCCTCACACACACCTACATCTTTTATCACAATGACCACCACACTACGTGCGCACTCAGTTAAATTAACCTCGTACTGTATAATTTCCTTTTATTTAAATTTACCTTTTTGTGTTTAGTGACAATTACTTGAGAACGCTGTAAGAATCTAGTAACATCCCATATCCTAGCATAACGCAAAGATCAGCCATTCCCATTGGAATAGCTTAAAAATTTAACTAAAAAATTAAAAACAAGCTAAATACGATAAAGTGGAAAACTGAAAACCAATTTTTCAGCGAAGTCGGGGGACCTGTTAAAAACTGTTCCAAGAAACCGTCCCCCGAATGCAATGAGAAGATTGGTTTTCAGTTTAAACCAAATTAAGATTATAAGTGTTTTGTCACAGTAAATGTACCGAGCAATAACTATCAAAAAACGTACAGTAAAGTAGAAATCATGACCTAAACTGAAGCGCCTTGATAATATAACAAGCAAATTCACATTACTGCAATATTAAAGAACTATCAGGCGCAAACGCACTCATAGAAAACGTTGATAAAATTGTAATACTTCTAGGCGCTTGATTATTTATAATAGCTAGTCATAGAAGTAAAATTTATTTATTCAAATCTTACCTACAACTACCATTACAGATCCAATCCAGCGATCCAATAGCGAGGCCTTACATGCTAAATCCTTAATCTGCATCCTATTAAATTACATACAATATCCTAAATCTTAACCTACATCTAAATAACATATTATATATAATGCAACTTTTGCGAATTCACTCAAGTTGCACCACAATACATCAACTCTCTCGTGAACCTCGTTCACCACACGCATGGCTCTAGTGAGAGGAGTTCTCGCCAGTAGGTTGGTTCTGGCTGCAGGCACAGCAAGCAGGGGCGGGCGTCGCCGTCTCCACACGTACCGGTCTGGCACGCAAAGCTCCAGGTGCCGCAGCACTCCCGGGTTATGCGCCCCGCCACGCAGTAGCTTCACTACATACGATGCGAGTGCAAAGTCCTGTCGCACCTTTAATGCGTTGTACCCTACCATACCCAGTACAAATAGTGTAGGGTACATCAATGGATAAAATGGATATACCATATACCATATAGCATATAGCTTGAAGTACAAGTGTCTTGTGAACTTATTTTGGACACGTTCCAACATGACACTATATTTCGCCTAATGAAGAGCCCATATGATAGCACTATGTTCAAGGTGACTCCTGACTAGTGCGTCATACAACACCTTGAGTGTCGTGATGTTGGTAAAACCCTGAGCCTGCCTGAGTACGAAACCTAAGTTCTTGTATGCCTTCTTACATATCTTGTTGATATGCTCACGGAAGGTTAGATTCTGAGTGAAGATTACCCCTAAGTCCCGTACCTGAAACACTCGTTGCATCGGCGCATCCTCTACTTTGTATTGATAATAAAATCGAGAGGCCCTACATTGCTGCCCTGACTCACGCCGGACCTGGTGTAATACGGTCGAGATTCACAGCCATTGTAATCTACATATTGCTGGCGATCCTTCATATAGCTAGCGAAGAACTGCAGCAGAGGCAGTGTACATCCAAGTTTCGCAAGCTTCCTTAATAAGACTTCATTATCAACCGTATCGAACGCCTTTTTAAAATCGAAGTACGCAGCATCTACCTGAACTCCAGAGTCTACTGACGGTACCACCTGCACCATAAAATTTAGTAGGTTAGTGGCAGTGCTGCGTCCCGGTCGGAACCCATGTTGCACATCTGATAGACGTGCGCGCACTTGCCACTTGTATTGAGCGCTGAATAGCCGACTCCAGTACTTTAGCAGGCGTCGATAGTACAGCCACCGGTCTATAGTTACCGATATCCGGACCAGATTTTCCTTTAGGGACCGGAATAACGCACGTGATCTTCCACCTAGGAGGGAACGTCGCTTGTTCTAAACATGAATTAAAAATGTGAAGTAATGGTTCCGCCAGTACCCTCCCACAGTCCCTGAACAGAAACGCTGGTATACCGTCTGGGCCAGACGAACGTTTTGGCTTGAGACTTTCAAGCGCCTGCTGAACCTCTGAAAGAGAAATATGGGTAGCATAATCAGCCTATAATGTTCCCACTGCTGGGACCTAGGCCTCCTCTCGGTGAGAGGGAGTGGGCAGTAATCGATCTGCAACTCGTGAGTCGCGGCTGTTACCACTAGGGCACCATTACTCCAGTAAAATGGGTTAGTACGAGTAGGTAAGTACCTTTACCAAATTGACTCGCTGGTGCAGCAAAGTTATGTGAAATGACATTTGTTACGGCGTTCTCCAAGGTTTATATTTAGGCCCGGTATTGTTTTGCTATTTTATACTTAGGTACTTCAAAAATAGGAGCAGGTTATGCATTCGGCGAGCTGTTTTTGCTATTATTCTGCCCGCGATTTAGTTCGTGTGGAAGGCGTAATACTACAATATCTATATACTCGTATAATATAAAGCTGAAAAGTGTGTTTGTTTCAACGAGCTCTCGAACGATCTCTGGAACTACCTGTCGGATTTGAAAAAATCTTGAGGAATTGAAATTTGAAAGAAAAAAAATTAAAAGAAAATGAGATAGCCCAATTTTTGAGGAAGGCTATAGGCTACTTAACACCTAAGATTCCACGACCCTTAAGAGCAACCAATAAAGAACCTGAGTGCGACCTTGCGTCGCCGTCGCATCCTCTTGATAAACCCTGACCACGGCCAAAATGTAATTATTACATTACTTAGGTACTTAGCACTCTCTAGAAAGAAACACTGTAGTTCTTATCAGCCAGCGCTCGGGACAAGAGCCCTTTGTTAGGCCGAGTGCAAAACAAATCAGGCACACGGCCCTACACTCGTAAACTCACCGTAAAATTGTCAATGGTAAACTGTCACTTTCTCTATGTTCACTTTCCATTGCGTGTCAAGTAAAGATGTAAGAGAGAATGTTAAGGAATAAGAGGCGATGGTTAAACATTTTTGCGAAATAATTTTGTCGTTGTTATGAAGTTAGTGCTCGTAGTACAATGGTTTTTAACTACGTACGTTATTGCTAATGAATACGTTCCGAAATGTTGTGTTGGTAAATAGTTTGGTTTTGTTTCGGTGTGTTGAGAAATGCTTAGGAATTTTGGTAAATAATCAAGATTAGGTATGCCTCTAGAGATTGATCTGCTGTCATAGAACCTATGGGTGATGAAGCTAACAAGAAATAATGAGATTTATTCATCGTCAGACATTTCAGAAGTGTAAAAGTTATTTGAATTTTCTAACTCGTACGTAAGTGAATGAATAACTGGGTAGGTACAGACGCCAGCACATCAAGCTACTACAATCTGTCAAATTTCTTTAATAGATTTTCAACGTTATCGCTCAAGCATTAAGGTTCAAGGTTGATTGGGAAAATTTGACAGTTTCGGGTAGCTTGACCTGCAGGCTGGCGTCTGTATTCACTGACTGTAATAGGTAGGTACAATAACCGTACCTAATTAACTTAATGATAATAAGAATAACATATAATGCGGTCTCAAAACAAAAACAGTTACAGAACCAAACATTAGTTGAAAGTTATTAGTTTTTTCAAATCCTTCAAACCACCAATCAAAAAGTGGTTTTAGAGTATATAAAACCAAACAAATTAAAAAGAACATCTTACCTGAATGCCTCCGTTCGGCCTAATTTCCAACATCATTAACTGCATCCAAAAGAAAATAAACAATCGCTCATGTTTCCGAACAGCACGTCTCTAAATTATCGATAACAACCGCGCCGGCCGCGTTATAAAGCGCATTACTGCAGCAGCGTTCCCGCCAATACGACGCGTTCCATTATCGAACATTTGAATTTTGAGTTTTATTTTTCTATTTCTAAATCAAGATGCCTTGCGTAGGTTGCGGTGACAGTGAGTGTTTTTCTTTTTTATTATTATTTTTGTCTATTATTTATGGTATTTTTATGTTTTTTCCTAACAGGTTTTTTGTCAATTTTCCCAACTAAATATGCCTGACCTACTACAAATTTAATTTTAGTAGACTATTAGATACTTATCGATTGCTGGATGAGGAGAATGCTCTCCGATTTGAATATCCAGGTACTACCTACTTAATAAAAATTGTACCTTCCTACTTGTGTGTAGGAATTCTTAAACCTATTGCACTAACTAAAAATATTGGGCCTAAGGTTTACAAGTAATGTCGGTCAAGTATTACAAGTTTATTGGATTTATTTATAAATAGTAGGTAATGGTAAGCGACTGTTTAACCATACATTTTCAACGTTTAAACGTCTCTTAAATTTAAGCAACGTTTAAACGAGTAAATAAAGGGGTTCATATTGTACCGTGTATTCTAAACCGAACAAAGGTTTTTTTAAAATAATTCATACTAAAATCCCATTTAAAAAAGGACATCCAGTTTTTTTTTTAAATTTCTAGGAATATTTTCTAATTTTTCTTTCCATACAATTTACGAATGCTTTTTAAATAAAAAAATAGCCAAATCAGTGTAGCCGTTCTCAATCTTACCAACAAACAGTATCTATTTTATTTTTATTTAAAAGGATAGATTAATTACTATTAATTCATTTATTTCTGATAATAATAATCCATACAGTACATTAAATTTAATTAAAATCAATTGGTACATAGACAACCGACACTAAAATTACATAAACTATAATTAAAATCAATTTAAACAATATTAACTTTACATTAAATTAAATAATTTACAATAAAATGAAAAGAAAATATTAAGTATTATTATTGTATCTTGTGTAGGTATTATTATTGTTGTCTTTTTAACGACATAGAGGTAAGATACTGTGCAGTAATTATAATTAATAATAAAAATGTATTTAGTACTACGACGCAAAGAATTTTTGCATATTGACTTTTTTTTAGTACCTATCTTCTTAATTTGCACCAATGAGCGTCTTATTGGATCAATAAATTAACAATTATTGATTGTAATGTTACGCACTATAAGGTTTCGTTGTTTTCCAAAACAATACTTAATATTTAGGTACATACTAGCTACATACAGCCGCACGGGTCGATCGATCAAGTTATGGGTGACCATCTTTATACACCAAAACTCCTCCGTGGCTGGGAGAGCACGTTAAGCCGTTGTTCCCAGCTGTTATTCGTCGATCTTTGACAGTCGTTGCGGGTCATCAGAAGCCTGAAAGTCTGACTACCAGTCTTACCAAGGGGTATCGTATTACCCAGTTGCTGAGTTGTGGAGGTCAGATAGGCAGTCGCTCCATGTAAAATACTGGTATTCAGCTGCATCCCGTTAGACTAGGAAGGACATGGCTAGGCAGATGTCGACACACTCTGAAGCATTTAGCAGTTGCCGGACTGCCACCATGGGATCTGGAGGCGATAGTCCTCGCGCGCCTGTATGACTGGCGCGCGGAGGCACTACGTCGGGGGGAAACTCTGCACCCGCGGCAAATCGCTGCGGAGCGGACGGACCTCCGGCGCGGTCTCATGGTGGAATGGAAGGCGCGACTATCGCAACCCAGCGCAGGGCACGCCACGATAGCGGCGGTAAGACCCCTCTTTGAGGAGTGGCTAGAGAGGCGTCACGGCGCTCTCACCTACCGCCTGACGCAGGTCCTCTCCGGACACGGATGTTTCGGGAGGTTCCTGCACATAATCAGGCGGGAGGAGACGCCCGGGTGTCATCACTGCGAGGATCGCCCAGAGGACACGGTGGAGCACACGGTGGAGGTCTGCCCCGCTTGGGCAGAGCACCGCCGTGTCCTCGTAGAGGCGATCGGCAGCGGCGGCGACCTCTCGCGCCCGGCCCTGGTGCAAGCCATGGTCCGGGGCGAGAGGGAGTGGGAGGCGGTCACCTCCTTCTGCGAAGCAGTCATGCTAGCGAAGGAGGTGGCGGGATGGGCGAGGGAAAGATCCTCACGCCTCAGCCGCCGAGGAAGACGCTCCGGGCGTCGGGAGCCGCGTGACGACTCCCGGCCACCGTAGGCGCGGGCCTGCGGGCGGAGAGCAATGGGTAGCTCTCCGTCCGATCAGGACCAGGCCCGTGCCGGACGGCGTGTATGTGTTCCACGCGCGCCTCAAAGAGATGTCAGCGTAGTTGACGGGGCCCGACAGGGCCGAAGCCTGCCGGGGTAGCGGGATTGTCCGAAAGGGTTACCGCTGCCCTGGTACGTAAAGGGCTAAGGAAGGAACACGGGTGGGTTTTAGTCAGTAAGAGTCTGACACTCCCTTCTGCTCCACCCAGAGCGGGAGGAGTCATTTGATGATTTCCCATCCTGAAAAAAAAAAAAAAAAAAAAAAGCATTTAGCAGGCACAAGTACCTTATCCTAAAATTAATATAAAAACAAGATATTCTGTTTTCCAAGGCTCCTTGGGAAAGATAGGCCATAGAAATCACTAATAATTAACAAACTAGAATCACTTAAAATTTTTAAGACATGTGGTTATCGTGTGGTGGAACGGCTCACTCCCTCTCAAAAAGAAAGGAGGCCTGTGTCATATGGCGTGTCATATGACATAGGTCGGTACAAATAGGTAGGTCTACAGGTCACAAGCTCGCCTGCTTAGGGAGGGAAAAGGTTTTATAGGCTTTTTCCTTTATTATTAGGAACTAGAACATTCCGACAGACAGTTGTCCTGTCCTCAATAATTCATACAGAAATCCATGTAAAAAAACGTTCACTTTTTCCCAAATTTTCCAATTTTCCGAGCAAGCTTTCCATTATTTTGCCTTTTATAGCAAAATAATGGAAAGCTTGCCTAATTCGGTCTATAAATTACGAACATTTTAAAACAAAAAATAGTCAAATCAGTTAGCCGTTCTCACGTGATGCACTTACCAGCAAACAGTATCTATTTCATTTTTATTTATAATAAGGATAGATTTAGGGCTGCTTTTGCAATCATCTGATAGCTTTATTCGAGGAATAATTTTGAAATTTTGACTGTTATTTCATACAAAAACTGTCAAACGTCCATTTTTTCCCCCGAATAAAAGTTAAGAAAAATCAGCCCTAAGTCTGCGTTCACACCAAAACGCATAGTCAGCCACGGACTGTGAGCGTCTAGTTCAAGATAGAAAAACACCTTTAGCTGCCGATTGACCGTGTTTTGTTTTTCATACATTTTCACAGTCCGCTGGTGACTATGCGTTTGGTGTGTACGCAGCCTAAGTGTTATGATTGTAATATGTTCTGTCTTTTAACGACATAGAGATAAGATACTGTGCAATGAAAAATAATAAAAAATATAGGTATTTAGTACTACGACGCAAAGAATCTTGCATACTGACTTAGTGTTACTAGGTACCAAATTATCTACTTACTGTGCTCCAAGGAGCGTCTTATTAGATAAGTTAAGAATTATTGATTGTAGTGATAAGCAATAGATACCTATAAGATTTAGTTGTTTCACAAAACAATGCGTTCTGTTTGGGTACATACTAGTAGTAGTACATACTTCGCTAGCTAGGTATGCATATACTATTCATATATACATATATACATATATCATCTACTGGGTAATACGATACAACTTGGGAAGACTGGTTGTCAGATTTTCGGACTTCTGACGGCCCATAATGACTGTCAAAGATTCACGAATGGGCTTTCCGAGGCACGGGGGGTATGTTAAGTTGGTCACCCATCCACGGACAAACCGCGGCAAGCGTTGCTTAACCTGATCAATCATCCGTGCAGCTGTTATTACTTGGCCACAAGCTCCTCTACATACTAGCTATTTATGACATAGATACCAATGATTGGAAGAGGTCACAACCGCGCCTGCTTAGTGAGAGGCAGTTTTATAGGGATTATCCTTTACTATTAGGAAATAGCCTGTTGTGAGCGACCACGTTACAGTGCGGACAGACGTTGTCTTGTTAAAATCTCAAGATGGTCTTGAGTTCATACAAAAATCCCATAGAAACAGGCACTTCCAATTTGTCCCAAATTTTCCAATGTTTCCCAAATTTTCCAATTTTCCCCAAGTTTTCCGGGCAACTTTTCAATTTTTTCTTCTCATAAACCCTAATTTAACAAAAAATAGCTTAATCGGCCCAACCGTTCTCAAGTGATGCGCTTACCAATGAAATGCTGTTCAATTCATTTTTATTTGGGTTCCGTACCCAAAGGGTAAAACGGGACCCAATTACTAAGACTCCGCTGTCTGTCTGTCACCAGGCTGTATCTCAAGAACCGCGATAGCTAGACAGTTGAAATTTTCACAAATTATGTATTTCTGTTGCCGCTCTAACAACAAATACTAAAAACAAAATGAAATAAATATTTAAGGGGGGCTCCTATACAACAAACGCGATTTTATTGCCCTTTTTTGCTCGATATCAATAATGGCAACAGGCAGGCACTTGAAATATTCACAAAATACTCAGTTGTATTTTTACTTTACTAATAAAATAAAATAAATATTAATGTGGGGATTCCATACAACATACGTGATTTTTATAGATAATGGTACGGAACCCTTCGTGCGCGAGTCCGACTCGCACTTGGCCGGTTTTTAGATACATAACTGTCTCGTTGGTCTGGTGATCCCAAGCGCTACTGCTGAGCATGAGGTCCTGGGTTCGATTCCTAGGTCGGGCAAAGTAAAGTAAAGTAAAGTAAAAAAGATTATTGACTATATAAAAGAACAAACCTTACATACAAATCGTAACAATCCTGTGATTTGTGTCTACTATTACAAAAATTACGTATGTAGTTATAAATGCCTGTGTACGTTATGCGGTGGTTTGAGCTTAATTCACACTGACCTCCGTACTAGTGAAAACTGTGTTATGGCAGGTCAGTCTTCCTCGTTCACAAACACTCACAAACTTCCACACAATTTCCGATAATTTGCATTTGACTGCTAATTATAACACTGATTTATGAGAATGGTTAGAAGAATACAGACACATAGTGGGTATCATTTGATCCTTTGATGAAGTGTTATTAGGTTTTGAAATGCTCTAAAAATCTCGCGCCATTAGCATCAATAGCAATGATAAACACGCTAGATTCATCGCTCTCCAAATCGATCAACAAAAAAAAGTTATTTACAAGATTAATTTCAACAAATCTCTTATTTCCGATGTTATCATTCGTTCTCAGTTCGTGTAGAAACTGTGCGAACCTTGGTTTAACTGATACTGAATAGGACTTGACTAATGAACAGTAGGTATGCAATTACTTAACTAACTTTTCGATTGTGTACTTATTATTGACTGTAATGTATCATTAACACTAATTATAGGTAGTACGGTACGGTAGTACAGCCAGGGAAATTATTTGTTACGCAAATTGACTTCCTGCGCCAATTTGCAATGTCATGGCCATTGAGTCATGCAACTCTGTGTGTGTGTCTTTATCCAGGGTGGCAGGGACATCGAAGCGCACATTATTCTAGACCAATACGGTAGAAATTTCAGAATCATGCACTGAATCCAAGGTATCAGGTTGCGCGTCGTCCCTGCCACCCTGTATACGGACATTTTTAGTTGGTAGTCCATTTGCTTAACAAATAATTTCCCTGCACTTACAAGGTTAGCAGTGTCAGAGTACTGAAAAATTACTAGCCGCTCACGCACATTGACCTTAGCACGGATTGAATGCTAGAATATTTTAGTAATCGTAGAGCTATTTGTTAAGGTAGCCTTCAGAAAGAACTTCTCCACACACAATAGGGCCCTTACAAACAAGGTTGATTTTTAACCTAGGTTTAAACCATCGAGCCATTTATTAATTTCGAATTTAATTCCGTTAAAGTTAAAGTTCTAATTAAAATACCTTCTCTAACCCGAGTCTAAGTTCATTTTCAATAAAAAAATTAATGATTTTGAAGTAAATTACAAATCCATTGCTTCATAAGTTTGAAAAAATCATCTGCTCCACAACGGAAATAAAGCAATGAATATTGATGAACTGTCAAAATGAAACGAATTGCGATCAGTTGTCATTTTATGTGTGTTACGCCATTACCCCGCTGTGTCTGGTTCATAAGCCTGGTTTTGTAATAGGACTAGAACTAGAATGCAGTAATAAACCTATTCGAGTTTTATTACTGCGTTCTAGTTTGAAGGGTGTGGGTGTGGGTATAATACTCGTAATAGGCATATGAGATATGTTAGCTGTCTCTGGGATGGCATGATAACACACTGACCAATAGTAAGCAAGTAGTGGACTTCATACTATAGATGGCAAAATGAAGACATTTGGTTTTCGCCATTTTGGCGCTGATAACAACGTGAGCGTCCGTGGAACTAATATTTTTGAAAGCGAGTTTTACAGGATGAGCATACTCTCATGATAAAAATGTTCTAAATATCTCATAGTAAACACAAAATACAAAAAAAAAAAGTCTTATTCCACGATTTAGAACTAATTAATCATCTAAAGCAACACGACGCCCATTTGCAACAGTGTGTCAATTTTAGTTCCTGAGACGCTCGAGCGGGAGGCGCTTTGAATCGGCACAAAAAACAACTGTCATTTCGTATAGCATATTTAATCCAGCGTACTTGTATAATATAGGTCAGTGCATGACAACCAATATGCGATACAGAGACATACCTTATTTATTTTTTAATATACATCAATGCACTTTTGCTTTTCCAATTCACTTTAGATATTGGCAAAATGGTCGACATCGGCTTTGCTTGCCATAAACAAAAAAATAGAATAGAATAGAACATATTCATATGACACGCAAACTTTATATTTTAAGAACTTTATATAACAGTGCGGCCGACGAGAAAATGCGTTCTTGACACCTGTCAGTTTCATACAAACGAATACGTGTTTCGCGAATTTGATCTTTATTAGTTACCAGAAGGCCAATTCCCATAATTAAAAACGTTCAAAATCTAGTCGCAATCTCATCTCAGCGACAATCAATGTCAAAAACTGGTCAATAATGTACGAGGTATTTTTGACAGATTGAGACTGTGAACGTTCTTAAAATTACCGAGAATTGCCCCTCTGAACTGTCGCACTGTCAGGTGTCAGGAACGCATTCTCTCGACGGTCGGACTGTACTTCTATTTACCCAGCAGTGTAGCGAATAACAAATGCAGACAAAACATAATTACCTATAAAGTTAAAATTAGTTACGTCCTATTGTGTTTATATAACTGCGCGTTTGCTGAACTGAACATGGAAATAAACTGAAGTGCAGTTGCTTGAGTTACATTTTATCTTTATTGGTTTTACACGACAATCTTCCACTATCAATAATATTCGTTGGTCTAGTAACTGTTAGAGGGGCTTGTGGCTAAGTAATAACAGCCGCACGGGTCGATCGATCAGGTTAAGCTACGCTTGCCACGGTTGGTCCGTGGATGGGTGACCATCTTTATATACCAATACACCTCCGAGCCTCGGAAAGCACGTTAAGCCGTTGGTGCGGGCTGTCATTCGTGGATCTTTGACGGTCATGACGGGTCGTCAGAAGCCCGAATGTCTGACAACCAGTCTTACCAAGGGGTTTCGTATTACCCAGTAACTGGGTTGTGGAGGTCAGTTAGACAGTCGCTCCATGTAAAATACTGGTACTCAGCTGCATCCGGTTAGACTGGAAGCTGACCCCAACATTGTTGGGAAAAGGCCAGGCAGATGTCATCATCTGTCTGGTAACTATCAGGCGCAGAGTCCTGGGTTTGACATTTATATTTTTTTAGATTTAAAAATGAAATAGATTCTGTAAGTACACCTCTACCTAAGTCTTCGGGGATGATACGCGCGATGTTATGATTGATGAAACTTATTTTTTGTACTTTAGCTTTAAGCCGTTGTAATTATGGAATGCAAATGAAGATTTGATTATAGGTATTATGATCCCCTGTTTGGGAAAATTGTTGCTCAGTTTTTTCTTTAGGATTCATTTGTGCCTGGCTGGTAATATTCCCTCTGCTATTTTTTTTTTTTAATCCTGTATTGTGCCACTGCAGGGCAAAGGCCCCCCATAGCTTTCCATTGTTCTTTGTGCATTGCGTTCTCCGACCAAACTCCCCTAAATACATCTAGGTCGTCACGCCAGCGTTTCCTAAGCTGGCTTATGTCCATTACATAATGCATCAAAATGGAGATTTACTACACGCCTCTTTTTTTCCCTTTGGAGATATTGTTTATGTTAAGCTGGATTTTTATTAAAGCACCTTTCCTTTTTCAGATTGCAAATGCACAACCAGCCAGTGCTGCACATCATGCAAGTGCGATGCATCTTGCAGCTGCACCTGCAAACGAGCAACGACCACCACAGACACTGCTAAGGCCAAAAACTAAAAAATAGACTTACGCCTTAATTGTAAAAAAAAAAACAAAAAAAAAAACAAAAAAACATTCAATAGTCTATGGACACCGATACGAAAATGTCTGTATAATTCAAAGAATCGTTCTTAATTCAAAAATTATGCTGATATGCACTTGGAAGTAAAGTCACGGTGACCTTGTTTCGCATTGTTTTAATTACAATAAATAAATAATTGCATGATGGAAAACATCTGACAAAACACTAATTAAAATGCAAAATTAATTAGGTATGTTTAGTTTTGGTAATCATAATGAAGAGTCGTGGTTTTCTTCAAATAGTTCTTTCGTTGTTCAATCATAGATCAGTTATTTGAAGAATTATGTACTTTTACAATTTTTTTTAAGCATCTGTTCTCAGTTTTCACAATTGTTTTCTATTTCATTTTGTCAATCAATGTTTTTAATATTGTATTTTCATTAAATACCAACTGTGTTTTTTTTTAACAATTTCACATATTTCTATATCATTGTTTAAATAAAATAAAATTGTCATTACCATAATTTGTACGTTTTATTCTTCCAATACATACCTACATTTACTTACACCGTACACCGTTTTGCAAAATAATTTAATATGAAAGCAAAGTTAATTAATGTATTTTCCTAATTGTTCAGTAGAGTTCAATGTTTATTTCATGCAGGAATCTGAAACAGAAATAATATTATTTTATTTAAGTATTTGGTTTATTCTAAACTACAGTAAGTACTGCCTCGTTGGTCTAGTGGTCGCATGCGTTACTGCTGAGCATGAGGTCCTGGGTTCTATTCCGAGGTCGGGTAAAGTGTTATTGGGTTATTCCATCAGAAATTTCTCAGAAGGAGCCTGGATTCTAGTTTAATGCCTGGTTAATGGCTCACTCCCCATTACAGCCCAGTTCAGATATGTGGCGGGTCGGTACATGAGGTGCCTCGCTGCGCAGTGACTAGTTTATGTGTCAGCGGGGGTGAGGGGTGCGGTACTGCGAGTAGCGCACTTCAGAGCCGCTATAAAGTTTGAATTGGGCTGTGCTACTGTAATATGGGACATAGGAGCCACAAAATGGTTGGTACTTACGATCAATAAAGATATCGTGACAGTCGCTGCCTGGTACGCAGTCAACACTCCATGGGGTTTCTGGCTTCAAATCTGAAAGTAAGCAAATAGCTGTTTTACATAAACAGCATTCCTGTTTTCAAGGTTATGAAAGTAAAGTATCCTATCTCTCTCGAATCTAGTGTAGATTAAGCTTAAAAGCCTGTTCAAGAGAGTCCGTTTGGACTTCGCCACAGTCTGGTAGAATATTAATGATTTTTTCAACGAGATAAAACCGCATAATATCCCGAAGATCACCACTGCTCTCAAAACGTTGAAGGATAACATCCTGAGGAAATCGGCATGTCCTAAAGCCAAACATTCGAAGACTTGTGACATCATGGTGCAAGTCAGTCTTCGAATTTTCGCGATGCGCCAGCGTGGTAAATTACAGCCCGCTCCCTCTCACAGAGAGGAGACCTGTGTCCCAGCAGTGGGAACATTATAGGCTGATTATTTATGCTGGAGGTTTGCACTAATTACCTATCAGTAAAATAACTTTTATCTGTGGAAATAACATCAGAAAAGTTAGAAGTCTGAGCTGATATTAATGTAACTTATCGTAGCTTAAACTATTTATTTATTAACTCAACATCACTATCATTACAGGAATTTCCTAATTCAATAGTGTCGCCATAATTACAGTTTTATTTTTATTATTAGGGGCTTAAGAGCGGATTTGAATCTGATTTCGCATAGAAGCAGTGGCAGTGGACAGGGCACATTGCTCGCAGACCAGATGGCCGATGGGGCTGAAAGGTTCTGGAGTGCCGACCGCGTACCGGGGAGCGTTGGCAGGCCTCCCACAAGGTGGACCGATGATCTTGTAAAGGCCGGGATCGTCCGAAAGGGTTACCGCTGCCCTGGTAAATAAAGGGCTAAGGAAGGAACACGGGTGGGTTTTAGTCAGTAAGAGTCTGACACTCCCTTCTGCTCCACCCAGAGCGGGAGGGGTCATAAAAAAAAAAAAAAAAAAAAAAATCAAAAGAAATAGGGACTTACCCGTACAACCATGATATATCTTCATTTTAACAAATACTTAGAACAATATCTTGAAAATGTTACGTGTAGATAGCGGCAAAGCTATTGTGACAATGAAACAAACTGCATCTAAGTATGCTGCACAAGGCAGATTAGAAAAAAAACGACTTTGAGTAATAAAAACTGTTCTGGCAAATGGCATTGATAGATCAACAAAAGAAAAGTAACGAGCCGTAACGACTCTAATAGGTGACGATTACGATACGCAAAAGTACGATACAACATATTAGAGATGAAATGAGCAAAATATAGATATCAGAATTAACGGAGAATAGCAAAGGATACTGCTTAATTGCGTTGATCTCTATTCTCGACAAACCCACTGCTCCTTCTTACATGACTTCCCAAATTCAATGTTTATGCTCTGCCCATGCTAAAAATCTTTGTTCCACCAACAATCGTTTTCTACGATGTCCTCATCGTTCTGGCTTCATTCATTCTTCTTTCTTTGTCCAGGCGGTCTTTCTTTAGAATGCGCTCCCTCTGAACATCAGGACGGCAACCAATCGGTTATCTTTTAAAATGAAGGCTCGTGATCATATCCGTCAGAAGTTGGCCGTAACATCCCAGCGCTGATTTGCTGGATTCGTTTTCTCCTCTACCGATCTTTTTTTACAGTTGATTTTGTTTATATGTATGTATGTATATCTATCTATGTATAAGTGTTTATCCTTGTATTTTAGTAATTTCCTAGCTATTTATCCCGTATGTTGCACCTGCCATGTTTTATCTCTGCATCACCCTAAGGTTGACTGGTAGAAAATGCCTCAGGCATCAAGTCCGCCTTTGTACAGTATTTTTTTTACTTATGCATAAAAATTTAATAAATAAATAATTTGAACTGATCAATGAATTATATTATTATATATCTACTATTAATAGTTACAATAAAAGCAAAGACAAGCTAAGATGAAGAAAATATGATATAGATGGAAAACATTAAAAATACACACACAAACTCCCATAAAAAATACAAATATAAATGTAGATATTGTACATAGGTTGACACAATGGGCGGTCTTATAACTAAAAGCGTTGTGCTTGCTTCTAACTAAAAGTATGAATAATGTCCCCATCGGAACAATTTTTCAGCAAACAACTTTTTCTAAACACGAAAAGAACATGATCCATCGGATATAACCTTATAAATCCAAAAAATCTCCGAGGTCTCTTCAACCTTGCTTTTGTTCGTAGTTTTTACACATTTATTTAGTTTGTATATAAACCTGCGCTGATTGCTACAGAAGCATAGTCAACCTTTGTCTCTTCAATTCTTCAGTCAGACAACCAAATAACTAAACTTACCAAAATGCCTGCTCCTTCGGAACCCTGCAAAGGTATGTAGTAGTGTCATATCACGGCAATTGTGGATCTGAGTTGGTATCGGTGTTTCTTCTCAGAGTTGTCAGATAAAAAACACCAACCTCTTCTCATATTAAAACATAATTTTATTTCTGATGTGTAGTAAAGTGTTTCTTATAACCTACTAGCTGTTCGTGCCCGGAGTCGCCCGGGTGATTGAGATTTTCATACAAAAATACTATCTAAATATCAGACTTTTCCAGTAGATTTTCCAAACATCTTCGGTCGTACAAACCTTGCCCTTACGATTACGAACGCAACAAAAAAAATCTGTCAAAACGATCGAGCCGTTCTCAACAGATAATTTGATACATGTGGCAAAAGATTTTTATTTTTATAGATTGTTACTAATAAAGTTCTTAAGATTGTCATAGCAAATTGGGTATGAATCAAAGTGAAATGTAGGCATATACATGGATGAACCTCTTAAGTTAAATCCCCCTAGTTGTCTGTTTAAGTTCTAAAAGGACGATGATGATTAAAATGTTCATGTATAGTAGCGTAATCTTCAGCTTCATCTGATCTTACCATAGATATAGTTAAATTATCATCTACTGCAGCACGTACTCCAATATACACACATCAACACTGTCTAGGGATATTTTGGATTTACTCAATTTACTCAAAATTTATTAAAAATAACATACAACATGCATATATGTTTATAAAGCCCATTTATCAGACTACACTCCAGAATAAAAGAAAACTATTTTTTTTGCGTAAACAAATTTTTATTCAAATAAAGAAAAAACGTGAAATAATTGTAAAACTAATAATGAATGTGTTTCTCAAGAAAAAGTGAAAAATAAGGAAAAATTAATCTGTTTTTAACAGTTATGTGAAAAATCAGTAGTCAGTAAAACCGCCAATGACGTTAATAACGGTCCTGCAATGGTTTTCATGCTTTGGATTAAGTTATCCAAGTCTTGCTGCGGTATATTGTCCCAGGTCCGGGTAAGATGCAAAAAAAGTTGCTCTTCCGTCGCAATGTTTGCAGGGAAATTCCTCAAAGCCCTTCTTTGGAGCATGTCCCACGCGTGTTCTATGGTGTTTAGGTCAGGCGATTGAGCGGGCCAGCCTAAGACCGATACGTCGTGCTCCTGTAACCAGCTCGTCACCACTCTCGCTGTGTGCGGACGGGCGTTATCGTGCATGATCGTGAATTCTTGGCCCATTTGTATTCGATGGGGGTAGATTATTGGTACTAGCACCTCGTTACGGTATTTTTCAGCCGTCATGGTGTTTCTGATCCAAACGAGGTCTGTTCTTCCACCAACACGAATTCCCGCCCAAACCATAATTGTCCCGCCGTGGTATAAATGGACTTCCTGAGGATGTTGTAGACGGCTCTCACGACCAGGAACTCGCCAAACACGTACTCTACGTGTATCGGGATGGAAACTGAACCGGGACTCATCGGTAAACAGCACTACAGACCACTGGTTATCTTCCCAGTGCAAATGTTCACGAGCCCACTCTAGTCGTCGTCCACGATTTCCTCGGCGTAGTGCTGGAGTACGAAGCGGTCTGCGAACATGAAGGTTAGCTTCATGCAGCCTTCTCCTTACAGTTTGGTCACTCACAAGCCACTGGTGCTCTGACTGGAGCCTCTGAACCAACTGCATGGCCGTAACATTTGGTTGTCTTCTTGCAGCAACTTGCAAAAATTGGTCTTGTCGTTGTGTGGTTATGCGCTTCTCGCTTGGGTGTCTTTCAGCCACATCACCAGAAGCACGATAACGTGACCATAACCTTGATATCACGTTTTGTCTTGTTCCAATCTCCTCAGCAATACTCCGTTGAGTAGCCCCAACTTGGAGCATGCCTACTGCCCTTAACATTTCCTCTCTCGTTAAATGGCGCCGCTGCATGATGCACACAATAACATTAATTCGAAATTAACCGATAACTTGTTATAAAACTTAAATTTGACACAAAAAAATAGGCAAAAACTACTGTAGGTACATGAAACCTTCGGAGTCCCCTACCATTATGCCGCGTAAATCTTTTGTTTTTAATTTATTTTTTCAAATTCAAATTTAGAATCGTTCAAAAAGGTTTACAAAATAAGCTTTCATCAAAAGAATTCAAAACTGGCCAGTATTTTTTGAATTTAAGAACTTTATACAAAATATCCCTAGACGGTGTTGATGTGTGTACATATGTGTAGTCGGAACATTTCAATTCGCCTTCATCTTAGTGGTCACTTGTTTCATTCATCTGCTTCTTTTCTTGTTGTGGAATGTCAATAATGTCCTTTTTTTTTCTATCTAGACTCCTGCAAAGATGCTGATTGCTGCAAGGACAACAACTGCGAGACCAACTGCACTGACTGCTCCTCCTCCGGTATTTCTTACTTTTTATTGTTGTATTCTAATACCACAAGTATTTTTTCCTAAGATCAAAATTAATGTAGCACATTTGCTTAACATAAATATTACTTATTAATACTTTTATCGAGGTCGTGGGCTAAATTGGGCTAGTACCAGTGTGACATTTGCAATTCATTATGTCTTTCTGAGTTTATCTTGGTCATTACTAACATCTGTGAAGGAAAAACAATCCGAGAAAACCTGGACTGGAGTTAATATAACTCTTGTCTGAAATCACCACCTTGTCTTGAGTAAGCGTGGTGATCCATGCTCATGCCTTCTCTGTATGAGAAGTGGCCTTTGCCCTGAAGTGGGACAACAATATACTGGTATTTTCTTTTTATTACATTTGAGTCATTGTTACTCTCAAATTTGAACAGTTTCTTTTTCCTTTCCAGGGGGCTGCTGCTGAACAACGCGTACCTGATATGATAATGTATTACGTTAATTAAAATTATTTTGTCCTCTAAATTTTGCTTCCGATTTGTTCAATAAAATAATATGGTTTAGATACTTACGTTTTTGTTTTTTTACCTTTTCACAATTTACCACATACAGTTCAACATTGTAATAGGCACGTACTTTAAAATCCCACCCAACCCAGGAGGATGGATAAGGAACTGTCCTAAAAATGTTCAGCTTCTGAAGAGTTAACCATACTCTATGGGTCTAGGACCTAAACCACAACGACAGACCCTACGTCATGACCTAGACTCCAGGTCATGATGAAGGGTGCTATCTTGCTCCTTATTATTCTATAAGAAATTTCTGTACGAGGTATACAAGCAATATAATACAAGCTAAAGTGTGACCAGTTGTGGCCAAGTGGTAACGGCGACTTACGAGTTGTAGGTTCGAACCCAGACAGGCCCTTTACTTTGTGTAAATTATTTCATCACCACTGCTCTCAAAACAGCGAAGGAAAACATCGTGAGGAAACCGGCATGTGTTGGCCTAGGGTGAGGGAAATTAGAGCTGTGTGATGATGAAAGTGAAGTAGTTTTACCCATAAACACACAAATTACTATGTAACAGTCACGAAACTAAACTGCTCGTGTAATCGTGGATAATTGACTAATAAAGAAGTTACTCGTGAAATATTCATTTAAAATCTAACTACATAAGTATACTATGTAAATCGTAGCCAACTGGTTTAATTAGCCGTTTAGTTAACCGCCTAGCCTTTTAACTAAACGGCGGCCGTTCAACTAACGGCCTGAATGATATTCAATAAATTATAGTTTATGTTGGAACCGTAACCACTCACGTGCGAGCCGAATTGGACGCAGTAACTAAGCCAGGGGACCCCGACCAAATGGGTTAGGTTAGAACTGTGATCAACCGCGTGCGAGCTGAGAGAGCGTAGCGGGGCGAGCACTACTTCCGAAGGCCAGGTGGTTGACTAAACGGCTAAATTAAACCAGTTGGCTGCGACATATACAGGCTGATTTTTTAAAGACCAGCCAAATTTAAGGATGTGGTACAGACCATCAAACTGAACAACTTTCTCCATGGGACCAACATCGTAATCGCGAATAAAAATTCAGCCGTCCCATACATTTAGGTCGAGTAGGTATTGAAGTTTTCTATGGGACAGTTGATAAAATTTTCGCGATTACGCTATTTTTCCCATGGAGAAAGTTGTTCAGTTTGATGGTCTGTAACACATCCTTAAATTTGGCTGGTCTTTAAAAAAGCAGCCTGTATATCAAGAAGCAGTTAACAATATTCTCACTTACCAAGCTTAAAATTTCCCCCAATAACCAGTTTTACTCGCTTCTCGTTAATCGCCGGTGATGGGACAGTGGTGGTGGGGGTGGGCCTTTAGTTAAATGTCCAATTGAAAATGAAGAGTATCACATGAAGATAAATGTGGAAAAGTTTGATAGCTGAATCGGTTTACGATATAGTCAGTGCAGGCGCTTGCAGTGCTTAGATTCATCCGATTTATTTTTATATACTGTTGAGATCTTTGACAAGTAATTATTTATTAATAGGGTGTCAATTTTAATTTACAAGCTAACACTAAAATAACAAAATTATATCCTAAATTAACTAAAACTATTTACAAACTATATATGTATATCGTCGAAAAATTCATTCGCATCGCTGTCGACTGCTATAAATGTACCCAAGATACTGGCGGCATTGCCACGTTGTATGGCAATGCTTAGCCTCTGAGATTGATAAGAAATAAGGTCGCCAGAAACTGTTCTGACAGCAGAATACACCGCAGAATAAACTCAGTCATAGTTACATTTAAAATTGGGCACATTATTGTAGCACCGTAGCAGTCTGGAGGTATGTATAATTTTATTTGGACTGGCTAATTACATAATTGCAATAATGCGCCTAATTTTAAATATACCCATGACTGTTTTTATTTTAGGGTTCGGAACTTACGCTTCGAGGGTTAAAGCATGTTTAGAATTCATGTGGTTTTCTACATACGCTTGAAAGGTTCACATTCAAGTTTGTTTTTTTTAACTCTAAGTAGTTAATGATAATTGGACATTTAACTAAAGGCACCTGTCCCACCACCGGCGATTAATGAGAAGCGAGTGAAGCTAGTAACTAAAAACTAGTTGGCGAGCAACGAGCAACGTTTGCGCGACGGCGACAATCGATTACTCGCTGGTATGCGTATGTACAGACGCCAGCAGGTTAAACTACCCGAAACTGTAAAATTTTCCCAATCAACCTTGAACCTAATGCTATAGCTATAAAATTGAAAATATATTTTAAAAATTGACAGATTGTAGTAGTTTGATGTGCTGGCGTCAGTAATATCGCCAAAATCTATATCTGACCACCGTAAGGACTATTTCTGCTTCCAGCGCATATTATTAGTCGACCTAAAAAGGATCCTCTTTTGTTTTACGGACGCAGCTGTGGTCATCATGTGCACGGGATTTTGTTTTCAAAATGGTCAGATATAGGTTTTGGCGATAGTACCAAACGCGAGTCTCTCAGCGAGAGTTGTACCCGCAAAGCGAATGTCGCCGAGCGAGTGTTCTCTTTAATAGCTCTTGTTGCTGCGACAAGGTGAGTTTAAACTAGAGCATTTTCTCCAGCATTTCCATATAATGTAACGTTCTTACGAATGGTACAATACAGGCAAAAGCTCAGTTTCCAAGAGCATGTAATGTAACGCTTCTACAAATGCTCGACGCTGCGTTCGACGTAATGCTCACGGCGAGTGAGCCTGTAACATTTATTTCTACCTCGTTTCTGCAAATGCTCGACGCTGTGTTCGACGTAATGCTCACGGCGAGTGAGCCTGTAACATTTCTTTCTACCTTATGAAATGTCGGATCTATAGGTACCGCTCGTGCCTTTGTTTGATATAATGTTACACCAATAAGCTCGTTGGTTTGTTAAATCAGGTTGTAACAAAACATGGAGGGTCGTGTTCGAAGTGCGGTTCAATAAAATTATAAAACGGCGAATGCTCGATGTTCTGTTACAAGTGAATGCTCTTGTATAATATCACCTTAAGGTGTGCTAATATTTAGCAATCAACTATTAATATAAGTACCTCTTTCACTTACACGGGACCTACAATCTCATGGCGAAAAAATCTTTGATAGGTAGTCGCTTCCTCATTGGCGGTGGGACAGGTGCCTAAAGCACGTCCTTAGGCTGCGACTACTAAGAAAAAGTAGCTAATCATCATATGCTTTCCAAGAATTCTCACTTAATAACACTGCCAAAAAAAGCGGTCGTTAGGACCTAAATGCAGAAATATACTAACTAATGGGTACGTTTATAGCGAGTTTCTGGTAACGTAATTGAAAGCGGTTGAGCATTAATTTTTTATGTAAAGCTAAATAATAAAGGAGCTCTTATAAAAAGACATTAAAATATTATAGTAGCCATCTGAGGCCCTGTACTATAAAACAAGAATTTATCACTATTTTGAACTATTGACTCTATGGGAAACTAGGCACATGCAAAGGATGCCACTGCCTATACTCTTCTGAAGGACCCCTTAGTTATGATTCCCTTTCTTTCTTCTTGGAGAGTATCAGTTGCAATAGTCATGACAGATTTCTCTATGACTGTTCTCTAGATTTTAGTAAATAGTACCCCAGGCACTGTTAAATCTGGGTTGAGTTAGCTATACGAAAATTTGTGTAGCCCGTGCTGACAAAAATGAAGGACAAATACTTGGAAATGAAGTTTTGTAACAAAAAAACACAAATATAACTTCAACAGAACATTTATATGAGACAGTAGAAGAACACGAGCGTGACAAAGAAGACTACAGTAAAAGAGATGGGGAAACAGGTTTCGAGGAAGTTACTGGCGCGCGTGAAGACGGAGGGGCGACGGCCGCGCCTGTCTCGGTCCATGGTGAAGTTAGGATGTTAGCAGCAGCCTCCTGGAAGGAAGAAAACATCAGCGTTATTGTAACAGCCCTCAGACTGGATAGGTTTTACAATCCTGACTAAATGAAGAACAGGGTTGAGAAAATTGGTTTTATGTATATCGTTCGCCTGTATTCCCCGTAGGTTTAAATAGAAATGTACCTATTGTACACCCACATTACACCAGTTATTTTTAAGTCCCATGTAACAGGGGGCGAGCCTATTGCCATAAATCGAGAACAAAATATGTACACTCAGGCTGCTACTGAGAAATTCGTAGTGGAATAACCCAATACCACTTTGCTCGACCTTGATATCGAACCTAGGACCTCGTTCTTAGCAGTAGCGCTTGTGACGACTAGACCAACGAAGTAGTTCAATTGGTTTTAATGGAGTACAATTTAGTGCAGCCCACTTACCAATCATAAAGTGATGCAAAAAGGATGTCAGTGTTTCATTTTCCTTTTATCAAACACTTTGTCCTCCATTTTATTGCTCGCATCACGCTTTATCATAGCAATCGGAAAAACATTATGGAACATTAGCAAGTATTACGAATGCTTCGTCTTCCTTTATTGGAAAACTGACTGTTTTAATAACCCCATTTGCCAATATTATAGTTGTACCTTTAGATGTGCAGTCGTCACAGCCTTTCTCTTTGCATGCGCAGTTGTCTGCACACGCACCTCCCTTGCAGGACTCTGGAAATAAAATATCATTTGAAGGCGAAAATTACACTGCACTAATTAGTATAGTTTCAAATAAAATAACAAAACCAACCGTTAAAGTAATTGAATTGTCTCTTTCAGAAAGTTTTAGAAAATCTAATTTTATAGAAAATCCATTGCTTTTCATAAAAATTATGAACACAATTTAAAAAATATTCAAGGTTACTAATTCACAACGTTTCATTACCTACTACTCAAGAGCACTATTCAATAAGAAATCAAATAAATAACTAACGTTTAAAAGATTGGGTTCCTGTTTATAAAGAGTCGGAAAGACCTTCATTTAAGGAAAATAAGATACAAAATATAGGTACTTGTAAGTATATTTGTATGCGTGTAACATTAACCAGAAATACACCATGATTGGTGGAAACAGCCTTTGATTCAAACTAAGATGTTCTTTTACTAACATGAGTATTTTATATGCCGTACGTAAACTCATTTGGTAAGGCGTTTCAGACGTAACATCAGTTGTGGACGTCGTCGGGGCGGTCGCGACCATTTTCTTATATGTAAGGAAAATTCTAGTGAGCTAGGGAGCCTAAGAGCTCTACCATACTAATCACCCTATAATGTTCCCACTGCTGGGACACAGGCTCCTCCCTTCGATAGGGAGTGGGCTGTGATCAACCACGCGGGCCCAATGCGGGTTGTTAGATGTCACATGTTTTCATTTCTTTTGTTCTAGGACATGCCGGTTTCCTCGCGATGGTTTTCTTCATCGTTTTTAGAGAAATTATTTACACAAAGTAAAGCCTGTCTGGGTTCGAACCCACGGCTTACAACTCGTAAGCCGGGCCGTTACGAGTACCACTGGGCCACCAGAGTTCAAGTTGCACCGCACATAGAACAAAATCGCTTGACACAATTTTCTGTCTAATAGACGTATAACTAAAGAACCAAATAATAGATATTGAAGCTCAAACTAAGAAAGCTTATCACCGAAATGACGAATCACATTATAAAAATGATAATAATCTCTTACCTTTGCATGGTTCACAGGGAGCAGGCATGTTGATCGTTGTTATTGCAGTTTTACGTCAAACTATGCACCATCCTAGAGCTCGGCATGTTTTATACCGCACAGCCATCGCAAAAACTGACAAGATCTGGAGCAAGGCTGACGAAAAACTAATACCAATTATAATACTGAAATTGCTTGGAAGAATGTTACTGAAGATAAAAAATATATATTAAAATTGATAAAAGGAGTACATTTGCTGGTAGAACCCTAGAACAGTTATCATCTGTGAGTTTTATACAAAACGCTATAGTTGCATAGTGTTTTGCAAAAAATTACTCATTTTGCTAAAGTGTTTGATATAACATTTTTCCTCAAAGAAAGTTATTCTGGTGAGTGTGCTCCGTGTTTTTTCTTCGGATTCGACGATTTTTTTGCCCTAATTAAAAAATGTTGTTGACAGCAATAGCTTAGGATATTGCGGCCAGGCAAAATTCGTGGTTGGCAAAGATATCTGCTACTCATAAGACTGTGCTAGAGTGTACCGCTTGCAAACAAAATGATGATAATGGTGAAGAAGCGATCTCATGTTGTTACGATAATAAATGATAAATGATTTTTATTGTAAGTTGGTTTTTACAGACACTTTTACACATCAAACATATTATAAAAACTAGATGAAGACGGCTTTGCCTATCTGATTAGTCTGAGAAGAAAGGCCGAAATAAATGCAGAGGTCACAGACTCTTTTAAAGACCAGACATGATCTTGTTGGATTTTTATGTTATGTAATTACTGAAAACTGCCAAATGCGTGCACTGGGCAGATCCACTCAATTTGTGTGGTTCTTTCCTCAAAAGATTCATTTCAGACAGCAATCTACATGGTCTTCACAGGATCTGACCAAGATTATGTCTGGACTTTAAGAGACTGTGCCCTTAGATTTTTTTTCGGCCTTTCTTCTCAGGGTACTCAGACAGGAAACGCCGACCTAGTTTAAAAAAAATGATTCACGTGTAAAAGCGTTTGTACAAACATACTTACAGAAATAAAAAAAAATTATAATTTTTATAGAGCCGAAAGACGAGAAGTCTAATTTGTATGGCTCACATTTTTATGTAGGTACTTAAATCATATCATACTTAAATATTGTTTTGTTGTAGAAATCTAACGTGAACAAGACTTTTCCACTTTTTTTTTTTGGTATAAGTATATAATACTAGCTACGTACCGTGGTTTCACTCGTATAAGTGTCGATCTCGTGGGAATATCAGGATAAAAAGTCCTATGTGTTAATCAGATCAAAAGTAGGATTATCAAAAAAATCTCACTAAAACGAACATTAGCAATCAACGTTTTAAATTCACTGTACAGATAAACGTTATATTTCGATAGGTACTTGTTTATTTGACGGATTTCTAATTAATGAATATTACGGCAACTAATTCTAACTTAATTGATAATATCTAGTTACCATTTTAGACCATTAATTAAGGTTTGTATATCACTTGTAACGTGCAGTTCTGAAACTATTTGTAAGCAACACATAGATTCCTACTGAATACTGCGGTGCTATTCTGTAAAAATATCATACGAAAGTGAGCTGTCATTCCACATGATGCTAGGGATTGACACTGTTGCCAGCTGGTCTATTTTGTAAAAATATCACCGTGAAAACCTAGGTGAAGTGAGCTTGAAGTGAACTGTCATCTTACCTGACGCTAGGGAATCTAAGGATGACAGCTCACTTCAAATTTACTTCACCTAAGTAAAAGTATCACCGTGAACCAGTGATATTTTTACAGAATAGTATTACTGCAATGAAATTCTCTTTCATTTCAAAAGATAGCCAACAGAGCAGACTTCTAGATTAAACGGGTTTTTTTAGGCGATTTCAAATCTGAGGTATTCATTCGGTTGCTTCAGAAAATACTGTAATTTTTTTTTAAGAAGTTTCAAGTTTCAAGTTTTTCCAGGTTCCAGATCATTTTACGTTGCCATCTATTTAAGCATCAAACTCAGCCACTGAAGCAAGTCTTTAACAATATATTTTTTCTTCCGGCTAAACCAATAAAAAATAGGAAAGAAAAGTTCATCAATTGGAGGGTTCCGCACGACCACACCGGCTGAACATCGAGGAAGCGTCACGAAGGCTTTTCCTGCTGCCCAAACAACCTTGTCTGTGGACAGTGCACCTATATTTAGGAGATTAAAATTATTTTCATATCATTCACACCCAGGAAACAGTGGATTGCAGTTATGGCGACACAAACGATCACTCAAACTGTGCAAGGTGGGTAGATTTAGATAGTAATTTGTTTTATGTTGTAGTGTAAGTTGTTATCAAGTTCATTTCATTGCTCGTCTATTTCCTTTCTCTTTCTCTATTGTTTGTTATCATGAAGTACTTATAATTATATAATATTGGTTATAATTTCACAGCGCCTTTTATTGTTTAAAAAGCAATGTGATATAGAGAAATAGTGCGCACATTTGTAGGCGTTTTTGCATTGCTCGACTAGATCCTTAAACTAAAACAGTGTGACATAAATATTACAACGTGCCGCTACAATGGCGACTTAACACACGGACAGGACTAGTGTCCAGTAATAAAAATTATAACAACGTAAAGTAATTCCAAATTTGAAAACTACGGCCTGGGCCGCTCGCCGACATAAGGCTCTCTTTCCTTCAATTCGCCTAGTCTTTGCACGCGTTATTCGTTTTTTAAACGACTTATTTTTCGTTACTTAGAATTCTTAATTTTTGTAATATTTTTTTTTAAATGTTTGTTACCTAGAACTCCATTATACAGGCTGATTTTTTAAAGACCAGCCAAATTTAAGGATGTGGTACAGACCATCAAACTGAACAACTTTCTCCATGGGACAAATAGCGTAATCGCGAAAATTTTATCAACTGTCCCATAGAAAACTTCAATACCTACTCGACCTGAATGTATGGGACGGCTGAATTTTTATTCGCGATTACGATGTTGGCCCCATGGAGAAAGTTGTTCAGTTTGATGGTCTGTACCACATCCTTAAATTTGGCTGGTCTTTAAAAAATCAGCCTGTATAAAAGCCGATTAGCAAAATTCTTTTTTATTTCATTGGTACGATGTTATGATCAGTGACCCCGACAAATGACCCCTGCAATACACAGAGATTTTTTTTTAGTGTTTCTGATATTACGAACATAATGTCTTTTATTCAATCAAGAGTTAATTCCTGATTGGTAGTAATTTTCTTTTTTCATCTCTAAATTACAAACAATATAGTTTTGTATAATTTAGAAGCATTTTTTAAACTTTGTAAATGTAAGAACCACGGATCCGTTTATTATGATATGATGATGTTAACTTGAAAGAGCATGGGCAGTTGAGAATATGTCATGCTCACTTAAATGTCTCACTGGTGGTGGCGCGAGTGTTGGATCATTCGGTTCCCTACAAAATGGTTGAGCTGGGTGGTGCTAATCCACGCGTCGTGTTCGTGAACGGGCGCCGTCGGTAGAGACTGGTCATCTCTTAACTGTTTGTTGTTTATTTATTTGTTATTTTTTTACATTGTTCTCACATATAGAAGCAATAAGAATAATGTACCCAGGATTTTTTTAATAATATCTTGATTTAAAAGAGTGTCCTTGGAGTTTCTTGCCCGTTCTCCTCTCAACTTTCTGACTAACTGACCGACTATTTAATTTTGACAATTTAAAATTGCCTGTAAATGGTTTAATTGAAATAAATGATTTGAGTTTGAGTTTGATCTTTAAGTACAGGTTGCTCCAAGATGCTATTTTAGAAAATTGTAAATAAAAAACACGTTTAACGAAATTAAAACATGTCCATAAAACAAAAACGCGAGACCGTATACGTGTGCTAAATTAATTTCGCCATTAAAGCAGCCCGCTGTATAACTTCACAGTATCTTCTATTAAGTGTTTTCAATCAATTACGACATCCTTTCCATTTCAGAATTCTTGCCAAAAACCCAGATCAAGCAAATCATGTCTCCAAAGACCAAACAGAATCTGCCTCCGAAGACCAAACAGGAACCGCAGGCCCTCGGCTGCCCTGTTGACTGTCCATGCAAGACCAAGACAGAAAGTCCTTATGAGAAGCCCATGCGGCTGATGTTCAATGCCATAGGGATCCTTGTGGCTCTGATAGCTACATACTTGATAGTCACTACAGACTCAAATATCTACATCATCTTCTGGGTTTGTTATTCAATCCTCAGACGGCTGTCTAAATCTAAATTATCTGTGTCCAGTTCACATGCCAAGTCTGACTAACTGGTTTTTATTCGCACTGTATTTATTTCTAGGCTAACCAACTATTTATTTGTTTATTTATTTGAAACCACTGAGCATGCGAAGTATTCAATAAAGTGTTTTTTGTTTATGTTTGTTTGTTTCTGTTTGTTGTTGTCGTGTTTTTGTTTGTTAACAGTGTTGTTGTCTTAACTAATTTATTATGAGATGGAGTGTTACGCTGAATTTTAATGTTTTGTTCCTTTCTTCTTGTTCTACTCATAATTTTTTACGGCCTTTTGTTCGTATCCGTTGTGTGTTCAACTCTTTGTAAACATTAGTCTCCAAAATTGTCAATGGCCAGTTCTTTTGAAATCACTGGCGAGTGACTAAGGCGAACATTTCAACTTAAGGTTTATGAAACCTTAAATTCATTAAATCTCTGACAGACGACGCATCGCCTAAACGGCTGGGTATAGAAGTAGGAAATTTTGCACAAGAGTTCCTTGTAGGTATAACGAAAGTGACGACTAAGGACGGATTTTTGAACCCTACATTGGTTAAATAGGGTATGAAAGTTTGTCAAATTCATAACTTTTGCCGATGGGAAATCCCAACCGGCACATGGCTTGATCTTCTTACACGTCGAAGTCGAAAAATATCTTTTATACATTTTTTTCATATAACTCCGCCAGTATTAGTAGTAAAACTGCCAGTCGGCTTGATTGTTTCCGACATCTTCAACAATCTTCGTCATATTTCAGACAATTTGCACAAAATCTTAGCGAATTATACTCCATAACCTTCTTCATGAATCACTCCGTCCATTGGTGAAACCCGTATGAATATCCATTTGGTAGTTTTTGAGTTTATCGCGTTCAGACAGAGAGATGTGGCGACTTTGTTTTTTATTATGTATTTATAGTGATAACAGTCATGTTTTAAAGATTCGAAGATCCATATTCGAGCGCCCGTCGATGACGGGGAGATGTTGCATGATAAGAAAGACATCAGGTAGCTCAAAGAGCTGGTTAAAAACCTCGGGTAAATATTAGGACTTTTATTTAACATAACTATATTCTTCAAAATACATTAAGATCATAAAATAATACATGAAATTCAAATTAAACTTCGTTAGCATAAATTGGTATAGTTTTTTTTTGGATATGGCATCTCTCAGTTCAACTTAGGAGGTTGTTGTCTGCTTAACCGGACTGTTTAGTCATTTATGAGACTGGGCTGATTTTTCAATCATCTGATAACTTTATTCGAAGAATAATTTTTAATTTTTCACAATTATTTTATACAAAAACTGTCAAACGGCAATTTTATTCTTCGAATAAAAGTTTTCTGGCGATGTAAAAATCAGCCCTGGAAATATATATCAGTGACGGTTACATTCTTAACCCTTGCTTTGAACATTTTGACAAAGAGCACGGAAGCTGCCGCTGTTAGAGACGACATTTTCAACCCTTTCCATAGAAACCAAACATGTCACCGTTTACGCGCACTACGACATAAATGACGCATAGAAACTGACGGTTTTAAAGGCGGTCTGTGACAGTTGTGCGCTCACCACATCTTTGGCGCCGCTAATTGTATTAGTAAGTACTGCAGTCTCTAGACTCTAGGTTCTCAATGGCGGCGATAACGCCCCCTCATGGGAGTTTGAGACTTTCAGGGGGGCAGTAGAAGACTCAGAAAAAATTATATATCTTATCTTACGACTATATAATATTACAAGCAGAGGGTCCAAGCTGCTAACGAAATGGAACTGCGGCGCAAGATGACTATGATACGGCTAAATAGAATCAAATAGTATTAAGTTGGTAATTTAAAAAAATTGTGGGGCTCTTGAAAAAAAATATTCTCAACGTGGGCAGTGAGCAAAGTAAGGTTGAGAAACTATGCTCTGGACGCTGTCGGCGCGGCGAATTCTTGCTCTGTGTTTGGAGGTAACTTAAAAAAGTCCTTCCATCATTTCAACAAATAACTATGACCATTTAGAAAAGCTTCCACTTAATTTAATAATTTAAAATTATAGGGAACGATGGTCAGCGCAGACAAAGCAACAAAATTCTCGAGTATGTTCTGTGACATCAAGTTCTGAATGAAAATATATACATATTATATACTACTATGCTGGAGTTCACGCTATAGGGTATTATCTCTTAACGCTATTTTGAACTCTATTAGTTGTAAGTAAGTTCAAAAACTGCTTGAGCCTTTTGAAGCTTTGTCTGTGCTGATCCTAATGGGATCTAAGCAATAACCATGGAGAGCTACTCGCAGACCTTCAGCCAGGGACATAAGCTTAGTTACGAGTACTAAAATTATGTCCCCGGCTGAAGGCCTTAATTTATTAAAGTATCTACAGGGTAGCCTGGTCCCGGCCCAGCAGCCGACAACCTCATAGGTTCTCATAGCACTTAAAAAAACGATTACGCCGTACTGCCGTAAACCTAGTTTAACTTAAATTAGAATTTAAATATATGTACTGACACAATTTCACAAGACTTACATTAAATTAGAAACGTAGAGCTATAACTAAAAATGTTGATATCTTATGTCGCTAAACGGCGATCTCTTGTCAAAGTAACGAATTATCAAAATGCATGTTAACAAAAATACCATGAGGGTCAACATAAGAAACATCACCAGAGGTTCTTCACAAGGCTTGTGGTAGTCGTAACTTGTTACCAAACAGTGACTCATTCCGTCAGGCGGTATACGGACAGATGTAAATGGATTTATAAATTTGGTCACTGTAGCACCCGTAGTGTTGACAGACATTGTTGAAATCTCTTCTAAGCCATATAATTTATGTACCACTACTGTAGCTTCAGTAATTCTTCGTGTTACTTCTTTAACTTTATCAGCGAATCGTCTGAAAAAAAATGTGTCAATTCTTCTTTTATTATTATTACACTTATAAAAAGCAAAGTAAATATTGCAGCGCTGGGTGAAGCTTGATGAAACCGCACATTTGCAAGTACTGCAGAAACTAAGGCGGGAACGCTGGTTTGTTGGAGAGGCACATCAAAAAAGATAATGATTACAAATAAGTACAACATAATATTAATGTAACATTTAGGCATTTGTCATTAAACCAATAGATACGACTTTTCAATCCTAACTCTTTGCATGGTAGTGCGCAGACTACGATCGGGCATGAGTACTGATATCCTTGAAAATATACGAGGTGGGCCAAAGTAATCACCCTATTGGAATGCGCTATAACTTTTGCAAATGGCGGCAAATGTCAATTCTGTTTTGACATTTGTGAAGTAAACAGATGCAGAATACACGTCAATAAGCCATGGAACGCTTTAATCCTCAAGAACGCGGAATAATTGCGTCGTCGTGTGGCGTCGTCTAATCGCGCTCGCTTTGGCGATTTGCGCTGGCCGGCCAGATCACCCGATTTGACGACTCCAGACTTTTTTTCACGGGGTGAAGTTTATGTAAACAATCCTCAGACTCTTGAAGCCCTTAAAGAGAATATCCGACATAAATGCGAGAACCTATCGCCGGGAGTTCTGACAGAAGTGATGGAAAATGCCATAAAACGAGCCCATATGGTCATGAATTTTGACGGCTGCCACTTGACCGATATCATTTTCTCGACTTGATGGAAATAATTCTAATTTATAAAATAAACATAATCCACATCGGGTGATTACTTCAGCCCCAACTTGTACAATGTGTAACTGAATTAATACACATTATGGAAGTGCCTTGTTCAGAATCGTTACCTGAATCGACATCTATAATTTTTGATAAAGGTAATTTTTTATCCCAAAAATAACTAAAACTACGTAATGTGACCACAATTTTGGGCCAAATTCAGTTTTACCACTTTAATAAATGAACCATGTTTATGCACTAGCAATATAAATTTCTCTTCGTCCATCATTTTATTTCGTGAAAATAAAATAATTATAATTACTTTACTTTTAAAGATCGACGTCCGAACGCTCTCAATCCTTGCGTGCATAATGATTACGTAATAATAAACCAAATCCATGCAGGAACTATGCAGGTCGATAAACATCCATGGATCCCTAAAGAGAACTATCCGTGTACAGCGCTGTTCCGCCGCGTTCGACGCTGTATGCGGCGGAACAGCGCTGAACGCGGCAGAACAGCGCTGAACTCTATCTATAGCACTCGCATGATAATAACACATTTGTCCTCATTTTAGACTTGTTTGCCGCGAAAGCTGAATAGAAGCGGAAAGCTGAACGGATGCTTTTCTATGGTTATAAGCTGAATAGAGCTGAATAAGTGTTAGTAGTCCCTTATACAACATGTCCCGGAATTATCCGGGACATGTTGTATAATGCTTGATAATGGATCCTCACGCCCATATGGAAAGGACCATAGGTATCTTTATAAAATACTAGCGACACGCACCTGCTTCGTGCTGTTTTCACGATATGACAAAACATCTAGATTTTTTTTAATTTGTTTATTTTTAAGTTTAATATGTGTGCACTATAAACATCGATATTTTTTTAAATTTGTTTATTTTTAAGTTTAATATGTGTGCACTATAAACATCGATATTTTTTTAAATTTGTTTATTTTTAGTTTAATATGTGTGCACTATAAACATCGATATTTTTTTAAATTTGTTTATTTTTAAGTTTAGTATGTGTGCACTATAAACATCGATATTTTTTTTAATTTGTTTATTTTTAAGTTTAATATGTGTGCACTATAAACATCGATATATTTTTTAATTTGTTTATTTGTAAGTTTAATATGTGTGCACTATATACATAAACCTTCCGGAATAAATTGTCTAAATGATGGTGAGAACCGCATCAACGACGTCGCGGTCACACAGACCCGAAAAACGATTTTAATATGCAAAGATTACCTGTAAAACTCGAGTTTATTTCCTTTGTAGTCCTCTTTTGCTATATATTTGTAAGCCTGGGCAATACTGCTCAAACCAGTCAGAATGGTATCCTCAACACCGCATCCTTCGGTGTGTGCGTCGATTCTCAAACTGAAGGAGTACGTGGCTTTACCGATGGGCAGGTGCTAAACAAAAAACATGAACATTTTAATATTCATATTCATATTCTTTATTGTGGATCATAAGGGTTACCGCTGCCCTGGTACATAAAGGGCTAAGGAAGGAACACGGGTGGGTTTTAGTCAGTAAGAGTCTGACACTCCCTTCTGCTCCACCCAGAGCGGGAGGGGTCATTTGATGATTTCCCATCCTCAAAAAAAATAGCTATTACACATTAGCAAAAAAAAATTATTGTCCACCGATGTTAATTAATTGAATGTCAAAAAAGATACTAATAGATATTCAAGTAGAATCTTGAAAGGTACTGTACGCATCATGGTTGAGGTAAACTATGTTTTACAAGTGATTCGTCAGTTAAGAAATATTTTACAGAGTAGTCGCATTTATCCAGTAACATGTCATGCAGTTTTTAAAATATTTTTCTTCTTGAATGTTTCTTATAATACCCGGGATTTTATTAAATATACGTGGTGCTGCACAAAATATAGAAAGATATATATGTGTATACATGATATATATTTATATTTTATTTTTTCTTTTATATTTCTTTACTTTCGTAGAAGAAATGTGTCTTGCTAGCAACTGTGTTTAATTTATCGCGATGCCGTATTCGGGTACAAAATTCAAACAGATTAATATTTAATTTTACAAATACTGCCCTTTCAAATATATAAAGGCTTGGTAATGTCAATATTTTCATGTCTTAAAAAATGGTTTACAGGAGTCAGTTTGTTGCAGATTACACATAGACCTGACACAGCGTTTTTGAGCAATAAATGCGATGGTTACCGTACCTTAGAGATGAACTAACATAGGCGTGATATGTCGTCAAGAGGGCGGAGGTATTCGCAATTTTTCTCAATGTGTAGAGTGCATATGAGAACTTGCTTAGTGTTTTACATAGATGGTCAATATGTGATTTCCACTTAAGGTTACTGTCAATATGCAAACCTAGGAATTTGGTCACTTCAGTTTATTCTATATTAATGTCTAAATACCGAATAGTCATAGGAGCAAAACAATTACTTCTTATTTTAAAATTCATAATTTTAGTCTATTTTAATTTAATATTTATCATCAGATTGTTTTTAATCAGCCAGTCTATAATAATCTTTAGCAAAACTTACAGGCGTAATAAATATTGCCATGTATTCAATCGAACCTATAATAATTTTCATTTTGCGCTCATAAAAATATAGAACACTCTAATATACATAATTATTGTATCTATTTTTGTGAACCTCAAATAATTTATATTTTGGTGTCCTAAGAATACTAAATAACCAAGTCTTCTTCTTTTTGTGCCGATGGTACTCTTCTTCGATATTTTATATTGTTTGAGCCCAGTAGGTGGCCACGTTGACTGCGGCATCAGTGGCATTCATTAAGTCAACCAAGGTGCAGGTAAACAGGCACTTAGGGAACTCCAGCAAGTGGGCCATGGTCTGATTAGAGGCACCGCACTCGCACTGGGTAGTGGATGAATAACCAAGTAACTGGAAACAACTTGGATGTAGCGCTCGGCAGCCGCAGTTGCGAGACCACTCACTTTCTATATAAATATTTGCTAAGCCCTCATCATGCCATGATGAAAGACAGCAGATTAAGAAGCAGAAGTAATTGCTGTGCGTTAATATGGCGAATTTATACCTAAATGCTATATGATTTTTATACTGAGTAGCTTTTTAATGTATTTTTCTTTTACAATATTTATCACAACTAACTATTTGCACTAGGTACTAAATTGAATGACTAACTAATTAACTACACAAATAAATACAAAAACAAAAGGAAACTTTAGGCGTCGGAGTACTAGTCCGCATCGCTGTCATCCGGAAACGTGCCCAGAGACTCGCCATCATCTCTGCCTAGTCTTTTCCCAGCTATGTTGGGGTCGGCTTCCAGTCTAACCGGATGCAGCTGAATACCAGTATTTTACATAGAGCGACTACCTATCTAACTTCCACAACCCGGTTACTGGGTAATATGATATCCCTTGGCAAGACTGGTTGCCAGACTTTTGGTCTTGACGACCCGTCACGACTGGTTTTTGTATTTTGAATCGAAAATCTATAGGATAGATTTTATCGTATAGATTTTGGTGTGCCATTTCAACGCGTATACAGTACCTTAATATATCTGTACCCGACCATGTCCTTCACTAGCCATGTGATCCTGTGGTTAGCATATTGGAATAGGTCCTTAACACGTTTCTCTTCGACGTTGGCAATAACTATCTTTGCTGAAACTCTACTGAGTTCTTCTGCTATCTGAAAGTATATTCCGAATTATGAATAAAACCAGTCACAGTATAAATCATATTATTAAGAATAGATTTTGAATTTTATTTCTCTAAGCTCAGGAATTAAAAACCTCTAAACTTAAATGCCTTTTATTTGACAATTCAACAATATTAGCAATAGATTAGGAATTTCCTTCACTTGCATGTTACGCAATTGGGGTGCTCGTTTCTATGTATTTCTCTGAAACGCTTACGTCAATGGCGATGATGCCACCTGCTGCTGCGATCGAGCAGCGACCGCAGACGGCATACCAATAGTGCTGTCAGAGCGACAAGTCATATTTTTCTATTTGCTAAATGAATTTCGCGAAACTGAAGAAGAGAACTGCCGGTGCCGTCGTAGGAGTGACGTCGCGCTAGGAATCTAAACTACTGCACGCCGTTGCATTCTGCGATCTGCCGTCACATTCTTATTATACTTTTAAATGAATTATTTATTCTAAACCAAATGTAAAAAAAAATTACCTTGTGCATATCACAATTGGCATCCTCGCACCGTATAGCAGTGTATATTATTTGTTCTTTGTTAAATAGTGCAGTCAGTTCATCTTCAAATTCTAAGCTATATTCTGAATCGTCAGTCACAATCGCTACTCTTTGCCAGCCCACTTTTTGAATAAACTTTAAAAATCCGTACTTCAGTAGTCGCCACGGTACTAGACTCATAGAATTTGGAAAAGCAGTCTTATATTCGGAAAACAGGTATGGATTTTCATAGAATATGGTTGGAACTGAATATTCTGAGGGTACCTCAAATGGTTCAGGGGCTAGCACAGCTAGAAGACCATTCCTATGTAAATAATTACTGCAATCAGCCGAATCTGTTACTTGTATCAGTTGTAAGGGCTGTATATTAACATTTTTTTTGTAGCCACGTAAGCAAAGGAGTACTGTTGTCAGATCCGAAGTCTTTGGAAAAAAAGGCTCACAAGTTTTGCTGTCTTCAGATTCTCTTATTGACATTGTCTGTACAAAGTTGTAGAGATGACCATCATTTATATCTAATACTGATTTGCTAACGAGATTTACTATTTCGTTACAATCATATTCAGGTTCAGCTTTGTCTGTTTTAGTGCATACAGCGTCATCTATTTTGCTTATGTTACCAGCGTACACGAAATTGTCCAGTGGTTTTCCATCGTAATAATCGGGAACCGCAAATTGGATAACGTTACTGTAAACAAAGTACGTAATAAATATTATTTTTTATTTAACTTTAAACGTGAGTTTTATCTACTCGGATACCGTTTCAAGATACTAAGATAATAGGTATCGTGCATTAGTTACTTGTATAAGTTATAGATTAATTAACTTACTCATGATTTTCTGCATCTTTTAGAGAGCCGATGACAATATTATAATAACCGCTACAAAACCACCTAAAGTTGGAGTTAAGCATGTTTTGATAATGATCATACAAGAGCATTCTAGAGTCGTTGTTTAATTCAGATGGATAATGAGGAGTCCAGAGAAAAGGATCAGTTCTTTCAATTAAGAATATCTCAGGATTATTGCTTGAATCGTCTGAAATAAATAGAAAATGTTACATTAGCTTAACTTTTTACACTTCTAGGCTTTGAGTTCAGCCCATCGATTATGTAAAAATCTCACCGTGAAAAGTTAGGCGAAGTGAGCTTAGAGTGAGCTGTCAATAGTGTCAATGCCTAGCATTAGTTGGAATGACAGCTAACTCCACGCTCACTTCACCTAAGTTTTCACGGTGATATGGTTACAGAATCGCACTGCAGATTAGAAGGAGGCCTCCGCGTCCTTTTATCTGAGGAAACGACGCGGTCAATTAATAGAGCGATTTTGATTCGAGCGATCTGGTCCCCAAGATACAGGCGCCCGCCGCCTAGTTTGGGGACCGCCACGCCGTAAAGATCCAAATGATGATGCTAACAGTTACAGACCGATGTTAAGTTAATTTTAAGTTAATGACTGTAACATTGGTTCAATAAATTTATTATTATTATTACATAATGTTTTTAGCATGAGGAAGATCGTTTCACGACTTTTATTTCATATTATGATAATAGTCCCAAGTTGTTGTGAGCAACAAGTTATAACTACTGAGTTCATAAATTAAACTATCTTCAGAATACATTTTTAACCAGTGCGCAACGAAAGACATGGAACGAGTTCGCTTATGGTCCGTCGACTGATTGCAAACGGAAAAAAAAAACAACAGAACGCAAACTGCAACCATGAATGCAGCACATGATTCTAAACGCCCTCGCGTATAAATATATCATCAGATATAAAAAAAAAACAACTGTTTCATTGAAAAGTGCAATTCCTACGCGGTCGAAATGTACGGCAGAGCAAATGTTTTTTTAATAACCGTGTTCAGGATCATGTACTGAACTCGTGGTTACAGTTTGCGTACTGGTTAAAAATGTGTCCTGTATACAGGCCATCTTTTGGTTTTGAACGAGGAACCTTGTTGATCCGTGCTTGTTGTCAGAACTTCGCTGACAGTAGCTAGAATAAAATTGCGACATATTCGTCAAAAATGTAAACAAATATGAGTTTATGGAAAAATAACTTTCATTCCTACACAATAAAGTTCAGTTTACGCTACAAGTTCAAACATTTTTATAACTTTTTCAATAGCGCTAGTCACTCTGAAATCAACTTAATTTCCATTTAAATAAAGTTGATATTTGTTTAACTTGAAATAACGTCAATTTGAAACAAATAAAATTTGAATTTAGCTACTTTGCTGCGTTCAACATGGGCAATTGTCGTAATTTTAAGAAAGTTCGCAGTATGATATCAGTCTCAATGTCAAAAATACCTCTAAGTTTTGACATTGATTGTCGCTGAGATGAGATTGCGACTAGATTATGAACGTTTTTAATTACAGGAATTGGCCGTCAGACCTAGTGAGTGCACCTCGGAACATGAGATATCTATAATAAAAGGTTTTGGAAAGTATTGTCAAAGTCAAATAATTTATTTCAAACAGGCACATAAGGCACTTTTGAGCGTTAAAAATTACATTAAAATAGAATTGATTCTAGCCGCCCTTTGCAAAAGGTAGTTTCCGTATGGAGAAGAATGGGCAAGAAACTCCACGATTACTCTTTTAAAATGTTTTCCAATATTTTGCATACATTAATTATATAATTATATGTGAGGACGACGTACCTGAAATAAAATTACTATAGTACCACAATAGGTAAAATAATTAAAAAGGATTTATGAAACCATTTAACTTCACCAATTAACTTATATGTCATAAGTTAATTATGTGACAGATACATGGTGCTCACTCCTTATTGATTGCTACAATTCGTGTTAAGCAGCCTCATTGCTGAATCATAGTTATCCTTTGTTCTGAAATTCTTTTTCCTTCTTTACGGTATAAATATTTGAATAAATTACCTTCTTTACACTGATATCCAAGATCCGACACACATAAATGTAAAATAGACAGTTTTAAACAAAAGAAAAATATTAAAATCATTTTGTGTCACTAAATGTGCATTATAATTATTATAAATACAACTGTTTCCTCTGGTAACGTTCCACGGTTTAAGGACAATACTGTTGTATGTTACAACCAACATAGATACGGTACTTATATTGTGTTTTTCCTCAAATAAACAAGGAATAATTTGTGATTTTTAACCGACTTCACAAAAAGGAGGAGGTTTATACATTACGTGTGTTCTCGTTCGTCCCAAATTTTGTTACTGGGATGAACGGGAATAATTTAATTTTTAATTCTCATTGGTAATTAACCACTAAATACATCCCGTGAGAACATCGGGATGAAAAGTATATTTGAGCCTGGTTGATCAATGGTGAAAAAACACTTATTTTATCCTAACTAATAATTGAAATTGAAATGGATTTATTGAAATAATTCATTTAAGTACATACATATTTACAAACTAGGGCCTTCAACTAGAGGTAGGTAAGAAATAATTGGATTCTACCTGAACTAAGAATAGACCTATATCTCAGGTATCTCTCTCTTATGTTCTGTAATTTGTATGGTGTACAATAAAGAGTATTCTATTTTATTCAAGTGCTTATGTCACAAACAAACTCACTTTCGCACTCCAAAAGTGAGTTTGTTTATTTATTTGTTACGCTTTCACTCTAAAACAGCTGAAAGGATTTACGCGGATCACACACTACAACACGCTAAGCGACGCGGGGCGTAGATAACGCGTCCCTTCTCCGCGCCTACATACAAAGTCAATAAAAACGCCGCGAATTTGGTGCCGTTGACCCGCGCCCCGTCGCGTGGCGCGTTATAGTGAATGATCCGCCTTAGATGTAATTTGGCACTTGGGTAGACCATGACCTGGGTTAGGGGCAAAGGATGCTTCTTATCTCGGTAGTATGTACGTTGCATGCATACAAGAGGGTATTCTGTTCACGACACGTTCTGCACAATTTCTGAGCAGTAACCTATCAAAAAGTACTAGGCTTGCATGAATTCACGATAGTATATAAGATTTGTATGAAAAGCACACAGATAGTTTATAACCTGGATACTTTTTATTAAATTCCGGTACTGCGTTGCGTGATATTATTTATTATTGTTTCAATAGGTACAAAACTCGGGCGGGATAGACGATGGCGCTACTCAACAAGAGTGCTGATAACTTTATTTGTGCGTGAATCCTATTGATTTACCTAACATTCGCTTCCCTCCCCTTAAATATAATAATTGATACAGTTTCTTTTTATCATAAAATATGTACCTGATTAAAAAAAATACTAATAAACTCGCTTTTATCACGCACAAAAAAATAGTAAAATAATTAAATTGACTTAAATAGAATTCGCGCGCGCGCCACGAAAAGCCTGGAGCGTTTTTCGTGGAAATGCTGCCAGCGTTTTGGGCACGTTTCCTATTGACAGCGGTGCGGACGAATTTTTTGATGCCCTTTGATTATTTCCCCTTCTTTTTATATACTTACTTGTATGTACATATTATTATTTTCAGACTCTTAGCATTTTATGTAAATATTTTGTTGATTATACTTCAGTATAACTCCCCCCCACTCACATTAAAAACGAAGTTATTTTTTTAATAATTATTTTTTTAAAAACACACTGACGGTCCACGGTTTTTTAATTCAATTCAATTAAATTGAATTTAAAAACCGTGGACCGCTCTTATAATTAATTCATAAATAACCCCACGCTTTTTTAATTCAATTTAAGTCAATCACCTGCCTGTGCAGTCAGTGCCAGCATTTGTCAGGAATGGTGCAGCTCAACTCAGGACTTAATTATAGAACAGCTCCTTATAGTGTGGCTACAAGGGCCTTGCCGGTGCCTCGTGTTGTTGATCAAATCATAGGGGTGTCTATGATTTCGACGCACTGAGTGCCACAGTAAACTTATTGAAAAAACCATTGCTTTCTAAACTGTGTTCGTCGCTGTTGGTCCCGGCTTCCATTCGTAGGTGGTCTTTGACAGTCGTTTCGGGTCGTCAGAAACCCGAAATTTTGACAATCAGTCTTATCAAGGGGGTATTGTAATATAAAACCCAGCAGACGGGTTATGGAGGTCAGATAGGTAGACGCTCCATGTAAAATACTGGTATTCAGCTGCATCCGGTTAGACCGAAAGCCCACTCCAACATACTCGTACTTGGAAAAGTAGATTGATTGATTTGTTGATAACAAAACCTTCAAATACATTCGTTATTCCCTGTCCATTAGGTTAACCGTTTTTTGACAGCTTAAAAGTTAACTTTTAAATGCGTAATAAAATAAATATATGTATAAACTGCCTTATCTTATTTTATGGCTTCTTAAATACATTATAATACCGCACGTGTATCAATCAATGAATTGTGTGTTGCTGCAATCACTAGTTCCATCTGTCAAAAAATGGTTTACCTAATGGCTAGGGTATAGAATACCTACCTACTTAACATATATTGATACCTATTCTCGAGTTTTTGCATCAATTAGTGTCGCTAGCAAGTTCACTGATCTGAACTTAACACTCGACTGTATTTTTTGCGCCAAATACGACTTTGGCGAAAATTCGAGATCGTAGATTATATACCACAGAGCACGATTGTTTTTTGCCAGTTGTAAGAACTTTTTGTTGGGGACTTGGGAGTAGTTTTTTTTTTTTTGCTATCTTTTGTTGAAGACATTTTGTATTTGAGTTTGGCAATGAACTATTGAGTCGAAGGTTACTAATTGTGATCTGGTTTTTGAAAGATGTTTTGCTCACGGTTGTACCTATTTTCATTTCTTCGCATGAAAAGCATGAAGAAACTTAAAATAAATAAATGCTACTATAATGTTGCCGACTATTTAAATGATATTTATTTATTTATTTATTTATACTTTAGACATTTTTATTAATTTAACGTAACTTTATGGTTTTTGTACATTGAATTATATTCTTATTATATTTGTACGCGTTTCTAGGCAAAACATGCTGAAACTTTTTTTGTAATCGTTCCAACTGATTGTTAGTTCCGCGTGTTTTTGACAAATAAATATATCTTCGAGTTTAATAAGGTGAACTTAACTTAAAACAATACCGCCCAGAGGTACTGACCTCTGGGCGGTATTGTTTCATTACGATCATGGGTTACTTCTTTTGAGTGGATCATGGATTCTTTCCCTTACAACCTATGTACCATTGCGGACACTAGCGGTCATAGGGGGAAAAGTGGCCATTATCCGCTGTTGTACATGTGTTGAATTTGGTGTTTAAATAACTGTTTTCAAATTCAGTTGCAAGAATTGACCCATATACATTAACCAACTTATATTTTCCATCGTGGTGTAAGGATTAGCCAAGCGACAGAAATCGATTGCCCAGGGTGTGCCGGACGTAACAAAGGTCGGAGGATACGTCACTCGGGGAGGCTCCTCCTGTATCCGCGCTGCTAAATTTTGGGCCATACAAATTTAAAAACTATGTTTTGTTTTGTTTATACTTGCCATCGACATGCTAATAAGAAAAAGAGAAGATTAATCAACTAACGGACAAGGCAAGTTAAATAAAAGCTTGTAAAGCTTAAACAGACAGCTGTGCTGCTGAAGAGTTTTTTGCGCTACTTCTTCTTCCCAGCAAAAGCACTAGGAAGTGGTGAAGGACGGGCGTTTTGGGGAACTGTCTTTTGTAATTTTGACGTTCGAAAAGTGCTGATTCTCAGCCTAATTTGAAAAAATTACTTTTGATTTTGTAAAAATATTTTATTTTTCTTATCCAGTTGGCTAAGAATTGTATTTGCTAATAGAGGAGTAGGCTATATATTATCTTGTCTACGAATTCAGCAACTGCGACCTGTGTCACTCAGACTTAAAATAAACTTTATTTCATTCGATGCAGTATCAAACTATCATTATTCTCGGCCACTGCGCCATTCAAGTGATTGAATTAATAAATAATCATAAGGGGACCCTCCGTACATTGTGAGGCGGAGCGTGACTCGTGACTCGAACCCACGACGCCTTACAGAGGTACCTAGCTATCTCTTTTATAGTGCAGTCTTCATGCTCTTCAACGTATTTGAATATTGAAAGGCAGGATCGATATATAATGTTTTGTATGGCTCTAAAACATGGATGGCTGGTAGCAGCTGGATGACAGTTGCCGAAAATCGAGTTGAATGGCGTGCAATAGGAGAGGCCTATGTCCAGCAGTGGACTGCTATAGGCTGATGACGTGTGTAGCGTGGCCAAAATTGGAACTGACGCCACCATCTTGTATTTTCAATACATATAAAAAAAAAATTGCACTAATTTTTACCGACAGCGCTGGCTGTCAATGCCATTCGAGTGCCAAAAACTCCTTGTAGCAGTTTAGGTAGCACTGGTGTAGGGACTCATGGCTAAGAAATAGAAACCTGACGAGTCAATCGATCAGGTTAAGCTACGCTGGCCGCGGTCGATCTGAGGATGGGTGACCATTTTTACATACCGAGACCCCTTCGTGCCTCGGAAAGCACGTTAAGCCATTAGTCAAGCCTGTCGTTCGTGGATCTTTGACAGTCGTTACGGGTCGTCAGAAGCCCGAAAGTCCGACAACCAGTCTTACCAAGGGGTATAGTATTACTGGGTTCTGGAGGTCAGATAGGTCGCTCCATGTAAAATACTGGTATTCAGTTGCATCCGGTCAGACCGGAAGCCGACCCCAACATAGCTGGGAAAAAGCTAGGTAGGTGATGATGATGTGTAATATTTGTGTATTACTGTGTTAGGACACAAACATGTCCCTTATAATTGGTATAAAACTTATCAACTCATCTTTGAAACATGTAGCCCGATTCACAATTATATACATACTAGCAGCGCCCCGCGGTTTCACCCGTACAAGGTCGATCCCGTGGGAATATCGGAATAAAAAGTCCTATAAGTTACCCCGGTTATAAACTATCTGTGTACCAAATTTCATCCAAATCCGTTCAGTAGTTTTTGTGTGAAAGAGTAACAAACAAAGCTTATGGCTCGCAGAGATAAAGCTAAAAGCAGATATAAGCGTAGACCTTCAGACCTGAATCTCTCTTACCACAAATCGTTGCGTAATCGTTGCAGGCATCTGTGTCAAGATGCTAAGAGACGCTATTTCCACGACCAACTCAATAACCGCAGTTCTTCTGATGTATGGAAATTTCTCAAATCTGTAGGCATAGGTAAGTCACCTGCCAACCAGTGTAAGGATGTGAACCTCAATGATCTCAATAAGCATTTCTCTCTCCTTCCCTTTTCTCTTGATCCGTCTGTCAAGGCTGCGACACTGGAGAGTCTTGCTAGTTTGCCGGTACCACAATATTCTCACTTCAAGCTCAAAGATGTTACTGAGGATGACGTTAAGAAGTCTATACTTGCGATAACTTCTTCAGCAGTCGGTAATGATAAGTTGTGTTCAAGAATGATAACTCTTATCCTTTCCTCATTACTTCCTGTTCTCACTCACATCTTCAATCACTCATTTTCCTCTTGCTCCTTTCCGTCAGTTTGGAAACAGGCTCACATAATACCTTTACCTAAAACTAACAATCCTACTTTATTAACCCACTTTAGACCTATTTCTATTCTCCCATTTCTATCTAAAGTTTTTGAGCACATAGTTCATAGACAATTATCATTTTTCTTGGCGTCAAACTCGATAATATCCCCTTTTCAATCTGGTTTTCGCTCGGGTCATAGTACTGTAACCGCGCTCTTGAAGGTGACTGACGACGTCCGCTGGGCAATGGAGAATAAGTCACTTACTGTTCTAGTATTGCTCGACTTTAGTAGCGCCTTCAACTCAGTGGATTTCGACATTTTACTAGGTTTCCTCAAATCTATCAATTTCTCTTCTTCCACTTTAGCCTGGTTCAGTTCTTATCTTCGGGGACGCTCTCAGTGTGTTCGCCTGGAGGACTCCTTCTCTGATTGGTGTAGTCTCACTGAGGGTGTTCCTCAGGGCAGCGTACTCTCTCCTCTTCTATTTTCAATTTTCATAAACTCTGTTACCAGAGTAATCTCTTCTAGTTTCCATCTCTACACAGATGACTTGCAGCTTTATCGAGATTTTACTGTAGCTAACGCGGGTTCTGCAATCGCTGCAATGAATCATGACCTGGCTTGCGTCAGCGCTTGGGCTAAGTCATTTGGTTTGCAAATTAACCCTACTAAATCCCAGGCCATGATCATCGGCAGCAGATTCGTTCGCAATGCGGCTGATGTTACATCTCTCATGCCTTTATATCTCGATGGTGTTCATATTGATTATACTGAAACCGCTAAAGATCTGGGTGTAGTTATTGACTCCAATCTTTCGTGGCGTGCTCAGGTCAATGAGGTTAGCCGAAAGGTACATTTCTCCTTTCATTCGCTGAAATGCCTTCAGGGTCTTCTGCCCTTGAAGACTAAAATTTCTTTGGCACAAACACTTATGCAGCCGATTATAGATTATGCCGACGCCTGCTACCTGGATTCTACTGAGGAGCTATTAAACAAGCTTGAGCGCTTGCAAAACCTGTGCATTCGCTTTGTTTTCGGTCTTCGAAAGTATGACCATGTTTCACACCTTCGCAAGGAACTCAAGTGGCTCCCAATCCGCCTTCGCAGGAACACTCGGATTTTATGTCTACTCTTCAACATCTTACACAACCCGTCTTATCCTTCCTACCTGCGTGAGCGTTTTTTTACGCTCGCTCTAGCGCCGCACCGTGTAGATTACACCTAAGATCCATCCTTAAATCTCATCCTCATAAAACGAGCTACTATTCTTATTCCTTCTCTGTCCATGCTGTAAGATTGTGGAACTCACTTCCGCCTAGCATTCGTGATTTAAAAACTATTTCTCTATTTAAATGTCGATTAAAAGAGCATTACCTTTCCTCTATACCGTGAGTATTTGTATATATATAATATATGTTTATATATTTTTGTATTATGTATTTATTTAAGGATACTTATTTATTATTATTTTTTTTTTCGTTATATGTGTAGGTATATTTAATATTTTTATTTTAGACTTCACACATTCATATTTTTCTCTTCTTGTTCTCACACACTATTGTCTACATTTCTTTTTTTACTTCTCCTTTCGCAGGTCTGCTGGAAGAAATTTCTTAAGAAATAAGCAGTACCTTTGTACTCATTTTATAATTATGTCATTTCTATATGTATTTTACTGTGTGTACATAAATAATAAAATAAATAAATAAATAAACATCCAACCTCACAAATTTTGGCGTTTATAATATTAGTAGGATATACTAAGTAATAAGCAATACTTCTACATACTCATTAAAAGAAACACCTGTCGATAACATTTCATCACTGGACCCTGAATATGGTCATATTTTTTGTGATAAAACATGGTACTTACTACGGCTTCAGAAAAAAATAAATTCTCGGTAATTGATCGGTGTTGAAATAACCAGGCATACATAATCAAGAAAAAAAACGTAAACGTATAATTTAAAAGTGGGGCGCAGAAGAAACTGGAACTTACAAAGTCACCTACCTTTATGAAATAAAAACAAGAAACTCATGATATTATGCCTAGTAGTTGGTTTTTGGATGTAAAGCAACAAAAGTTACAATATACAACACGTAAACCACAACAATGTAGGCAATATCGATGACGTCATAAATGTGAGGAAATTAATAAAACTAAATTGAAATGAATTGAATTGAATATTTAAGGCAACTAAATATTTACACTAGGTACTCAATTAAATAAGTAATTAACTAAATATACAAAAAAAATATTTTGTTTTTTTGCCACTTAGGCGTCGAAGTACTCGTCCGCATCGCTGTCACCCGGAAACGTGCCCAGAAGACTGGAACCATTGCCACGTTGAACGGCAATGCTAATTCTTTGACCAAAGAACGAGCCAGCCCTCTGGTGACGTGAAGTGACGACTTTAAATATAATATTCCTCGTGTTCTTATCATAATTTGTTTGAATTCGTTTCTACTTCTTCCATACATCTCTAATTAGCCATCATTTCAAGTCTCTCTAGCTAACCACATCCTCTTTCACGCAATGCATCCATCGTTTCTTTGCTGTCCCTAGTCTTATAGCCATCAATCAATCGGGGTAATAGCGTAACACACTAACAGTAGCAATGGCTTTCATTTTGATAGTTCAACAGTTTCATTGCGTTATTTACGCTGTTGAGCTGACAAAGTTTTCGAACATATATACAGGCTGATTTTTTAAAGACCAGCCAAATTTAAGGATGTGGTACAGACCATCAAACTGAACAACTTTCTCCATGGGACCAACACCGTAATCGCGAATAAAAATTCCGCCGTCCCATACATTTAGGTCGAGTAGGTATTGAAGTTTTCTATGGGACAGTTGATAAAATTTTCGCGATTACGCTATTTGTCCCATGGAGAAAGTTGTTCAGTTTGATGGTCTGTACGACATCCTTAAATTTGGCTGGTCTTTAAAAAATAACCCTGTATATATGAAGCAATGGATTAGCAATATCCTTCAAAATGATTCAGATTGTTGTTGAAAGTATGTTACGCAATTAGGGCGCTGTTTTACGAACAATATATATCAATATTATCAATTTCAATAACTTTTCTATATTCTTAAATATATCTCTTACTCTTCCTGCATTTTATGTTTTAAGAAGCTTTCATTGGTATCTGTCCCTGTTGCTGGGTTTGCTTTCCGACCATCATCACACCTTTAGCCTTTTCCTAATTTGGGATCGACGCAGCATATCTTCTTCCCCCATAGTTCCATATGTCTCTATTAGGCCCAGCGCCCACTATCAGTGGGCATCGGTGCGGCTCGGTACAGCTCGAGCGCTTTACGCCGGCTTCGGGCGGCTTCGGGCGCCTGAGAACTGCTTCGGGCGACTTCGGGCGGCCTCGGCAGCCGTAAGCATGGCTAAGGACGCCGAGGCGTACTGGTGGTCGCAGGAGGTTGGGGCGCTACGCAAGGCGTGCGTCGACGCGCGACATCGGTACACCAGGCACCGCAGGCTCCGCATCCGCCCTCCGGATGCGGAAGCCACGGAGGTGGAGCTGTACGAGGGGTACAGAGCGGCGAAGACCACCCTCCAAGAGGCTGTCAAGCGGGCCTAGGATACGGCCCGCGAGGAGATGTTGGAGACTCTGAACCGAGATCCATGGGGGCGCCCTTACAGAATGATGCGGAATAAACTCCGCACCTGGGCCCCCCCGCTGACGCAGAGTCTCCGACCCCAGCTGGTGGAGGAAGTGGTGAGCGCTCTGTTCCCTTCACGGGGGGAGCATACTCCCCCGCCTATGGCTCCGCCACTTGCGGTGCCCGAAGCGGACCACACCGACGACGACGACGACACCCCTGAAGTGACCGGGGTAGATCTGAGAGCGGTGGTAGGCAGGCTGAAGGCCAAAAATACCGCCCCGGGACCCGACGGCTTGCCGGGTAAAGCCTGGGTCCTGGCCTCTTAAGCGCATGCATGGAGAGAGGCCAGTTTCCACTCCGTTGGAAGACGGGGAAGCTGGTCCTCATTCAGAAGCCAGGGCGCCCTGCGGACTCTCCGTCCGCATACCGGCCCATAGTGCTGCTCGACGAGGTCGGCAAGCTCTTTGAGAGAGTGATTGCGGGCCGCCTCGTCGGGCACCTGGTGAGGACGGGGCCGGATCTTGCGGAGTGCCAGTTTGGCTTCCGCAAGGGGCGCTCGACGGTGGACGCCATCATGCGCGTGAGAGCCCTCACGACGGGGGACGCGGTGTCCCGGGGTGGGGTGGTCGTGGCGGTATCACTCGACATCGCCAACGCGTTCAACACCCTGCCCTGGAGCTGCATAGGGGAGGCACTCCGGTATCACCGGGTGCCGACTTACCTCCGTCGAATAGTCGGGGCGTATTTGACGGACAGAGCCGTCATCTACCCCGGTCGCGACGGGAACTGGAACCGGCGAGAGATGTCGTGCGGTGTCCCACAGGGATCGGTTCTGGGGCCGCTCCTGTGGGACATCGGTTACGACTGGGTGCTGCGGGCCGACCTCCCTGATGGCGTCAGCGTAGTTTGCTACGCTGACGACACGCTGGTCCTGGCGCAGGGGAGGTCGCATCAGGCGGCGGCCGACGCGATGACACGCGGGGTTGCGATAGTCGTGGAAAGGATCCGGCAGTTGGGTCTCGAGGTGGCATTGCACAAGTCCGAGGCCATGTCCTTTCATGGGCCTCGGTACGGGCCACCTTCGGGATCCCAACTGATGGTAGGAGGGGTTCACATCGGCGTCGAGAATACGATGAGATACCTGGGTCTCGTCCTCGACAGCCGGTGGAACTTCGTCGAACACTTTCGACGTTTGGCCCCCAAACTGGAACGGGCCGGGGCCGCCTTAAAGCGGCTCCTGCCCAACCTGAGGGGGCCAAACGCCTCCTGCCGGAGGCTTTACGCAGGGGTCGTGCGGTCCATGGCCCTTTATGGGGCCCCGGTATGGGCGCGTTCATTGCGGCTGAGAGCCGCACACTACCTGAACGCGCCCCAAAAGGTGGTAGCCATAAGGCTTATCCGGGGATACCGCACGATCTCGGGCGAGGCAGCAAGCCTCCTTGCCGGACTGCCACCATGGGATCTGGAGGCGATAGTCCTCGCGCGCCTGTATGACTGGCGCGCTGAGGCACTACGTCGGGGGGAAACTCCGCACCCGCGGCAAATCGCTGCGGAGCGGACGGACCTCCGGCGCGGTCTCATGGTGGAATGGAAGGCGCGACTATCGCAACCCAGCGCAGGGCACGCCACGATAGCGGCGGTAAGACCCCTCTTTGAGGAGTGGCTAGAGAGGCGTCACGGCGCTCTCACCTACCGCCTGACGCAGGTCCTCTCCGGACACGGATGTTTCGGGAGGTTCCTGCACATAATCAGGCGGGAGGAGACGCCCGGGTGTCACCACTGCGAGGATCGCCCAGAGGACACGGTGGAGCATACGGTGGAGGTCTGCCCCGCTTGGGCAGAGCACCGCCGTGTCCTCGTAGAGGCGATCGGCAGCGGCGGCGACCTCTCGCGCCCGGCCCTGGTGCAAGCCATGGTCCGGGGCGAGAGGGAGTGGGAGGCGGTCACCTCCTTCTGCGAAGCAGTCATGCTAGCGAAGGAGGTGGCGGGATGGGCGAGGGAGAGATCCTCACGCCTCAGCCGCCGAGGGAGACGCTCCGGGCGTCGGGAGCCGCGTGACGACTCCCTGCCACCGTAGGCGCGGGCCTGCGGGCGGAGAGCAATGGGTAGCTCTCCGTCCGATCAGGACCAGGCCCGTGCCGGACGGCGTGTTTGTGTTCCACGCGCGCCTCAAAGAGATGTCAGCGTAGTTGACGGGGCCCGACAGGGCCGAAGCCTGCCGGGGTAGCGGGATCGTCCGAAAGGGTTACCGCTGCCCTGGTACATAAAGGGCTAAGGAAGGAACACGGGTGGGTTTTAGTCAGTAAGAGTCTGACACTCCCTTCTGCTCCACCCAGAGCGGGAGGAGTCATTTGATGATTTCCCATCCTGAAAAAAAAAAAAAAAAAAAAAAGGACGCCGAGGCGGTCTTCGGGTAGCTCGGGTGGTCAAGTTTCTCTTCTTCTTCAGCAAGATGAACAATGAGAACTAAGTCCCAATCCACCATTATAAATACACACGCACAACTGTTTTCACGTAACGTTACGACTGCTCTGCGATGTTTTTGCCGCCCGAACTATTCTGAGGCTACCCAAAATCAGCTACGGCGTCCTTAGGTGTGCTTACGACTGCCGAGGCAGCTCTCAGGCGCCCAAAGCCGCCCGAAGCCGCCCGAAGCTGCCCGAAGAAGCCCGAAGAAACCCGAAGCCGCCGTAAGGCGCCCGAGCTGTACCGAGCCGCACCGATGCCCACCGATAGTGGGCGCCGGGCCTTAGCCGTCATCTCAGTAGTCACCCTTTCTAGCCATATGATCTTTCACACAATACATCTATGATTTTTGGTCTTCACCTACGTATTGAGCCCGTTCTACATTCGTACTAAACCTTCCGACCCATTTTTAACCAACTTCTAAAAAGGAGGAGGTCCTATATTCGTTAAATAATTTCTAGCATCTATGGCCATGTAAATCCATGACAATATCACTGTGGAATGTAGATACAATCAGTGCTGACGACCGCTTTAGCCCCAACAATTAGCGGCTAGCGGGTAATGAGCGCTTGCGCATACGACACGACGCTTCCTAGCTTTCTCTGGAGAAATGTGATATGTACAGTGTTATTAGTTGTACCAGCTAATGACTTTACTTAAATTAGTTATACGAGTATATGTTGGTTACACTACGTGATATCGATCCGGTGGTCCACATTAGCTGCTCCATGGGGGCAATAGGATGATACAGACTACTAGTAATAGGGATTAGATAATTATCGGTAGGAACAATAAAACAAAGAGTATCAAACACTATGGCGGAGTCATTATGAGAATTTGGGATAAATCTGAGGATGTGGTATTACTAAACAGTCTGGTTCAACTGTTAAAAAATTTACATGTTGTGTATCGTATCTAAAAAGAGGTAGACTTAGATTCTTACTAAAAATATATGCAGCGGACAGCGACATATACGATGCTAGATAAACTGTAGGTAACCTTTTAGTTACAGGTTTTTTAAGGTGAGAAAGCTTATACATTTTTTACAAGATAGACCATGCGCACAAATTAGTTACAGTGATAAAACATTTGTAACGGTGTCTATTCACACTTTAACAAACGTTAATAATCAATCATCACAAAAGTTGGAACGAAACGTTGTATGGATTTTATGAAAGATTATGCGGCTAGAAAGAGAATACCTATTGCGATGTGAATGAAAGAGAAATACATGACGAGCAGACTCCATATCAATTGGAATAAGGGCAGGAAGATCATTAACCACCACTTCAAAACCTCACATGCACAGAAGCAAAAACCATTTTGCTCCAAGATACGAAACCCGAATTTAAAATCCCTGACGCCAACAAAAAAATAATTTTAAGACCGTTCACAGTCTGATCTCAGTCTCAATCTGTCAAAATATACTTCTAATTTCCCTACATTTTGACAAGTTTTTGACATTTGTTAGTCGCTGAGATGAGACTGCGACTAGATTTTGAACGTTTTACATTACGAGAATTGGCCTTCTGCTTAAAACTGCGCCCAAATTAGTTCAACAACAAAACAAAAACACAGCGTTGTAAAATAAACCATTAGGAGTTTGATACTTGCTATAAAGTGAGTGAATCACTGCTCGCGGGCAGGTCGACGACTTCGGTAGACTTCGTGTCGTTCCGCTAAAACCGCAGATCTATTCTTTGTTTATAAGTGTAGATCTTGATTTCTATCTGATTCCTAGATGCTTTGTTTAGATTGTGTTGCTTCGAAATGAGTCAGTTTTCCTATTAAATATACCTATGAGGTTTTGAGGCAGCAATTTGAAGATTTTTTGTCTTTGTGGATAAATGTATGTGTATGTGTTTGTATGTCATTTTATTTATAGGCTCTGAGCCTTTAGGTAGGTAAATCTTGGTAAAATTCCACTTGTTATCGTAAAAAGGGCCCTATACCTACCTACTTAACTCTTTAAATTACAGTTTCCATTCATTTGCACAAAAAACGTCAAATGAGTACCTGTTTGAGAATCGTGACTCCTAGGATATGCTTATTAAATTAATTCATTTTAGTTCCACTGAGTCAGAATCCAAACCGTGAAATAAGATCGAGACTTTTTGCGATGTTTAGATTTCCTTCGTCGATATTATAAGTGAAGAACAAATAAACAAACTTTTAATGATGCTACATGTTCCGACTAACGACCAAACCTGTTCAGGTAAGCATTTTTGGAAGGACCCAGATCAGGATTTGATAAAAAAGTAACAAATTATGCTAAATGCGAATGCAATTTTAGCCTTGAAGCGTCCAGACGGGTAATGATGCAAAAACTGCGGGATATTTCTAATGGTGGTTCGTTTCACAAGGGAAATATACGAGTTTTATTTTATTTCTATAATAGAGGTTCTTTATATGGAAGCATCCGCTTGAGTTTGAGTTAAGTTTTTACTGGCAGTTTCCGATTCAGACAGAGCAGGTGGACACGAACCTATACAGGAGATACAATATATAGGTATGTTTATTTATTAGTGCATGAAAGACTTACAGCATAAAAAAGCTAGACATATAAAAACATGTTCAACGGGAAGCCAATAACAAGTCTAATAATTGATAACAATTAAGTCTCTATCTTCAAGCTTAGGTATATATACGCAGTTACGTACTGCGCATAAGTTTTAGCTAATTCTCGCTATGCGCCAAGAAATTGTCAGCCGTATTTGGCAAATTATCCTTACCGCGCCAAATCTCTAAAGTCTAGACAAATTTAGGGGACATTTTACTATTCCATATCATATAAAGCTTTCTAGAAAGGATTTATAGCACCGTAACTTATGCGCATAGATTATCAGAATTCATAACCCAAAATTGAAAATCTCTTTTCTATTTTTAAAGCTCACACATGGTTAGTTCACTAGTACTTTTTTGTTGCTTGCTTATACGGGGACAATTTCATTATTCATGATGATGGCAATCATTTAATTATTTACATATCGGAAATACTTCGGCTACTCAGCCCTACGACCCCTAGCCCCTACAACATCAATTATTATAATTGGCATAAGTATATCATCAAATACATTACGAGCTTTTCTATGAAACAGCAGATTTTATTCTTGATAACCAAACGAATTTCTACGTCTAGAATCATGTGCTGAATTCATGGTTTCAGTTTGCGCGTCGTTGTCTCTGCCACCGTGAATATTGCCGATCAGAATATTTGCCATATCTGCTGTTTGTTGCATCATTAACAAATTTATTTTTACTACAAAATCATTTAATTTTACGCAGTGCAAGCTTTCGTTTTCAAGCTTTTGCTCTGTGTGTAATTTTGAAGTAATTACTCTCATTTATTCCCCCACCATTACCATTCGACCTACCTATACAATTTGTTTGCACTATGTGCCTGCCTTTAATAGGGAAAGGGATGCAACCGCAAAGACCCTTGATACGAACCAACCAGATACTTCATCACCATACTTCTCGGGTGAGCATAAGCCTCTGTTTTCTCGTGCCAATCCCGGTGCTCTTGTTCCAGCCTCATCCAGGTTCTACCCACGATGGTAACAATGTCATCTGCCCGTCTTACCGCCGGACGAACGACGCTATGCCCAAATACTTACTACTTTTTTACTCCTAAAATAACCAATCGTTACCGTTTGCGAATTCAATGCCATCGCAAAGTTCCAAAGTTCTTATAGGAAAGCTTTGCAGGCTTGCCACAGATACAATCGTGCCGGGCCGGAGCGAACCGGTCGGACGGCTGCACGGACCGGCTTGTTTTTGTTTACGATCTGATCATTTACTGTAGCTATACCTGCACAACACGCCATGGTTTAAATAACTATCTTATTTTAGGAAAGGAGATAGGTTGGTGTTTATTTTTGTGATCTTGATTGATATTCTTTATAAGCGTTCGGAATTTAATTGAACATTGAATGAACCTTATTATGTATAAAAATCTTATTAGAATTAGAGCCGATTTTACCATCGCCAGATAACTTTTATTCGCGGAATTAAATTGACGTTTGACATTTTTTGTATGAAATAACTGTCACTTTTCAAAATTATTCCTTGTATAAAATTATCAGATGATTGAAAAATCAGCCCTAAATCATATGAATAGGTAAGGCAATAGGCTCTAAATAGTCAATCATATCATATCGTATCATTATGGTTGCAACGTAAGTAGAAGATACAAAGTTGCAATCTCAATACAAGCTCAAAAGTAACTCAACATATTCTACTAAAGGGGATAGGTAAGTATTACCGGAAATACCGATTTTTTTAATTAGCAAAATACAGATACAGATACCTACCTACTCAATTATAAACAGTAATAAAACAATCTTATCTATCAGTGCAAAACACAGTAGCATCTTACTAGCATACACAAACAATCTCAAAGGCAATCAATCAAAATTAGACACAACCTTAAGTACATCTGCATCAATCATTCAATAAAGCGAGATAGTGTTGGCAATCAGTGCACTGTCTCCCTGCCTATCGCAGAACGATGCGATCCCCACTCGAGGCGCTCAGTTATTGACCCGTTGAGCTCTCGGCGGCTATACACGTTGCCACTGCGCGCGCACCCTACCGTTCACATCCCCGGCTAGCTTACTCTAGCTTAGACCAGCCACGAGATGCCTGCACCCTGTGACTCTTGCAAAGGTAAGAATATTTTTAAACAATTTTTTTGTTTTTGGAACGTTTTTGTCGTCTTTATCTGCTGCGTGTTGTATTTTGTCTTTTCTCCACGTGTTTCTTTTGTTTTTGTTTAGCCGGCTGGACTGGAACCAATTGGGGACGGTTTTGCAAATGACGCCGTTACTGGCCTTTATTGGATGTAATTTGAGGCGGTATAGATTATGGTACTATAGATGTGTTTTGTTTTCTCTGCGGTAAAATGAAATTGTGAATGCGTTTAGGAAGAGTTTTCTGGAGTAATGAGTAGACTGTGTTGTTTTATGGTGCGGGCAATATGATGGATGCAAATATAATGACTTAGGTATGTACTTATTAAAGTGTCATTATGTTTATTGCCGTCGTATTTAAATTAAACATTGTATTAATTTTCTTATCGAAAGTAATCCAATTTACAAATTTCCATTTCAATATGCACCGAAGCCTTATTTACACTGAGATTTTTTTATTGTTGAGAATTCTTATAAAATAGAGAATACTCTTTGGAGAATACTACAAAAAAAAGTAATAAATGTAAAAACTATATTGCAATTGTGAGAAATTATGCTTCTGCGACGTAGCTTGCATAGACTTAGTGACTAGGCACGTGGGTAGGTATTTATAAGCTCCCAAGCTATAATAAATACTTCCACTCCTACGGAAAGTTGAGAAAAACAAATCAATGACAGCCCGGTGTTGTGGTGAACATTATATTTCTTGTGACTCAGCGGAAAATTAAACGATAATATTAATAAGTAGACAATACCAAAGTGACTTTTGCATTACATAAATTATGTACGGTCACCAAAGGAGATAATTAACCAGAGTCAACGGATATAATTGAAGATTTGTAAGAAACCGATGGATTTTTTCGAATGACATTTAATTTGATAAATTGAACTGTTTGTTTTCTCTTAATTAAATTAAATTTTATTCGAAAATATCCATCGTTTTCTTACAAAACTTCAACCATATCCGACGTCCCTGGTTATTCTTATCTTATCTCCTTTGGTGACCGTACTTTTTGAGTTAATCTTGGACATTACTGACGTCGATAAAGGAAAGCATCGTGATAAAACTTAGATTTAGTTATGGTTAAATAATAAGTCTGTAATCATCTACCCATCCATCTTGAGCAAGCGTGGTCATCAATGATCGTACCTTCTCTGTAGGAGTCAAGGCCTTTCTTCTCAGAGTAGTCAGATAGGAAACGCCGACCACATCTAGTTTTAAAAAAATATGATTGACGTGTAAAAGTGTTTGCAAAAACCTACTTACAGATACAAATAATCATTTAACAAATGAAACCCATACTAAACTACTTCAATTACTAGAAGCTTAATAGGAATTAATCAAGTTTTCCAGTACAAATTCAGTAATAAAAACAACGTCATTAGAATTCCCGGAGAAATCGAAGACAGCCCTTTTTAGATTTCGCATTTCTTCCAACATCTCTCTAAATAAATATGGTGGACTAATCACCCTAGAGAGTCAGCCGAAACTGCTTTCGAGATAGTATTTAGTTGTACAAGGGCATTAAACAAAAACAAACTGATTTTTTAAACGTGTTTTCCAACGTTACTTGAAATATTAGTTTAGAAAATCCTTTTTTTTATCGTGTTTACATATCGATACTAATCACGTATATGAAGATTCGCCAGCTAATTTAATTTGACCTCGTAAAGTAAGTGCCCATTAATAATTCGAGCCAATTATTGTTCCACAGCAGGGCAAAGGCCTATTCTCATACAGAGAATGCACGAGTGTTAATCACCATGCTTGCTCAAGACTGGTGGTCGATTATCAATGCTGGACGATGATGACAATGTCGAGGCTGTCGATTTTCATTACGGACGCCTTTAACGTTCTGCATCATTCGCACATGCATAATTTTTAACATTAATGACCAATACTTTGTAACCATATTATTTTGATTTAAAAGAGTGCCCGTAGAGTTTCTTGCCCGTTCTTCTCCATAAATACCTACTACGCTCTGGAATGGGCAACTAGCTTGATCTTTCTGACTGACCGACCCCTTGACAATTCAAAAGTGTCTGTAATTGGTTTATTTGAAATAAATGCTTGGAATTTGAGTTTGGACAAACTGAACATATTAATATCTCCTAAAAACAAAATTGTACTACTACGCGGCACGCTGCCACGTTGGTTAAATGGCGGTTACAATTTACCATTTATCAACGAGTACCTACCAAGCTCGGTAGTTCATTACTAACAGGAATTTTAATTAGATTCGTTAGAGCAAGAAATTTATCAGTTCCATTCTCAGTAAGTCGGCTTCGGGACAGAAAGTTTATTCAATTGTAGATTGTAGACCAGTTCCCACGACACGCGAGGTATCTAAAGTTGAATGTACTTACTTAGGTCGGTAAGTACTATGGTAGGTATTCACTGTTATAGCTTTGTTTTGTGTGACCATTAAATTGGAATTGTTTACGTTTTGTGAACTCAATCGTAACTACTAAATTATCCATGAACAGGCAGTAAATGTCTGCAGGTGAGAGTAAGTTTGAGCAAATTAGGAATAATAAATACGTCCTACACTGTTTCAGACCGAAAATTCATCAACTGCCAGAAGTTTTTTTAAGACTTGACGACAGACGTATATACTCTTTGGGGACATCTAAATACGAGTATCACCTTCCCTTCCCTAGATCGATGTATTCGATCTTCGATTTCAAAATAACATCGATATTGTTAACAATAAGATAGGGATCTTGTTGTTAACAATATCGATGTTATATCATTGACGGCACGGTTGGCGCACTGGATTGACTGCTGCGCTGCGTGTCGCGGGATCGATTCCCGCACGGGACAAATATTTGTATGGCCTGCAAGTAGTTATTCCGGGTCTGGCTGTTTGTGTATGTGGGTTTAAATGTTTGTAAACGCACCCACGATACAGGAGAAATTCCTAGTGTGGGGCAACGTTTTCATAAAAAAAGAAAGAAAGAAAAGAAACGTCTCTTATAGAAAGCCTGTTCTATATAAGTCTATTTAACTCTTAAATTATCTAAGTAACAGGAGATAAGACGACTAGACAATCTTAATTGGTTAGATCGGAAACATAGATTTGAGAAATTCGATCACGATTTTGCTCCAACAATTAGGTATAAGTACTGTAGCGTAGATAGGTCTGGTCTGGATACCGGTCTTTAGCCATTGCAACTGAATAAATCTTTAGGTACTCTAGTAATTATAAGTTACTTCCTCGTCGTTTCTGCCAACGATGTTCGCACCGCAATCAGCCATCTTTTGTGAATGTGCAGACAAGAGTCTAGTTTTAAATGAGTTTGGCTGTAGAAGGCTTGTCACCCAGTCACATATGCAACAGCTTCATGTCAAAAGAGCCGTTGGACCATAGGCTGAATGAATTGTGACCAATAATTCAAAGACAAGTGACATTCATCAACCTGTTTGGAGGATTCCGGCGCACTTCCTGAGAGATTGATTGATTGAGATTGTTTTATTATTTGTTATGATGATACTTACTTGATGTGATGACTATTTGTCGGGATTCTCCTTGACCAGTTCTCATAGCAAGTTTCATCAAGCTGACCTGCCAACCTCCTGCTCGGTTGAAGGAGTGTTGGCAGATCAACAGCCAGGTGGCATCAATCATTAAAGGGCCGTGTGGGACCTGGATGAAATTTACACAGGTCTGGGAAACACAGAAAGAGAAGGCTAATACTCAGTGTACGGAACAAGGCTGCCACCAATGATGATATCTAGCTGATCATATCATGATAGAAATATAAATGACAATGTTGTTACAGATACGTGCGGTGGCGGGGCGGCCGCGTGCGGTGCTAACTGCACCTGCGGCCCCAACTGCGCTTGCGGCGATGGCAAACCCTCTGGTCAGTATAGTCAACATCACTCTCTTGCCCATCCCAATATATTTTGGGTCGGCGCTACGTCTTTTTTTTCTATACTTCTCTATTAGTCGTCATGTCGGTAGTCACCCCTTTTCTAGCCATATTATCTTTCACACAGTCCATCCAACGTTTCTTTGGTCTTCCCCTACTCGTATATAGCCATCCACATTCATACTCAAAACTCTCCTAACGACATTTTCCTCATTCCTCCGTATTACATGCTCATAACATGACAACCGATTTCCCAACATGTGGAAAAATATATAGAACCTGGCCTAAATATGGCATATTGAACTCTAGGACGACTTTGAGAGATGTGCGAGGTAGTTAGGCAGTGAAGCTAAGCTGAAGTAACTTTGTGTTTATTTCCACCAGAGCTAAGTCAAGCTACACCATGAAAGTCCATCGATTCTCTTAATAAACAGCTTAGGATTATATCCTACTAATATTATAAACTCGATTATTATTATTTATTTTTAGATTATTATTATTATAAACGCGAAAGTTTGTGAGGATGGATGGATGGATGTTTGTTACTCTTTCACGCAAAAACTACTGAACGGACAAGTATGAAATTTGGAACACACATAGTTTATAACCAGGATTAACACATAGGATACATTTAGGACCAAGGTTGTTGGGTCTTACAACGTTGAAGGGGATTAACGGCAGTCTAGCAGAATCCTGCTGTGGCCACAATGTGATGTCTACAGTTTGATGTTAATTATTTTCAAAATTCCGGGTTTATCATTGTTTATTTTTCTTAATCAATCAATGAATCTGTCTAGCCTTTTCTCAACTATGTTGGGGTTGGCTTCTAGTCTAACCGGATGCAGCTGAATACCAGTTTTATATGGAGCAACTGCCTGTCGGACCTCCATAACATGCATGCCATGGCAGTTGAGAATCTGTCATGCTTACTTAAATGTCGCATTGGTGGTGGCGCGTGTGTTGGATCATTCGGTTCCCTACAAAATGGTTGAGCTGGGTGGGGTTGATCCACGCGTTATGTTCGTGAACGGGCGCCGTCGGTTGAGACTGATCATCTCATAACTGCCAGGGCTTATTTTTAATTTTATATTTTAAATTGTTTCTTTTTTTACATTGTTGTCACATATAGAAGCAATAAGAATAATGTACCAGGATTTTGTAATAATATCTTGATTTAAAAGAGTGTCCTTGGAGTTTCTTGCCCGTTCTTCTCCATAGAGATCTACGTTTTGGAAAGGGCAATTAGCTTCAACTTTCGGACTAACTGACCGACTATTTAATTTTGACAATTCAAAAGTGCCTGTAAATGGTTTAATTGAAATAAATGATTTGAGTTTGAGTTTGAGTTACAACCTAGTTAATGGTTAATACGATACCTCTTGGTGAGACTTCTTGTCAGATTTTTTGGGCTCCTGACTACTGTACAAATGACAGCCGGGCCCAACGGCTTAACGTGTTTTCCGGGGCACCGACGGGTCTCCCCGACCTTCTATCGACCCGTGTGGCTATTATCGTTCAGCCATGAGCCCCACACCTATTTTATTTTTCTAAATGTACCTGCCTATATTAATGTGTTTTCTTTTTCACAGGTGGTAAGCCATGCTGCCAGGGAGGAGGCAAAAAGTAAAATTCAAACTTCAATTTCCAAACTCCCTTTTCCCAAATGATGCTCTATTTTAAAAATTATATAATCTCTATTATATCGTAGATTAAATAGCCGCGTAACTCATAATACAATTATAATGTAGTTGTCTTTAATCATATTTAAAATATAACTGTCGAGGAGAAATATTGTGTCGTCATGAAATGAAATTAGTTTAAGAAAATGATAGTATTACAATGATTGTAGCTTATTTAGGATAGATTATATTCGTCTCTGCTTATGTATTGCTAAGTGTAGTTAATAATGATTGTCACATTCAGTGTTTATGCTTCGTTTCATTAAAGGGATTATCCTTAGTACTTGTAATACTCATTAGTTTAGTAAGAGAAGTGGGCACGCACACACACACTATGCATCTGTGTAGTGTATCTAGTAAATAAGTAACGAAATCTTTGTGTTTTATTTAACCTTACCCCTTGAAAACATACTTTAAAGTCCTGCTATAAATAAAAAACAGTTCCTAACTGGTCGTTTCGACACAGCGAATTTTAGGTGAAGCTCCACATAGCTGACGGACAATGAGAGTGAAGGAAGAAAGACCTGTGTCTGCACACACATATCTGTCGCGCCGAAGGCTGGTCTCAGCTGCGGTTTTTTTTAAACTTGATATGCCAAATTAGGAACCAGCCGCATACCTACCTACTGAAACCTAATGTAACTGACTAAATAAATGGCTACCTTGTGATTCTCCAACAGCTGTTCTTTGTCAGTTCTACTACTCGTTGAAGTTCTGCTTAGTAGTTAAGTACTAATGTCGTCCATGATACAGAAAGGAAGAAAAATTGTTTATTCTGCACAAAGAAAACCAACATTACAAAAAAGACATAAAATACACACTTACAGATTAGCCAAAATACACACTTACAGATTAGCCAAAATACACACTTACAGATTAGCCAAAATACACACTTACAGATTAGCCAAAATACACACTTACAGATTAGCCAAAATACACACTTACAGATTAGCCAAAAAGCCTCGTAAACGTTTAAAGTTTAACAGTGTTGTCCATTGCTTGATATCAGGGCAATTTATTGGCCTATTTAAATAACAGTTTATTTTCCTGTTACTATCTTCTTGAAATAGCTTACGTCATGAATTATTAATGTAATGGTTTGGGGTTTAGCCTACACTAGCCACAATCCGACTTATCTAAAACGTTAAGTGGTTTATTCAAATTAGGCTGAGAATCAGCACTTTTCGAACTTCAAATGGGAATATGTCGAGATCGACCAAGAAAACCCTGAACAATCAACCTAATCTGCAACTCTTTTTTCTATCAAATGATGCAAAGATAGGGCTGTCGAAATAAAAGACGAAGTTTCATTAAAACATATTTTTATTTCATACGACAATATGTATATGAATACAATAATTATATCATGGAAGCAATTAATGGGACTTGTTGTTTCAAGATTATTATAATTCACACTTATTTCTATTTGTATCCCAAATAATTAGGAATCTCTCTTAAATCCTACAGTTGCATACAAGAGCAATACAAAATATCTAGACAAGTAGTCATTTAACAACGCAAAATCATATCATAAGAAAAACTTAATGAAAAAGATATAAAAAAATGAGTTCTCATTCAAAATTCAGTCTCACATCAGCAGCCATATTCCTTGTTACCCGACTACGAAGCCAAGGGAGGGTAATGCTCACGGAAAGTGATTGTTGATGTCACTACAAAAATAAATCATTCGCGCTCGTTGTAGAAAAGTGTAGTTAGAACTTCTTCGTAATAAAAATGAACAAATACAGGCAACACTGTGTTTGCGTTAAGCAAATGAATGGCGCCGATTCCCTTGTTCACAAACGAAACTAAATTTAAGTCCAGTGCATCTTTTTCTTTCTATTTCGTTAATAAAAGGACAGAAGATAAATATTATTTTAGTTCTGTCAAATTAGTCAGCGCCTGACGTAAATTGACGTATTTTGGTCGCCATGTTTTTAATCACGTCTTTTTTGTCGATGGAGTATCTTAATTTGACAGGACTAAACTAATATTTATCTTCTGTCCTTTTAAATAAATAGAAAGAAAAAGATGCACTCAACTTAAATTTAGTTTCGTTTGTGCACAAGGGAATCGACGCCAATATCTTTATAAAAAGCGTAATAAACTACAACTACGAAGTTTGTACAAATAACAGCATTGATACTTGCTCCTTTGTAAACTTGTATTATTAAATCTTATAAATCTAGTATTATATCTTTATAACTATGTTCCACAAAATAGTTTTTAGGTACCTTGTTCGGTACATAACATGTACCTAAAATAAAATCAGTATATAATAAACACTTGGATATATTTATTAAACTCTCTTCAACCGAATAAATAGATCTCGTTATACAATATAGTTTCGTTTTCATACAATCTCAATTCATACAACAACATTGAAAAATATATTTCTTAATATTACAATAACAGACTGTAACAAATGCACTTTGTTTTCAATTCCACAGTTATACATTACAATAAAAAAATCGTACCATTTTATTAGTAACAAAATATTATCAACATGGCAACCCTGAATTAAACGTCAAATCAAAGTTTACACTCACTCTAACTTACAAGCTACATTAATAATACGGTGGAATTTAAGTGGCTCTAATAAGTAGAATAAAATCGTCTCCGATATTAGGTATAATCATCAATACATAAGTAGACTCCTCCACTATTCGAAAAAGATCTACAACATAACAATCATTTTTCGCAATCATTTCTTTTTCAATCAAGCAATATCTTCCAAAAATTAAAATCTGCTTTTCAACGTTTATTTTCTATTCATTCATCGATCATTGATCCATATCTATGAAGCCACTAAAGTACCACCGTATACAATAACATCGTTGATCACAAGTAAAACGATCACTGAGAAATCACGAGCCGACTTCTAACAGACTACCAGAAAACATTGCCAAATGGCATAATATAACATCCATCCGAGGCGATTTACATCCTCATTTAAGGTTGGCATACACCTGGAACACATCTATGTTACGGCTGGCAACACCCATGGACACGACATGACACGACACGACAGCCGCCTATAACGAGCCAGCATGGGCCACGTTGGCTAGCTCAATTTTAAACCGCCATCTTTCTTTGATAGCCAGAATTCACTCTTTGGTGACTGCCTGCCTACAGCTGCATTCTCTTTCAAAGAGTTATAAGTAAATTAAGTGCTGCTTAGCGAGCGAACGTGTGTATTTTGAATCAGATCGACTATGTTGGACAGTTCACTAGTAATAGTTTCTTTTACACGAACTTCATTTGTTTTTTTCGTGATTTTTTGCATCCTAGAAGCATCGGGCACTGATTGACAGCATTTTGCAGCCTTCTTAGTCGATTAGCATTTATTTTGGACATCTGGCACATATTTATAGCAGCTGGCATCCTGGTATGGGAGGCATGCAGCTGCGGCAGGCGGCAGTCACCTATGGCATTAGTTCCTCTTCGCTGTCCTCATCTGAATCGTATACGGGCGCTCCGTTCCTCATTTGGATGACTGACTTCTTTCTATGGCGTTGCTCCTTCTGATCCTTGTTCAAGTCACTGTGAATAAAAGAGGAAGGTTTAGTATAATTGTGTGACGAGTATGAATCTGTTAGGTGGGTTTTGAGCTGTAACTTGAATGGTGGCTTTATATGCTCAATATGCTCATTCATTAGCTGAAACTAGCTTTCTTGTTGTTTGATTCTCTATAATTACCTAGACCAGTAATAGACTAACCTAGTTGAAACTGACGCTAACCTACCAATCCACGATCACTAGTTTTTCCCAATGCCTATTCAATTTGTATCATATCGATTTGCTTCGCGGCCAAAGGCGACCAAATCAAAATGGCGGAAATAGACGCATTTCAATAACGCCTATGGCACTGCAATACTGCATCAAATTGAAAGCATTCAACATCCCCAAAAACCCTCTTCTCTCATCATCGATATAGACAGTGCGAACTATAGAGTCATCAAGATGGGCTCCATCCCCAGTTGGTCGATGATCTACAATAAAAACTAACCTGCCATTAAAAAGAGGACGTAACGCACTCTTGAGGCTGGTGAACAGATACGGGTACAGTCGCTCCTGACTGGCTAGCAGATCTCGAGCACTCTCCAGGGGTTCTGATAGTGATGCAGCCAGGGACTTGTCATGAAGATCCTCGCGGGCAGGTAGGACTGGTCGCTTGTCTGTGGAACTGCATGCTTCGGATACTGTACGGTCCAGGATGTTGTCTTTGCTGGAAGAAGAAAGAACTTTCAGTAAAACTTGTGCTGGTAAGGGAGTTTTCTTGTTGCTTCATTGTTGTAACATACTGGTATTCATCTTCATCCGGTGAGACTGGAAGCCGACCCCAACATAGTTGGGAAAACACTGATGAAAGGGAGTTTTCTTGTTGTGGATTATTATAGTGACTGGTCTACAACATGCTTCCTGATTCCTTAGACAATACCTACGTAGCACATTTGAAATGCGTTACTTCCAGCAAAATTGTTCTATGATTGTGTCGACCATGTATCATAGCCCAGCAAGATAATTGAGTAACGTAATATCAATAGGCTTTCATTTTGACAGTTCAACAACATTCATTGCGTTATTTACGTTGTTGAGCAGACAATTTTTTCGAACATAAATATGAAGCAATGGATTAGCAATATCCTTCAAAATGATTCAGATTGATATTAATAGTGTGTTACGCAATTAGGGTTCTGTACATACGAGGTACCTAAAACAATAGTTTTACGGGTTTTTCCTGTGAAATCGCTGCAATGTCTTGTGGCTAGTGAAAAAAAGCCTTGCCACATGGCTTCTTATATAAACTTTATACTGTCTTTACTGCCATCGCTTTATAATGGTTGAAATGGAGCTGAAAAATAAATGTTGTGCATATTCTATGGATCTTACCTATTATCCCCGCTGTCATCACTATGCGCGGGACTGTCAGGCGGCGAGAGTGTGACGTCACAGGGGACGCGGAAGTCGGGCAGGTTGCGTGCGCACGCGAACGCGGCCAGTGCGCGCTCGCGCACGTAGATGAACGGCCTTATGATACGGATTTCGTGGTCACTGGAACAAAAGAGATGAATTTATAGCATCCAATAGAAAACTGAAACCTGTAATTACGTCTCTACGTAATAAGCAGTTCTATCACTGACAGTTGTTTTTCGCAAACTAAACTTTGGAAAATATGTTTAAGGATGTAGAACCGTAGAAATTCAAGTGGGGAGAACAGCTAACATTCTAGGAGTATGTTCTGCGCTAGTATAGAGATATAAGGAACAGGGTGTCATGTTCACTCACACTCTATAGAAAAGGGAGGATTCTCTGACCAGACTGGTGAGTATATATGCTAGGCGCGCAGTAAACTTTGCTTGCGCGATGCAGGATTTTGCGTGACGTCAGTATGATACGTAGTTCGCATGTGACGGTGTAGATGCCGCTGCACTAGTAATAATATCCTGTTCACCATTATTCTGCCTTTATCCTAATGTATTTAAGGTCAGCGCATGTCTTCTTTGTCTATAAATCTCAGTGGTCACCCACTTTCTAGCCATAATTTCTTTCACGCAACACGATCCATCCATCGATACGTGTCGTTCGTTTCGTATATATCTATATTTTAAACGGTCTTTCAGGAGGCAGTTCTTTTCTACGAGCTGATGTGACAATTTACTTACCGCAGCGTATAATGTGGTTTCAAGGTCCGCAGAGTGCCAGCATGCATGGCAGCTGCTACGAACGCCGTCGCAGCTCGGTCCAGGTGCTGCGCCAACGCCGCTACACCATAACCGTGCGCTGCGGCAGTGGAGATGGCACGTTTGCGAGTGCTACGACGCGACCAGCGCGTAGCCTCGGCTGCCAAACTCCAAGGGCTTGTGCAGATGGCATCTGTGGAAGAAGTATAGTGTCAGATTGAAGACAGTTTTCAGTAAAAGGCTGGAGTCTCATATTAAACTCTATCAGTTAAATCTGGGGTTGGCATGAACTTGACAAAGAATTCTTAAGGTGCATTGAGTGTTCCAAAGCTATGGGCAGCTCGCCGCCCGGTAAGGACCAGCCCCGGGTCGACGGCGCGTTTGTGTTCCACGCGCGCCTCAAAGAGCTGTCAGCACGAACTGACGGGGTCCGCTAGGGCCGATGCCGCCGGGGCTGCGGGTTGTTCGAAAGAGATACCTTGGCCCCTGGCACAGGCAACTGAAGGAACACGGGTGGGTTTTAGTCAGTAAAAGTCTGACACTCCCTTCTGCTCCGCCCAGAGCGGGAGGAGTCAAGGAGTCAATTGATGATTTCCCACCCAGAAAAAAAAAAGGGACCGGAACTATAAACTTGATGAGGCATACGGCAAGATGCGGTATGCGGCTGTTGTCGCTTATAGAACTTCAAGCCAAACGATAAATGCCGATAAGGCTTGTTGAGGAAACTGATCGCACAGCTCTTTCTCAATTGTCACGTGACAAGTCCAGTTTCCTTCTTCTTCAGTCTTTTAGGCTTTTTCGACAGTCGACGCGTTGACGGAAGACGTTAAAAACTACAAGGATGATAACTTAAGATGTAACGTATCACTTACGATCTGCCTCGTCTTCTTCAAACTTGTCTTCGTAAATGAACTTGATGCCGAGGGTTCTGCAGTAGGCCATCAGGTGCAACGGGTCCACTTGTGAACGCGCCTCGTGTACGAATAAAGCACCTGTTAGAGAAAAGTGAGAATTAGTAACAGTTTAATAGCTTAGGTCTACTTCTTAGTCTCGGGAGTGTATTGAATGATAGGCAAATTCTCCTTTCGATGGCAATATGGTATTTTAAGCAGTTAGGTCCACAGAAAATTACCATATAGCTGCGCACAGTTCAGCCACTGTCGACTGACTAACGACGATAGAGGCTCATGGAAAATGTTATAAATCTGGCCACCTGTTCACCAGTTTGATCTAAGTAGTCGTTTTAAAAAAACCACTAAGCCCTGTTGTTAAAGCAGGTATGGAGCCAAATTGCCTTAGGAAAAGTGTAAGTTTATTATGTTACTTTTACGGTTAAATAATGTGATAGGCACCAACCCCTGGGATTTTGGCCCGCTCCATCTCATAGAGAGGAGGCCTGTGTCCCAGCAGTGGGAACAATATAGGCTGATCATGTTATGCTAGTGCCAAAGTGATAAGTCATAATATATTCTTACCAATACTGAAGTGAATGCCTTTAGCCCTGGAGTAGAGCTGGTACTGGTGCAAGGTGTGCAGCAAAGCGATGGAGCCGCTTCCTCCTGAGAGGCAGATCAGCACCTTGTCTCCGGGTCGGATCATGTTGTACTCGTGGATGGCCTGTAAATAGAAGACTTGGATAAGGAACTGCTGTTTAACAATAGATATTGTCGAAAGATAATTGATGAAGATGTTTGGAAGACTAAGATTGGAAATAGTACTGCGCTGAATCCATATAAATTAGGATAAAGGCAGCGAGGTCCATGAATTCATGATAATTGTCGAAAGGTTCTTTTGAAACCTCCATTTTTTTAACGCCTCTTCTCATTTTTTCTGAGCCACAAGCAACTCTTAAATTATGGCACACCGAATATGGCTAAATTATATTGTTGCCTGCCTCTGATCTCAATGTTGAATATTGTACGCACCTCAACAGTGGGTTTCCACACGGCTCTGGGCGGGCAGTGCCAGTTGCTGTCATCATCCAGGGTCAGGTCTGTGAGTGACGCGTCACTGCATGCACTGCTGTCTTCGTGTTCTTCACGTTCTTCTTCCCAATGAGGTTTGAAGGTGGGGCATTCTGACTCACTGTAAAATATGTTTTTTGTTCTTTAGGAAGATATTAAACGAGGTCTCAGGATGCTGACCGAGGAGTTCCTATTAAATGGTGATGAACGGTAGTGATAGAATATTACCATTGTATATCATTATTTTATAAAATAGGTACCGCCCTTTCGACTGGGATCCCTTCTTTTCACATAATATTTTTCCTAATATACTTTGGCATACAGTTTATTTTGGCATAATTATCTTGAAGGCTAATTTGTGTTGGCATAAATTTAATTCGCATAATGTTACTAGGCCTACTGACTATTAGCATAGTAGTATTTAGGCATACAGTTATTAGGTATGATGTTTCCTGATATTTACTACTGTTAATGAATCATATGGGTTAGGTTAGGTTAGAACAGTAACCATTAACGCGTGAAGGCGAGCGAGAGAAGCGAGCGTGCCGCGGCAGCGGCTGCCGAGCACCAGATCCCCTCTATTGTTGGTGAATCATTTGGGTTAGATGAGGTTATAACAGTAAGTATGATGTTTCCTGTTATTTACTTATTCATTACAGAATTTTGATTTTTTTTTAAAGGATTAAATTACATTTTTTTTAATAATACACTTAGTGACACAATAGTTTTATGATACAGACCACATAGAAAAATTTAAAAAATATTTATTCTACCTACAATGTAAAGTGCCTACAAATTTCGTTAGAGCAATATTGTATAAAAATGTGTATTAGTGTCTAACATTTCAGGAGTTAATTATTATGCTTATTTGTTATGCCTATAAAAAATATGTTTTAATATCATTATGCGTAAATAAATGTATGCTTTAGAATATTATGCTTAATCATTATTATGATTAAATAAATTATGCTTAAAACATCATGCGTAAGCTGGTATGCGAAAATATAATTAGGAGAAACAAAAGTATGCCAAGTTATATTAGGTCTTAAAATTTTATGGAAATGGATAGGGAACCCTTTCGACTATACTTAAGGCAGGGACTCGGTTCAAAATTTTAGTTCGGTTCACTTATGTGACCACCAAACTTAGGCAACAATAATTTCATTATATGTTTTAGCATGACCAAAATTTTTTAACACGACATATAGCCTGCCTAGTTTGCTTAAAAAGATACATTCTCAGGAGTTTCAACCAGAGCAGTGGTTGCCCAGTGGTAACAGCCGCGGCTTACAAGCTACAGGTCGTAGGTTCGAACCCAGACCGGCGCTTTATTTTGTCTAGATTATTTTATCCACCATTGCTTTCAAAAAGTTGAAGGAAAACCTCTTGAGGAAACCGGCATGTCCTAGAACCATACATTCGAAGACATGTGATATCTATCAACCCGCACTGGGCTCGCGTGGTGGATTATGGCCCACTCGCTCTCACTGAGAGGTGGTCTGTGTCCCAGCAGTGGGCACATTATAGGCTGAGTATGTAACTATGTCAGGAGTAAAACAAAGCATGATATAGCTTCAGTAGTCAAGTGTATCAACTAACCTCCTATCATAGAACCGTTCATCAAGGGTCCTCTGGTCGGTGCCGTACCCGCTGGAGCGAGAGCTTCTGTCAGAACAGCTCGACGATGCGTTGGAGGAGCGACTGCAGCGCTTTGAGTCAACTACTGTCGTTGTGGCCCTAGAACAATAGATTAGGCCATAAGTTAGTAGGGAAGAGAGGGTTTGTTTAGTCGAATGGTGAAGAAAAGAGTTTTAGGATAGAACCGTATGGTTTGCGGCAAAGAATTGGATGGAAGTCATGTTAAAAAGCAAGCTTGGTTGCAGTGGCGTTATTTTTTCTTGTATGGGAGACTCGTGAAAAGTCTCCGTCCGGAGAAAGCAATCAAGCTCAGATTTGCACAACTCAACACCGAAACTTGAAAATCCATATCCATAGAAACAGAGGCTAAGAGCGTCAAAAACCTACCAATCTACACTCCACGAAAACGAACCTAGCTAAGCTAGCTAACATTAAGAGGGCTCGCTTAGGTTAGTGGAACGCACTAACTCTTCTCTTGCGCATGTGCCATTCCGGGGAACAAATCAAATCAAAGTCATTTATTCAGTCCCTTAGTTGATAAGTTATTGTTGTACTAACCATTGGACCAATGTTGTCAAATTAAATAAATAAAATTATTATTAAATATTAATAATAATTCAAATTATTCTGAGAATCAGCACTTTTCGAACCTCAAAATTACAAAAGACACTCCCCCAAAAACGCCCGCCCTTCACCACTTCCTAGTGCTATCGCTGGGAAGAAGAAGTGGCGCAACAAACTCCCCAGCAGCACAGCTTAAATTCAAGCTCAAAGTCGGGATAACTAATCTGTTTGGATAATAATGGCAGCATTTTCTCACGACCATCCATCAATGCCTATCTATCTTTAGAGTTGCTTAGGTTGAGCAGTGAATTTACTTGTTGAAGTATGGGATGATGAAACAGAATATTGAATTGCATCGTACTATATCGTACCAATATAATTTTCTGTCTGAATATCATCAAGTGCATTGACATAGTTACGATGAATGATGTGGTAGAAACTAAATGGCACGTAACGATCTGAACTTGGGATCAATCAAATAAAGTGACAAAAGCATCGGTGCTAATATTGCAAGTGAGATTGATTTGTTGTTATCAAAGTATGAGAAGTTCTCGGTATAAGTGAAATGAGATGATCAAAAAGATATACAGGTTGACAGGGACATCGACGCGCAATCTGTTACCATGGATTCAGTACATGATTCTGAAATTCTGCGTTGAAATTCTTCGTCAATTATTTTTTTTTAATTGCTGTTGCATACATTTTGCGTAGGTATTGCACTTTTCTATGAAACAGCAGACTTTTTTTTGATAACTGACAAAAATTTCAACGCTAGGGGTTCTAGAATCATGTGCTGAATTCATAGTTACAGTTTGCGCGTCGATTCTGCCACTTTGTATAGAAGAAAAAAGCTCATTAAGAAAAGTTTTTTAAAGAAATTGTAGCCAAAAAAAAAGAAACTTCTATCCGCATTAAAAGTAACAACTGGTTGTCAGAATGAAATATTGTTTTAGTGGAATATGAGATGCTTGGGCGACATGCTTTGATTTATTGCCAAAACTTTGCCCGTGGCCGTCGTGGCCATTTTGGTTTGAATTCAAACTTCATTAAAATCTTGCCAAGTCGTCGGCGGTTCTACTAAATGGTTTAATGACCTTCTAACTGCCGTTCCGGGAAATGCAATGAAATTAGTTGAAATATAATTAGAAGCCGTGCTTTATTTTTATGAGTTCTTCTATTATTAGAGGACAAAACACTCTCTGACTTGGTGAGGTCATTAAGAATTAATTTATTGAAGTAGTATTTTAGTAATCTCGGTTTCCAGTCTTCAGTCGTGAATATATTTTGGCTGACATACCTAGTAATCTATAGGTAGAAGTGTCTAAGCGTATGTGGTTGTTACTGCCCTGACGGTTCGAGGTATGTTGGAGCAAAATCTCAATATTTATCATAATGCCAATCAAGAATGTCGAACGTGAAAAACGTATTTATGCATTACCACTGCATTGTCTTTTCAACAGTAGGTAAGTACTAGGAAGCAGTAAAAGGAGTGTCTAAAGCTAGCCATTAAAACCATGACAACATTGCACTAAAGCGAGTCCACTTAAAACTTAATGAATTTTAACTAAGAGACTTACCTATTCTGTCTTTCAGGGTCTTCGACAAACACGACTCTGCCTTGGTCCGTGGTTTCGTACCTCTTGGTGTGCCTCACATGGTCTCCAGAGCAGACTGGTACACCTTCGATGATGTCGGGCACTTCGCTCTTTTCATGCTTCTGGCATATCCGTATTCTGCCCTGGCACTTTCTCATCTTGTTTGTTGAATCTGCAAGTTAGGTTGCAAATGTTAAAAAGGTACCTTTTTGTGCTAAGCTGGATTCCTAGGTCAGATTATTAGTAGTTATATTTTAGATTAGGTTCACTATCAGTTGCAATTTTAGGTTAAAAGATGTGCCAATGTGATCTAAACGTAAACACATTTGAGACGTAACATAATACCGTACTTAGCATAATTCCGAATCTTCCGTGTTTGTCAAAAACTAGTCACAATCTGCTAGGTACCAGAAATTATAAATATCTTCATCAATTTTATGACACCTATTGACATTGCATTGTTCGGTGTCGACGACTCGAATAAACGTGAACAATTCATTGACACCACTTAGCAATCTGATTGTGTCCGGGTCCATTCAGAAAAATGTAGAAATAAACAAACAGTAAACTTACCGAATTCTAAAAATGCATCAGTTTCTGTGAAAGTCATGTTGATGCCACTGTCTTGCGAACTCACTGATGGGTTTTGGCACCAGTTTTTCTTGGTACCACAGTGTTTGCAAGCGACATCAGTACAACTCGCTTCGTCGTCCGACAATTTGTTTGAACTCAAAGATTTGGGAAGAGTCGGAGAGTTCTGTGTGGTGACCACTTGGATGATAGTGTCGGGTGTTGAAGTCTCACTTGAATTAAAGGAGATACTGTTTGGTCCTGAGGCCTCGTGCGAAGGTGTGCCATGTGCCGACTTTGGCGAACTTGTGGTTGGAGAACGCTTGCAGTAACGACTGTCGTCTTCGTCATATTGAGGCAACAGGATAGGACTAGTGGGACACTTTCTCAAACTAGAAGTAGACTTTTTGAGATCCAGTCCCAATTCTGGCCCAGAACCGATTCTTTGTCTTCCAGTTTGCGGCGGAGAACTCTTGCGGGAACACGACCCAGTGTAATCTGGTGAAATCATCTCGTCAACTTGATTGACCATTTCGCGAATTTCGTGTTTCACTTCCGAAGCCATTTCTCTCGACATACCCATGAGATACTCGGCGACGTCTATGACTGATACTGAATTCTTGTCGCTCTGACTAGAATTAATTGAGTTCATGCTAAGATTCGACTGTTCGAGCGAGTCTGAATTCTCTAAGATATCGTCTACTTTGGATATGACCTCACGGATCTCCGACTTTATTTCTGTTGCTATCTCTCTGGTCATTTCTTTGACGTAGGCCTGGATATCTTCTGAGGTTTGAGAGTTTAATGAAGTAGTTGGTGATGTTCGGCCTACTTGGCTGCAGTCAGATATTGATGTACTACTCTGTGTACTGTAGAGGAACGCCCTTCCGGGTGAGATCATTGGGTCGTCTAACGACTGCAGGTCTGTTTGACTTCCACAGTTACAAAAGCCTGATTTCTCTATGACATTGTTCGGGCTGGTCTCTTTCAAGCCCAAGTTCAGTTTTGTTTGTGCGCTGAGTGCTGCTGGAGGACTGTCAGAACCCAAACTATAACATCTGGATCTGATCAGCAGCGGTTGTCTGTTTTGGGGTATCAAGCGTAGCGGTGATACAGATTCCCCAACGGCAAATTGCACCGGATGTGGCGTCTCTGATTCTTCCTTATGGGTTTCCCGCAGACTTGACTCTCTCGAAAAGAACTTTTGTTTTTGTTTCAATCTAAATATATGGCAGTCGTCTATGGCTGAAAGACTGAAATGTCTTGGCGAAGATCCCAAAATAGGCGATGAAGTAATGGAAGACCTTGTATTCAGATTTAGGCTCTTTCTTGCTCCCGTGTACCCTGATGGGTCAAATGGCACAATGTGTTTGACATTGCCCGATCGACCTAGAAGAAGGTCGTGGGCTTCTTTGGGCAGCATAAACCATCTAAGATAGTCTATGCGTGGGTTAAAACTGACTTCTGGCTCAGCTGTTGAGCATTTCATTGCCAGTTTTCTCGCTCTGTTGAATAGATTCCTCGCTGTTTGCAGAGTCTCGGTATATGTTTGAGGGAATATGCCTGGGCCTGAAATGAAAAACAAATTCAATAAAAAACACAGTCATTGACGTCAAAGTGTTTAGACGTGAACGTCTAAATAAAAGCGTAAACTAACCAGAAACTCTTCTCTCGTGTGCAGTCATCTTCCCGTCATTGAACCTCAGTGAGTGCAATGACTTTCGGTCTCTCAGTACTGCACAGGTGTGATGTCTCCACTGACCAGATTCAGGGTTCACGACGTATTGCGGCAGTATCTTCCAGCCTTCTGTAGCGACCATCTTCAAGGCTTCTAGAACGAATGCCAGCTCAGAATCTGTCGTGAAGAAGGGTAAAGACACTCTGCAGAACCCAGGTCTTAAGTGTTCATTGTAGATGGGCACTTCTGGAGCTTTCACATCACTCATTTTCCTCACCCGAGCGACTTCTTTTTGCCTGTAAGATAATTTCCATTGATAAATACGAGCGTGCTGATATTTTATGAGCACGCAAATATTCGGCCCTGAGATACAATTAACAGATTTGTAATATACACGCAAATAGCTCAATGTTTGTGCTTCTAAAAATACAGTCTACTTTCAAGAAGTTTTATCAATTCGTATGCTAATAAATGAATTCGATGGAAATATACCAATGATCGGTTGGTGCTGAATTAAAATTAACGTTCCTACATATTTGCGCCTTTAAACCTTTGTTATATTACGACAAGTATCAATGGACAAGACGACTGTAAAAAACCAATTATTAATCATTCATAATGTTCATTCCAAGTAGGTTTAAACAAGATATGCTTACCACCACCTGAATTTACCAGTATTACTTATTTTCCCATAATAATTCTCATAATCAATTGAGCCTTGAATTTTTATTGGCGCCTTAATTTTATAGTTATTCCAATATACTCACGCTTCAACATCTAATAGTTTCTCATATTCTCGCAACAGTTGGTCGTCAATCCCAAGGATATCAGAGCCGTAGTTCAGGTTGCTAGAGAGTCCCCCTCTCGCTTGGATGCCAAAAACATCATTCAGGACTGCACAGATGAAGTTGTGGTGCAGGAAGGTACCTCGTGGGTGTTTCACCATCAGAGAGAAGATGGGGAGTCTCCTCACTGTTGGAGACAGGTTCCCCAGAAGAATTAGCTCCGGAATATTCTTTATGTGAGAGATAACTTGCCTGAAACAAAAGACGTTCAGAATTAACACAAATATTTTGTATTTATCTTAAGCACAGATTGTAGGCGTACAAAGGCCATTGTCCTAATAATCCCTAGCTTCTGTTTCCGCAAGTAATTTGAGTAACTACACGTAAACATAAATTGAATTATATCGGTCTTAACAAGGCGTTTGTTATCATTATGGAATTTCCGGAATTTGAGCTATAAGGTTTCATAGGAGAATATATTACTGCATGAATATTGGTATAACCTAAACGATGTGTAACTGAATTAATGCACATTATGAAAGTAGTTTGTTCAGAATCGTTTACTGAATCGATTTCTGAAATTGGTGCTTATGGTGGCGTAGTTTAAATTAAAACTACATAAATTACAGTCACACCTCCGCTGTAGAGTTAAAACAAACCAAAATGGACGAAGAACCTACTACGGTAGACCTTTATACGTGTGCGACTGTGTGCGTACATATTTAATTTTGTATATGACCACAATTTTCTCGCACAATCAGTGTACGTAACTAATTTAATAGATAAACAAAGTTTTATACATAATAGTAAAAAATCAGTGTAAGTATCATGATTACAACATAATATTCTAATTGTGGTGTTTGATGGCGTACATTAATTCCGAGACATTTTGTATATCTGTATAGCTATAATATCTGATACATCTGATCAGAATGTGTGTGAAATGTTCAGTATGACACCTTCTAGACAAGCACATGATACAGAAACGTGACAATAGCACGCCATAAATCTCAGTGACAATAAAACAATCTGCGTAATACCATCATCACATTCATCACTCATGCTAAACGATTTAATCAATTCATGGGTCCACGTTACACCTAATGTGGTTATATGGCTCCGTTCAGCCATCGATTACCAAGTAGAAATCACTTATACACAGACTATACGTTAATTATATCTGCATAAGCCGTCAATTAGCACATAAATTGCCATGCCAAGGCCTAACTGGGACCGCAGCAATAAAAGGTAGAAATCAATAAGGCTATTGTAGTAGATTTCGCTGTTAACATGCTGAGTTTATGAGAAATATACAGGGCGTTACTTGCTGTACTCTTTCTTTTTCGTTATGCTGATTAAGTACTCGTATGTTAAGAAGATGGAACTCTACTTTAAGCTAACTCTTCTTTCTAGGGGTTTTCTACAAGTTCTCTTTTCTTAGATCATTGGGTAGATAATTCTTCTTGTCCTACCTCCATATAAAGAATCGTACTAACTTCATCACTACATATTATAAAACAAAGTACCCCGCCGCGTCTGTCTGTTTGAATGAAAAAATATTTTTGTATCTGATAGTCCAATTCTCGAGGAAGGACATTCCATAAGAGGAAAAGCAAAAAAAAAATCGGTGATGCGAAGCGACGCGATGGGTTGGGTACCGAATGAGTTTTATAAAAATGTGGCTGTTATTTTAGTACATTGTATATCTAACGACTTCCACGCGAGCGAAGTCGCGGACATAAGTTAGTTGTTCTATATTTTTGACTTGTTATTTTGCTTGGCAACTTCTTAATTATCAATCAAATTACTATCAACCTTCACATCTCCTGAACTAAGCTAAATATCTATATGTTTACAAAATATCTCATTGCTACTGACCCACTGATTTTTACGACTCGCCAACTGATAAGCATACCGATATATACAGTGATGACTCTACATTGTCAATACCTACACTTTGTTTTAAATGTTAAATGGTGAGCGCTGTTCTAAAAATTCAGTTGGTAACTATGTTATCAACCGCTTTTGAAGCTGTAGGTGAATTAAGAGAAATATTTAAATTTGACCTTCTCAAAGCATGATAAAATCTGCTCAAGAGTTGTTGACTGTAGTTAAATTACAAAGCTTCATAATTATTGTCCAATAGTAGGCGTCTTAAAAACGGTATAGGAAAATATCGTGAGGAAACCGGCATGTCTAAAAACAAAAAATCGAAGACATACGACATCCGTCAACCCGCACTGGGCACGCGTGGTGGATTATTGCCCTCTACCTCTTACAGATAGGAGGCTAAGATACCAGCGGTGGGAACATTATACTAGAAGTCTTTAGGCTGAATGATGTTGATGAAGATAATGATATAAAAATGAAGGCTAAAATTGGAAACAACCACTTTGCATCTATAGATTCTGTTTCAACCAAAAATATACTGTCATTATCGTAAATAACGATACATGCTCCAAATAAAGCATCTTCCACCAACTAAGCCAAATTCAAAAGCTACATAATTATTCTATTTCCATACTATACTACGTTCTTACAATTGCATAGACTTTAACGTCACTGAGCAGGAAATACGTACTGATACCAACAGTATTGATGTACTATTGACGGCAAACGGAAGTACACCGGCAAGACTAACCTGACGCGAATGAATACAGCTCATTATTAATGCACTATATTTAGAATAAGCCTTGAACTCGACGAACTATCACCTCGATTTGTATTCAAAATGGTCAAACGTAACATGTGTGGTTGTTGCGAAGGAGAAGGTTTTATCTATTGTTTGTATAAATTCGTTTTAAGTTTCGATCATTACATTTTGCTTCAATAAAACCAATGATATGAGTAATGATGATATTACAAGCGATAGAAAAGAACAAACAACCAATGACATAATAAATGACTTCATTTTCGCTAACACGTTTTCTTTACGACCCACAATGCAACGTGCAAACTTTATGATCTACAGTACAGCAGTAGGTCAAACGAAAGATAGTTTATCAATTTTATGACGACCATTCAAAACAAAAGGAAGTAATACAAGAATGGTATATATGGGTCACTTTATGGAAAATATGACAATCAATTCAGTTGCCAAGTTATGTGGGACAGCACTTGAAATTGCCTGAAACTAGGACACGTCCCATAATAGAACAAATCATCGTGACACTGGATCTTTGTAAGTTAACTGTTTAGACAAATATGATAAAGGCAAAATATGAATCATACTAAAATTATAAAGAAGGTCGTATCGATAGAACATCTTACAACACAGAATTTGCAAATTATATCATATGTATCGTAGTAGTATTACAAATGAGGTATTTGATGTAAAGTATCCTGAGCAAGGGAGTCTTAAAAAATATTTTTTAATGTAGAATTTCATAGAAGTTTCATAGATTATGGCCATACAACCATCGAAATCTTCTGCAATATAGGTACTTAGTTCAAAAAAGATCGTTACAAACTAAGAAATTGAGGTCGGTGAAGACATAAAACTATCTTTGAATGTGAATATTCGAATGGATACGGATCCCAAGACTACCATATCAAGCTAATGTTTGGACTCTTGCCAAACGCTTGCTAAAGGCGAAACTTTCAGCCCCTAGCTCTTAACTTAAACACGTTCTGTAGTTCGATAGTATCACTATTGGTGATATTTTAAGTAAACTCTATTAATAACAACACTTCTTTAAGGTCAAGGACTGAAATTTGTTCTTTATCTTTTATAACTAATAAGAATTATAAATGGTCTAATTACAGTCTAGTTTTAGACAACTCACCGACACCATGGTCAATCTTTTCGACATTTTTATTGAACCATCTCATATTTTCCTTCAAAAATGTGAAACCACTGTTCACTTGTTCACATTTTTCTATTTACGTAAGCTAAATAAATGTCAAGTAGAATTTTTTGAACAAATGGTTGAAGTCGGAGATTCTCTAGAGATTTCTTTATTGAATTTGTTCAGAACATATGACGTGCTTGGACAAAGGTTGAGCTGACGCACCCCACACTTCTTTAACTCCATTTGTATTCAAATCGGGCTGGAATTAGGGCATTATGTACGCGTCCACACATTTAAATAAGCTCATCTATTGCATATTAAAATGTATGATGACGAATGCAGGTAGTGCCACGCAAATGATAATTAGGTATGACATCAAATGATTTTCGCTCCTGCAGACTGAACTTAGGAGTGTCTTAAAGCTGATAATCTTCTGCCCGGGAGTAGGTAATAAGAAATATATAACTCCTGCTGCGGTAGTGAATCTACTAAATATCTTCAATATAATAGCTTGTCAAGTGCCTTTGATTTTCAGACTTGGTTTTCATCATACGTTAAGCATACATGGTTATCTCCAGCTTTATTTACGTTACCATGACCGCTATCTAAAATTAACTTCATTCAGACTCCAGGATAGAACACACAGCAATATTGCAGTTTAACAGCGCCAGTACGTAAAAAATTGGCCCACATCGGCTTTACCAATGAACAGTACGTTGCGGATGGCCTCGCACGAGCCAATAAACTTAGCATTTACGATTCTACCGGGATAGGGTTGTCTTGCAAGTACTTGCAACTTTAGCGACCCCTGTTGGTGGACGAAAATTATGGTCTTAATTAGAGGGTAATTTTCACTGTTAGATGGATCGAATAGATTATGTTCCTGGGCGGTAAATTTTCGGGTCGCTACTTGTCCTTTCGCGTTGGTCATTGTTTCGTCTTCTTTCGTCTTATTCAGATTATGGAACACTCTTTTCAGGCCTCGTGTTGATGAGTCATAATGATTGGAAGTTTGAACTGCTCAATAATTATGATCTCTCTGACATCGATTTCAGATGATAACTGTGCCACTGCATAGAAATCACCTCTCCTTATAAAAAGAAAAGAGACTTAATAATCAGCCTATAATTTTCCCTGTGCTGGGACACAGGCCACCTATCGATGAGAGGGCGTGGGCCGTAATCCACCACGCGAGCCCAGTGCGGGTTGGTAGATGTACAACTTTAACTCTCGTAAGTCGCGGCCGTTATCACGTTACGGGCCCACCGCTGCTTTCGAAAGAGAGAAATTAAAGACTGACCTACTGCATATTATTGAATTCAGGTCCATTTTTAATAATATTTTTTAACCAAAACAAATATAAAAAGACAATGAAAATTGCTGTCTGCAAATTGGCAACCCTACCCCGGTTTCCGGGGACTACCGAGCACGGGTACGCTGAGCCAACTATACGGAGGCGCTTCCATTTAGCAACAATAACCTTGTTACCAGCATTCGGTGTAAGCTTACCTAGCCGCGCCGGCGCCCGAGAATATAGTGCACCTTTAATATTATGAGATAATAATGTTTTATGTTCCTCTATTCTTTCGGACTAATAGAGAAAAGTATATTTTTACATATATTTATACCATTTTATATTTTTGTTCTTTTAAAACCATTTCCTTTAGGGCTACCAGCAACCTAATTGCGTAACAGTATTAACCTGAATCATTTTGAAGGATATTGCTAACCGATTGCTTCATTTGTTAAAAAAAAGTATCAACTCAACAACGTAAATAACTCAATGAATGTTGTTGAACTGTCAAAATGAAAGCCATTGCTACTGATAGTGTGTAACGCAATTTCCCCGTAGGGAATCATTCGTTAAAGAAGACTTGGGTTAACCCAAGTATAATACCAGAAATGAAGGGTTTATTTGATCTTGAAAATCGTCACAATCAAAGTTTAGTAATAAATTAAGTTCAAGTAAAATTATGTTCAAAGATTGATGTCATAACTTCGTAACTGAAAAATCGTCAATATTCGTATCATACACAGCCGAATGAACTTGTGTTGAATTATCACCAAACCTGAAGGCGTATTCTCGTAATTTAAAACGTTCAAAATATAGTCGCAGTCTCATCTCGGCGACAAACAAATGTCAAAAACTTGTCAAAATGTAGGGAAATTAGAGGTATTTTTGATAGATTGAGACTGAGATCAAACTGTGAACGTTCTTAGAATTACGAGAATTGCCCCTCAGATGTCAACCAAAATAATATAAAGTTGGAGTTACTTTTGTGACGGCTATTTTTATTCTGGAGTTCAACCGGTCGATTCTGCAAAATATCATCGTGAAAACTGAAGTGAAGTGAACTTAAAATTAGCTGTCATTCCACCTGATGGAGGTATTGGTATTATTAATAGCTCATGCACTTCACCTAAGTCTTCACGGTGAAATTTTTACAGAATAGATCAACTGAACTCCAGAATAAAAACAGCTGTCAACTCCCACAATCCAAGTTATATTTTCGTGGTTGACAGCAGGTTCGATGATAATTCAATTCAAGTTCATTCGGCTGTGTATGATACGAATATTTTCAGTTAGGGAGTTACGACATCGACATGTTTGAAGATACATATTTTAATATTAACATAATTATTCGAAGTTCCAGCGTATTTCTTCAAACTTTTAACAAAACTCATAAAATATCTCGGTTCTCACTGTTACGACCTACCTACACGTTCCGCTTTTATATCAGCTGATATACACACGCATTATATTTCTTAACAACGCGGAAGATATCTTTTCATTTTAAAGATTTATTGCGAAAATATTTATATTAGTTTTCCTACAGTTTGTTTTGTACCTAACACAGTATCAAGCGAGTCCAAAGTTAAAAAATATCAGAGGCGCTATAAAGGATAGCTATACTTGACAGTGAATAATATTAGATCAGCAAATATATAATGTACTATTGTCTACTTTTCTTTTACACGTCTCCTTTCGCAGGTCTGCTGGAAGTTTCTCAACAAATAAGCAGTACCGTTGTACAAATTATAATTATGTCGCATCCCTATGTATATTACTGTGTCTACATAAATAATAAAAAAAATAAATGAGTATAGTAGAAATTTTAAAATAAATAAACGAGTATAGCAGGAATTTTAAAATAAATAATTGAGTATAGTAGGAATTTTAAAATAAATAAATGAGTACTTATAGTAGAAATTTTAAATTAAATAAATGAGTATAGTCGAAGATTATTCTAAAATAATAAGAACCTCATTAGGTTGCTCTTTGGAATGACCAGGAAAGAACTTGGGTCAAAAACCGAGGGTACCGATTTATCAAAAAACAACGCCTACCTAATATAACTTTTTACGCGCTAAACTTGTCATGTAATGCGTACCTTATAGGTCTTATAACACCATCGAGATGACGCCGGCATACCAACGAAATTGATTTGTTTTTGGAGTATTTTGTACCACATATTTACACATGTAGACCATCATAACACATGTCATTTTTGATATCAGTAGTCGGCACCACTCGATCATACAATGTCATGATAATGGCAGCAAAACCCAACTCCGTACAAACATACATTACGTCAACGCTCGCTCAGAACTCAGCCCCTTGTACTCGCTACCCTTGATAGATTTATATGATACATCTATAGGAAACTAAGTAGGTTATCGTATGTTATACGAAGTGCATACATGGGTTTGTTCAAATCAACTTTATAAAAGGCTTTGAACTCTTTGCTCTAAACCATTTTGACCTCGTAGGTATTGTGTATTGTACTTTTCTATGAATCAGATAATCGACGAAAAATGTCCCTGCCACACTGTGTTATTTTATCCCATGCTGTATCAACACTGTTGAACAAAGGCCTCACTCCATTCTCTCTACTTCTAAAGCCTGTTTGCTGTTAAAGTCCAATCTTTTATGAAGTGGCCTAGTTTATCTCCCCATGGCTTATAAGCATTATTTAACGGTCGTCTAGTCTGCTACTTAGGATGGGTTATTTAATAGCCTAACATAGTGAAACCGTTGTCAGAATCCTTTAATTAACAGTCTCGTTAGAAAAAAAACGATGCGATTTGGTTCGCAGCAGTCACAAAACAGTTGTAAATGTTATAAAAATACGACGAAACAAGCCGGCGCCGTGCAAGTTACACGGCGCCGGCTCGTTTCGTAAACACACTGCGGAACAAACAGACAAATAATCGTACAAGCTTCCAGTTTATTACGAGTGTGAGTTACGATGCGTTTGGCATTGATATCACAACGCAAAAATGATATGGAAAAGTTCTGTAAAGATTCTTAACGAACGAGACATGTGTAGGGCTTAAACATGTGGCTTTTGTGACTGCATTACCGATATAGTTAAGATAGGAAAGGTTTCCAAAAACCCTATGTCCAATCATAAGGTGCACAAAAAAAAACATATCACAAACTGTATGGAGACATTTTTCAATGAACCATTAAATACTACATTTAGGGCAGCATTTTGAAAACCAAATCTGGGCACTTGGTGTAGCAATTGCAGTTTTTGACATTAGACTGACCAAAAACGGTGTAATCCCCATAATTTGTTTTTATTTACTACATAACTGCTTTTGCATCCGACAATGTAAACTATACGAAACGTAAACGACATTTTGATATACATCAAAATATACGTTAACATCCCATAAATGTACATTTTTATGTCGTATCATGTTAAATGAAGCGGAAACTATTAATTATGTTATGTTATTAGCAACCATGTTTAAAAGCATGTGTTCTGTTTTCCTTAAGGGCTGGACTTTGAACTTCGCTATGATAAAGCACCGCAAATTATGACAATTATATAAATAATAACAGCATTAGAATTTAAATAATATGTATTCGCTATTATTGTAATCTAACGTATACTGTGACGAAATCTTATAAATTTCCCGGCTCCTGAGCTAGAATGACCTATAGTTTATGGGTTTGTATACTTTTCTCGTATTTACGCAATAAAGAGGCTAAAATAGATGTGTTTAGGTGATGTTGAGTTTTTGATGTGTAGGTAGTTTATTTATTAACCTTATGTATAGAATATGATCTTTCTGTTCAGAAAGGGGGTGACTACCGAGACGACGACTGATAGAGAAGTATGGAAGGACAAGACATGTTGCGCCGACCCCAAATTAATGGGGATAAGGGCAAGAGAATTATGATGATGTATAGAATATGATATGAGGTTACCATAGATTTGGTAAATCCCGGATTGAAAACAAACGAAAACACTATTTATATCATCAAAACAGTCTGAAAGCTATCGTATTATACAACACAGTTCACCGTCCTAAAATTGGCCCAAATTTACAGCATTGGACTCATTACAAATGAGAATAGCGTCTCCGTTCTAAAAACACTCTGTTTTATTATGAATTATATTAGATAACTAGCAAATAAGATATGAATCATAAAAGTCGACTTTTATTTTTATTGTCACGTGTTTTTTATTTCCTTTGATATGCGAAATTACTATGTCATCATATAATTCTATCATGTGATCCGATATCTGCCATGACAGTGTCCAAAAGTCATTGAACGAGATATTTCAGTCATTTCTGGGGTAAAGATAAAGTGTATTGACATTTCAATAAGATTGTGAAATAATGAATTTTTTTAATGTTCACTCCGATGACAGTAAGATGGCTTTTTTGCACTGATTTATATCTGTAATTTCTATGGTTTAAATAATAAAGAGTATTCTATATATCTTCTATTTTTCCATCCATCCCTTCATAATAAAGTTTTCCAAGGACATAATTCTACTAAGAATCACTTGTTTATTCTGTTAGTTCTAGTACTCCTAGAAACTACAGAACTTCAGCCATTAAAGCTAAATCCTGATCAGGTTAAGCCGCTTGGCAGCACAAAGGGTCTAACCACCCGATACGATTTCTAATTGATGGAGTTTAGAATTATGTATAATTATATCGCATCGATCACGGAAGCATCGCACAATAGAGAGGAGGCCTATAATCAGCCGTTAGTGGGAGGAACAAGGCTGCCAATTATCAATTATTATATGTCTGATTTATGCATTCACGAGACAGGGAATGCTCGTGATTATCAGCAAATGTCATGATATTTAGTTTTACTCTGCACGAGACCGTAATTTGACCTCAACAACCTATAGGCTACGTTTTTGCAGTAAGATGTTATCATGCAGTCATGCACGTGGATTGAATATCAAGGAACAAAGATGACATTGTTAGATTCTCAGTAAAATGACCCTAAACTGTGCTGTGTGGTTACGTCATGCATCTGCGGAGGGGTGACCTTAAGATGTTAGGAAGTTATCCAGATGTATAGACAAGGACTCATTGATGACAGATTAGATATTGTTGCTGAAGTAAATCATTTATAAAGGTTTAAAGATAAAAGTGGATCTCATGGTGACATTTGAAAATCGACATTGTTTTCCGTAGGTATCGTAGGATTAGTCGTGACAGTGGCCGGTTCCTTAGTCAAAGTTTCATCTAAAGCGATGTCTGTGCTTCAATTTTAAGGATAATTATTATTTCCAAAATCAAAGCGTTCAAATAAAGCCGCGGGCAGAATTTAGTCAATACTATAGATACTAAAATGAATGTGAGATTAGTAGGTAGTACTTTAAATATACGATCCCAAAACGGGTAATCAAGGTGATGTAGATGACCTTTCTCCGATTACTAATCCGGATACCGGAAACGACCGGACCAGCAATAGACTTGAAAATAAACTAACTACTAAATATAAACTTAACTATTATCCTTAACAATAAAACTAAAAAGACACCGGAAATATTCAGGAAAGAAGAAATAAAGTGAGCAGTTAAATATAGCAGTCATTGCTTGCATTTAAGTTCAAAGGTGGCAATAATGCAAAGTTATGATAATTGCCAGCCTATCCTCGGGCAATGAAGTCATATGGGTCTACTGGGTGAATTGTTCGTGAACTTTTTAGTCTTGTGTGGTCTGTGGGATGATAATTATATTGTGAGTTTTTTCGATCACAACAGCTGTATTTTTTTTGTCTGTGGCTTGTGTATGGGCGTATTAATATGTAGGTCACTATAATAGGCTACGGTTTTAACATTAATTTTCTCAACATAAAAGCTTTTGTGGGCGAATTTGGAGGCTATCTTTTGTAGCTATGACGATGAAAAACCTCTTATTTTTGGCCAAAACAAAAAAAAATGCCTTATATCCATTTTTGCCATTCTGATTTCTCATTTACCTATCAAGAGTGAACGAACTAAAAAGTCATTTCTCCTTTCCATTAACATTGCGAACACGGACGGTCGTCGCCACATAGCAACTTGTTCTATTTCAGGCGTCAGTTCCTCTGACCCATTTACCGGCTTTCGAGGGCAGTGCTGCAATGACCCGGATTCGATGCCCGTGCTACGCTCGTACGTGGACATTTGCGGAAATGCGAATTCGAGACGATAGCCTTGCGCAATTATGTTGCTTTTATTATTATTTTGTTTGATTTTCCTTGGATATGCTTTGATGGTAGCTTAGTTTTGTATGCATAATAGTGTGTATTTTGCCATTAATTTTGGTCGTGATTAGATTCCCGGAAAAGAGATACAAAATAAACCAGAATAAAAAGATCTATTTGTTGAGATCAGTTTTGAATTTATACCAATTAATAGTATCAAACATAAAATTGAAAGAAAAGTAACAGAAACATTATCTGCCAAAGCAGAAATAACTGAAATCCTTTTTACGGGTACAAATAGGTCCATAAGAAATGCTACAACAGCGCTTACAAACATCAATTCTTGCAATATTAATAGGTCCAAATAACATCACCAGGGGGCTATAATAATAATAGCCTCTCATCATCCGCAGTATTTGATGGATTCGTCGAACGGGGTTGGGTTAAATTATCGGTAAGTGTTCAGTCAATTGGTTCTTCCCATCGGAAAGCGTTCAATGCTGAGTTAGGAAGCGAAGTATTAGGTCATCCGGCAACGCTTCCTCGGATGCTCTCAGGAAAATGAGTTTTATATGAAAATCGGTTTATGTATTCACATTTTCAATATTCATGAATAGATATACCATGAGATGTTGCATCGGTATTTTATATCTCTAAGTCATGGCTTGTGCGTTTTTTATTGTCATATTTTATAAAATAGGAATGTGATCAGTTAACTGAAACAATCTAGTACCTACCTGGGGCCGAAATTGCCAATTTAAAGAAACAAAGTATCACAGCAACAGCAATACCAGGTGTAATCTGTATGACAATGGCATTCTACCAAACAATCAATATACTGCAACATCCAAATCTAAAGACGAATGGGTCACATGAAATTGAGAAGGCGCCAAGCGGCGTAGAAAAAAGTGGTGCCGACTCACACTCACACTGCAAACAAACGTTTTGGCGAGGGGACTCTGCGCCAACATTGTTCACATTCATTCAATGAGTTTTTTGAAACGGGACATGTTTATTTAAAATTCGTATTATCGTGAGTTTTATATTAAAACGACGATTCTTCGTTATCGTCTACCAATGTTATGTTTCAATGAACTCGTTTTTCTCATTCACATTTTGCCGGGACTATAACAACCCAAAATCCTTTTTAAAAACAAGTCCTTATATAAATCAGCTTTCTCAAAGTTCTAGACTCTTCACAGTGATCAAATTTATCTAGATCAAGGCGGTTGTAAGGACATAACTAGAAATAAAATAGGTACAACTATTATGTAACCTAAAGTTTAACATATTATAAAAATATCTTCCATAAAGTCTTTTATAATGGCAAAGTTGTTTAAATATACAACTTGTTCTTAATTAAATAACTGTTGTTTGGAAAAAACATTGTTTTATTCCTATTCAATGCGGAAGGAAAAAATGTCTTCTCTACGTATAAAATATCACTGACAAAGCAATAGATATCACAAACCGATAATAACATGAATGAATATCACATTAATGTTATACAACAGGCATTTGCATTCATCAAGCATTTGAAACTTCAAAAGAAACACCATTACCTAAATATAGTTTAAATGTTAAATAATGTTTCAAACTCCCATAACTTTTTGTTGATAGAACAGAACAGTATTGTTCGCAAATGATAATTACGTCATCAGGGATAGATATTACTTTTTGTTGATAGAACAGAACAGTATTGTTCGCAAATGATACTTACGTCATCAGGGATAGATATTACTTTTTGTTGATAGAACAGAACAGTATTGTTCGCAAATGATAATTACGTCATCAGGGATAGATATTACTTTTTGTTGATAGAACAGAACAGTATTGTTCGCAAATGATACTTACGTCATCAGGGATAGATATTACTTTTTGTTGATAGAACAGAACAGTATTGTTCGCAAATGATAATTACGTCATCAGGGATAGATATTACTTTTTGTTGATAGAACAGAACAGTATTGTTCGCAAATGATACTTACGTCATCAGGGATAGATATTACTTTTTGTTGATAGAACAGAACAGTATTGTTCGCAAATGATAATTACGTCATCAGGGATAGATATTACTTTTTGTTGATAGAACAGAACAGTATTGTTCGCAAATGATAATTACGTCATCAGGGATAGATATTACTTTTTGTTGATAGAACAGAACAGTATTGTTCGCAAATGATAATTACGTCATTAGGGATAGATATTACTTTTTGTTGATAGAACAGAACAGTATTGTTCGCAAATGATAATTACGTCATCAGGGATAGATATTACTTTTTGTTGATAGAACAGAACAGTATTGTTCGCAAATGATAATTACGTCATCAGGGATAGATATTACTTTTTGTTGATAGAACAGAACAGTATTGTTCGCAAATGATAATTACGTCATCAGGGATAGATATTACTTTTTGTTGATAGAACAGAACAGTATTGTTCGCAAATGATACTTACGTCATCAGGGATAGATATTACTTTTTGTTGATAGAACAGAACAGTATTGTTCGCAAATGATAATTACGTCATCAGGGATAGATATTACTTTTTGTTGATAGAACAGAACAGTATTGTTCGCAAATGATACTTACGTCATCAGGGATAGATATTACTTTTTGTTGATAGAACAGAACAGTATTGTTCGCAAATGATAATTACGTCATCAGGGATAGATATTACTTTTTGTTGATAGAACAGAACAGTATTGTTCGCAAATGATACTTACGTCATCAGGGATAGATATTACTTTTTGTTGATAGAACAGAACAGTATTGTTCGCAAATGATACTTACGTCATCAGGGATAGATATTACTTTTTGTTGATAGAACAGAACAGTATTGTTCGCAAATGATACTTACGTCATCAGGGATAGATATTACTTTTTGTTGATAGAACAGAACAGTATTGTTCGCAAATGATACTTACGTCATCAGGGATAGATATTACTTTTTGTTGATAGAACAGAACAGTATTGTTCGCAAATGATACTTACGTCATCAGGGATAGATATTACTTTTTGTTGATAGAACAGAACAGTATTGTTCGCAAATGATACTTACGTCATCAGGGATAGATATTACTTTTTGTTGATAGAACAGAACAGTATTGTTCGCAAATGATAATTACGTCATCAGGGATAGATATTACTTTTACTTACTATTTTTCTTAATAGCTTTAGACTTTTAAGAGCTTTAGCTTTTAGTTTTCCACAGGGAGCCATCTTGGGGCCAATGCTGTTTAATGTTTGGCAGATCAAATTACAATTGTAGTGTGATGTTCTAATGCACATTAGATAAAACAATTCCTTGTGAATTTGTGGATGGAAAGTTCTCGAAAGGACCACGATACAAAGGTCCAGAAATTAATGGTATAGGTATACAGGGCTACCACCCTATAAATCATTAATCGATAGTATCAGGTTGCGAGCCGATGTCCCTGCTACCCTATACTCCAAAGCTCATAAATATTCTCTCTGTATCTATAAGTTTGTAATGCATGTTGTGAAATGATAATGAAATAATTTGCAATTTATATTCGAGTCCCGGAAGCCGCAGTGAAATAAAAACTGCGGTAAAGCAACTAGATCAGCTTTTAACGGGAATAGTGCCAAACTAGACGGCGGCAGTAAAGTCTATTTGTCTTCAAAATTGTCCGTCCCGTGAGGAGCATTACGAAATATTTGGCATGAAGAACACTAAAACAGGGACGTTCAGGGTTCTTTATTTCCTGAATTGTGAGTTGCCAATATATCAGTAGCCCTCGGAACTACTGATTTCCAAACAGTTTTGGCGTCAGACTAAAGATTGAGACAAGATAGCAAACAGTCATTAGCTATGACAAAATTTCGAATCAGTATCTTTAAGTTAGATAAAGCTATTCTTAGACTCTAATAAACACAAGCCTTCATTATTCACTGTTACAGAATTAACAATATTTTCCGTTATAATTAACTTTACACAGCATGATCCATATCTTCAGTAGTTCACCTCACAAAAGATCCAACAGTAAAGATACTTCCAGCAGAAGCAGTGTTCCTACTTATATGCAACTCCATAAATAGTTATAGTCTGACAGCAACTGCATGGATGACGCACGAGCTTGAGTTGAGACTCGGCGCTTTCCGCGCTCATGAAATAACTACTGGAGAAACTATATGACATTTTGGTTATGCTGAAAACTATTTATTAACCTTCAGATAGTAATATACGACAGGGTTAGGATCGTGGAGACTGGAACAGTCAAAAAGAGGCGTAAGCCAGTAGTCATTTTCATCAATGAAGTTGGTTTGTGGACAATGGCGGTTGTAGTACTGCCGACTGAAACTGACCTCAGATGATTATAGAAGATGACAAAGATGATGGTTTGAAAGTTATTTAAACAGTAGATTGTGACATTAAACAAGATCCTTTTTAGGATTCCAAAGACCAATGGCAAAAATAGAACCCTTTTAATTTTCCCTATCTCACCATGCCTTAACACTTGAGCAGTATTAAAATACAAAAAAAAATGATCTCGAAAAAATCATTATCCAAATCAACATCTTATTTAAAAAAGACCTTGACATTGCGAATCTTTAAACCCATCAAGGGCGCCTAACATACGTGACACATATAAAACTATAGTTGAAAATCTTCCGTTGTAACAATCATTTGAATAATACCGCCATCAATATTAGATAATTGTATGTAAATATATACAGGTAGAGAAACAAACAACCCCATAAAATGATGAAGTTATAAATGTAGACAATGAATATTAGCACATTGTAAGTATAGAATAGGACTCATAAGCTATTCACTGAGTTGCTTTGTGGTTAAGATGCAACTAGAAAACTCTATTAGGTACTTTCTAAGTAGCTTTGTTAGTAGTATACTTGCCCTTGAAGTATAGAATTATTATCAATCACAACGATGAATGCCCAAGCATTATATGCACTGACTATATGAAGAAACATATGCATAATTTTATTGTGTCCTTACTGCAAATACTGCGATCACCAAACCCTTTGCTAAAATAAATCTATACTAATAATAAAGCTGTTGGCTTGAACGCGCTAATCTTTGGAACCACCAGTCGGATTCGAATGATTTTTTAGCCCATTTCTTGAGGAAGGCTATAGGCTATTTAACATCACGCTATGACCCTAAGGAGCCGAGTGAAAAGAACAAAATCAGAAAGAACGCTTAGCGAAAGCGAAGTAATAGCGCGGGCATGTATTGCGGTGCGACGGATTGGGTTCGGTCGGGACCAAGAAATTTCACGCGGACGAAGTCGCGGGCGGAAGCTAGTACTTGATAAAGCCAAAGTCTTGGCTATTGTTATTGAAGTCTATGTTCAGGCATCATATAATTTTTTCGGGGTTATCGTGATTATGAATGAAATAATGAAACGAACACGCACATAGGTTCACTAGACTAGAACGTGTTGTGTAGAAGTTTGGATACACGCCACGAAAACAGTGTTTTAGAAATCAAAATAAATATTGTATAATAATATTTTATGAATGAATAATCGTGTTGCTGACAAATTGTTACAATTTCCACATCCAGCATCCAATATACAGTTTTATATTGGGACGATATTTTTGTTTGGCATTTACAAAAATAAGCAGGTGTCGTTGGCGGGACGAGCTGGATAAAACAAACTACCAGTGGTCCACATTAGCCCTGGATCGCAAGCACTGGAAGTCATGGGGAAAGGCCTTGTCCAGCAGTGGGATGATACAAGCTGACAGTAACAGTAGTAGTACTTACAAAAATATTTACAGTTTTTATTTTTTTTCTACAGTACAGTCACTGTATTCACACAAACAGTTTGACAATTCGGATCAAAGGACATAATAGAATTAGGTATCGTAATCCCCAAAGATGATAATCGAGTTTATAGATAAAAGCTATGTCAACTTGAGAACGATACAGTCGAAGTCATTACGAAGGTAGAGATAAAGTTAGACAAGGCACTAATTGTGGTCCTGCCATTGTACAGACGAACAAGTCTTTGTCCTTTGTCCCTAGTGCTTTGAACTCACGAATTTGTAGATATCTTTAAACTTTCATCTTTATTGTCCTCAACAAATATAATTGACCTACCTTAAAACTTTATAGGAATAATTTTGAAGATTATCCTGAACATACTAATAAACAATTACGAGCATAGGAGTTTCATAGTAGTAGTTTGGAGTCTGTATAAGCCCGGTTATCTATTCTTTTATGGACATAGCTGCCGGAATGTGAGTGAACTCTCATAATTATGAAGTTTGGTTTAATAGTGTCATCATAACCATCCTATAACGTTCCCACTGCTGGAACACAGGCGTCCGCTCTTCGAGAAGGAGTGTGCTGTAATCTATCACGCGGGCCCAGTACGGGTTGGTAGATGTGACATGAATAGAACAGAATAGAATTTAATTTTTTGCAAATATGGGTACACAATAGTTGTTTTGTTATTATATCAAGTCAGTCAGTGGTATAATATCAAGGCTCGGCCATATTTTACCATTCGGATTGCAAACATGTCTTCAATTTTTTGGTTCTAGGACATGCGGGTTTCCTTACGATGTTTTCCTTCGCCGTTTTGAGAGCAGTGGTGATGAAATTATTTGCAGAAAGTAAAGCGCCTGCCTGGGTTCGGATCCACGACCTACAACTCGGTAAGTCGGGGCCACCACTGCTCTAGATAATATAGTAAATAGTATTTCAAAGATTTCATTAAATGCTCTATTTATTATTTTACTGGGAGCCCTCGTTTGTATGAAAACTCCATACTGACAAAAATCTCCTGCAAACATTTTCATAATGAAATGTATAGCGACTTGCATCCGCCAAGGCGGCGTCAGCCTTTGCTCAGTCGTCTGGCTATCTAGTAGGGGAGCGACCCCATATTAGAGAACCAGCGAAATGAAATATAGACCTATTTACTACATAAATATATACAGGCACCGGTGACCCTCCCTCTATGCCAAGAAGCCTTCAATTCAAAAAAGTTTTATAGCAGAATAAACGCCACTCATAAGAATTACTCAAGAACGCAGTTTTATTTATAAATGCATTGTTTACAACCTGTTTGTCGCATATTATGCAATAAATCTCTTGTTATATTACTTCCACGTTGTCCTGGGAATGCACAAATAATTATATTCCTGTATGAAGTTACGTAGGTATAGGTTACTACAATGCTCGAACTATTTGGAATTCTACAAGCACTTTTAAATTCTTGATCATATTTCTTTCACAGGTAATTAATATTTAAGACTTTTTAATTAAAGTCTCAGGATACCTGTAGACAAGCACAGAATTTCATTAAGCCCCATCTCAATTATCTATATTTTGTCAGTCAACGAGGACCAACCTAGCGGTTTCCAAAATAATATCTCAAAAGAGTCGATAGTTGTTGTACATACTCGTAGAAACCGCGTTACACGAAATAAATTTCCCAAAGACACGCTTCACACAAATATAAAAAAATCTAATAGCTGCAAAATGGATGTCCGCAAATATTCCATTTAAACATTAACTAAATGTTAACTGAGAGTCGGTAAACATAAATCTATGCAATAAATAAGCCCCTGTTTGCGTCTACGTAAACAAAATTCTATCCGAGTTGACACTATGAACCTGGCTGTACAGTAATTTTCCTTTGCCTTGTGTCGCTATATTCGAAAACGTAAAAACAAACCGAATGACATGAACAGCCGAATGACATTTCAAAAATTAAATTTTAAAATACTCGGGTTGTCCACGAAGCTAATACAGAAAAGTTTTTTGGCGAAACTATGTTAGGTACTCTTCTTGTTTGGGACAGTTTTGTTATTTCAATTTTAGCTGGCAATTTTGTTAACATTTTTGTTCACCATGGTTTTATTATTTCATCACTACTGCTCACAAAACGGCGAATGAAATCATTGTTAGAAAACCGGCATGTCCTAGAACTAAAAATTCGAAGACATGTGACATCTACCAACCTGCACTGGGCCCGCGTGGTAGACCAACTACTCGCTCTCACCAAGAGGAGGCCTGTGTCTCTACAGTGGGAACATTATATGCTGATTATCCTTATGCTATAGTTTTATTTAAAGCCACGTTTACTTAGTTTGAAAGAGTTACAAAGAGTATTGCAATGTTATCATTTGGAAATGATAAAATCGCGCTGAAGTTTTTAGTGCAACAATAACCTATTTTAAACATTATGTCACTACTATGTAGTTTGTGTTCTCTATGGTAAGCTATTCCTAACTAACCTAATCACAAAGTCTTTGACCAACGTCGATATTGCAAGTTTGCAAGCGAGTTAGCGAAGCGAAATGAACTTGCTATTGAAGTGACACGTGCTTAGATTACCGAGTGTGCTTCAACGCTTCAAGAAAAGTCCTTGGCGTGGAAATAATTCTATTTTTAGAAAGAATATGATGTAAGAATCAAGGCTACTGTCTTAGTAGTAAGTGAAGTGAAGTGAAGTGAAGCCTGCCTTACTAGGCAGGCTTATATTGTGATTATGAAGAATGCGGCGAAATATTTGATAAAATATTTTAAATTGATTATGATGATTTTCCATAGATAAATAAACCTTTCGTAGGTACATTGAGGGGAAACCGGCATGTCGTAGAACCAAACATTCGAAGACATGTGACCCACCAACCCGCACTGGGCCCGCATGATGTATTACGGCCTACTCCCTTCACTGAGGTCTGTGTCCCAGCAGTGGGAACATTATAGGCTGATTATTTAGGTTTCCTACTATAGTCTATGTTGTTATAATATATGTATTCGAACCCTAGCAACAAGTGAGATTAGTTCCGTTAGTCAGACAACGAAGAGAAGATACTACTAATATTATGATTATAACGAATGTGTACGACGATAACAAAAAATATGTGAGTACCTACTTAACATCGAAACACGTAAATTCGATTACAGTTATAATCGACCAATGTAACAGTTATTTATTTACTTATACATTTTTTGCTACCTAAATGCTAGATATAAAAAACTGTTTTACTAAAAGATAATACACGAGTAACATTACTTGAAACGAAAGTTGTTTCTATTTGATTATGCTTAACGGTTCCTCTGGTTTTTTAGCTACCTCATAAAAAAACATACGATGTCTGCGAATAAAGTAAAACTTTTATATCTTACTTGCTGATGTTGTCCTGTCTCTCAACGATGGTCTGAAGCCCGACGGCATCTCTTAACTGCATGACAAGAGCTGCCCTGACACCTTCTATAGATTTCAACTCTTCAATCCTCTCACTCAAAACCTGACGGAAGAAACAACATTTTTATAAGAAAAAGTCCCAAAATCCAATGAGATTGCTACCTGCTAATGGTAATATTTTTGATCGGAACACTTAGTATCAAGACATAGTATCAAATATTCAAGAAGTTAAAATATGGCATTGACCTCCAATTAAAGAGCAAAAACATAAACCATTTACCCGTAATTTAGAAGCAGTAACAACAGAAAATACAAGAAAAACTGTTAACACGATAACGATTTCACAAAGTAACTCGAACAAATTGCAAATAGGAAAAGTTAGTACGTTGATAAGGATTTAATATTCAATGGAAATTCTCTCAGAGCAGACATGCCAAGAAAGTTTTCATCATGAGCTCATCCATATTTAACTCATTCAATTTCGTTCCTGTGTTTATCTTGCTTTACCTAAGACCTGAGTAACCTTTGAGGAATGTCTATATCTACGGGATTATTTCTGAAAGTAGCATCAATATTACTTTTGCAAACGTTGATTTACTGGTAGTTGTCTACTACAGAATGTTTTGATCTCTTATTTTAAAAGCTTCTTTGCGAGAAAATATTTTATTCTGGACTGATGTATTATCAAATTCAATTTCTCCTCTACGTACCTCAACATCATTAGAATAAATCGGAGTATCACTGAACACATTCTTCTTCACAATCACAACACTGGGTCCCTGGACTCCTCCAAGAAACTTCTCACAATTGAAGAACAGCGCATCTTTCTTCACCGTCTCTTCGTCAACTCCCGGGAAGGTAGGATTCATGTCTACAGCAGAAGATGGCGCCACCAGCGTATAGTCCCAAAAAGACCAGGCTCCATACTGGTGGAGGAGCAGAGTGGTGGCTACATCATCGGCTAACACCCCCGTGAGTTTGGAAGCCGCCGGGAAGAACCCGATCATTCTATGTCCAGAACTGGAGTTCTGCTGCAATCTCTGTTCGAGGTTGTTCAGGTCTATGTAACCTTCTTTTGTTTCTGGGATTTTTATGACCTGTAACAATGAAAAGAAAAGTTGATTAACAAAGTGTCAAGGCATTCTAATACATACGTCCTTTGGTAGTAAAACATAGGTCACCATGGTAGTGTGTAGGTCGTGGGTGCGAACCCAAGCAGGCGCTTTACTTTGTGTAAATAATTTCATCATTACTGCTCTCCAAACGGTGAAGGAAAACATAGTGAGGAAACCGGCATGTCCTTAAACCAAAAATTCGAAGACATGTGACACCTACAACCCGCACTGGGCCCGCGTGGTAGATTATTATAGCCCACTCCCTCTCGAAGATAGGAGGCTTGTGCCCCAGCAGTGGGAACATTATACGCTGATTATGCAACAAACAAACCCAAAGAAAGAAAGGAACTCTGGAAATGATGGCAAGCCAGTAACTCAACACAAGATACGTGTAACTATAAAGAAATCATCCACACATTGATTTAAATTCAAACACAGTTATGTAAATGATGACAACAGTGCCAGTTTTCTACCAAGATAATAATATTAGTAACTTTGAAAATTATTGGCGAAATAAACAATTTATTGAACAAGACACATAAATATGTCTTGCTGTCTGTAATATACGAGGAATCCATCCTATTTACAAATCTATTAGAATTGCTTACTGATTGATTTAAAGCTTAATCGAAACAAAGTGGTTATTTAGTAAATTACCTACTATACGAGTATTAGGTACGCTACACTCACGTCGTGTCGTGAAAATATACCACGAAAGCACCGAAGTAAATGATCTAAGGCTTCACAACCAATTTAGTGTGGTTTAATTAAATAAGGTTTGATTGTTACTATATTTCGCTTCTCTTTTCCCAAAATAAACACATGATACCTATTTCTGGAGATACAGAATTGGATTCATGTTTATCTGAATTGTAAGTAAAATCAGACTGTTTTTTTGCTGGGATTAAATCTACCTACACTAATAACAAGGCTTACTGCATCCATAATGACTACCCACCTTCATCCACATACCTTGCATTGAAATTCCTGCATACCTTCATACATATGTACTTACTGATTTAAGACGAGCCCACTTCCAAAAAAAAATGCGGCCAAGGTCAAAGTTCTAACTACTAAAATTCTCAAACGCTTGTTAAATTTCGCCGGGGTGTTAACACAATTACAAGTTTTCGAAGGAATTAAAAAAAGAACTGGGTTGAGAAGTTCCGTGAATAAAATACTCCAGACATTCGTCCTACAAATGACCTCACAGCAATTGTAACAGACACAGTCCAAAAAGATTTCAATTATAATCTCTTATTCTACAATTTTCTGTCTGCCAGACGATATAAAATAAAGGTGCTTTTACTTATTCCAATACTGATGTATCATTGTTGGGTAGCGGGATCGTCCGAAAGGGTTACCGCTGCCCTGGTACATAAAGGGCTAAGGAAGGAACACGGGTGGGTTTTAGTCAGTAAGAGTCTGACACTCCCTTCTGCTCCACCCAGAGCGGGAGGAGTCATTTGATGATTTCCCATCCTGAAAAAAAAAAAAAAAAAAAAAAAAAAAAAAAAAAAAAAAAAAAAAAAAAAAAAAAAAAAAAAAGTATCATTGTTTCTTAATATCAATTTTCCTAAAAGACGCACGTAAACTTAAGATAAAAAAGTCGTAATCTTCTCCGTCTTTTGCTCGAACTAAAAATTGATAAGCCAAAAACGTCAAAGTTTCCGCCAAACCGTAAAACCGTTATCCATTAACATTTGACATTCTGGGTTTTGCTGGGTTGAAGTTATCGTCAAAGTCCCGGGAAACAGCTGGATGAGAGAAGCACAGAACTGAGAAGTATGGTAGAAGAGGGGGGGCTATACCCAGTAGTGGGTTGATTCTGGGCTGAAATGATGATGATGATGACGACTTGGATTTAAATGGTGACTTTCTCACAACGATAACCTCGAAAAACAACGTTTTATTCAAGGTACACAAAGTAAGTTAAGTGGGATCAGTTGACAAAGGGAAAATAATAAAATTAATTATTTAGTAAACTCATCCCGCGGGATAAGTTCGAGCGGCCTCAGTTGACTAAAGAGCCCTCCAAACCTAATGATTGACCAAAATCTGAAGTAATAATTACAGCAAAGTTATATAAATTGTACAAAACACGAGAAGCTAATAGTTAAAAGATCGCGTGCCACAAATAGAACTCATTAATAAGACGTAAATGACGATAGAACGTCGGAGCACTTAAAGTAGGTAGTTCAATATAGCACTTATAAGATTATGGACGATGCTAATATGAACTAGTGTCCGACCGAAACACAATGTTCAGCCGAAACCGAACCTACCGAAGGTTCGGTTTCGGCTGAACATTGTTCCTCTTCCTCTTCTAGTCTCGTTCAAAACCGAAACTTATGATGTTAAGAAAAAGTTAGGTAATGAAATGATATTATTTTTGAGACTTGTTAAGATTAGATTAAGGGCTGATTTTGCAATTATCAGATTTCTTTTATCCAGATGCCAGATTTTGGGCGAAAAACTGACAAGATTTCAAAATGACGATTGACAAATGAGCTCTAACTTAAATAAGGGCCTTAGTAGATATGCTACTGTTAGCTTTTGCGATTAGAGATTTAGTAATTTTTCACATGCTCGATTTAACTCTTAGCTCTGCAATCAGTTATTTAAACACCTGATTTTTTTGACCGAAACTAGCCGAAGCCGAAACCGAACCTTCGGTCGGTCACTAATGCGAACTGATGCGATAGATTAGTAATGGAGTCTTAGTCAGCAGAGTGACAGCTCATGGGCTACCTGAAGTAGTTATAGCAACTAAGTGGGGACACACTAATAGAGCTTACACGGGTAACGATACGATTAAAAACGTCCGGCGCACCCAATTTGCTGACTTATTGTATGAATGGTATGAACTATTATTGTATAATTTGTGGTTAAACGGAAGAAGAATGTGAAGACCTTTGAAAATATTCTTTAGAATTAAGGTTTCTATCTACTGTATACATATACTTATAGCCTTGACATTATACTGAAATCGTCGTAAAAGATGATGAAGAAATTACTGAAAGAGTTTGGCAGTAGTATGTGACGTTTTGAAAAAACTGCGTGTGTTGGATAGTCGTCTTTCTCGACCACTAGTCTGCCAGACACGAATTACCAATTTCCTTTTGTGTATAAACAAAATTAAAAACAGTAACATCGATCCTCTAAAAAACAACAATTAAAATAAAGATAATGGTACCTATAATTCAAGTTTTATTTATGTTTCAAATTGACGTTATTTCTAATTAAACAAATATCAACTTTATTAAAATGGGAATTAAATTGATTTCAGAGTGACTAGCACTATTGAAAAAGTTATAAAAATGTTTGAAGTTTGAAAGAAAAGAAAAATGAAAGTGAACTGAACTTTATTGTGTAGGAATTAAATTAATTTTTCCATAAACTCATATTTTTTTACACTTTTGTCGAATATATCGCGATTCAAATTTAAGCACATTATTTTAATGACTACAAAACAACAAAACTAACATAAACTAATAGCGTCTAACAAAATGCAATTATAAAAAAGCCTTACATAAAGAGCCATAATCGTAAGTTATACCAAAACATCATTCAACTTGAAATGACTTAAGTTAACAAGCAAACAATCTTGATTCTCAGAATTCGCGAAGACAAAAAATTACTACTTAAACAAAAATAAGGAATAAATGGAAACGTTATTTTTAGAGTTCCGTCACTTACGTAATCCCATGAAAATATGATATGATATGTATGGAAATCCCATCAATACTATACATGTTTTAATTGTTCAAGTAATGTCAATCAGCGTTATGGCACAGTATAATAATATATGTATACTGTCGTAATGGCTTTTATTATTACCTTACATGCATCCAGAATCCATCAGCAAAATGGATTATTAACTAACTTAAAAGGAGGAGGCCATCAATTCGCGTGGATGTGTATGTTAAATTCGTAAACGGCAAATTACTCCTTCAGCTTCAATTAAGTACAATCTTCAACCCGTACATAATTATTATTACAACGAAACAGCTTTAGCAAGTTAGCAGTAAGCGCGTTCAGAATTTCAATGAAGTTGCGAACTTGGGGCGCGTCTCAAATCTCAACCTGAGCTTTGAAGAGCTTTAAGTAAAATGAATTCAACACTCCATGGAGAAACATGTTGCCATCTGACAAAGAAAAGCTTCCAGAAATTTCCATAAAGACCATTCTTTTCAGATCGATAACATATACAAGTCGGTCACTTGGTCTGTTGGCACATTGAACATTATCACGAAAATGGCGACCTATCCCACATTAGCAATTAGAACACACATGAAAACAGGAAGTAGAATACTACCAAAACAACGCAATGCCATATAAACTCCCGGCACGTACCCAGAATTCACCAAAATGCGGCAGTACATACAAGTATGATGTCATTGTTGGGCCTCGCTGTAAACAAGGTGCGTTAAGGACCCGTAAACACGCCATTTACTACGACGCAAACCCCCATGACCATGGCATGACGTCATCCGTCACTGGAGTAAGTACATTGCAGACGAGATACTAAACGCACCGGCCTTAGCGGTTAAGTAGCTTTTCGGAAGCTAGATAGGTACAACACACATTCGAATCCTAAGCGCAGCGATGTATAACACGGCTCGATGCTCAATTGTTTTACCGCACTCAAATGCAGGGTAATGAGCTACAGTTTCCAACAAGAGCGGTAGCTGCCTATATAGCGTACGAATTTACCGACGAATGACATCACTGAAACATTACTGATGAAAGTAAGTTGGTGTGTTTTCCTAGAGAGCCTTTTTTGACACCGTATATTCAATCCTTGCTGCCATCATTTTCATAACAGCCGCCCCTGCGGATGTTATATGGCGACCACCGCCCCTCTATCTAGCATAGTTTAATGCTCGATATTGGCTAAGTATTTTTGATCGAACTCAAAGAACTATCATAGCCCGATGGCATTGATCAAGTCGCAAAATCACTAAACGCTGATGTTAAAAGTATCGTGTGTACGGAGGACCTTAAGTTTAGTACTCTCACAAGGACAAAAGAGGGAACCCTTTGTAGCACGATATTGTTTACTTTTTTGTGCTAGTGTTACAGTGTATGTTATGAATGAATGAAATGAGGAAGGAAGGGTGCTAGATAGAATATAATAAAGAACAGAAACTGACCTAAGGAACCATAGTCTTGATACTAACGGGTTTCCGGACTATTGTTGGGATTTGCTCGGTGCATTTGTAAGCGGAGAGATCGAATTTGTCTTTCATATAATGTGAAGCGAAGTAAATGTACGAATAACTGGTAGAAACGTTGCTTTAATGGCTTTGTTTTTCATATGTTTCCAGTGTTACTTAGTGGCAGACTTGTGTACAATTTTAATAGGTCCTGTAGGATATGTATAGATCTACTATGATGGTTATTTAAGACTTATTTTATTACTAAGAATTCAATAAAGCCTCACCTACTTTGAAATAGCAGTAAAAGAAAATATAATTGTGTAACAAATTACAACACAACTTTCTCGATTCTCAGACGTCTTGAAATATCTTCTGAAGAAAGATTTTCTTTTGAAACTTATATTATTTTGCGGATAGTTGAATGCTTTGTAATAAATCTAACGTTCACAAAACATTTCAATTACCAATTCATGGAATAACAATGTCTTGTGGCAGACATTATGTCAGTCTCGTTTGTACAATATTGTTGCTTACAAATCAAGCTTTTTGGCAGCTTCAAAAAGAAAATATTACGAAAACTTGAAAGAGAAAACACATTTTCGGAATTGAAATTCTATCACGTTTAATCCCGCTGTACAACACGCAATCAATCGTGATAAATATTAGAATAACAATATCGCAAATATATTCTTAGAAAAAGTTACTGTGTTGTACAAAGGCCTGTTGTATAGGGCATCAGCTGGATCCTTGCCCTAATCATCTTCATACGGAACATGATGAAGCAAGCATAGATGTCAGAGAAAGAAACTTATATATATTCAGACAATGAACTTGTGCAGAAAATACTAGGTGAGCACAGCCGCAACAATGTTCTAAATACTAAATTAACACAATGCCAAGTGAACTATGGCAGTAAACAGTATCTAGAAGAGGTACTAAAATATCACAACAGCGCATTGTAAACATTGTAAGATGGTGCTAATAAAATCAACTGTATTGTCCGTAATAAAATGATCACGTTGGCAAAAAATCTGTTGGTTTACTTGACCACTGACAGAAATGTGACATTCATAAACATAAAAGTTTTACGACTGTTGATTATTATAAAATAATTGCAACCATATAACATGGAGATAAAGTTTTACGACTTTTATTTAATTAATATGGATATTATGAGGAATTAGTCATTTGTTTATCTTGGGAAGATTTCAGTTACTGCAACAGACGTTTAACCAGACGGTTGTGGTAAGATTGTAAATATAGAAGCTTTTATTACAAACAAGAGAACCGTTGCATGAACGAACTGATTTTCTGTAAGCACAGAATTTATACACTATCCAATTTAACAGTTATGAATCCATTATTAACTTATATAGTTGTTTATTCTCGGAAGTATAAGACTGCTAATTTCAAACCAACATCAATAAATTGAAAAAATATTTTTTCGGGAAGTAAAAAAGGAAGTCAATTATCAAGAAAAATCATCTGTTCTGTATAAAAACACACGAGATCGTTAGTGTATTTTCATACATGAATGGCGATATATTGACGTTAAAATATAAATCGTCAAATCACTTCCCTGACATGACGAGTAAATATCTAACGTAATAATAAGCGTGAAAAATCAATCAGGAGATAATGCTAATACTAGTATTAATACCGTTACTCTGAGTGACATAGCAGATAAGTAACAAAACACATTTAGGAACTTAGATGACAATGAGATCGGAAAAATATCAAGTTCTTACGGAATAGAAACACTCAATGGAAGAACAGTAACATCACTATAATAAATATAACATAAAACGCCAGAAAGAAAGACTTGAAAATCAAAAACAAATATAAATTGAAACTATTGAAAGTCAAAAATACATATTACTTGAAAGTCGTTGAAGTTACCACTTTAGTAGTACACGAAAGACAAAACAATGCAAGAGACCTTTAGAAAATATACTCTTTCACGAGAACATGAGACTAAAATAGAATATAAATGATATCGAGGTATGAAACATCATAAAAGTACAAGCAAAGGTTGATCGATACAGGGATGAAGTGGGATCGACAGTATATCGACTGATATACCCACACACGGTTTAAAGGTCAAATAAGATATATTGGTTCGAGGAATTCGTGTAGGTATTGAGGTAGAAACATGAATTTTAGTACCTTCGATACAAGTACTGTAACACGTATCAACGCTTAGCATTAGGTTAGAAATCAAATACGTGTATATTCAACACAAAAAATGTTTGCTAACCTTTAAACTAAAGCGTTTCTGATAAAAAAGTACAAGCCGCATTACATTATAAAGCCGTTCAACTAAATTGAAAAATTTGTAGTTTTTAAACGTCATAACACCATCCTATTACTGTCCTACTGCAGGACAAATGCCTACTCTCATAATTATAAAGAAAACATAGGTAATAAATGATAAATGATTTTATTTCAATAAGTAGGTTTGCACAAACACTTTTACACATCAATCATATTTTTAAAACTAGATGAGGTCGGCGTTTCCTATCTGACTACTCTGAGAAGAAAGGCCGAAACAAACTCGGGCTTAAGCATTGATCACGACACTTGCTCAAGGTGGATTGGTGATTTCAAACTTATATTAATTATAAGTCCTGATTTCCTCATGATGATCCAGTGATTTCCAAGGTAAACTAAGAAAGTACAAATTAACGACATAGTAAGATCTAAATGAAAAACCCTAAAATGCGCAAACCTTCATATAAGTCAAACCACTCGTTACAAAGCCCACAGAAACATTTAATATTGTAGAAACGTACCTACAATGCCTAGTTCTCTAACTTCAACTACCACAAATTGACCTTTTAAGACACAAACGATAGACCTTGCAACCACCTGCTTAACTACGAGCTAAGCTTTCTAGGCCTCCCAGGCTCAAGAAATAGTACAAGGGCAGTAACCAACGTCGCAAATGCAGGTCACGTGCGAAAACAACGTAAGTCATACTTTTGTTGATAAAATAAAGGAATTTGCCGATCGTAAGCGCAGTTCGACGAGTGTGTTTATGCGTTTTGCATAATACGGAAATACACGGGTGATTGGGCTGTGCGTGTGCGTTTCGGCCGTTCGATTTTGAGACTAAATCCATGGTGAATGCTACTGCCTACTGCCTACAGCTGGGATGTACCCAAACTTTTGACTTTTTGACCCTGGAACAGGCAGTAACTACAGAACACCAAGTGCTTTACAAGCTTCGTCTGCTTCGCTCACATTAGAAACGTCGTAGACACTAATGAGTGCAGTTGCAATGGGTTCTTGTATAGTACATGGATCTTCTATTAATCAACAGTTAATCCTGGCTGCACCATTTCTGAATCCTCTAAAATGTTTAATTCACCGGCGGGGTAATTCCGTAACAGACTAACAGCAGCATTGGCTTTCATTTTGACAGGTCATCAACATTGATTGCGTTATTTACGTTGTTGAGCAGACAAGTTTTTCGAACATATGAAGCAATGGATTAGCAATATCCTTCAAAATGATTCAGATTGTGATTGATACTTTATTACGCAATTATCTATATTCCAACAATATTAACACATCTGCCAAACATTTCAAATAATTCAGTTGTTAATTCGTGACATTCAAATGCAATATCGTTGCCTAAGAAACCAACAATCTACGCAGCACACAAACAAATATAATAGTCCACAAAATAACCGTTCCGTGCATTGAATAAACCGTCACGGTGGCGCCCGTATTTGACGGCCGTATATTTTCATTGTATGCAAAAACTATAAAACGCCATGCTTCCGTTATGTAACTCAAGGGCGCGTTATCAGTGTTCGGCCTTACTGGCCTTAATGCGTTTGGTTGCAGCCGATATGCACCGACCACTGGATATGATTATGCACTCTGGTTGACTTTACGAGACGTATGTCACGTCGCGACGTGGTGTATATGAGTGGAAATGTCGGGCGTTTTGCAATTATGTTGCAGAGTTATGTGTGGAATAAATGATTATTTACGAGTTTATCTTTGTAGTTGTGAAAATACTGTTGCAAAGAATCATGAATTCATAATTTACTTCATCACCACTGCTCTCAAAACGGCGAAGAAAAACATCGTGAAGAAATCGACATGTCCTAGAACCAAAAATTCAAAATATTCGAATACGAACCCGTACTGTGCCCGCGTGGTGGATTACGGCACACTCCCTCCCAAAAGAGAAAAAGCCTGTGTCCCAGCAGTGGAAACACTATAGGCTGATTATGTAAAGGCTCATATTATAGCAGTCTCTAAGTTATTCATAAACGATTTTTTTTTTAAAAAAACGTTGGCCCACACTAGGAATTTCTCCTTTATTGTGGATGCGTTTACAAACATTTAAACTCACATACACAAACAGCCAGACCCGGAACAACGACTTGTAGGTCGTACAAATATTTTTTTCCGTGCGGGAATCGAACCCGCTACACGCAGCGCAGCAGTCAATCGCTTAACCACTGCGCCAACCGTGCCGTCGTTTGGCTCCTGCGATCATCTCTTACATGCTCCCGAGAGACAATTAAACTGTATTTTTTCCCAGCAAAACAAACGACTAACGACTACTACTTCTGCGTAGTATACGTTTCTCTTTTTTTTATCTTAATAATAATAATATCCAGCCTATGATTGTCCCACTGCAGGGCAAAGGCCTCTTCTCATCCAGAGAAGGCACGAGCATTGATCACCACGCTTGCTCAAGACGGGTTGGCGATTTCAGGTTCATATTAACTGTAAGAGGCACGGCGGGCTGACACCCGTTCGGGGTGCGGTGAATGTACAAGTATCTCCCGGGCCCCCGACTTATGGTACTAAAAGGAACAGTGGGGTTTTGGTCGGTAGGAGTCCGACATAACCCTCCGTTCTTCTCACGATGTTTTTCCTTCACCGATAACATTAATGTCAGTAAGTACATTATATACAATTGAAAAAGATTGATTTTACCCACAACCTTGGATGTATGAGAGACGAAGCCTTATTCACTGGGCCGTCACGACATTCATAGCTACTGTATGTAACATGGACTATTCCATTCTGTAGACGTCAAGCTCATCCCGCCATCGGATAATATGTATGATACTAGCCTCCGTGCGGGGTAATTGCCTAACAAACTAACAGTAGCAATAGCTTTCATTTTGACAGTTCAAAGTCATCCATTGCGTTATTTACGTTGTTGAGCTGACAAATTTTTCGAACATATGTATGTATAAAGCAATGGATTAGCAATATCCTTCAAAATTATTCAGGTTGTGATTAATGGTGTGTCGCGCAATTAAGGTGCCGGTCTAACAATACCAAGCGACCTGCATTTCGTTGTTCGGGACCCCCACTTGATGCAAGTTCAACTCTACGATTCATTTGACATGGTGCAAACGTGTCCAGTCCAGTCCCAATGTTTTCAATTGCCCACAAGTGAAGACCGGCGCCTACACGTCATAGTTGCACGTTGCTTAGATTGATACAATATTGATATTGACAGATCACATAACATTGTTTGAAAAAAAAAGTTACGTACACAAAATAATACACTAACGTATTAAAAACCAGCTCTTAAATGAAGGAAAACATCCTCTTACGGAGATGCGCTAAGGTAGCCCGCAATTCAACTCTACTTACGTTATTTTGCAATTAGCAGGTCAATGTCAGGTGAATGCTGATTAAAATATGATTCGGGAGCGTAACAAATATGGTTTTACAGAATTAAGTATAAATCATTAAAATCAGCAATATAACTCTGTTAGAATTGGCCTCAAATGTCAGGATGACATGAAATAATCATTCAATTGGGTAATATGAACTTAGAGAGACGACTTAATGACTTTTGATGGCTTTAATTATTATAATTCTATAAATAAATATTTGTTGCCAGCAAATTGCAAAAAAAAACGTAAGATTATTTGAGTTTCTTACCCTGACGGTTTCACCTTAACGTCAGTCAGTTAGCAGTTAATAATTAAATCTGAACATGTAACACCTGACGTACGGCAATCCGTCGGTTGGTAGCACATTGAATTAGCGCCAAGTACCTACTGCGTGATGTCTGACCTGCGAACGAATGCATATGGCGACTGCATAACGCAATATGACCGTGGAATCTACAGTTAAAAACGTGTCACTGTCACTTCTTGACATTGCAAAAGTAGTTAGCAGCAGTAATTTGATCAAAATATTCGTCAAAGTAATTTACTGTAAAGTTACTAGATAGTTCCCTATTCTTTCAGGGCAACTCTCATATAGAAGGCTCCCAAATGACCAGTTTTCTTATCTATAACTTTACTTTAGCTAAGCCGTGTACAATTCAGTTGTTCACCGCTTTTCATCTACTTAATACTTGATTGCCCCAGGCACCTATTAGTTAAAGCCGTTTAAAAAGTCCAGAGTGCCATTTTAATGGTCGAAGCAAAATAATAAAGCATTTCGACCATTTTAATGAATTTTAAACTTTGCAAATAACGTCCAGGCCCAGGGATCAATTGTTTTATTGTCCTGGGTTTTAACTTCGACAAAATTCTCGAGGCTGTTTTAACATGGTTCAATTATACTTTCGTTTGTTTTATAATTTATTATTGTAGTGTGCCTGACTTTGGTGATTAAAATAATTTTGGAACATGTTATGTAGATTGTTCCTGAAGTTATTTCGATCCCAACAATGTGTAGGTCGACTTTCAGTCTAATCGTATGTAGCTGAATACCAGTATTTTACATCAAGCGATTGCCTACCGACCTTCACAATCCAGTTACTGGGTAACACGATACCCCTTGGTAAGACTGGTTGTCAGACTTTTGGGCTTCTGACTACCCGTAACGACTGTCTACGGATCTACGAATGACAGCCGGCACCAACGGGTTTACGTGCTTTGCGATGCTTATTATAGAAATTATAATGTGGTCTTACCTGAGTATCATACTCTCTCCACGGCGAGATCTGCCTCTCCGTCTCACGAGAGGACACGAACAGCACCACCTTGTCTGGTCGCAGGGCTCTGAGGAACCGCACCAGGGTGGCTCCCACCACTGCCACATCTTCAGGGCAGGCCCCTACCAGGCTCCGGATTATCGACTTTGATTCTGATCTGTGGGTTGGAAGAAGAAAATTAGACTGTAATTCTCTCAGACAGGTTAAATAGTTGTAATGATTTTGTTTTCTGTTTCTGTTGTTTCTTCCTAAATATTCTGAGAGGTTTCTTCAAGATGAGATGACGGATTCGTAAAACCTATAAAATAGAAAAAGTAACAAGCTTTAGATGTCGCAGCTATTTTCACGATATCATGATTATTTTTCTGCCCTTACCCCACTTTGCGGACAGAGCACAATGTATACTCCTTTGACATCTCTATCAGTCGACATATTAATATTCACCTTCTTTCTAGCTATCAATCATCTTTCCATCGTTTATTTGGCCTTCCCTATAATTTAACTTTACGAGATTTATTTAGTTGCTTATCTTTTCAGCTCATATTTTCCTTAATAACCCCAATAAACTCCACAAAGCCTCAACCTAAAGATCTCTATTATAAACAACCGTGGAAACTTCGACACATTCACAGTCGTTCACCGCATATTTAGTCTCTAAAACAAATGCCGGTTTATCGTTCCACGTTCCACTTGTCTATTGGTTATTGTGATCGACTAGACAATAGCCTAGGACAATGAGACTGACACCTCTTTCGTCTGCGATGAAGCGGAGACATGACTACTGTCGAGATGTGAGATTGAGTCACGTATTGCTGAGGTGACATTCGACTATAGTCGTGTATTCTAAAACGTGTTTATGTATTCAGTTTAGTAGTCTTCATCAGCAAGTGTTTCAGTGTATGCCTGAGCCTATGTTGGTCTTAGGTCTCCAAAACGAACTATTTCACTGACTTACCGTAAGAAGTAACGTGGCATACCAAAATCGACCCAACCAATTTGGGATTGCAGATTATTTTTCGCGATTACGATGTTGGTCCCATGGAGAAAGTTGTTCAGTTTGATGGTATGTACCCCCCTTCCCCCTAAATTCGACTAAACGTTTCTGGTATACCCGGTATAAGAAAAAATAATAGGAACACGTTCTAAATCTATAGTTTCGGTACGTGTGTTACGTATGTATGAGCTCCCAGGTACAAAATATTATTTCTTTAGTCTGTTAGGTACCTATGTGAAAATTCACGTTTCTCATCCTTGCCATTTTTTTCACGAAACTTGCAACCAATTTCACAAAAATCGTCTCTTTTTATTTAACTAAAACCTATACAACTACAGGGTGTCCCGACGATAACATAGTACTGGGCGAGACGCCAAGGTATACCAGTTTAAAAAAAAATAAGAAAAAAAATCCATGTCACTTAGTCAAGCGATAATAGACATTTTTCGAAAAAGTTGAAAATTTTACACCCTTGGTCGCATTTTTATGTACTGTGATCACAATTTTTTATAATTTTACAATGATTTTTTTAATAATGTAATCTCAAATAACAGTGCTATTAATCGGAACAACAAATCAAAGTAATAAACATTGTTAACTAAGTAAAATAAATTAAGTTTTGACGAGTTATGGTTTACAAAACTTTGAAACTCCATGTTGGAAAAAATATATATTTTTTTCTTATTTTTTTATAACTGGTATACCTTGGCCGCCCGGTACCAGGTTATCGTTGAGTTTCGGGACACCCTGTATACCCAGTAGTGTCTAAAATACTCCAGAAAGGATAATATTACCTCATCATCATCATCACCCACAGCCCAACTTTACCCACTGCTGAGCATTGACCTCTCTTTTCAAGTGCCATTCCCCACACTCCTGTGCCAGCCTCATCCAACCTACCTACGGTCTCTATAACAGCCAGTCCTACCAACCTCTCTCAACCTTACCTAGTATCAAGTAAATGTATAGTTTGTATAGTTACCTGTATAGTTCACTTTGTCCCGAAGTGTAAGTCAGTCCTGTACATCTGGTAGCGTGTGTGGGCAGGACATCTCTGGCTATGTAGTCTTCCACCAATTGCAGCGCGCGACCTGACCCGTTGTAGTCACAGTACACCACTGTAGGACAAAGAGACAGAGCATTTAGTTAATTATATGGTAAAGGAAAGTGTTGATAGTATCTAGAATTATAATTGTTGTTTGACCGATTAACTAGCAGGACTGATTAAATGCCAGCAGCCTGACATAGGCTTTACTGTACTAGCAGCTGCCAATGAAAAGGCTCTAGTGAATTTTATTAATTTAGTTTCAACAAATCTTGATCACTTTAGCATAAGCATGTTCAGCCTATAATGTTCCCACTAATGGGACACAGGATTCCTCTCTGTGAGAGGGAGTGGGCCATAATCTACCACGCGGGCCCACTGCGGGTGGGTAGTCGTCACATTCCGGTTTTGTCGCTATTTTTTAACCGATTTTAAATTCGTTTAAAGTCAAAGTCAAAACGTTTATTTCAAATAGGCACATAAAAGGCACTTTTGAACGTCAAAAATTTCATTAAAATAGGATTGATTCTAGTCGCCCCTTCCAAAAGGTAGTTTTCGTATGGAGAAGAATAGGCAAGAAACTCCACCGTTACTCTTTTAATATGTTTTTCAATATTTTGCATACATTAATTATATAATTATATGTGAAGACGATGCACCTAAAATAAAATAACTATTCCACAATAGGTAAAAGAATTAAAATGGATGAATGAAGCCATGACATATAAATTAACTATGTGATAGATACATGGTGCACACATATTTACAAACATTCTGAAAGTAGACGATTTACATAAAAAAATTAAAAGTAATAAGTCCGGGTGTAGAGTTTAAGTAATTATTACAGAATGTAAATCAATGTCAAAAAAAAGAGAATAAATTTTACAATTACATTAGCAACCAGTTTGATTTTGTCTAGGATCGAATCCAACTAGCACCCCAATTGCATAACACACTATCAATCTTAATCTGAATCATTTTGAAGGATATTGCTAATCCATTGCCACATTTGTTCAAAAAAATTGTCTGCTCAACAACGTAAATAACGCAATGAATGTTGTTGAATTGTCAAAATGAAAAACATTGATACTGATAGTACGCAATTACCTCGCTAACTCATTTTTCTACCAGCCTGCATGATGTCAGGTTCCCTTTGGTAGACAACCTTCATAGTGCCTCTATGCTATTGACATGAACACTCCTAGCTCAATGTTTAATTAAGTTAGAAAGGCTAACTGCAATATATCTACTAGTAATTAACAAACCACATGTGTGTACATTGTCATAACTCAGCAGGTATGACACAATTATTTAAATTTGTGTAATCTTTTAGCAGCTGTTCTTATCAAGTAAATAAAATGTGGTTCTGTTAATATGATATAACACTTTATTTTTAAACTGTTAACATGATTAAAGGGGGAGCGCCTGTAATGTAAGGTTTACCTGCCGCCAAACTCAAACTCAAACTCAAACTCAAATCATTTATTTAAATTAAACCATTTACAGGCACTTTTGAATTGTCAAAATTAAATAGTCGGTCAGTTAGTCAGAAATTTGAAGCTAGTTGCCCATTCCAAAACGTAGATCTCTATGGAGAAGAACGGGCAAGAAACTCCACGGACACTCTTTTAAATCAAGATATTATTACAAAATCCTGGGTACATTATTCTTATTGCGTCTATATGTGAGAACAATGTAAAAAAGAAACAATTTAAAATATAAAATTAAAAATAAGCCCTGGCATTTATGAGATGACCAGTCTCAACCGACGGCGCCCGTTCACGAACATGACGCGTGGATCAGCACCACCCAGCTCAACCGCTCAAGCTCACAGCTCAAGGACTTAAAAGACGAGTGTCAGTGAAAGTCACGGGGTCACAGGGCTCTTTTAGATGTCTAAAATAGTCACATAACTCTCTCTCTAGGTACCTTTGAAGATTGAGTTACCTTTAAGAGATTCGGCAAGCTTGAAATATCTCTATGTGGCTTTAAAGTCCTTTTGTTTTACGAGATAATCATAAATAAAGTACCTAAGTATAAATATATCTAGGTAAGGCCAAATACTCAAATAATTTTCAAGGAAAATTTTAGCCGAACAGGTATCATAATATGATACTAGTTTAGCGAGCCCGCGACTTCGTCCGGTTAAAATTTCTTAGTTTAACATAAAATATATCCTATGACACTTGGAAATACTGTAGCTTCCCATTAGTAAAAGAATATCCGCAATCGGATCAGTAGTTGCGAAGATTACCCCCGATATACAAACTCTAGAAATTTTAACAGTTTTTTCATACAAAAACTGTCGAACGTCAAAATTATTCCTCAAATAAAGTTATCAGATGATTGAAAAATCAGTTCTAAGTATAATATATGTAGACATATCATGTGAGTCAGAACCGATCCTTATAATTTTACAAAAAACTAATCCATTATTTTTGCCGTGAACACGCCTCTCCATTCATATGTGAATTCCCGAAACCGCCCGGTTGGGCCCGAACTGGGGGTCATCGACCTGAACTGCCAACGTCAAACGGCCTGTCATGGCCGACAAAGACATAGCTTTGTTACCGATACCATCGTTATCAGGGCCCAGTGAATGCTAATTCTTTGAGTCGGTTGATATAATATAGTATATGTTTGAATATATTATAAGAGAGAGAAATGGAAGAAGAGTAGAGAGGCCTTTGCCCTGCAGTGGGACATCACAGGCTTTTAATAATAAATAATAATATTATGTACCTATGTATACATTTATATTTTCTCCCTCTCGAAGAGAGAAGGCCTGTGTCCCAGCAGTGGGAACATTATAGGCTGATTATGAATGCATATTATTTTATAAATATGAAAATAACACATCAAAATGTGGGTTTTTATTTGTCTAACTAGAGAATTTTGATTTTGTTACCTACTACTAAAGAACCATTATCATTTTGTAATAGAAAATTGTTAGGATTTTAGGCTGCAAACTTTGAATGTAAGATTTTTTATTAAGAAGTCGAATAACAAAATGACTGTCTTTAGTGGTCTGTTCAATAAAAACTCAGCAGGATAGAGAATCAGCTTGCCATTCATTTTATTTTAATTCAAGCTGCCCTTCAATTCTGTGCGAAAACACGACACGAGCCAAATGAAACTGGCCGCATCACATAATACTACATATGTATATTAGACAATACAGATAACTAATGAAACGCCAGACACTGGTCAATGCAAACGAATAATTAAATAATAATAAACAATATAACACGTAACAAAACTACAGTCGCGCGATAAACTGCGACCCATTTGCCGGCCTGTTTTCAATTACAACGAGATAACGTCACGTTTTAAGGAAAATACCTATCGTTTGAAAAACAATAGGACGAGAATGAAAAAACAGTTGCATTTGAATAAGAATTGAAACAAGAACAATTGTGAAGATAGTTTGGTGACGTCAGTAATAAAACAGTTGCAATTGTAAAGAATTTGAAATAAGAACAATGGTGAAGATAGTTTGGTGACGTTCATAGCAAAGGTTACTAACGTTGAGGTTGACTTGCACTTTGCAGTAAGAGGAATGTTTATGTTATGTAGGCAAAAAATGGGGAAGTTAAGTGGTCACCGTAGCTCCTGCACATGTGCAATACCAGAGACTATACAGGTGTGTAATCATCCCAGAGGCAAAGCAGAAAAGTAATACTCTTGAATCGAATAACATTAACGATATTTGATGGAAAAAAGTAATAAGGTCTTCGTCCAGGGAAGATGATACTACCAACTTCTCCGGACGAACTCATTTATCTGAAGCTACATACACTCATTGAACTATGAATGGAATAAACTACAGCTTGAATGAAAATGAATCATAAAGGACAAATGCAAGGAAACTTCTCCGTCACACAATGATAAGTGAATAAAGATTACGGAGAAATATACTAGACAAGATTGTGTTTACAGATGTCACGATGACTGTAGTCTTCTTGTCCAAGTGTTTGCTAGCTCCCCATGAACAAGCATTACCCATAAATATGATGAGAAATAAGGAAAATAATCTAAAAAGGCCTTAATCTCACATGGCCTACCCAAAACTTGCAGTCAATTCCATTGAAGACTATGAGCAATTTTAATTTGTATTCATTTCATTTGTAAGTTGAATTCAACACAGCTCTTAACCTCAATCCCGCCTAGTGGGAAGCGATGTATGAGGTCTATGATGGAATGAGCCAGCCCAGAGGACTCTTACTTTGAAGACCGACGGGTTATACGTGGAAGAGAACAAAAATCCTGGTAGATAATTTTGCATGCCAATATTATGGCAAATATGTCACTCACTATCTTTTGTACCAAGATTCAGAGCAAATAAATTATATTGACTTTGATATTATTTGATCTTCGCATTCCCATCTCTAGACTCTTTCTATGGTAGGCCAGATATTCTACAGTTCGATTACTCAGAAGTTATTTATCAAATCAGACAGATAATAATTATCATCAAATATGATAAAGATAATACTTACATGACATATTATATTACTTAAATGATTTTCAATAATCGATCAGTTTCCGGCAATTGATTAGTGATTACTAATAAACAGTGGCAAACGTAAACACTACTTCACAATGGATAACAAAAACAAATCGAAGTCGCGTGTCCAATGTTTTCTAGATTAGCAATTGTTTTTCTCAACAACTCGCCTTAAAAGGGCTCTTGAACACGAACGTTTTATTTTACACTATGTTTTGTACAGACGCACAGCAAGCTACTACAATCTGTAAATTTTTTGTAATAGATTTTCAACTGTATCGCTAAAGCATTAGGTTCAAGGTTGATTGGGAAAATTTGTCAGTTTCGGGTAGTTTGACTTGCTGGCGTCTGTACTACCGGAAGAAAAATCACAACGGTCCAATCGGAACGGTTACTATTTCCTAATCTAGGTCAAGGTCTACCCGTGAGACAAATTTCATTGAAATTCGGTCACCCGTTCAGGCGTGAAAAGGTGAAAGGTAAATATACAGGCTGATTTTTTAAAGACCAGCCAAATTTAAGGATGTGGTACAAACCATCAAACTGAACAACTTTCTCCATGGGACAAATAGCGTAATCACGAAAATTTTATCAACTGTCCCATAGAAAACTTCAATACCTACTCGACCTAAATGTATGGGACGGCTGAATTTTTATTCGCGATTACGATGTTGGTCCCATGGAGAAAGTTGTTCAGTTTGGTGGTCTGTACCACATCCTTAAATTTGGCTGGTCTTTAAAAAATCAGCCTGTATAATATAAAACTAAGTACCTGATAACTGTGAAGTATGAATAGTACATAGGTAATAAGCGCAGTCATCGTTAGGGATAGGTTCCTATTTCAGGTTTTTTACAAATGTAAGTAACAGGGTGACATCGACGCGCAAGCTGAAATTTTTCGTAGGTTATTAAAAAAAATATTGCTGTTTCATACATTTTGACCGCGTAGGTATTGCACTTTTCTATGAAACAGAAGATTTTTTTTTTGGATAACCGACGAAAAATTTCGTTGCTATGGGGTCTAGACTAAACTCATGTGCTGAATCCATGGTTACAGTTTGCGCGTCGATGTTCCTGCCACCCTGTATAGCATAGCTTTGGCTCAAAATTCAGCAACGTGAATACTGTTCGCGGACGCAGGCGGTAGGACCTCACGTGAGCTGTTGACAGGGCATGCGGTGGAAGATGGGAGGTGAGCCATTGTCTGTGATGAGACTTCGTATACACACCGGAGGTCTGAGCCGTCCTTGAACCACTTGTGGAGGTTGTCCTTGATGCGGCCTACTTGGGTACGAAGTCTATTTAAGGTTTTCCGAGTAAACCACGGTAACTTGTGCCCGGTTGGGAGGCTAAGATGGAAAATATTGTTTCCCTAATCCTACATCAATGTACGATTTCTGCAGTAGGGATTTTTATAGTACTAACAGATAGTAGTTTCAAGACTATATCATTTGTGATTTTGATCAGAAAACCACCGCTTGGCAACTCTCTAGGAGATGTCAGAATACGTGTGAACCTTTTGCTCCTGGAACAGTCATAGTAATTCAATAAGTCAACAATAAAAAAATATTAATAACAAAACATAATATCAAATCTGTCAATGACTTTAAACTCGATTCAATAACATTGAAGGATATGATTATTGATTCTGTATTCAGTGTTGGATTATTTTGAGACATGTAATTAAAGACGCCAGCACATCAAGCTACTAAAATCTGTCAAATTTCTTTAATAGATTATCAACATTATCGCCAAAGCTGATTGAAAGTTGATTGGGAAAATTTGACAGTTTCGGATAGACCTGCTGGCGTCTGTACCTAAATTCAAATTTTATTTATGTTTCAAATTGTCGTTATTTCAAGTTAAACAAATATCAACTTTATTTTGATGGTAAGCAATTAAGTTGATTTCAGAGTGACTAACACTATTCATAAAGTTATAAAAATGTTTGGAGTTGTAGCGTAAACTGAACTTTATTGTGTAGGAAATTAGGAATTAAAGTTATTTTTCCATAAACACATATTTGTTTACATTTTTGGCGAATATGTCGCGATTTTATGTTACACAATTCTAAAGGCTTCGATAGCTAAACCGACTTCAAAAAAGAAGAGGGTTCTACGTCTATGAGGTGTCTGTATGTATTGTTTGTTTACTAAAACTAATACAAATAAACAAAAGTCATAATTTAATCATAACTGAAATAATAATTAAACAGAAAAAAAAAACAGTTCAATAATGTAGTACTTAGCACTAACATGTCAATTGTTACAAAATCGCCAAATGAACGCTTGCTGGAAATAATAAACAACTATAGTTTGACCGAAAATGCTGTACCGCGCCTTAGGAATGCGCGGCGAGGCGGGAGGAATGCGCGGCTAGGCGGGGGGCGGGACGCCGTGAGCAATGACGAATGAGCGGCCTGCACTGCCCCCCGTCTCGCCGCGCACATACCGAAGACTCGGTACAGCGGTTTTGGTCAAACTATATCAATTAATTATATCAACAAAGAGAATCCCAGTACGAAGAGCACGAACCGTTGATATCTCGATCCGAGCGTCAAAACTTAACCTACGTCAAAGAGCCTTATCACCGCCGTTAAGTTTAGACTTTCCCCTTTAAATAAGTAAACAGATATCACCTCTATCGAACTGAAAGTCGACGGATCCATACTTATGTAAGACAGTTACTGATGTACTACCAAGGCTTGATACAATATAGGCTTCCGCATACAGGCGCGACTCCACTCTAGTAGAACAATTTCTATGAAAACTTTATGGACACTGTTCTACCGGAACCGCGTCGCGCCTGTCTACAGGAGCCTTTATTGTATCAAGTCTTGGTAGTACAACAGTAAAGGGTAATGGGTTATGTTGGAAAACTTTCATAGATAACGGAAGTTACACGCGTTTGTCATGTTTACTTTTTATTACTTTTACTAATCCACTGTCTATTTATAAAATAGTACTAGCTTCTTTTGTAAATGTCTCAACATCATGCCGAGATAGCAGCCTTTTGGCCTCGTATAGGACTTTCTTTTTCTTTTTGTTACTTTTTGATATAATTTTCGCATGCTTAATGGAACACTGACCCATTAGTCATTAGATAGGTCAGATGTGATGTCGTTTTTTTTTTTTTACTCAGATCTCATCAACAGTTAATCATAGACGTTCAAATTACAAGCATTCATGATTACTATAAATCAGTTTTATTTTTATGCATCAACAAGTAGGTTAAGTCCTCATAGCAAGATCTCCTTTTGCGATTTCCCAAAAATCGTCTTTTTTGAGTTAAGTCAATATTCCATTAAGCATGCGTTTTGTTTTTTATTTTTATTTATGACTGTGTTAAGTTTAGTTTGTGATCTTCCTGTACGAGTCGTCATAAATACTTTTCTTTCCTTTTGTTTAATATAAATATCCTACTAGCTTTTCTCACAGCTTCCTCCGCGTAGAGGTTGGATATTATCCCACGGGAAACATACTACCGGGATAAAAAGTATTCTATGTCCTAATCCAGGCCATGGTCTATCCAGATGCCAAAATTCATCTAAATTCGTTCAGCCGTTTTGTCGTGAAAGCGTAACAAACCAACAAACTCCTTTCGCATTTATAATATTACTTAGGATGACACTCGGCAATACTGTAGCTTCCCATTAGTGATTTTTTTGGAAATTGGACCAGTAGTTGCGAAGATTACCCCTACATATAAACTCACACATTTTATCTCTTGTATAGAAGTATATGTGACTTTCATAAAAATCGGGAACAACTGCTTGGAAAGGAAACGCAGCACTCAGAAGATACTGAAGCTAAAGGAAAATATATGTGCATTCTAGTGCGAAAATGGAAGAGATTGCGTTTGTCTGGGGACTGATATACTTCGGTTGTATGAAATATATGGGTTTAGTGCAATATCATGCATTAACACTCACTATTTAGTAAGTTAACTACCGTAGAAAAAGGATAATAAGCTCTCTAAAGCTTATTAAAGGTCGAGACGAGATTGACATTAGTGTACTTAGAAAATCTACTCTTTGTATAGACGGTAGGCACAAAATGTTCAGCAATAAGACGGACATGAAAACCTTTTAAAGAAGAATCAATAAAACAGGTTGGCAGGAACATCGCCGCGTAACCTGTTACCATGGATTCAGTTCATTCATTTTTGGTCGGTTATTAAAAACAAATTGGTTGTTCCATATATTTACCGCTTAAGGTGGATGCATGAAGATTTGAATTTCGCGGGCTACTGGGCATCCAGCACCAAGGTAGCCCGCGAAATTCAAATTTACTTAAGTTTTTTGCAATTTGCTGGTCAGTAATAAGTTGTAAGTTGATTAAAATATGATTCGCGGGCGTAACAAATATGTATTTACAGAATTATAATCATTAGAATCAGTAATACAACTTGTTAAGTTAGCATAATCCTAAAATGTCAAGATTTCATGAAATAGTCATTCAGTAGGATTACTTGATCTTAGAGAGTTGTGTTGATGACTTTAATGATTATAATTCTGTAAATACATATTTGTAACGGCCGCGAATCATATTTTAATCAACGTACAACTTAGTACTGACCCCAAATTGCAAAAAAAATAAGAAAATTTGAATTTAGCGGGCTACCTTGGAGCATCCACCTTAAGTATTACACTTTTCTATGATATACAGCTTAATTTTGTTTTTGATAACCGACGATAAAAAATTTCTCTAGGAAGTCTAGAATCATGGTTACAGTTTGCGCGTCGATATCCCTGCCACCTTGTATAATTAAGGCTTCATTTGGCCACCTCGAATAGAATAGTTGAAATGTAAATCTTCACCTTCAAAAATAGATACCATCAGTGTCATTAACTTCTGGTAAACCTCAACATAATTATATATTTTACAACAAAAAGCACAATCTCTGCTGATCCCTTCACAACTAAAGCACCTAGATATTACGTGAACATTAGCAACAGTAGTTACATAACCTCTGCGACAAAACTCCGCCATGTGCATTTTATTGGCAACGCTGCGTAACTGCGTTAAAGCGAATGAAACATTAAGCACGTGCTTTAGCTTAGATATATTTCCTTCTCTATCTTGCACCTGTAGCCTGACAGCTGTGCGACAGTGACAACAATAATGCTTAGCCTAAGTACCAACGTGCTATTAAACGTTTACTAAACTCCTTACCAACTATCGGTCACCTGTCGTATCATGCATTAGTTTTGTTTTCAAGAATAAAGGCCACCATTTTATGATTCTGATTGATTTTATTCTAGTTACAGATTTACGGCGAGTAGTAAACTGTTTACCGGCTACCGACCGCCGAGTGCCGCATTGTTTGAACAATGTTTATGAACGAGCTCCGGAAAATTGTTTATTTTTGTTGCTGAAATGCAAGAGGGTATTTGTCTGGGATAAATCAAATATCGACAGTGCGGTAGCAGCTCGTAAATGTCCGTCTCTTGGTCAAAATAGATCGCTTTCCGGAAGCAAGATTAATGCATGATGCTATAGAAATATAATAACGTACCTCAAAATAACAAATTCCTGGATTTAACGAATCCTTCGTAATCCCAGTCAATGTAAAATATACCTTTACATTGCGAAGATTTTTTGCGAACAACCTCTTTATAACGAATTTTCAACTATCAAAAAAAAGTGTAAACCTCTAATTAACGTATTTTGTCAACCCAAACCTTTATACATATAACGTTCCCAATAGTACGTGATTCACTCGCGACAAGTTTCGACACGGTTTTACCTCTTTATAACAAATTTTAGACCAACCTAACCTCAATATAACAAACCTCAGTTTAACGAATTACTTGATATACCTAACGAATATTTACTTGTTCCCTTCCGATTTGTTATATTGAGGTTGTACTGTATATCTATGGCTATAGATGATTGTTGTGTTTTTCCATATCAACTAGGAAGATTTTCCTTCTAACAGAAATGACAGATAATAAAATATATAGGTAATAGCCTCTGCCCGCGACTCTGTCCGCGTGAAATCCCCACCCCATCGCATCGCATCGCATCACCTGCCCGCGCTGTCACTTCGTTAATGCTTAGCCAACTTTCTGAGTGTTTTATCATTGCTCGGTTCCACATCACGCTAAGACCTAGCGTGATGTGGAAAATGGGCTATCAAATGTTAAAAGACAATTTTTCAAATAAGATTGGCAGTTCCAGAGATATGCGCGTCGCGATCAAACAAAAAAACTCTTCAGCTTTATTATAATATGTAGGTATGTATAGATAAGTAAAACCATGTTTTAAAAAGTGTGCAAAATTATAAAAAAAACACTTAAGAATCCATTTCGCGTACAAAATTACCTAAAATTTACAGTTTATGATGAATAGACATAAACTTGAGCATTCAGACCGTTTGAATATAATTCTATGGGCCATTAAATTTACACTTTGGTTAAATATAATAAATTCTGTGGCAACGTTTCCAAGGTTTAGTAACAAATTCACGCGAATACGAGAGGCGCCAGTTAATTTGCATGCAGTGTAAACATTTACCTCTTTGAGTCAAAACTAACGAACCCAGCTTGTATTTAAATAATTATAATTACTCCGCTTACAGTTCGAGTATTTGCTTTTCGGTAAATTACTTGAACTGAAACGTTTACTTCTGTAAATGTACAGGACGTGGTTTGAAATTAATTCTCTTTTCTTTTCTTTTTTTAATAAAAGCGTTGCCCCACAGTAGGAATTACTCCTGTATCATGGATGCGTTTACAAACATTTAAACTCACATACACAAACAGCGAGACCCGGAACCACTACCTGTAGGCAATACAAATATTTGTTCCGTGCGGGAATCGACCTGCGACACGCCGCACAGCAGTCGATCGCTCAGCCACTGCACCAACCGTCAACCGCCAATTTTGTTTATGTTGAGGATCTATCTAAGTTCAGCTAAACTTGATGATAACTGCGTCCTACTTTCATAACACCCTATCAATCACAATCTGAATCATTTTGATAGATATTACTAATCCATTGCTTCATGTGTTCGAAAAAGTCTGCTCACAACGTAAATAATGCAATGTATGTTCTCGAACTGTCAAAATGAAAGTCATTCCTACTGTCAGTGTGTTACGCAATTGATCCCAGAGACAACGTTGAAGCCTGGTATACCTGTTATTGCAGCGGCACCCAACAAACTATAACACAGGAAATTGGCGGCGAGAAGGGGACCCCAGACGAGCTCTTTCACAAAGAGCCCTACTATATCTACACTGCTACAAGGATCTTTTGGCTTGAAACTGTGCCATTGTGGCCGGAGGCCTTATAAGAATAAAATTGTGTTTTTTTATCGCTTTGGCTACTTGTAGCACCTTGGTGATATTAGATATAGATAGAGAAGGTGGAAAAAATAAGTTGAGTATAGCCAGAAATAAACTTTATAGCCTCTATGGAGAAGTGTGGCGTTACAGTAGAGCTTAGTTCCTTTATTATTAGTAAGACCCGGAGTTGGAATACGAACCTGGGTGTAACGCTTCAGTGCTACCTACACTGCAACAAGGGTTTTTTGGCGCTCGAATGACTATGACAGGGGGGCGCTGTTGATAAACATTTGTGCAGATATTTTGTGAAATGTATTGAAAAAACAAGATAGCCAAAATAAACTTGTAGTGCTATACATACAACTAAAGTGTGTAGTAAAGTAAGGTCTCCAACAAATTACCTTTTCAACTCAGTCCGCTCTTAATTAACTATCAACAACATCTCTAGGTATGTGTCTATGGTTTATAGCCTCAGTTTTAATTACTGCCGACTTCCCTGTAGGTACAGTTACTTGCATTAAAATGCAGTAACCTGCTTCTCAATGCCAGTGGAGTTGCACACTTAGACCTTGTGAATACTTGTGATTTGCACTGCCCCAGTGATTAATGATGAATGAAGGAAATAGTTTCGTATTATGTTGACTTTAACTAGGACTTAGGCTCGCTTGCACTGCACTACAGACCACAAAATACGTTTAACACTAAAAGGATTTACAACATCGTTCTTTTTCCGCTGATCGTTTCAACATGACAGAGAAAGAATTATGTTTTAAGTATATTTAGCGCTAAAATCATCAAATGATTAGTGATATAAGTAGCTTAGTTAAGCTACGGTCTTAGTTAAGTAAAGTTAATTGAAGACAGGCGTAAAAAAGGTTTGAAAAAAATACGTCATCAAGTTGCCTTACTTATAACTAGGCATAGCATCAATATTTTTCACTTCAAATTTCAAAGGTTGAGGCTAATCATCGGATAATGGCACTAAATAGATTGAATTTAAGATCAAAACAAGCTTGTATAAAGCCAATATAAACCGCCACGAAAATTGTACTCTTGCAGCGGATAGGCAAATAAATAAAAGCGGGAGGGTTCGAACTAGGGATGAGTGTGCACGAGAAACTACGAATCAGCTTAATTATAGTATCGCCATCATTCTCCTGCCCTTCATCATCATCATCATCATCATTTCAGCCCAAAGACGTCCACTGCTGGACATACGCCTCCCCCAAGCACCTCCACTTCGACCGGTTCTGTGCTTCTCGCAACGGGTTCCTGCGGCCTTTTTTTTTTTTTTTTTCTGGGTGGGAAATCATTAAATGACTCCTCCCGCTCTGGGCGGAGCAGAAGGGAGTGTCAGACTGTGCCAGGGGCCACAGTATCTCTTTCGAACAACCCGCAGCCCCGGCGGCATCGGCCCTAGCGGACCCCGTCAGTTCGTGCTGACAGCTCTTTGAGGCGCGCGTGGAACACAACGCGCCGCCGACCCGGGCCTGGTCCTTACCGGGCGGCGAGCTGCCCATAGCTCGCCGCCCGCAAGCCCGCGCCTACGGTGGCCGGGAGTCGGCTGTTGACTCCCGTCCAGGGCGTCTCCTGCGGCGGCTAGGAGCGCGAGGGTGCAGCGATTGCCTCTCCCTCGCACGCTCCGCCTCCTCCTTCGCGAGCATAACTGCTTCGCAGAAGGAGGTGACGGCCTCCCATTCACTCTCGCTCCGGACCATGGCCTGTATGAGGGCCGGACGCGAGAGGTTGCCGCCGCCGATCGCCGCCAAGAGGACACGGCGGGGTCCCGCCCAAGCCGGGCAGACCTCCACCGTATGCTCCACCGTGTCCTCCGGGCGATCCCCACAGTGGTGACACCCTGGCGTTTCCTCCCGCTTTATCCTGAACAGGAACCTCCCGAAACAACCGTGTCCGGTGAGGACCTGCGTCAGGCGGAAGGTGAGGGCGCCGTGGCGCCTCTCTAGCCACTCCTCAAAGAGGGGACTTATCGCCGCAATTGTGGCGTGCCCAGCGCTGGGTTGCGACAATCGCACTCTCCATGCCGCTATGAGATCCCGCCGGAGCTCTGTCCGCTGTGCCGTGATTTCTCGCGGCAGCGGAGCAACGCCCCGGCGTTTTGCCTCCTCTCGCCACTCCCATATGTGGGCGAGGACTTTGGCCTCCAGATCCCATGGCGGCAATCCGGCAAGGAGGCTCGCCGCCTCAGCGGAGACCGTGCGGTATCCTCGAATGAGCCGGACAGCCATGACCCTTTGGGACGCGATCAACCGGCGGGCTGGTCGCCGCCTCAAAGATCGCGCCCATACCGGTGCCCCGTAAAGGGCCATGGCCCGCACGACCCCCGCATAGAGCCTCCGGCAGGAGGCGTTTGGTCCCCCTAGATTGGGAAGGAGCCGCCTCAAGGCAGCCCCGGCCCGCTCCAGTCTGGGAGCCAAACGTCGGAAGTGCTCCACGAAATTCCACCGGCTGTCGAGGACGAGTCCCAGGTACTTCATCGTCAGCTCGACGCCGATGTGAACCCCTCCCGCCGTTATTTGTGAACCCGACGGTGGCGCGTCCCGAGGACCATGAAAACACATGGCCTCAGATTTGTGCAATGCCACCTCGAGTCCCAATTGCCGGATCCTCTCGACGATTGTCGCAACCCCGCGTGTCGCTGCTTCGGCTGCCGCCTGGTGCGACCTCCACTGCGCCAGGACCAGCGTGTCGTCAGCGTAGCAAATTACGCTGACGCCATCAGGGAGGTCGGCGCGCGGGTTCCTGCGGCCTTCAAAAGGTCTCCTGCCCTTATAGCAATGTATTTGGGGTCAGCGCAATTTTTTTTTTTTTTAAACGTTGTCCCACATTAGCAATTACTCTTGTATCGTGGGGGCGTTTACAAACATTTAAACTCACATACACAAACAGCCAGACCCGGAACAACTACCTGTCGGCAATACAAATACATATGTGTTCCGTGCGGGAATCGAAGCCGCGACACGCAGGGCAGCACTCGATCGCTCAACCACTGCGCCAAACGTGTCGTCATACTTGTCTTTTTCTGCCATACTTCTCTATTAGTCATCATCGCGGTGATCAGCTTGACTATAGTAATAACTTTAAATTAAAAAGTGTAATAGGTAGGTATTACGGGCTGACGTCCGCAACTCCACGTCAATGCGCGTATTATACGTACGGGTGGAGAAATCGATTATTTGACCCACCCCAGCTCCTCAAGGAAGGCCAGTAACGCCTTGATGTTACTGACCGTCTCACGTAGGGTACCTGGGTTACCGAAGTACTTTGCTCATTAAACAATAGTGTAATAAACGTAGATAGCACACAATTCAGTGTAATTTAAAACCTAAGTACGCAATTAGTGCATCGATTACCGACTGCATTCGATACAACGTGACAAATTCAAATTAAAACAAATCGCTAACAATTGTATGTTACACATTTATTTCTAAAACATTATGCAGGAAACACGTGTTTATCTTTAGTATATACCTGGCAAAGGCATAAAGGCTGAACGTGTTAGCAAATAATATTTAATCTGTGTATTTGTACGGCTAATACAGAGATCAGCTGTCACGCGCATGATTTGTGCTGGTCCAGTGACCAAGATGTCTTGAGCTGTGGGAAAATATGGAACTAATTTATAATGTACCGAAAAATAGGGGAAACAGGTACGCAGGAGTGAATTGGACCCAAATTTTTAAAGGGATTTCTAAATTCAATTATTATTGTATGCTGCCAACACGGACTGCACTTTTCACTTAAATAATTAGAAGTCTTGATTGTCCAAAAACTACATTAATTCAACGTTGAATTTCTGTAATCTGGGTAAAATTATGTTTTTTGGAAAATCTGTTACCTATTATTTAATTTTTTTTTTATAAAGCCAGCCCCTGCATCATATTCAACATTTTTTCCAGTATCTATACTGAATTTGACGTTTACCTGAGAGTTGTCTGCAAAGAACGCTACCATGAACGGTTAAGATATACTGGGCTATCGGTACAGCTTATATGGTAGTGTTGAATAATTAAATAGCTGTAACTATGTATCTAGTGATGTAGCTTCTATTATTGCATTAACTTTACGGCAAATCAGGCGTATCTACGTCAATAGGTTTATTGTTACCTACTTAGATTTAATATCTATCTACGTACTTATTCATGTTGCATCTAATTTCTATCATCTAGAATCTTCTCTAACTAGCTTTTTTTTCTGGATAGAAACAGAGGAGTATTTTCGTAACACACTAACAGTAGCAAAGGCTTTCATTTTGACAGTTCAACAACATTCATTGCGTCATTTACGTTGTTGAGCGGACAAATTTTTCGAACATATGAAGCAATGGAGTAGCAATATCTTTCAAAATGATTCAGATTGTGATTAATGGTGTTACCAATACCAAGCTTCAGGCATTTCGTTTTTCGGGACCTCCACTTGGTGCAAGTTCCAGCAAGGCATCCAAGCAGAAGAATGAGGCTTTCAAAACCACACAGGATATAACTAGTAAGTAAGTTGAATTTACACACATATTTAAGTACAGATGCCAGCAGGTCAAGCTACCCGAAACTGTCAAATTTTCCCAATTAACCGTGAACATTAAAGCTTTAGCGATAAAGTTGAAAATCTATTAAAGAAATATGGAATATATTTGACAGATTGTATAGTAGCTACATGCAGGATACAATTCTCACGTACTGACAATAAGAGCGTTTTGACAAGATGCACCTTAATTGACAAAGTTAAAAGAAAACCAACAAAATCAAAGAAACCCTTGAAAACGTCCTCGACTTTGCTCAAGATCAATAATTAGTTAAATACAAGAGAAACAACACACTTGGAACCAAACAACTTTGTTTAAACGGAAGACCAAGACACGCTGATTGCCAGGGCCGCGGGTTGTACGCAAGAGGTACCGTGGCCCCTGGCACAGTTAACTGAAGGAACACGTGAGTTTTAGTCAGTAAAAGTCTGACACACCCTTCCGCTCAGCCCAGAGCGGGAGAGGTAATTTGATGATTTCCCACCAAAAAAAAAAAAAAAATACACGCTGATTAACAAACTCAATTATCGAAGGCATTTCACACTTGTGCATTAAATATACACGAGGTTTGTTAGCATAACGTCAGAAGCAAACGTTGATGCTAATCGATGTGCTCAAAGGAAAATGGAGGCTGGTTCCACGTGTAAGGAAACACGAGATAGTTGTTAAGGACCTATAATATGTACTTATCTGCCCAGCCTTTTCCCAACTATGTTGGTGTCGACTTTCAGTCTACCTGGACGCAGCTACATAGCAGTATTTTACATGGAGCGGTATTTTTTTTATTAGAAGTATTTTATTTTTACTTGGAACGTGCTTGACTCTTACCGTAGGGACTGGGCACTCGAAAAAAAAGGGAGATAGGCCCTTCCCCTGCAGTGGGACAATACAGGCTAGTTAGATTAGATTAGGAGTATTTTATTTTTACTAACCACAAACGGTGGTTTAGTAAATAAGCCCCGTTTGGGCCCTGTCATAATAATAAAAGTACTCAAGACCGTAGTTCGGCTATGGTGTCCAATCTCAACGGAGACTAGTCTTCGACGCGGGAGATATTATAGTGCACAAGTGCATGCACACCGGTGCACTCTCTGTACTCCGTTCCTTTACTCTCATAGTCGGATGGGACAGCACGCAATCCGACACGACCGGAGAGAGTTCATGCGCAGGACCAACGGCTTCAAACGTGCTTTCCGAGGTACGGGGGTATCACACCGCAAACTTTCAAGCTGGGCTGTTACTATGAAATTCCAAATTAAAAACCTAATAACACGCTTTCTTCCCATGGAGGTAGGCAGATACTACAGCACGCCACCTCCTACGATCCTTACACGTTGGATTTCTGACAAATGCGTGCACTGACTGGACAGGTCCTCTCAAACTGTTTGGTTCTTTCTTCAAAAAACCATCTCAGACATCGAACTACATGGTCTTCATATGTTCTGACCAAGATTATGTCTGGACTTTAAAAGAGACTGTGACCTCTGAGTTTGTTTTGTTTGTTTACGAAACGCCGACCTCATCTAGTATTAAAATATGATTGACGTGTAGAAGTGTTTGTACAAACCTACTTACAAAATAAAATCATTTATCATTTACTCCTTTTGTCTCGTTTATACATCTAGTCATACACATACGTCGATTACAAGTACGCATCTGACGTTTCTGAAGAGCATCACCAATAAGGTCACCATATGCCCTCCTGGGGCGTCCCCACCCTCCGTTTCCACTCACATCTGTCTTGTAAACACCTTTAGTCGCCTTTCATTCATCCTCTCAACATGAAGAAACCATCTAAGCATACTCTTTTCAATTATTGTCGCTACATCGTCTTTTAAACCGTACCGTTACCTTAGCATATCATTCCTTAGCCTATCGTTCATATTATACCGTTATACACATGCCTCAAAAATTCTCAAAGAAAAATATCAATCGACCCACACAAAACTGACCATCGCTCTCAATATCACCCACTTATAACGCATCCAGTTTGAGTCAAATGAGACGTCTCAAGTGTTTACCACAGATTAGATAGCTGTTATCACGATAAACAAACTGTTTTGCATATGGCAGACAGTTCGCAAATAAGTTTTGTGGAGATGTACCTATTTCAAAGTGTAGTTAGTAGTCTTGTTAGATGTCTGTTGATTACGATCTGCATGAGGTACCTACCCGGTTGGAAATTAGTATAGTTACTTGAGGACCATCCTCAAGGCGCATCCTCTCTAAGATTAATTAAATAGGTACCTATACCCCTTTGAATGTTAAAGCCACCATTTGTTTGGTGTTTAAAGTCCGACTTGCTACTTTCTGGTCGAAAAATAAATAAAAAAGCACCTCGGAAATAAAATGGAGCACACTGCGGACGAAGGCTGTCCGAAATAATAAAGGTTACCTACCTATATATTTACATAATATAACATACATGCATACCTGGCTAATCTCCATTGAGATTGGTCACCATGACCGAAATCGGTCGGGAGGCTATTATACACATATTATGTACTTATAGAATGAAATCATTTTCACCAAGCCGTTTGACTAATATGACAAATATTCACACGACACACGACTGTTAGTTTTCCAACAGCGGTATGCAAGTCATCAGAGTTCAGGCGTAAATGTAGCAATTTCTATTTTAATTATGTTTCAGAGTTAATCAAGGAAAATAATTACGAGTTTTATTACCTAGGTACTACTGCTTGTTTTGCAGCTTTCTTGATGACTAAATACGCTGCACTGATAATCAACTAACAGACGAATTATCATCTTAAATGCACATCAGCGGGGTAATTACATAATACAATATCAAATGCAAGAAGCAATGGGTTTCATTTTGACAGGACAACAACATTCATTGCGTAATAATGCAATTAATGTTGTACTCTACTGGTACCTTGCATTAATTCAATCAGTAATTGCGTAACACGCACTAACACATGGATTTCATTTTGACAGTTCAACAACATTAATTGCGTTATTTACTCGTACGTTGTTGAGCGGACCAATTTTTCGAACATTATCCTTTAAAATGATTCAGATTGTGACTAAAAGTGTGTTACGCTATTAGGGTGCTAGGTCTCCAGGTTTACTTATCCACAATGTTTGGAAGAGTGTGTAAATTGAATTTGATATTATATGTACAGACGCCAGCAGGTCAAACTACCCGAAACTGTCAAATTTTCCCAATCAATGTTGAACCTTAAAAATTCAGCAATAAAGTTGAAAATCTATTAAATAAATTTGACAGATTGTAGTAGCTTGATGTGCCTGGCGACTGTACTAGGGCCATTCATTACAAACGCAAGATTAGAGACGTAAATCATTATGTCATGAACAATAAGACAGTTGTATCGGTGGTGGCCCAGTGGTAACGGCAGAGACTTACGACTTGTAGGTCGAAGGGTGTCTTCTCTCTCTCTCTCTCTCTCTCTGTGTGTGTGTGGGTGTGTGTGTGTGTGTGTGGGTGGGTGTGTGTGTGTGTGTATGACTGTGGCATCGTAGCTTACGTAAGTACGTATGATTTTTTTTTATTAAATATTGTCCTGTCGGGGGACCGCTACTATTTTAAACTTTAATAGAACTTTTGGCTAATAATTAGAGTGGACTAATAATTAGACGGACTAATAATTAGACGGGACAACATTTAATCAAAAAATTTCATACGTACTTACGTAGGGTCATAACTTCAAGGTTATTTTTTTTCTTTTTTTAGGGTTTCACGCTGTCGGGGTTTTTTTAATTTTTAATTAAATTTTTTAAGCAACGTTTATGAATAAAGGGGATAATGTTTTAGATAAATTTGCGGGAATTTTTGGTGCAGTCAGTGCACCAACATTTCAATAGCGTATCCATTACTGTCCACAATAGGCTGCACTGCACTGCAGTTTGTGACCAATGTTGACATACTTGTGCATTCCTAACATTTGTAAACAAGAAGTTTTAATAAAATAATTAACACAAAAATTACCCAGTCGCCTGAATTAGTTGGCCGTCTAAAATAATTCCCAATACAAACAGATAATCAAAGAATTTGACACTGACTAGAATCTGTTAGCTGTGTTCTGGAAATCGGTCAGTCTAATCTGTAAAAATCTCGGCGTGAAAAATTAATATGTGAAGTGAGCTGTCATTCCACATGATGCTAGGGATTTACACTATTGATAGTTCACTTCAAGCTCACTTCACCTACTATCTATGCTGTAAAAATCACTAATCAAAGTTCATCATTCTTCTGCCCTTATCACAATTTATTTTTGGTCGGCGTAACATGTCTTTTTCTTCCATACGAGGAGTATGGAAGAAAAAGATATTAGCCGCCATCTCGACAGTCACCTCCTTTCTAACCATAACATCATTCACACAGTCCATCCATCGTTTCTTTGGTCTTCCCCTACTCTTATAGCCATCGACATTCATACTCAAAACTTTCCTCACGACATTTTCCGCATTCCTCCGTAACACATGCCCATACCATGACAACCGGTTTCCGCACAACTTTTCAGTTAACGGTGCCACTTTCAGACTTCCTCTTTTATACCATTTCTTATTCTATCCATTCGTGTAACACCACACATCCCTCTCAGTATTCTCATCTCAGCTGCATGCAATTGCCTTTCATTCATCCCTTTTGTGGCCCAACATTCTGATCCATACAAGACAGCAAGTCTAACCATATCTTCCCCTAAAGTTTAAGGGGAATGCGAGAGTCGCAGATTGTTCCCGTGACCTGCCGCCATTCCATCCATCCAGTGTTAATTCTGTGCTTAACCGTCCGATCTACTTCGCCATCGCTTTGCACGAGGGAACTCAGACACCGAAAACCGGAGCAGACTGGGAGAAGCGCGCCATCAAGCGCTATGTCTCTAGAACTGGAGAGACCGCCGAAATGGCAGAACATAATATGTTCAGTTTTTGTTCTGCTGATTTTCAAGCCAACATCCTCCAGCTTCTGTTTCCATTTCTCCAATCTGCTCTGGATCTCAGATCCATCTTCACCGACAAGAACAAGGTCATCAAACGCAAAATATATTTTTTTATTTATTTACTTATCACATGTTTCATAAATAAAAAGCTTACATGCGGTAAGAATCATTAAATCATCCCACATAGCAAAATACTTGGTGTATGTAGGTCAGTAAATAATGTAACATTTTCAAACCACACAATATAAAACAGCTCATATTTGCCTATGTATTTGTCGCGCCCATGTACTGCTCCGATTTACCTAAGCTGTTATCTGCACATAAACATTGACATTGCGAATGAATGTGTCGACTTATATAACTCACGCTCAACAAAGAAATATTAAGTGTACATATTGATAAGAATTACTTTGTTTGTAGAAGGATTTCTGCGTTTGTTAGGTTTTAACTTTTAGCTAAAGTCTAGGTTTGTTTTGTGAAAAACAATTGTTTTTTTCTTCACGTGTTGCCTGTCAAACTTCTGTTTTCTTGGTAATTCTTCAAATAACACGGCTCTGGGGATAATACCATTACATTATTAGCCTATAATGTTCCCACTGCTGGGAACACGCCCACACGCCTCCTCTCAGTGAGAGGGTGTGGGCCGTAATCCGCCACGCGGGCTCACTGCGGGTTGGTAGATGTCACATGTGTTCGAATGTTTGGTTCTAGGACATGCCATTTTCCTCCCAATGTTTTCCTTCACCGTTTTTAGAGCAGTGGTGATGAAATAATTTACACAAAGTAAAGCGCCTGACTCTCCCTGCAGTGGGACAATACAGGCTAGCCATATTACATTTCTTTCTTTTTTTTTAAACGTTGCCCCACACTAGGAATTTCTCCTGTATCGTGGGTGCGTTTACAAACATTTAAACTCACATACACAACCAGCCAGACCCGGAAAAACTATTTATAGGCCATACAAATATTTGTTCCGTGCGGGAATCGAACCCGCGACACGCAGCGCAGCAGTCGATTGCTTAACCACTGCGCCAACCGAGCCGTCACAAAGTATTGTTAGAAAAGTATTGTTAGACTGTTAAAACATAAGCTATGATATTGTAACCTCATGATTCGACCACTAATATTACCTATCTCAGTAATCATGATAAAATAGTCGAATTTAGACAAACTAGTATCGGCGAATACTATCTTAATTGATTCCTACGATAGAATTACGATAAGTTAAACCAAAGTTTCGATGATATGTTCGGTGCAAAAAAACTTGAACCACGTGATTATCTAACAGCAAACGTGGATAGATGATTTTGTTCGTCGGCTAATTAATTCTTAGATCATAATTTTTTTTTTTTTTTTTGTATAAAGTCATTGTTATCTTGGATATTTTGAGAATCTATTTAAAAATGTTTATTCTTGTAATGTTGGATACCTATTAAAATCACCAGCGTAGTCTGAATACCCAACTATCATCATCATCTGCCCAGCCTTTTCCCAACTATGTTGGGGTCGGCTTCTGAATACCCAACTATATAACTTCTAATATATTTCACCGTGAAAAGTGAAGTGAGCTTGAAATGAACTGTCAATAGTGTCAATTCCCAGCATCAGGTGAAATGACAGCTCACTTCGCTTCACCTAAGTTTACACGGTGAGATTTTTACAGAATAGACCTGCTGTTGTTCGTCAATTCGGTGTTGAACTGTCAAGACGAATACCATTATGAGTTGAATACATAGTAGGCACCTACCTTTACCTACACTGTACACAGTCGGTGCGCAAGTTCTACTAACATTTAATAAAAACAAAATAATAAACGAGTTCAAATTGGTTAATTGTCCAAACCAATTAACCAACTAAAACTAAACCACAACAATAAATGCTAAACAATAATTATTAATATTATTAAACACTTAATTCTAGTGGTTTTCAATTTAAATTGCCTATAAAATCAATCTACTCTACTACCCTGCTTGCGCAAGTTTTCGTAATATAAATTTTTACTATCATATTTCCGAACGCATCTCACATTTAAAAATGCATAATTCCGATTCGACCGCAGTTTTGAGCTAACTATATTTCCTTTCCTCCTATCCCGTTCCATGCAACAGAGAAAGAAGAAATGCTCACCGTACGCGCCAATCAGCGGCGCATTAACCGCAAAGACAACCAATCACCGCACAGCGCTGTGATTCGAGAAGAGTGTCGCCATATTGTGTCCAGTTCTTCTGTTGTAACCTCACCGCAAACCGCACCGCATTACTACCGCGCCGCGCCGCTTAATATATCTTAAACACTCTATTTATCCCCGTTGGCCGACACACGTGTGACATATACAGACCAGTGAAGTGCACAGCAAGTACAAGTGCAAGTGAAGTGAAGAAATCGGCGAACACGTGCTACATCTTCTCAGGCTGTCCTTGTATCAACGTGCTACATCCAGAAGACTCCCAAGTAAGTCCTTCATTCCATTTTCCTACCCTGGTCAGCTCATTACTGTGTGTCTTCAATAGGTCACACCTGCTTAAATTACATTCCAGCAACGGTCCTTCGAAGCCGCATGTAGGTACATATTCACCATACCCGATAAAACGTAACTTCACCACATGCCTCTAACGAAAAGTAATCACTACACTATTTTTTGAACGCGACTCGACGATCGTCACGATTCGCGATCCGAGTCGAATATAAACGAAAATAATCGGCCTTGATCGCTAGTAGAACGCACTTGTATTATACAAGTTGTATAACATTACAGTGACTGTTATGTAAAAATGTATATGTTTACCTATGGCCATGGGGTAAACATATACAGAACATGGTGTTATTTTTTGTAATACAATACAATGGCTTTTTTTTAACACAGAATCAGAGAACTTTACAATGAAGATAATAAGTAAAAAGCTCAAATAAAAAAATTAAAAAACTGGGCCTAGCCCTGGCTGGAGGCCTTAATTTATTGAGGCACTCACAGGCAAGTCCGGTTAAGCCATAGAGCAACACGGGCCCGTGTTGCTCTATGGGTTAAGCAGACGACAACCTCCTAGGTTGAACTGCGAGATCCCAGTCCCCAAAAAAAGGGCTGCTTAGCAAAATTTGGCATGTTTTTATTTACAAAATCATTTTACACTGTTTCAATGCCTTGTCTATTGCATAATCAAACAGCTGAATGTACCTACTGAAACACTCGTGGGTGCTTTATTTAGCAAAAATATTTCACACGCGGCATGAAACGTGATTTCGTTGATGTTTTGCACATCTAAATTCTAAGTCTACTAAAATACGTTTCCTTTTTAAATGATCAGATCCAGTTTTTATCTCGGCTGTATCTTAAAAACCAAAGAGTACAGTACCTACAAACTGCAAGGCAAAGGTATTCAGCTATTTACAGCTTGAAGTGAACATTGACATTACCCCCGTGGCAGCACAACAAAGCACTTCACGATGACATCAGTCTATTCGTATATCAGGCACACGTGTTGAGGTACCTATAACACAACACAACCAGCGCTTGTTAAAAATAAAAATAATAAATGCTATAACGCCATCGCGAAGACGTAAGCCGGGATGGCGGGAACCGAGACCTTGAAAGCGAACAACATGCTTCAAACACGTAGAGTAGTTATAGGCAGCAGAAAAATTCGCATTCCAAATAACGTTTTTTGCCGAAATTCTTCGAAATGCTCGGTGGTAAATTTTGCGGAAGTCAGCAGTAAATTATATCGAAACCAGAGACTATTTCCGATGCAATTCTAAGTCAGTATCTAACAAAGATACCTACAGCCTAAAAAACCGGTTTCATAATATTTACAAAACTTTACGTAGGTAATTATTTTTATTTTATTCTGTTCTTCGAACCATATCTAAATCTCATTCATAAACCACAAGCATGACGAGGAAGATGTTTTCATTATTTTTTTATTTACGTATATTTTTAGGAAAATTTGTTATCCGATTAAGTATCTAACAAAGTATTATTAATGTATTGTTTGCGTTGTTATTGTTATCCTCATGTTTAAATTATTTTATTTCAAGTCGCCATTTTTCGTCGCAAATCTGTGTTTTAAATAAAGAAACATTTGTTCGGATCATATACTATACTTTGTTTGCTGTCTTACGATCAAAGTTCATGGATGAGTCACTGATTTAAATTTAAAAAGAAAAAATGTTACATTTGTGTTTACGAATTTGTTAACCAAATAGACGAACTTTGATGACGATACTTTGGTATTATGTAAAGTTTGATAAAAACTAAACGAACTGCAATTTACTTAACTTAACTTGAAATTTAAACTTTCGTGATAGAAGTGCAACGTCTTAAAAAATAAAGAATAAGAGAATTAGTGTGAGCGACAGAGAGATATTCTCTCTCGTGTAACGAAATATGCCTAAACGTGACGCGTCTTTGAAATTTCATTCTCGACTATCGTCTATTTATCGAATCGCGGCCGAGGTTTCATTAAAAAACTCCTTTTCAATAGTTGTCAATGGCACATCAGATTCTTATTAGAATAACTAAAGATTTGAAATTCGATTTCAGAACAGAAGGATGATTCTCGTAATTAAAAACGTTCAAAATCTAAAATAGTCTCAATCACATCGCAGCCACAATACAACCAATGTCAAAAATGTTTTGGGATATTAGGTAGTGGCATTTTTGACAGATTGAGACAGAGATTAGACTGCGAACGTTCTTAAAAATACGAGAATTGCCCCTCAGGTGTTGTTCCAGGAACAAGTTAGATGTTCTTCATTATTCGCGATAACCTTGGAACGCGGAATTTATGCGAAACACGTGGCACATACTTAGTCTTTATAGCTCTGTTGAAAATGGCAACAATGGCCGCCTGCTCCGCTTGAAAAACGAACGTTTAAACTTTTACAAATCCTCTTTTGTTTTCGTTTGTTTACATTGGTTACTTATTCCAATGTTATATAAATATTACTGTCATTGTAAAACACTCATATTTTGCCATGGCAATGACTTGTAATTCTAACGCCTACGCTATGACGTCAAAATCGTTTCAACATAAACAAAATTACGACTTGAACAATCCATAAGACTATTTTGGATAGCTATGATTTTGGACCATTTACTGACTTTTTTTTTTGGATGTGAAATCATCAGAAGACTTCTCCCGCTCTGGGCTAAGCGGAAGGGCGTGTCAGACTTTTACTGACTAAAACCCACCCATGTTCCTTCAGTTGCCTGTGCCAGGGGCCACGGTATCTCTTTCAAACAACCCGCGGCCCTGGCAGACCATTTTCTGACCTGAGAGGCAATTCTCGTAATTTTGAGAACATACACAGTCATCTGTCTGAATCTGTCCATACCTCTAATTTCCCTAAATTTTTGACATTGATTGTCGCTGAGATGAGATTGCGACTAGATTTTAAACGTTTTTAATTACGGTATATGGCCATCAGGTGGGTACTTGTTGTCAGGTCTTCAATGTCCTCTCATACCTACTAACACTTAAAATGTGGAAATATTTTAAGCCAATTAGCGTGGGGTTCTGATCCGAAAGGCCTCTTTGACAACCAACCCAACCCAATCGATAAATTATTACGAGGCATGTGGTCCAGTCCAGACAGTTGCCTTCTCTGAAAAATTCGCGTTATTTTTGTAAAAACCTTGTGTGATGACCACCGTATCGTATTAATAGTTATGTTAATCAATCTTTACACAGCGCAGCTGTTATTTGTCCAATCCAATGTAAATACAGGAAGTTTCCACTGAAATCGATAATGTGAATAGCGCACATAGATTTTTTAGCGAATAGGATAATAAACCTTGGAACTGATGGGTTTCAGACATTTGAATTAACATAAGTTTTAGAATCATCTATGAGAAGATCCTCTTACGTTGTCGACGACCTCTTAAGCTTGATATCTTATTGTCATAGCCATTTTTCTTAATTATCATTTTGTTATCAACGAAGTCAGCAGATTATCGCTATCACACAAACTTTACGTAACATGATAACGACCGAGACCTACAAACGCGATGAATAAATAAATTAATTGTATGAAAACAAACTGGTTTTTATCAATTTGTCCAATTAAGATAGCGGGGGCGTTACGGAGCGATGACCAAATGTTCATAATAATATTTTTTATGAAGTGTTTTTTATCCATGACATGTTGTTATTCAGCCTACTAATTCGCATTGTTTATAGTAATGAAGGAGTGATGCTTTGACCTTTGGAAATGGCCTTCCTATCTAATATTGTTGGTGAGAACCTACCGATAGATTTATTTCTACGGCGTTTTGCTAAATGTGCTAAAGTAAGTTAAGGTAAATACATAACATTACCTCCTGCTGATACTACATATATATACTAGGGGATTTATTCAAAAACGTTGCTTATAACAGTTATAACTAAGTAGTGGTTAGCAACTGTTTAACCATACATTTTTGATGTTTAAATGTCTCTTAACTTTAAGCAACATTTATAAACCCCTTAATGTATATAACGCTGAAGTAATAGATTGGTCCTACTAGGTATTCGGTCGAAATGTGCTGGACACCGACAAAAAATCTGTCAGTCAGATCCAGATAGATAGAGAATATCAGTTTCCGAACTAGTTACAAAAAAAAACAATCTACAAATCAGACAAACCCCAAACACATATAAAATGTACAAAATAAAACACAAGAGGTTGGAGAAAGGGTAGATAATCCCAACGGAATAGATTTTCTAACTGAAGTAGACTGCAGGCTTCAGAAAAGCTGTGAGTATTCTGTGCCTGTCGCCGATATATTGCGTGAGATGAATTCAGAGGATGCAGCCAGTGAAGGTTCTATACCAAGAATGTTTATGGTTTTGGTTGGGATCTTCCTAACACACCACACACACACCTATCAGAAAATGTAAAGATTCGTAAGCTATACATCTGCAATAAAAGCTGACTTCTCATTGTACGAAAAACATATGCAATGCGAGGTCAGCTAAAACTGGAAAGGTATAGCTTGATGTTCCGTCGTGTGTAGAGTAAGCAGAAACAAATGAAAGAATTTGACTCGAAATCCGGGTAAAAAAGCAATGTTGCGAAAATTGCTTCAACAACTACACTAATGAGGTTTTATTTGGAGGCAATAAAGGACTGGCACGATCAATATACGCTGAAGTTTCGACTACGTAAAAAAGAAACAGCTTTCATTATTTCCTGTTTTCTATTTTCAAACCCGGAACTATTTTCTACGTGACCTTCCTAGCACTGGATCCAACAGTCCGTTCACAGTAATTTTACCCCTGATTTTGCATCACTGTCAAAAGCACAATGATCTTTATTGTCAATATTATAAGGTTTCTGTTGGGTTGCTGCCATTGACAAGGCTGTCAAAATCACAGGGGTCTTGGTTATAATAAGGTTGCTATGTCTTTTAAGTTCATTTTCTTTTGAATCAGAATGCAAAAGCATGTTCCGCCAAACAATTTACCTTCCGAAAGCATCGCGACTGTTCCATTGTTTATTGTACGATCAAATGAATGGACGTCAGCGATTTTAATGAATGCTTATCGTAAATAAACGAAGGTATTTAATTAGCGGACAATTTGTATCCTAAGATTCTTGTAATGCTTCCCACTGCGGAGTTAGATAAACATTGTATGTATGTAGATGTTTGTTCTTTCTATGCGCTATTTATATTGATTTTATTGTCAATACCTTTTCCATTGACACGTAGGATAGGTGCTTTAAGAAACAGACTAGCTGTTGCCCGCGACTTCCTCTGCGATCCAGGATGAAAAGTAGCCTATGTCCTTCTCCAGGTCATGGTCTACTCATGTGCCAAATTTCATCCAAATCCATTCAGCCATTTTATATATCTACCTAACTTCAGACCGTTCACAGTTATTATGATTAAGAAATCATAATTTCATTATAACTGTGAACGGACTGAAGTACTTACCTAAATACAGAAATCTGACATCGAATGACAGATTCTTGTTATCCTGACATAAACAGACCTATATCTACAATATTACCAACATTGAATATGAAACAACATACAAATAAAATTCAGTTTAACAATATCGTAAAATACACCGGATATAAAATCAGATTATGAAACATTTCCAAGTAGGTATTCCGAGTACATAAATCAATATTAAACATAAATACTCTTTTTAGTATCAAACCTTTTTAGAGTTTCAAGTAAAGTCGTATGTATGGGAAACAAAAAAACTTGCACGACGACTCGACTTCAACTCTTATTTAACATAGATAAACAGATAAGGTAAAAAATGGGCCAAGTGCGAGTCGGACTCGCGCACGAAGGGTTCCGTACCATTATCTATAAAAATCACGTATGTTGTATGGGAGCCCCACATAAATATTTATTTTATTTTAATTTTATTATTTATTATTAAAGTAAAAATACAACTGAGTATTTTGTGAAAATTTCAACTGTCTAGCTATCGCGGTTCTGCAGATACAGCCTGTGACAGACAGACGGACGGACATACAGCGAAGTCTTAGTAATAGGGTCCCGTTTTTATCCTTTGGGTACGGAACCCTAAAAAGACAGTCCACAGATACTGTATACACTGATGATAAATAAGGGTTATTTTACCCTTTGGGTACGGAACCCTAAAAAGACAATCCATAGATAGAAGTTTTACCAGAAAACTAAACTGTATACACTGGTGATAAGTGTTATTTTTCTAAAGACTTTGTAGGGAAGTAACAGATAATACTAATAGGACTTGAAATAATCCGTGTAATCCTGCGAGAGACGTTACAATAGAGTCAATATTGCTTTAGTAAGCTTTTCATAAAACACTCCAACGTTACTCCACTAATATTTCTATTTAAACACTATAACAATTTAAACCCAATTCTCTATAAGGTACCTAAGCCTCTACCACTGCTCATACCACAACGAATAGAACTGCGATCACATAATGCAAAAACCCCCTTACAACAAAATGTAACATTTAAAAGATAAAAGCTACTAGAAATGATGAAAGTAACACCAGGTCAATGTCAGGCCATTCAACTCTAGACCTTAAACTTTAGTGCTTTGAGGTCCCTAGTTCAATGCCCTAAAAGCTAGTACGTGCTGACTCATCCATTGATACAGCAAAATCTACGTACGAGGCATTCTCTTCATGTTCCAATGGTATTGTGTCTTCTCTTACTTCACATAAAAATCATATTGTATTACGTCCATCATTAAATAAAGCATCTCCGAACTGGTTTCCATTTAGCTTGCGTAAGGAATGTTACTTTTTCCCTTACTGGATCAATATTTATTTTGTAACATCGAAATGTACACGTCATGAATGGAATAAAGAGTTTCGATTTTGACTAGGCCACGATTACGTTCAGGGTCACTCGTGTTTTCTACCCATCCCTTTCTCTTCTATGCCTCCATCTTGCTTCCCCTTGACGACCGTCCTTTCATCCAGGAAACTACTTCCTACTACGCAATATTATTGCTTTGGTACTTGCTATTACGAATTGTTTACAAACTGCGCAGTACTGAGTTAAATAATATTGCAAATCCAATGTTTACTCCTCAATCATAAATATCTTACGGAAACTAACATTACACTTTTGTAACTGCCAAGAAATTTGAAATAGGGTTTCATGTTTACCTTGTTGTTCCTGAATGAAGGTCATTTGAGGACTTATTTACTTGTCATATCTAGCCTTTGGAAGGAAAATATTTTGGAAGATAAATATGTCCCTGATATTGCACCTACAAAAAAAACCATATCTGCAAGTATCCTTAGATTTAAAAAGATAGCAGAAATCCTAAATGGACGTATGATATATGATTTGCATCTTGGCATACAAATCACAATATGATACGCCCATTTAGAATTTACTTCATGTATTTATGTATGAAAAGTAGCCTATGTCCTTCTCCAGGTCATTGTCTACCCATGTGCCTTTAATCCAAATCCGTTCAGCCAATTTAGCGTGTAAGCGTAACAAACAAACAAACTTACTTTCGCATTTATAACATTACCTATACATTTTTTATACATTTTACTTGTTATAATATTAGTTAGGATTATTGAGTAACTATAGTAATAATAATAATAATATAACTAATAAAATAAATAAACTAATAAAATTAATTAATTTTCTAACTAATATAATAATAATACTATAACTATAATAACTATTATACTATACTATAATCTTTCCCACCATATCACGTAGGATTCTGTTGTTGACATAATAATTTGACTCTTGTGACGATTCTCACCGCTAGAGCTAAATTCCTATTGTGTGGTTTACTAACCAGCATGTTTGGTACATTTTTCAGCTAGGTAGATATATTAACTAAACAAGAGTTCAGCTAATATATGTACCTAACTTCAGACCGTTCAGTTATTATGATTAAGAAATCATAATATCATAATAACTGTGAACGGACTGAAGTACCTACATACAGAAATCTGACAACGAATGTCAGAAATCTGACAATGGATGTCAGATTTCTGTTATCCTGGAAAAAAAACAGACCTTTATCTACAATATTACCCACATTGAATATGAAACAACATGCAAATAAAATTCAGTTTAACAATATCGTAAAATACACCGGATATATAATCAGGTTATGAATCATTTCCAAGTAGGTATTCCAAGTACATAAATCTGTATTAACCATAAATACGCTTTTTAGTATCAAACCTTTTTAGTTTCAAGTAAAGGCGTATGAGTGGGAAATAAAAAAACTTGCATGACGACTCGACTTCAACTCTTATTTAACATATATGTATAAACAGATAAGGCAACAAAAAGACAATCCACAGATAGAAGTTTTACCAGAAAACTAAACTGTATACACTGGTGATAAGGGTTATTTTTCTAAAGACTTTGTACGGAAGTAACAGATAATACTAATAGGACTTGAACTAATCCCTGTAATCCTGCAAGATACGTTTCAATAAAGTAAGTTTTGCTTAAGTAAGCTTTTCATAAAACACTCCAATGTTACTTCACCAATATTACTATTTAAACTCTATCATACTAATTTAAACCCACTTCTCTATAAGGTAGCTAAGCCTCTACTTCTGCTCATACCACAACATATAAGAACTGCGATCAAATAATGCAAAAACCCTTACAAGAAAATGTAACATGTAAAAGATAAAAGCTACTACAAATGATGAAAGTAACACCAGGTCAAGGTCAGGCCATTCAAATCTAGACTAACTAACTTTAGTGCTTTGAGGTCCCAGTTCAGTGCCCTAAAAGCTGACTCATCCATTGATACAACAAAATCTATGTACGAGGCATTCAATTCATGTTCCCATGGTATTGTGTCTTCTCTTACTTCACATAAAAATCATATTGTATTACGTCCATCATTAAATAAAGCATCTCTAAACTGGTTTCCATTTGGCTTGCGTAAGGAATGTTACTTTGTCCCCTACTGGATCAATATTTACCCGGGACTAGGCCACGATAACGTTCAGGGTCACTCATGTTTTCTACCCATCCCTTTCTCTTTTATGCCTCCATCTTGCTTCCCCTTGACGACCGCCCCTTCATCCAGGAAACTACTTCCTGCTACGCAATATTATTCCTTTGGTACTTGCTATTACGAATTGTTTACAAAGTGCGCAGTACTGAGTTAAATAATATTGCAAATCCGATGTTTACTCCTCAAGCATAAATATCTTACGGAAACTAACGTTACACTTTTGTAACTGCCAAGAAATTTGAAATAGGGTTTCATGTTTACCTTGTTGTTCCTGAATGAAGGTCATTTGAGGACTTATTTGCTTGTCATATCTAGCCTTTGGAATATTTTGGACGATAAATATGTCCCTGATATTGCACCTACAAAAAAACCTTACCTGCAAGTAACCTTACATAGATTTAAAAGATAGCAGGAATTCTAAATGGACGGATACATGATTTGCATGGCATGCAAAGCATATGATATGTCCATGTAGAATTTATTTTATGTATTTCAATATCATACAAGAAATGCTTTAAGCATCTCATTAAAAACATAATTACAATAAAACTGATGATAAATAAGAAATAAAACGGTCTATCTTTAAAGTAAATACTTTAAAGGTCTCTTGAAAATATGTCCCAAATTAATGTGTCATGACCAGATTCCTCAGAACAACAAAGGAATAAATGCTTGTGTTTAATTTAATATCAAAGACTATCAAAGGTTAATAATAAAAACGATTTAATATTGAATGAAAATGGCATGATTTTAATTAAGGAAAAGGAAATTATTAACACTATTTTATTAATATGAATCGAATTGAAGACCTTCAGTTGCTCTCACAATAATTTCATTTGTACTTTGTTCCGGGATTGCTTTATAATTTTGTAAATCCAATTCGTGTGTTAATGAATTAAAAGCTTATCATGATAATGCTTAGGATTTTTGCTAGATTCCGGCTAAGTTTTTCAAAGTCATCCTTATTTACGTATTTAGTTAGTCGGTCAAGTTATTTCATTTGCGTCGCATCTTTTCTTCGTCTCCTCAGAGCTACAAACACAAAATGCAATGTTTAATGTTTATGAGAGACAACTTTACACTAATTCCAGTATTATCTAAAAGCTTTATGACATACAATCTGGAGTTTGTCCAAATGCAAGACTAATCGGACCGCAGCGTGAAACACGGGATGAGACGATAACTTCTGTGTGGGTTGTTACGGTTAGTTTACTTCGTTTTAACATCGTTCCGATAAACGAAATTAGAATGGGAAGATCTAAAATACGGCTGAATAATATATAGCAGGAAAGTTATAAGCAATACGCCGTTACATTAAAAATAGTGGACCATATATCACTCGTTTGTATGCCACGTCTGTTTTTATTTTGAACGTGAAAATAAATAAAGCGGAAAACGGTATTCAGTTCGTACATGATGCATAGTTGTTTTATTACAGAGCTTTAAAAAAATCTTATGTGAGTGACATAGTTACGATCCAGTGAAGTCATATTTTAGATTTCCGATGAATTAGACAAAGAATTTAAAAAGGAAAAGGCTGAAATCAACTTAAGATATATTAATCAAAAACAAAGAGAGATGTGATACGAGTACTCGTACTTAGGGGATAATGGACACTTTTGCCATCAGAGGAAGAGTGAAGGCTACAACTGCAGAATGACATAATTCCCTGAAGATTGAAGTTATTTCAGCTACGGTTACTAAGGTATACTGTTGCTACATTTATATAACCTTAAGTAACAAAGTCCAAAGGATCAAAGAGAATTAGAACTAGGTCAAAACAATATTTGCCTCCATATTTTACTATATTGATCGACAAATATAAAGTACGGCACGCACTATTCCTACAGTGTAATAAATTGAGGTACCTACCGTTGTAGGTTCGTGTCACAAAGTCTGACATGGCCAAATATCGACAAAGCATTTTGATGGTCTACAATCAAAATTACCTATGCAAAAATAAAGGTAAGCTAGCTTATGCGTATCTAAATAACGTTCTAGAAAAAATTGCGCTTGCTCTTCTCGTAAACCAACTTAAAAAACAACAAGCCGAGTGCCCGTGCCCTATGTCACCCCTTTTTAGAAGGTGAATTTTCACAAATCCAGGAAGGATTTGTGAAAATTCACTTTACGGCTGAAGTTTGTTACACCAGGAACTCTTTAAAATTTCATGATTCAAGACCCAGTGGTTTGGGCTATGCGATGTGTCTCAGTGAATTTAAGATTTTTATTAAATTGAAATCTGTATCACGCGTATTGTTTATTTAAAGTATTAGGTATGCCTATGCGGCAATATTTTCCAAGACTGTTCAAAGTTCAGTAAACAAAGCAAAAAAAAAATTGTATCTCAATTATACAAACCTATTTACCATTACGTCTTACTCATCGTTTGTATAAAACTTTAACAAATCATTAATATTACAAGAAGAAGAATCTGAATCTAGACAGCGAGAAGATTCTTCATCATCATCATCTGCATTGGCAGTTGATGATGATAAAGAATCTGAATTCAAGCGATGCGAGTTTTCAGGATTATACTATTGCGTTCTCAATACTACTTTCTACAAACTAACTAATGACCGGCATTAGCCGCATTGTCTCCTGGGTTTTTTAGTGTCAAGTTACAGTTAGTCCTACATATCGTCCACATAACAAAATTACACTGATCCCCAGTGAGAGGCTATTATTACGTCCTACTTTGCATGAAACTACGTTTTTCATATCTTCAAATTCTTTATCACCGTTTTTGAACTGCATTGACTCTTTTGTTAATATCTGTCAAGTTAACAGTCATACATATCGTTCACATAAAAAAGTGACACTGATTCCCAGTGAAAGGCTGGCATCCGTCCATCTGGCGCCACCACACGCTCGGGTGATTTTCCGCTTTCCCAAATTGGTTGAACGATTAATTTATAGACCAAACAAACGCAGCGCTTTATTCCTGTTGGCTATTGTCGCTTTGTGGTTGGTCTAGTTATATTTTGGATTTCAAATTGTGTCATTTTTTGGACGTTGTGTCATTTTTTATAGTTTTAGAACGAGAATTCAAATGAATAAGTACGGTACGAATGCATCATAAGATCATGAAATATGTAGTTTGTTCATGGATTTTTCGTGACTGGTGAAATGTAGATGTTCGAATCCTCTTAGATTCTAGCATTTTCAGTCCAATGACCCTATATGTGACCCTATACCCAGTGTAATTCAATTGAAATTGAAACCTTGTCAGAACGATATTTAATCACTCATGTACGTGATCTTTTCTTTTATTACCAGATCAACACAATTAACAACAACAAAATATTCCCAGAATAACTGGTGCATTACGTTATTGTTGACAATGACATCATCAGTTCAGAGATTTAAGATAACGATACGAAAACCGTGAAAAATAAATATGTGCCTAATCGCGTTAACGTAATGATAGATAATCAAGACTTGCGTAGTAACTCCGCTATCCGAACTCTTGACAAAATCTACAACTTCAATATTGATACAACAATTAACAGTAGTAAAAGAAATAAAGAGAAAATCGCGGATAAAGACGACAATGCCTATTGTCATTGCAATTGTGAAGTCATTCCTCCTCACACACAATACAACACACTCATGATATTGTACATCCACAAATATTAGCCACACAAACAAATCTCAGGCGAAGTCGAACAACGCTTTTATTGACTTAACAGACAGTTTTATAAACAGTCATTACTCCAAACGGAATGACAATAAAAATTTGAACACTGCATTAAGTAATAAAGGAGCTAAATTATAATACGCAATACAAATAATTCACAATACCGTAGTAATCAATTTGTTTAAGTTGCACAATTGTTTAAGAAATGGTGCTGCTAACATTCTAATAGCGAACGTTAGTCAATCATATTCATAACCAGACACGGGTATTTGGCAGATTACATACAATTGATGGATGGATTTGTTAACTCAACAGTAAACAAACAAAGGCAGCCCGTAAAATTTTCAACACTTGACATTCCGAATAGACGCCAAGTTATTGTCTTTAACCTTGATAAAAGCCAATAATATTAACATTAGCACCTGCCAAGCCGTTAAACACGGCTTCAATAAACAGCAACATAGGAAGAAACAAATGGAAATTCTTCAAAGCGTTTGAGGTAGGTCATAAATATCGCTGAAGTATCGTTTGCCTAAGAATAACCACGAACCACTTTTGAAAACACTCGAAAGTGTAATATAATGCCAATAATATCAGAATATAATACAAATCGAGCTAATAATGAAATAGTGGCACCACTTTCTGTTGTATAAACAAAATGAAGTAACACGATGCCTAAAGTCACCAGTCATTCACGTTCGGAGGCCACGTGTCGGCTCATTATGTTGATGTAACATGGCGTTCCGCGTAAGCAGTGTCGTTGAATTTCACTAGTTTTCTGTTATGCATTCTTTAGGTTACTACGCCACACGTCACCCGATATCATGGAGTATAAACAAAAAGGGTCCCAGCCGGATGCCTTGCGGTACTCCCATGCTGATACCGTTAACATTTTATACGGCCAGCTATGATCGCAACATTATTGGTTTCTAAGAACGAACTGGATGTAATGTCGAACTTGTGGTCTTCGAGACACGAGGACAATGTATGAATCATGTCAAGCCAGCGGAAAATTTAATATAGGTCAGTTCACAATCGTCGCTCTGCACAGTGACATTTTGAGAGATGAGACAAAATGCATTATGTTTGTAAATTGTTCGGGGAAAAATGTATTTTAAACTGAATTAGACCGGGACAAGTCCCGAACGTTGACAGACGAGCGAATTCTTTATTACGCTCAAGGTCGTGACAAACGAATGAGTGTGTGACAACTCAGATCACGCGATGTGCTCTGGGAAAATACGGAGACCACGCGACCGGCCGTTAAAGTTGAAGAAGCCTCGTTTAAACACGTGTGAATAAACACAACCCCATTGTCACCGAACACGACACTCACAGTCACTCCTTGAATACTCGTAGTAAACAGAATCGTAATTATCCGATAACCGTACACGTTTCAGCGCATGCGCATAAGTTGTCGGCTATTGCGTTGGCATTACGCATTGAAAATTTTCATGTTCGTGTATTATTGTATATGAACGTGATTGGAAAATAATTTATCGTAGTGTTTACCTCAGTTTGGTCTTTAGGTATTGCCTTGGCTAGGTTAGTCATGCAGATAGACTGGTACTTAGCTTTTATTTTTCTCTCAAGGTAAGCTGCAATAACTAGTTTTATAGTCCCGTTTCATATTTTTGTCGAGGGTGACAATTTAGGAAGAAAGAATTAAATAAATCACACACTAAAGAACAATTTTACCACATTTCTTTACCATCGCCGTTAGAACAGGAAGGGTAATTTTTAGCAGTGGCAATTTATTGGCTTGTATGGATAAGTCAGTGTTGCCAAGTAATGTCCAAGACAGCTGTTACAGATTACTTGCTCAAAGATCAGATCTTGATGTAAATGCAATGAGATTGGTCAGTTATTTCGCAGTCTAGGAAGTAAAATTGACGCCAACATTCAGTCTTCCAATCTATTACATTTATTATGAATTAAAGTCGCTTTACGTGTTTCGCTGTCTGTGTAACGGCGTTGTTCTTCTAAACTACACAACGGATTTTGTTGTGGTTTTTATCATTTAGACTTTTAAAGAATTTATTCCGTAAGGTTTGAGTATTATTCATTATTATTAAACTTACATATAACAAATAATTCTTGATACTTTGTCAAGTCTTAAAAGTTGTGCGAAGCAGGAGCGGGTCGCTAGTAATAAAAATGAAACGCTGTTCTTTGGTAAACGTATTAGCGCAGAAAATTCAGGAAAACTTAAAGTGCATTTCCTATGGGAATTTCTTATAAATTATTAAAATTTGGACAGGAAAACGTGTGTCGGGGCAGCTAGTATATTATAAATAAAATCGTAATAAGCATCTGTCGCAATTATATTCAATAGGCAAGTTTTCGCGCACCGCGTCCTTGGCTCACTTGAACAAATTGTAACACTCGCCTGAGTTGATGAGTAACCACAAAGTAAAGAGTAATAGAGAGCTCAAGGTTTAACTATTTTAGCATTGTCGGTCTGAGTAACTCAGTCTTCAGTTAGTTTGAAGTAATAACCATTTATGTAGCTGTTAAACTTCGATCAATAATAAATTATTGATCGAAGCTGTTAAACTAGCCAGCGCGAGCACGAGTTTTATAGAAAAGGTTTGCACTTCCTTCACCAGAAGATTATATAGGTGGAACGCGTACATGGAGATTTAAATGCCTCAAGGTATCGCAGCATTATAATTATATTACAATAAGAAGCTTTTCGTTTGCCATGGCCATAATTTAGTACCTAAAGATTATCCTTGTGCGATCCTACATCGATCAACTCCACTAGGTATATGTATTGGCTCCCGTATATGAAGATGGACGCTTGAAATCACAAGGGTTGTATCAATCTGCGTGTTATTAACAAAATGACGATCATCAATCAAGCTGAGCATGATGAATATACCGTGGCTCAGAGTTTATTTATACCTAAAATGATGCACATAACACACTTCAGCTTCAAATCCAACCAACACCTCATTCTGTATATTTATCTTCCCAAAAAACTTCCCTCGATGTCCAAAATACATCGTGCGAAATGGTGTTAATGAGACATGTCCAAATTTATCTTCTGAAACAACAGACGTCATGCTATGTTTGAACGCGTACACGTAAATTGACGGCAAATATGTGAATAAGGATGATAAGACTGAATCGTAACTTAGCCATGTTGTATGAGAAAGGTTGATACAGTGGAGGACAATGTTGTAAGAGGCTGTTGATATAGGAGTTGGTTAGAAAGTGTACCTATTCAATAGGGGACTATGCTAAATATGTATGTAGGAAGTTGAATTATTTTTAAGGGGGAAGCGCCAGGGCAAAATGAAAATTCTCTTAGGTTTTTTGCAATTTGCGAGTCAGTGTCAGATTGTTCTGCCGGGGTAGCGGGATCGTCCGAAAGGGTTACCGCTGCCCTGGAACATAAAGGGCTAAGGAAGGAACACGGGTGGGTTTTAGTCAGTAAGAGTCTGACACTCCCTTCCGCTCCACCCAGAGCGGGAGAGGTCATTTGATGATATCACATCCTCAAAAAAAAAAAAGTGTCAGATTGTATGTTGAACAAAATACGTATGATTCATAATCAGAAATTAAAATCATTAATACAACCTTTTAACTACATTTCATTATAATATGAACTTAGAGGGTTGAATTGATGATTTTAATGTGTATAATTCTGTAAATTTTATACTTACATACTTCTTTCGGTCGCAAATCATATTTTATATATCAAAACAATACATATAATATATCAAAATAAAAGCGGCTTTAAAAGTGGCTTGGCTTTAACAATCAATTGAAATCTACACACGCGACTGACTCATCTCCTGTCACAAGAAATGTGATACTAGCTAGACGAAAGAAATAAGTCGCGGACAAAGTTGAATGTACTCGAAACCCGTCAAAATCTTTGGACAGAAAAGTTGGTGAAGTGAAGTTAATCCAATTTAGGGATTGTAACTTCCGACTTCCATTGTTCTTTTATTTATTTCTGAGTGCTATTTGTTCGACTTTAAAGGTTGAAACTGAATATATTCTGCTTACATTTCCTTAATCTTCCTGAGAGCTATGCTGTCCAATAAAAGTCTATAATATTGTACCTATTGTATTTTTGTCTATATGTATGTAACTGCGAATCAGCAAACGTAAGGTAGGACGACCTCAGGCTAGGTCGAGCGACGATCTTCGCAGGGTGGGTGGTAGCATCTGGATGAGAGTTACCGAAAATCGAGCTGAATGGTGTGCAATTGAAGAGGCCTAGGTCCAGCATTGGACTGCTATAGGCTAGTGATGATATATTTCTTCATAAATCTTTAAATTTTCAAATTATTAGCAATAAAATCCAGGCATCTAATTCTAGTAGTGCACGTTACTCCGTGTATAATGATTCAGCCAATAGTTTCCCAGTAAGCAGTCATTATAAAACGCTTACCGATCAATTGAGAACTAGACCCTGGGGCCTGGCTATATCTGGCTAGTGTCCATTGTCCATAGCTACCATAGACGTGCTTATTTTCATTATTTTTGCTGACGATATGACGTTCCTTCGTTGGAATGTTTTTATCGTTGTCAGCATCATCGGATCTATCAATTCCAATATGTTGCATATTGATGAATACTGTCGGACTATATATACTGTAGATAAGGTCATATAACACTTGACACAGCTCGAATGAGTATCGAATGTGTTATGTGCGTCCATCGATATCCGTGGCGTCCATTCATACTTATATTATAAATTCGAAAGTAACTCTGTTGTACCTTATCGGTATGTTATCTTTTCATGCCTAAACGACAGAACAGATTTCGATAAAATTTTTCAAGGAGATAGATGGCATCCTAGGGAAGGACATATGCTACTTTTTGTCCCCGTAGCACGTTACAAAGCGAACCCGCGGACAGAAGCTAGCTTTGTTATTACAAAGCTAGCTTCTGTCCGCGGATCCGCTTTAACTTAGTAATAAATCCAAGTTTTTGCGAACAGCTGGTTAAAATATGTATATATTGGATAGATAATGGTCTAAAAATGCTTGAATGACTATTGCCAAAGCAAATAAGAGAAAGATACAAAAATATTCTTATCTCTTACATTTATATACTGGCTCATAAAAATCTTGATTGGGTACTAAAATAAATCTATAACAATGCAATCACAAGCTTGATAAATTAAAACATGACGCTTTTGTGACAATATCTCCCATTTCCATCGACATTGCTACTACAGCTAAGTAGGTAGAGTCGGTGGTAACACTGTGACCTTGAGCTGACCTAGTGCAGTACAGATTTTCAATAGAATACGAGGCCAGCACCCTAATTGCGTAACACACTATTAATCACACTGTGAACCATTTTTAAGGACATTGCTAATCCATTGCTGCATATTATGTTTAAAAAATGTGTCTGCTCGAAAACGGAAATCACGCAATTAATGTTGTTGAATTGTCAAAATTAAAGGCTTTGCCGTTGTATGTGTGTTACGCAATTACCCCGCTGATTATCTGGTTTTGTTACCATCACAGACTTTTTTGTTGAATGTCATCTCGTATATCACCTAGGAGGTTGTCGTCTACTTAACCGGACTTGCCTGTGCCTCAATAAATTAAAGGCTCCAGCCAAGGCTTAAAAAACTTAAAACCTAAGCGACTACACGCTAAGGGCATCCCCTGTGGGGTACGGACCTCGGCTTAGGGCATCGCTGGGATAGGACAGCAAATGACGGCTGGATCGGATTAATCATCACAGACGTGCGGCCTAGTTTACTTATACTAGAAACGGTCTTGAGACACGACCGTGCTCAAGTTCGTTCTATTTTTATCAATCGCCACTCTGAATCTGAGATAAGATATGCATATCATTCAGATTAATGTTCCTATCTAGCGAAACATGCACCTGAAGTCCTTATAGACAGACCACTTCAACGAGATTGCTAGGAACATTAAATATACTATTGTTATAAATATTTTCTCATTGGTTTCTAAAAGCATATACTTCAGTGTATTGTTCATTTCAGATACGAATAACTTTAACATTTAGTTTCCAAAACCGAACTGAATTTGGGCTTTACCGCTTGAGATGAAAACTAAAGAGAACTCTAAACTCTGTCGTCTAGAAATAATATTTTTCCAAAAAAATTACTGTCTGAATACGCCGAATTTTTTGTTAGTAATGAAAACGTTTTTAATTTTTTGGCTATGTTAACGTTTTTGAGAAAATGAGCTTTCATCCCTCAAAAGCATGTCCTATCCTATTTGTAGTGAAGGAAGTATCGTGTTCCAATGGAAACGATGCCAGGTATCCGTGTATTGAAATACATCAGCACTTACCTAGAATCAAGTGCCTACGGTTAGCAAACACTACTGCAATGTGGCTCATATAAACGTTATTAAATGGATTCTAACCAAGAATTATAAAGAAGGAAAGGTCAATATTAATTATAATATTAAAGTAATTATGACTGTTTTGAATTTTCCTTATCAATCAATATCTACTCTAAAGAAAGAGCTCTCTAAAAATCTTTGTGATAAAGGCTTTATTATAGCTGCAGAGAGAAAGAACGAGAACTCAGAGAGTAACAAGGTATTGAGCATAAAAATACAATCAATAAAAGTAGAGTGGATGACAAAGAAGCAATCACAGGTAAGACACTAGATGCGGCAGAGAGCAGCACCCTAATTGAGTGACGAATGTTGCGAATCCATTGCTTCATATGATCGAAAAATTTGTCTGCTCAACAACGTAAATAACGCAATGAATGTTATTGAACTGTCAAAATGAAAGCCATCCGTTAGTGTGTTACGCAATTACCCCACAATTGCACTGATTGAATTAATGCAAGGTACGAGAAGAGTTGTAGGCTTATAGTCAATATGACGATGATGAGTACCTATTATTATGTAAGGCATCAACACCCAACCGAGGATCAACATGTTGATCAAAACCCAACACAGCAACAATGCACCACCGCGCTTCATGATCAATATTATCAACAATAAGTAATACACGCTAATATGAGCCCTCATTACACGGTCCTATGAACGTCATTTGTTGGTACGCAGCCAACTAAATATAATAGGAAATTGTATGAAATTATTCACTATGAAATATTAGGGAGATAACAGCTGCTTTCCGATTTCATTGCTATAATAAAATCTGCGCGAATGTTCGGGATCACCGATGAGAGTAATGGATTTTAGACTAGAAGTGATTTATCAAATATTTCACTATGCTTTAGGCACAGCTTTGTGTTGAAAATGAAAATGAACTTATCAAAAAACCTGCGTACTTGAATAAGCTTGAGGAAAGTTTTGAGTATAAATTTTGATGGCTATAAGAGGAACCAAAAGAAAACCAAAGAAACGATGGATGGATTGTGTGAAAGATGATATGGCTAGAACTGGGGGTGACTACCGAGATGACGAATAATAGAGAAGTCTGTGGAAAAAAAAGACCCAATAACACTTTGCTCGACTTTAGCTTTGAGCATGAGGTCCTCATCATCATTATTGAGCCGAAAGACGTCCATAGGCCTCCCCCAAGCACCTCTACTTCGACCGGTTGTGTACTTCTCGCATCCAACGGGTTCCTGCGGCCTTCACAAGGTCGTCGTCGGTCCTACCTGAGTTCAATTCCCAGATCGAACCGAGGAAAGTCCTCATGCTCAGCAGTAGTGCTTGCAACCAGTCAGGTGGCCAGTGCTTAAAATCCTACCTAATATTATAAATGCGAAAGTAAGTTGGTTTCTTGTGCGCTTTCACGTTAAAACGGCTGAACGTTTTTGGATGAAATTTGGCATACGAGTAGACCATGACCTGGAGAAGGGCATAGGCTACTTTTCATCCTGGACCGTAGAAGAAGTCGCGGCCAAAAGCTAGTATAACAATAAATAGCGCATTTAATGTTATTGGTGTTAGTGGAAGCATGTTATTCGCCTTCCTTCAGTAATCTATATCCTAAATGTAACTTACAATTAGGAAATTATAAACAAATGATTTGATATTGATGAAGAATGAATGAATGAAGGAATGATATATTTATTTGCAAGAATATAGGTAGCTAACATAAGTTCTTAGCCAAACGTACTGCGGTTGACGTAACAAGCGTTTTGATTTCGTAATTATGCAGAATTGCATTCAAGACACATTTGTATGATACTGCTGAATAATGTAAGTAACAGATGAAGAAGACAAGCCTTTCCAACTAGAACGAGCGCAGGCAAATAATCTGACATATTTCACTTTTTATTATCTTTTCCGAATCACTTTCTGTAAACAAAGGGAACAAATACTTAGTATTCTTGTTTGTCTTGCCTACTTAAATGATTTTTCGTTATTTCAGTTTTGACATAGTTACAGTTTTTACCCTGAACAGCAAACAGAGTAGGTAACCCCTTAATTCTTGGCCAGTAAATATAGAATACATATAAATATACTTTTTTTTCACTTTCTATTTCACGCGGACGAAGTCGGACTTCGTATAGGTACTATTGGTAGGTAAATAACAACTGAAATACTTACATCGGCATTAAAAATAGCGGTGTGTGCGGTTATTAATATTGATGATAATTACCTGCAACAAACAATAATAATAATTAATTTGAGTTAGGATTAACAAAACGTTTATTTATTCGCACTTTCTCAGTCCCAGCCCGGAGTCTGGATTCGTCGCCGATTTTTTATTACATAAACTAGTGCTTGACTGCGATCCCGCCCAATGGAAAGCAGTGATGTGGATTCATGAAATTAGTGCGCTTTACCATTAACGATTGCAATCGTTGATGTTAAATCGCACTAATTTATTATGAGCCTATTCACTTGATAGCAATGGGGTCGCCCCCTATTACCCCTATTATCCACAGTTCGGCAGTTAGGTACTTACATTTAAGTAAATTTAAAGATTTGATTTCACAACCATAAACAACTGACTAAATAAACTCAATCCACATTGCAAAATATTTCATTGACGTATGAAACATAGCACAATGAAAAGACCTAGTCAACAATATAGTCGTCTAAACGTGACTGTGGCAGAATAGTCGACATCGGCTCAAATGCCAAAAGTAAAAATTGAAAAAAAAAAAAAAAAAAAAAAAACAATTTATTCGAAATTACTCACACACATACTACCTACATAAACTCACACCTTCTTCGACAACACTGGATTGCACAATTTACTAAATAACTATTGAATGTGCGCTTTACATATAATTTCTAACATCACAATCACACACAGAAGTAAAATGCATGAAAATATATGAACGCGCTTTTAAATTTCCATAAATTTCATGGACGTGCACGTCCACGATAATAACGTCACGTTACAGTCCGGCCGTCAAGAGAATGCGTTCCTGATACCTGTCAGTTTCATACAAACGAGTACGTGTTTTGCGAATTTGATCTTTATTAGCTAGATTGCCGCACTGCCGATGCCGGCTGGACTGTAAAAATCATAAAAGCGCACAATAAGGTAAACCATCAATTAAAAACTCCTCATAGACAGACGGAAATAATCCCAATTAATCCTTCTTACATTTTTTCCAAGAACAATCATAAATAAATGGATAATAATAGGGATTTTCCCATAAACACGCGATTTAATTAACCTCAAGAAATTATAAGGCTGAACTCAATTAATTACTAGAAAATTCTAGGCTCCACTTTATTACAAAGCTGCTATGCCAACAATCCGATTGGCTGTCACAAGATGTAAAATCAAATTATTTCGGAACAATTCTTATACCTATTACTCGTACATAAATGTCTGTCAAAATCTATAACCAAATACCTAAACAATTCAGAGAGCTGCCATTAAATTATTTAAAAAGGAAACCTAAGAAATGGCTTTAGAATCATTATGTTCTACACTTTAAATGAATTTTGAAAGCATTTTAAGGAACGTCCCAAAATATAATCTCACCAGTAATGTAATTCTATATAATTTAATTTTAAGGTATTTTTTGTATCCTGAAATAAGTAAACAAAATATGTGATACTATTTATGATTTTATGACTTTATCATATAAATTTATAGAAAATAAAGATATTCAGAAACCCGTTAGATGCAAGAAGCACAGAACGGGTCGAAGTGGAGGTGCTTGGGGGAGGCCTATTGGACATAGGCCTCCCCCAAGCACCTCCACTTCGGCTGAAATGATGATTACAATGAAAGATATTCTATTCGAATAAGCAGGCAACTTTTAATTATATTATATGTGGACTTTCCAAAGAAATAAATCAGTGAATGCAATAAAAATACCTAGAATACATAAGTTTCTGCGAACGAACTGTTTATTCAGCTACGAGTGCTTAGGATACACAGATTTTTTTTTCTCAATAATTATTTGTGCAAACGCGCCCGTGCTCTTTATTCAGTGCGTATAACATTGTAAAGCTGTTTTACACAATAACAAAACATCAACCTTTGTTGTCCAAAGTTTTCCAATTATTTTGAATTATTCTACTTTTTCATGACTTTTTCTTTGTCGTTCATTGTAAAGTTATGTCAGAAAAAGATTACTTCGAAATCAGCCGATCGATTTCTACTGGATTGTTACTCGTGAATAACAAACACATATCTGCAGCTCTGATTCTGTAAAAATCTCATCGTGAAAACTAAGGTAAACTGAAACTAAGGTCAGCCCACATCAATTTATTTTTGCTAATCCAGCAAAAATATTGATTGAAAAACGTATTTCGTACGACCCGTAAAACTCGTCTTCAAAAAAAAAAAAATATGACTACGGCAACAATCTCAGAGTTTAATTAGGTCGACGCTGATAAAAATGCTCCTCACATTTGGATACTGTAATTTCTCAGAATTATGCAATCTACGAAGACTCGACTCTTCGGTGCTTTGTAACCTAAGAAATTAACACAGTTGAATTTTTGGAAACAATCATAGTTACATACGATCAGCGTCATTCATTTTTGCCGATTATATGTATATCCTGATTAGTCATATATGTAAAATGAATCACAGTTAAAAACTTAGATTTATTTCCACCTTAGCAATTATATTAATCATATAAAACCTTCCATCACATTTCCTAGACAGATTGGAATCGCCAGAGTATTTCATCGGACAATATTACAAGACCTTGATGTCATACCTTCATCTGCAATTCTGCAGTATCTACTTAGTTACCTTCCGCAAAAGGACAGAAACGCTTTGTAAAGCCGACACACAAGAACTATGAGCATCTGTCAACGGTCAATTAAACGAGAGATTAACTATTTCCTTCTGCATTACAAGCGGTTACTGGAACACTTAAAATGCACATTTTAAATGTTTCTAATTGATCGATACTGACGTTAGAATATAATGTAGCCTCGTGTTTGTCAACTTATCAAAGGGGCAATTCTCGTAATTCTAAGAAAATTCGCAGTCTGACCTCAGCCTCAATCTGTCAAAAATACCTCTAATTTCCCTACAGTTTTGACAAGTTTTTGACATTTAGTGTCGCTGAGATGAGATTGCGACTAGATTTTGAACGTTTTTAGTTACGGGAATTGCCTAGGAAGCGGCTTGCCATCGATTATTTTCCCGCTCCGCTCCCGCTTCCCGCGCATAGAATGAGATATCGAAGTCAAATATTTCAAATAGGAGCATTTCAAAGTCAAAATTAACACGAAAATAGAGTTGATTCTAGATGCCCCTTTTTTTTGGGTGGGAAATCATCGATGACTTCTCCCGCTCTGGGCGGAGCGGGAGGGCGTGTCAGACTTTTACTGACTAAAACCCATCCGTGTTCCTTCAGTTGCCTATGCCAGGGGCCACGGTATATCTTTCGAACAACCCGCGGCCCTGGTAGGCATCGGCCCTAGCGGACCCCGGCAGTTCGTACTGACATCTCTTTGAGGCGCGCGTGGAACACAACGCGCCGTCGACCCGGGCCTGGCCCTTGCCGGGCGGCGAGCTGCCCATTGCTCGCCGCCCGCAAGCCCGCGCCTACTGTGGCCGGGAGTCGGCTGGTGACTCCCGACGTCCAGGGCGTCTCCTGCGGCGACTAGGAGCGTGGGGGCGCAGTGATTGCCTCTCCCTCACGCACTCCGCCTCCTCCTATGCGAGCATTACTGCTTCGCAGAAGGAGGTGTCGGCTTCCCATGCACTCTCGTTCCGTACCATGGCCTGGACTAGGGCCGGACGCGAGCGATCGCCGCCGCCGATCGCCGCCACGCGGCGTTGCTCCGGCCAGGCCGGGCAGACCTCCACCGTATATTCTAGTTGCTTCCCAAAAGGTAGTTTTGTATGGAAAAGAATGGGCAAGAAACTCCTCTGTTACTCTTTTTTTCGCCAGTTCAAGGGCCCCGTCAGCGATCAACTAATATTAATATTATGTTTCCCTTTTACTGACACGGGACCACATCTATTGTACGTTTCTTGAGCGAGAAATCAGTTGATAGCTCGTCGGCAGTGGGACAGTTGTCTAATTGTCTTAGTGATATTATTTCTTGGTTTCGAGTTTTTCTTTTACTGTATCTTACGCGTCGTTATTTAGATGAACTGCCATCAAAGCCACATCTTCTCTAGTAGTTTCCATGCCATCAGAAATTTCATTTAAAAGTTACACAACTGCAGTATGGTCTTCAACAACTTCCTTATTGCTGTTTAAATACTCATATTTATAACTCTGTTTTGCACCTAACCAATAGTTAACATATTTAACGTGCCAATAAACTTATTTATGTATTGCATAATATCGAAAACAGCCATTAAAAAGCCACAAATTAAGTCTTCAACATTAGTATAGGTCGCGGAAAACTTACGCAGCTCTTGGCAAAAACAAAGCGAAAACGAGTGATTTACCACTCTATACTTTACATAATTATTATCAAACAAAGTTGTTTTTCGTTTGTCTGTGTGACCGCTTAGTTCTTCTAAACTGCACAATGGATATTGATGCGGTTTCCACCAACCTTTAGAGAATTTATTCCGGAAGGATTATTTGTATAATACGTTAATATTATACTTATTTTTAGCACAGAAATCTTGATCTTTTGACATGTCGCCACATCTGTATCTTGCAGCCGTGCGAAGCAGGAGCGAGTCGCTAGTGATATAATAATTTCAAGTTGCCAAAAGGTCGTTCGACGAAGTTTGTAAGATGTCAGCTGTGCCAATAACTATTCGAGTTGATGTGCAAATTAAATCATTAGCGGAACTTTTTAATGTCGCCCTACCAAGAACAATAAATTAAAATAAATTCTTTGTGACTGTCTTGACTATGTTTTAATTACTTGGCAGTCTTTCCCATATAATCTGGGGCATTTGTCATAGCCCGTTTTCTAGTTAATCTTTCTCATTTAGGTACCTAACTTACCTACTCATAATTTATTTATCCTATCATTTTCTTCTTTTTTCCTTAAAAACAGGAGCTGTTTTTTGGCGTAACACATAAAATAGCAATGCCTTTAATTTTGACAATTCAGCCATATACATTGCGTCATTTATGTTGTCGCATAGACGAATTTTTCAAGCAAATGAAGTAATACATTAGGAATTTCATTAAAAATCCTTCGGATTGTAAAAGAAAGTGTGTTACGCCATTTGGTCATTGAGACGTCTATGACATTTTAAACTTTGCACAATAATGACAGCTAGCATCTTGCCAAGACACTATCAATACATAATTATAGACGTTACATAGTTTCAAGTCCATAAAATGATCAACAGTTGATTCATCAAAATAACCACGAATAAATATATCGACGGTTGCAAGGCTAATTGATCTATGCGACATTTTGCAAAACTTGCAGGAGGACGGATCAAAGTTTTTTTTTTGGAAAAAACAATCATAAAAAATCAACTATTTAATAGACTTTTATTTTTTTAGTACAGTATATCCCTAAATAAATAAGGATGTTTTTTAAGTTATAACTGTTGAAAATTTTGTATTATTTAAGAAAATTTATGTTGGTTAGCCCAAAATGCATCAACTTTAGTTATTTTTTGAGAAAGGCAAAATGGTTCAAATGCCTACTGTCAATAAAATAGTTGAAAATAAACTGGCTCAAGCATCGATCTAGAATAAACGAATACGAGAGAAAATGAATTTAGCGCCAAGTCAACTGATAGTTGAATATGCCCAATGACCCTAAGCAACATGATGGTGTTGCACCAGAGTGAAGTATTTTGATATAGATGCCCATAAGAGGGTCTGCAGGATGAAACAAAATGAGCCCTTGAGCTAGATTATAGTAGATATTGGATGCTTTGGCCATCATAATTCAGCAACGTCCATAAGATGTTTTTGAGGTTGGTATGCCACTTTATACAATTTTAGACAGTGGAATATATATTTTTAATATAAAAAAAAATGTGTAGAGGAATCATTCAAGATGTTGATTCAATGTGTCTTGGAACAAGGTATTAGATAAGATGGTATATTACCCTAAGCCTATGTAGTAGTATCACCACTGTACTTTAGCATCACTTTATAAATAAAACAACAAATAAATTGTTATTAATTATAATTTATTCAAAATCAGTCTTCGACATGGACGTACCTAATTAAAATCAGTCAAACATTAATGTTATAAAAAAAAAACTTCAAAAAAACTCTTTTCAGTAACTTGTGATAAATCAGAAGTAGAAAAAAATAACAATTTCGTCAGAAAACAAATAAAAGTTAACATTCTCTATCAAAAACAATACAATATCGACATTCTTAATAAGAAAAAAAAAACAAACAAATATAGATACAGTATCTATCATCAAAAACCAAAAAGAAAGAAAATGTAACATTCTTTATAAAAAAAAAAAATAATGTTGACGATGACAAAGAGAGAACCTTATGCTTCTATCTCATCTTCAATATCTGTATCTATCAGAATATCTTTACCAATGTGGTGCGGAAAGTTAGTGTATTCTAGGTGAAAAATTTTGGGAATAACCCCTGTATCACACAGCTTCTTAAGATCTTTGTATTTGGCCGTAGTTATAGGCACAGATGTTTTATACTTCGGCTGCACTACCTTTGGTCTTGAAATTATGGCTATAGAATCGGGCTCAGCTTCTTTATCCATGCTGTATTTGACAGTCATGGCATTGGGTGACGATTTTTTGAATGTTGCCACCCGAATCTTACTAATCTTTCCGCATAAATTGCCTTTGAAATACTTTTCTGAGAACTCTTCGTAATTCATGAAATCGTTGTGCGTAAGAGTTTCTACGTGATATGGGCCGGGCTCTTTACGAGCCAACTGAATTAAATTTGTTACAGACCCACGGGAATCAATTTCAGCAATATATTTTTGTAAGATTGTAGCTATTTCGTTGCCTCCTCTTTTTCCTTCAGTTTCTCCCCACGTATAACAAAATCCATTTCTGGTACCACTTTCGTAAAAACAAAGGTTGTACACTGTATTAGTACTTTTTTTTTTCTTTTTTTGAGGTTTATTGCTTTCATTTGATGAAGATTCATCCCCCGTTTCTTTCCAAGAAGAGGAATCCCATATGAAGTCCTCTTCCTCAGATAGAAAATCGACATAACTTTTATTAATTTTGGTTCTCTTGTTCCTTTTCTTGGATTTGACTTGATTATCATTTGTATCATTATTTTTCTCTGCTTCTATGTCATCTTCATCTGCTTCAAGAGACTTTCTCAGTAACTCCATCTCACTCTCAGCAATTACTTCCGTTAATGTAGAAATAAGTTCAGGTTCTTTTTCGTTTTCATTTTTTCCATTTTTAGATATCAGTTCGTCATCATAGCTTTCTTTTTGTGGAAATATATCACTCGAGTTTTCCTTCTTCCACACTCCTTCAGTATTCTCAGTCTAAAAAATAAAATAAATTAGAAATGCTACTTCCACACGGATGAAGTCGTAGGTGAAAGCTAGTATTATAATTAATTACATACCGACTCAAATTCAATATCTATTTGTATATTATGTTCTATATTTTCTGCATAACTATTTTCTTTGGTTAGGTATTTGTTAGTAATATCTTCTAATAGAGCTTTGGTGGTACTGTCATCCTAAAAGAAAAAAAAAAACTTAAATCAACGAGAACTCATGATAGAATAATAAAATTAATTATGATTATTATTTTTATAATAATTATGTGAAAGAGTGTACACCTTTAAGGTAGATTTTTAAGGAACTAATTTGTTTATTAAGATGTCATGTAAAATGAACCAAAAATTAACACTAATAAATGAATTTTGTATTTAAGGGAGAAAGGTTAAAAAAAACAACTCGTAGTTCTAGAGATTAGCGCGTATAAATAGACAAAAAGACCCTTCGGCTATATTATATTATGGCTTTAAAGCTTTATTTACCTGTGACTCTTTTTCCATATTGCTGTTATGTGGGTTTGAAGGAATCGTTTTCACACATGAAAATTTTTGGATTTGGTCATAGTAGGATTGACTTCCTAATAGTGTGAGATCACAATCTTCATCAGATTCATTATTTTCATTTTCGGCAGATTTAGGTACTTCAGTCTTCTGTTCAGACAACTCTTTCACTATCTGTTTCTTAAAATACAACCGGCGTTGTGATTCCATAATTGCTGAAATGAAATTAAAACCGATTTAAGAACATTTTATTTTGATAAGTAATTATAGGAATAAACTGGGGATGAATTTTCATCAACTGAAAGCAATGAACCTCAAAAAAAAGGTAACATCGGAAGACGGTAAGGTGAGTGAAGCAGAATTGAAAAAGAAAAAAAAGAATAAACGCAAAGAAGCAAAAAAACTTGCGAGAAAAAGGAAAAGAGTATGTGTAAAAAGACGGAAGTATTGTAAGTGGAAGATCATTTAAGCCTAATCCATGCCTAAGACAAAACTGTAGCAACGCCTGCCAATAATGTTTCTGAAGAAAAAATAAAAAATATCTTTGATTATTTTGTGGAGTACCATCTCAAAGAAAAAAAAGATTGACTAGTAGGCATGACTGCTAAAACTGACATAAAACGGAAGAGGTCAAAGGACTCTGGTGTGAGGCACAATACATATTTCTACTATATTAATGATGGTGAAGGCCGACGTAAGGTTTGTAAAAACATTCTAGTAGACACTTTGGGTGTTAGCCCAAAATATGTTACTTATACCTTAGCCGATGCATCGTCTGGGTTAGCAAAAGAGGAGAGCAGAAGTAAAACTGTTCCTAAAAATAAAACACCTCACTCAGTAAGGGTGTCGGCCATTAATTTTATCTAAAGTTTACCAGCACTACCATCCCATTACTGTCGTAAAGACAGTACCAGATTATATCTCCCCACTGAATTTAAAAACATAAAAAACCTATACAGGATTTATAAACAGTCAAAACCATCAGAGGGTGTAGATGTTGTTGGTGAAAAAATATTGCGTAAGATTTTCAACAAAGATTTCAATATTGGTTTCCACGTTCCAAAGAAGGATAAATGTGCCAAATGTTTACGTTTTGAAGGCCAGAATGAAAAAGAAAATCCTGAAATGTTAAATCATTTAAAGGAAAAAAAGATAGATTATCTTTTCACTGTGAACTAAGCAAGAAAAATAACGCAATGCTTTGTACTTCTTTTGATCTACAAAAGGTACTGAACACCCCACATGGGGAGAGTATGCTGCTATTTTATACTAGAAAATATACAGTGTACAACCTTTGTTTTTACGAAAGTGGTACCAGAAATGGATTTTGTTATACGTGGGGAGAAACTGAAGGAAAAAGAGGAGGCAACGAAATAGCTACAATATTACAAAAATATATTGCTGAAGTTGATTCTCGTGGGTCTGTAACAAATTTAATTCTTTATTCAGACTCATGCCCAGGGCAGAATAAAAACAAAATAGTTTTAGCCGCCATGACTGTCAAATACTGCATGGATAAAGATGCTGACACCGATTCTATAGCCATAATTTCAAGACCAAAGGTAGTGCAGCCGAAGTATAAAACATCTGTGCCTATAACTACGGCCAAATACAAAGATGTTAAGAAGCTGTGTGATACAGTAGTTATTCCCAAGATTATTTACCTAGAATACACTAACTTTCCGCACCGAATGCAGACGAAGTACAAAACATCTGTTAAAAAAATTAATTACCTAACTACTCGTATCAGTTTACCTATTCAAGTATCGTTGCAGTAAGTACCTACTTACTACTGCAAAGTACTTTCACTATTCACTGTTCTCACATACAGATTTTCTAATTACGAGTAGGTAGGTAGATAAATAATTATTTTTTTCACTCATCTAGATACATACCGTCGTTAAGAATATTACTATTACACAGTTACCTACAAAAGTTATTTCGTGAACAAGTCACGACACGAACCTAGCTTGAATTTAATGTAGGTACCTATTGTAAATCAAAACAATGTCTTCCTTGTTCTATATTCCTATCGTATTTACAGATCGTTTCATTTATTATCACTTAGATAAAACAAAATAATTTGTACTTACCAGAAAATCAACCGTCTGTCTTCACAGCTCACTCGCACACAACGTACTTCCCATAGTGTGGGCGGCTGACTGACGCGCCCGCGCGGGTGGGTGAGTTACTCGAAACGGACACATACACAGAGCGCGAAATAAATTGAACTTAGTTTCAAACGACTAAGGAGCAGCAATCTTATTAATTTGTTGAATAGCCTATAAGTTAAAACCGATTTGATAAAATGATGGAAATGCCAATTTAACAAATACTGATCTTAATCAAAACATTTTAACCGCCATAATACTAATGAGATAGTTAGGTCAAATTAGCCGAAGTGGCATTACTCATTATCCTCAATAGAGGCTGAACGGGTCAAGAGACATAGACAATTATTATAACTTAATGCGAAATGGTTCAAGCGACACGGTATTTTAATGTAGTTGAGTGCAAAATGGGCCAAACGACATAGCTTATTGTTTTAGTTTAATGGAAAATAAGCCAAATGACAAAACCACAACCATGGCGAAAAAGCTAAATGCCTTAATCGACACACGTTATAATAGTACAAAAAATCAAATTGGTTTAAGTCATCGAGTACTCAAATTTGTCTAATTTTGTGTCGTCTAGATCAATGGGCTTAAAAATGAGGCCTGTTTTGCTGTGGGGGCTAAGCGCCAAAAAAGTAGTCAAAAAAATTTGAAACCAGATTCAAACGATGGAGAAAAATTTGCTGATTCCGAATATGTATATAACTCAATATCGCAAAAAATGTCGCTTAGACCAATTAGCCTTTCAACCGTCGATATTATGTATTAGCAGCATCGAAAAACAAAAGAACAACAACAACAATAGCGATCACATTACAATACATGAGCTCGTTACAACACATTCTCAGAACGAAGCACATACTTACAACTGTTAGCGAAATAGGTCACAATTGTTTACAAGTTACGACCATTCGCTCCGTACACCAACTGTTTGTGCCAAACGTCAGTGGTTGTTCCGGGGTGACAGTTTGTCTGTATGTCGGGAAATAGGGTAATCGATGTATGTAAATGTATTATGTAAGTAAGCACGTTTTTGTCGCGTCTATCATTGTTGGAGTAGTCTTTACCTGTCGTATTGAGGTGGGACCTTTTTTTTTTTTTTTTTTTTTTTCTGGGTGGGAAATCATCAAATGACTCCTCCCGCTCTGGGCGGAGCAGAAGGGAGTGTCAGACTTTTACTGACTAAAACCCACCCGTGTTCCTTCAGTTGCCTGTGCCAGGGGCCACGGTATCTCTTTCGAACAACCCGCAGCCCCGGCGGCATCGGCCCTAGCGGACCCCGTCAGTTCGTGCTGACAGCTCTTTGAGGCGCGCGTGGAACACAACGCGCCGTCGACCCGGGCCTGGTCCTTACCGGGCGGCGAGCTGCCCATAGCTCGCCGCCCGCAAGCCCGCGCCTACGGTGGCCGGGAGTCGGCTGTTGACTCCCGTCCAGGGCGTCTCCTGCGGCGGCTAGGAGCGCGAGGGTGCAGCGATTGCCTCTCCCTCGCACGCTCCGCCTCCTCCTTCGCGAGCATAACTGCTTCGCAGAAGGAGGTGACGGCCTCCCATTCACTCTCGCTCCGGACCATGGCCTGTATGAGGGCCGGACGCGAGAGGTCGCCGCCGCCGATCGCCGCCAAGAGGACACGGCGGGGTCCCGCCCAAGCCGAGCAGACCTCCACCGTATGCTCCACCGTGTCCTCCGGGCGATCCCCACAGTGGTGACACCCTGGCGTTTCCTCCCGCTTTATCCTGAACAGGAACCTCCCGAAACAACCGTGTCCGGTGAGGACCTGCGTCAGGCGGAAGGTGAGGGCGCCGTGGCGCCTCTCTAGCCACTCCTCAAAGAGGGGACTTATCGCCGCAATTGTGGCGTGCCCAGCGCTGGGTTGCGACAATCGCACTCTCCATGCCGCTATGAGATCCCGCCGGAGCTCTGTCCGCTGTGCCGTGATTTCTCGCGGCAGCGGAGCAACGCCCCGGCGTTTTGCCTCCTCCCGCCACTCCCATATGTGGGTGAGGACTTTGGCCTCCAGATCCCATGGCGGCAATCCGGCAAGGAGGCTCGCCGCCTCAGCGGAGACCGTGCGGTATCCTCGAATGAGCCGGACAGCCATGACCCTTTGGGACGCGATCAACCGGCGGGCTGGTCGCCGCCTCAAAGATCGCGCCCATATCGGTGCCCCGTAAAGGGCCATGGCCCGCACGACCCCCGCATAGAGCCTCCGGCAGGAGGCGTTTGGTCCCCCTAGATTGGGAAGGAGCCGCCTCAAGGCAGCCCCGGCCCGCTCCAGTCTGGGAGCCAACGTCGGAAGTGCTCCACGAAATTCCACCGGCTGTCGAGGACGAGTCCCAGGTACTTCATCGTCAGCTCGACGCCGATGTGAACCCCTCCCGCCGTTATTTGTGAACCCAACGGTGGCGCGTCCCGATGACCATGAAAACACATGGCCTCAGATTTGTGCAATGCCACCTCGAGTCCCAATTGCCGGATCCTCTCGACAATTGTCGCAACCCCGCGTGTCGCTGCTTCGGCCGCCGCCTGGTGCGACCTCCCCTGCGCCAGGACCAGCGTGTCGTCAGCGTAGCAAACTACGCTGACGCCATCAGGGAGGTCGGCGCGCAGCACCCAGTCGTACCCGATATCCCACAGATGCGGCCCTAGGACCGATCCCTGTGGGACACCGCACGACATCTCTCGCCGGTTCCACTCTCCCCGGTGACCGGGGTAGATGACGGCCCTGTCCGTCAAATAGGCCTCGACAATGCGACGGAGGTAGGTCGGCATCCGGTGATACCCGAGTGCCTCCCTGATGCAACTCCAGGGCAGGGTATTGAAGGCATTGGCGATGTCTAGAGACACCGCCAAGACGACCCCACCCCGGGCCACAGCATCCCCCGTCGTGAGGGCTCGCACGCGCATGATGGCATCCACCGTAGAGCGCCCCCTGCGGAAACCAAACTGGCTGTCCGCCAAATCCGGCCCCACCCGCACCAGCTGCCCGGCAAGGCGGTCTGCAATTACTCTTTCAAAGAGCTTGCCCACCTCGTCGAGCAGCACGATGGGCCGGTAAGCGGACGGAGAGTCCGCAGGGCGCCCCGGCTTCTTGATGAGGACCAGTTTCCCCGTCTTCCAACGAAGTGGGAACCGGCCCCTCTCCAAGCATGCGCTTAGTAGCCCCCTTAGTCGAGGCCCGAGAGCCTCCAAGGCCAGGACCCAGGCTTTTCCAGGTAAGCCGTCGGGTCCTGGGGCGGTGGTTCTGGCATTCAGCCTACGTACCGCCACTCTCAACTCTACCTCGGTCACCTCCGGAGCATCGTCGTCGTCGTCGGTGTGGTCCGCATCTGGCATCGCAGGAGGCGGAGCCATGGACGGGGGAGTATGTTCCCCACGCGAAGGGAACAGAGCGCTCACCACGTCCTCCACGAGATTGAGGTGGGACCTAAATCAGCTGTATATTGAATAGCAATGTGTTCAGATTTTATGCGGTACACTGGAATTTTGACAAACGCAAGAACGTGTATCTGGATACTGATAGGATTTTTATAACAACATTATTCTTCGCTTTCTTAGCCTGTTGATCGATGGCAATCTAAATTGAACCCACCTGTGATATGGCTACGAGTTTGGCGCCATTAGTATTAGTAGAGTCCATCAGTTCCTATAAGTATAGGAATTAATTTAATAAATTTCAAATGGTGTTGAATCATTTGGACAGGATAGGGGTCCTATTCTTATAAACTCAGATTTTATATCCAAAACATCTACCCTTATGTAGGAGCGTCGTCTGAAAGACCTGTTCAGGCGGCTCAGGAAATACTTTTATAACATTATCTAGTTCAAATGGACACTTAACTGAACCAGAAGTTTAACGCTTTCCTGATTTGATAGCATCATGCAGTGTGAAGGGAATGAGCAATCAAGTAGTTATCATCTCGCATTAACATCCGATATGTGCTCTTCATTTTCCTGCCAGTAAGAATACATACATCATGAAACGAGCTTTGCTTCAATAATATGTAGGTAATGATCGAAGGTAGGTAATCTACACTAATAATAAAGCTTAAACGCTAATCTCTGGAAGTACCAGACGGATTTGTATTTGACAGCCCAATCCTTGAGGAAGGTATCTACCCTTAGAAGCCGACCAAAAAGAAATAACGTCAGAAAGAACGCTAAGCGAAAACAAAGTACCTAATAGCGCAAGCCGATGATACGATGCGACGCGATGGGTCGGGGGAACAAGAAATTTTACGCGGATGAAGTCGCAGCAAGAATCTAGTAATATTCATAAAATGACAGGAAAGACGTGGCAGACAACAGATTTAGGAGTTCTATCAAAGGTTCCACAGCAGTCAAGTGCCCTGTGAGGCTATAAAAATAGCCAGTGCAAAAGTGATGACTTAGAATGTTTTATACTAATTATTGTTTCAAATGGACCCTTATTTTTCTCGGTCTCATTATTTTTCTTATAATTGTCGACTCTTTCAAATAACCTGAACTGAATCATTAGATTCATCTATTTAGCTGCTACGTATATTAACATTAACATAATCCATAGAAATAAGAGCATTGCAAGTTTCACGAGCGTGCCATCTAAAATATAGGTTACCAAAGCAAACACTAAAACATCTCAAAACAAACTGTATGACCTAAAAAATTATAATGTTTTCTCCGAATTTTATCCTCAAAACAAATAACTAACCAGGTATTGAAAAATCCAACAAAATATTTGACATATATCCGATAAATGTATATCAAATATTTTGGATACTATACTATATACCGCTAAGCTGAAGTGTGACCGGGCTGGCCACGTCTACCGTATGTCCAATAGACTTGTGGGCCAAAATAACCACCACGTGGAGCCCGTGACACAGCTAAAGGCGTCGCAGCAGACCTCATAGAAGATGGCTGGACTAGCTGGACAAAACAAACGACCAGTGGTCCACTTTAGCCCTGGATCGAAAAAGCTGGAAGTCATGGGGAGAGGTCTTTGTCCAGCAGTGGGATGATGCAGGTGGAAACAGTAACTATACCTTATACTACTGTCATACTAGGTACCATATGGTCATCCAAATTGAAAGTAACCGTATAATATTGCCTTAACGAGGAAACGTACTTGCACTAGAACAATATAACTTAGATGTATAATAGAAAGGTTGACAATGAAGTAGCAGCTAGCTTCATTAGTAATGTCAAATAGTGTGCCTATTGTGTAGCCAAGCCCAAAATAAGAAAAATATATGAAGGTTTCAATTTAGTTCTGTCTACATCCTTGGCATTTACACATAAGGATAAGCCTAGTGTAAGATAACGAATACTGCTGGCTGTATACTGGTTTAAAACATCTGATTATTATAGAATTCCTTTGACTGAGGAACGTTAATGATATGAATGACACAATAAAGACGGAAAGAGTAAACGACTTGCAGAATGTATTGTTTAGACATGGGAGATTTGAAAGATAATGCACCCACATGAGATAAAGAACTGTTTTGTTGCAATAAAGTGAAATTCTATTTTATTTAAATGGTGTAGTAGTATCGCATAACAAATTGAATTTCATAGGCTTTATTTTTTTTTTGCACGGAACCCTAATTCTTTTTCTAAGATAATAAATCTGCCAATATCAGCTATCTGCCAGTGAAAGTCCCGTCAAAATCGGTCCAGCCGTTTCGGAGAAAAGCCGGAACAAACAAACAGACAGAAAGACAAAATTTTAGTACCGTATATACTTTCATAAGCATTTAGTGAAAAGCTAATATTTTGACATTACAAACAGACACTTCAATTTTACTTATTTGTAGAGATGTGCCTCCAATCGTTTATCGTTAAATTTCGTCAAGGAATTCGAGAAGTTTCCTATCTGTAGTTTCATAGACGATTCTATTTTACGTCTTTGAAATTACCATCTTTTCTGGGACTGGTATTTGGAACATGCCCAAAGAAAACACATCATAAATATGAATTATTATCATTGTAAATGACTGTAAATGGTGGGAACGCCTCAGCCATGTTTATTCAAGTAGGTAGGCTACAAATAATACTATCTCTTCGATTGCAATTCTTATCTGGCGTAACCTAGTTCTCTACTTCACCGTTTTCATATTTATTTAAATCATTTGTATTGAGTGTTACGGCTTCTTTCGTATGTACTAGCCACTTTTGTGTCAATTATGACTTTACCTCGGGTGTTTAGTCTCCTACACCTTCTCTGCTGTGTCGGAGGGTAGACGCATAGACATTGTAGCTTCTTGTGTGTCTTTTAGTATGTGCCAAATAAATGTATATTCTTTCTTTCTTCTTCTACGTGGCGCTGGCAAGACTGAATTTTATATATTGTTGACTGAAAGAGGTCACTTTGACTGCATGTTTGGGACACAGAGGGCCGGATTGGAGGTGGAGCATGGTTTGCGACATAGCTTCACAATAACACCCTACTGCCGTTCTATGAAAGTAGTCTCACTTAACCAGGGTGGACTTACATCTTCCTACTTGTGTCCGGAGACGGTTCAGGGACTTCCAAGTGGACCACGGAAGGTTACACCCTGCAGGGAGTTGCTCTTTCGGTGGTAGATAGTAAGGAGGAGGGGGAAGAGTATTCTGCCACAGTTTGCAACGGGCGTCGCGCGTCGGCCGGGTTTCCTGACAGAGACGCTGTCGATTTTAAGAAGCTGTAATTTTGTGAACTAAGGTTTTCATCATTACTATTGTTGTTGCCAGTCATGTTGTGCGACTACGGTTTGGGTGCTGATACTCAGGTCGAAACCTTTAATGCGTACCTACCTACCTAGTGATATACTGTGATTTTTACCGGTTGTAGTTGCCTTATGAATAAATAAATAAATTGTCTTTATTTGCGTCCACTATGTTTGCTGAATAGGTTAACAAGTCTTTGAGGAGAATAACAACGGAAACTTTTATATTAGATTAGTCGAGTTTATTTTTGTCAAGAATGTTGCAACAATATCTTACTTAAACTTTCATTACAAAAATAGATTTTCAAAAACTCCAATGACGTTTTCTTGATGGACACAATGCCAAACTCCTAGAAAGTGTCACATTTAAAAAAAAAAAATGTGAACTAAATAAATAAGTACTCCTGTTTCCTCAAGCGATTTCGGAAAAGAGAACTATTATCTTCAAAGACACGATTTTATCTGAAACTGCTAATTATCCGATGATGTAGCAAAGTGGGCCAAAAGGTTGTCGTACGAGCTTGTAGTTTTTTATAAGAAACACTAAGGTTTACATTTCTTGCAGTATTCTATTTCAGAGACCACGTCATTTCCTATTTTTACATGATTTTATGACCGACAGTCAGATGTTTAAAAATAGGGAACAACGCGGTGATGCGGACTCGATCGTTTGGTATTCCCTAGTAATTGTGTTGTTAAGGACAACTCCGAGGAAAATACCGATTCCTACCCGTCCGATTCTGGTCAGAGCCCAAATTCACGATGACCACTTAATGATTCCTTACTTTCAATTTCTTAGCTCATCACGATATCTGCCTAATAACTTATTCTCAATGACACAATGAACAAAACTGCGCGAAATGAACGCGGTGTTGGCGTGGTTTGAACTGTCAAATTTCCACGCTTGACAACCGTACGTGGTTTGCACGTGCAAAGATTACGTGAGGAATAATAATTACCATGCAGAATTTGGGGCCCTGACTGGATGTCGAGTATTGACCTTTCAAAACTCTGGGAATGTTATTAAATAGTCGGTTAATTTTGCTCCCTTTCCACAAACTCTACAGACCAAGTATTTCATATTGTAATAAAACCAGTTTACTTTGGCAAGCTTTAGGAATTTTAATTAAGTATTAGGCTAGAGACAAAACTGAAAGGGAAAAAACCGCGTTTAGATTCACGTTAAATTAGCGTATTTACTTTTCTGCTCAAAATCGTCCCTAGCATTTAGAACTTTTAACTAATAACTTTGTGAATAATAATATATTTGTGAATAACATCTTTGTGAATAACATCTTTCTGAATAACATCTTTGTGAATAAGTCATCTTGCTGAATAACAAAACCATTAATCACCGACAGCCGGAATTCGGAAACAAAACCTTATGTAGCACAATAACTCCTCATTAAACGTAGTTTTCCTTCTGCTGCACCTGACGTCACTATTAACTAGCTACAATATAAGGAAGGAGCTCACGAGAACATATAATTTCCTATAAATCTACATGATTGGCGCGCCCGTGCCCTTCGTTACGATCGTTACCAACAGGATATAAAAACAGGGCATCAACCTGACAATTGAACCGAATTAGTGAAGTAGTGGGTAACGTAGAATAGGATGGAGCAGAAGATTAATACGTACTTATAATAGCTATAACAAACTAACATAGATGGATAACCAATATTATAGAAAAGTGCCAAGTTGGTTTAGTAGTCGCAAGCGCTACTGCTGAGCACTAGGTCCTGGGTTCGATTGCAGAGTCGGACAAAGTGTTAGTGGGTTTTTCTATCTGGAATTTCTAGCAGCCCGCAGCATAGAGTCTGGATTTGTGCCTGATTGAGATAATAGATCTGCCCCTCATAACATGGGACTTAAATATAACTGGCGCATTGTGGTGATGCACTATAGGTTCACCTCTACGTAACCCTTCGGGAAATACAAGCGTGATGTTATATTATGTAGAAAACAAAAGAATGTCAACTGAACAATCTGGGACTGAGGCTTACTAAGAATTCCGGGGAATTAAACCTAGGTAAGTTACAGGCATTTGGAATAAAGGCACAAACCCACAGAAATAAGCACAAAACTATCAGCTAGTAAGAAGAGAGATGGATGGACCATCCGCCATACGCATTAATTTACCATGTATTAGTAGTACCAATGAGAGTGCGAAGTGACAACCAACGCTATTGGATAAACGTGCTCATCTCATGTAAAAAAATAAAAATGAATTCAAATAAAACAATTTTCAATTCATGTCCTATCTGTACTGTATCCATTTTACTGTGTGTACCTAAATAATAAAATAAAATATAAATAAATATTAAATAAAATCGTAGCAGCTAAAGGGCTAAGATTTATTGAAGTTACCTCCTCCTGCCTACCACCCCTACCTACGGTTTCTTTATAAGAACGAATTTCAAAAACTTTTCATAAAAACGAACTTTCATCGGAGTGAACTATCGCCGTCCATGATTCATGTTCAAATTGAGACTTCTTTTATTTTTGTTTCCTGTCAGTGTGTAGTTCGTCAACCTTACGTTTGATCTGACATACAATACCTACAGAGGCATGTCAGTATTAATTACTTAGTTTTTTGGCGGTTGCAAAAAACTGTATTTATTTATAGAAATGAACGGACAGACAGCTTGACGCCCAGTGTTGCTGAACTTATTAATGGAAGAGTTTTTTTTTAAAATGAATACGTCATAGGAAACCGTTGTTTGTCTAATTTGACAAATTATGTGCGATGGTGTTGAAAGTATATACAAGAGGTTTTTGGACGTGTAACCTAGATTTTAATTTATTTTTAAATAACGATCCGCCCCTGCTTCCACGATGGAGCGACTGGTTTGTACGACTTGACAAAAATCGAAATTAATTTTTTACATGTAATATTAACATATTCCTTCCTTCAAGAATATTAATAATGGTGGAAAACACATCAAAATCCGTTGCGTAGTTTAGAAGAACAGCGTGGTCACGCAGACAGACACGAAAAGAGACTTTAATTTATACTATGTATAGATTGTAAGACTTGAGTAATTTTAAGGTGGCAAATACAGCCATAATTCCGACTACGATACAATACAAGCTCCAATGAACAAAAGGTCTAAACGCCGGCTGTCGCTGAAAACCAGCGCAAGGGCTCTGTCTCGCATAGGGTCGTAGCCATTATGGTCGTAGCATTATGCCGAGCGATGGTTGTTTTACGTGGATGTGACGCCTATTTTCCCCTAACTTGTTCTTTTCTGTTTGTATTCTTTCTCTGCGTTATGTTTACCGCTTTTTTTTGTTCTTCTTTCTGAAATAAACCTAGGCTTATCGTTCTATGTCAAGTAATCAATTCCGAATTTCTCATTTTTTACTCACTCCAAACTACTCCCCCATCTTCTCTTAACATGTACTATCTGAAGTTTATTTTAAATCCATGAACACATTACATCATAAAACACAAAAATATGATAACCAATGTTTATCGTTCTTGTGATAACGATGACTACATTTTGTTACTTGCTCACAGTTTATCTTTTCACGATGCCACATGGACGCTCTTGATAAAGAGCTGCCATTTCTTACCAGACGGCCCAACATCGTGAGTGATTGTGCGAATACGTTACTGACTTGAAGTTGGGGAGATTGTCTCTGAAATCAATTTATTTGCTGTCATGTTGCTTTTATGGAAGAGTGCTGGCGAGATTCTTTCGAACCTTCTTGTTTGTGAGCAATGTATAAACCATCTAAGTGAATCAGTACCAATTAGCAGTCTGTAGGAGGTCCTTGGTCCTTAGGAGGTTCGTGTTTCTCAGTATAACTTTTATGATATTTTTCTTCGTGTCGCTGGCACGACAGTTATTCAAATGCTGGATTAAAACTCCGCCACTTCCACAGCGCTATCGGTGGCAGCGCAGAGGTCACTTTGTGTATGTGGAGCTGTGTCACAAACTATGCTCCACCTCCTATCCTGCCCTCTGTGCCCCAAAACATGCAATCAAAGCATCACCTTTGTATTTCTTCTTATCTGTTTATATGTCCTACTACATACATAATACTGTTACCTAAGTATAAAAAAAATGTTTTTTTTTATTTATTTATTCAAATCTTACCTACAACTACCATTACAGATTAGCGATCCAATGCGATAGAGAGGCCTTACATGTTAAATCCTTAATATACATCCTATAAAATTACATACAATATCCTAGCAGGTTAGCTAAAATACGATTTAAAAAAAAATAACACAAGGAAATAACAAAATTAACGAAGCAAACCACAATACAATAAACACTTGTAAAATAAACAAAATGTAATGAAGAAGATTAATTGAACAATTTACGACATAAGATTTACACTTACAAACATTACACGTCATAATGGGTTCGACCACTGTTCATAATAAAATTTACTTCCCAATCAAAAACTTCCACGTAGTTGAATAATATATAGTATCACATAGATAGGCACCCCACCGTTTAGCCAGACAACCCGACGCCGCGAGGTGAGGTCGGCGACCTTCGCTATAACGATCTGTATACTGACTGATATAAATTTTTGATTACCATATACAATTATAGTCACCTCACACACACATAAATGTCCAACACTTATCAAAAATGTAAGGAAATTAGAGGTATATTTGACAGATTGAGACTGAGATCGGACTATGAACATTCTTAAAATTCCAAGAATTGCCCCTCTGATGGACGACTCTGAAGTGAAACGTGAACATGAACACGACAAACAAATGCCGGCTGCCAAGTCAGTAAACGATACGTTTTAAGACCTCCATACAGGAAGAGATCAAACTACAGTTGAATTCGTTGGACGAATTTTTCGATGCCTTTTGATTATTTCCCCGCCTTTTACATATTATTATTCTGAACAGGCGAACCTGCGTCAGATTCCGTCTTAACTATACAGGCTGATTTTTTAAAGACCAGCCAAATTTAAGGATGTGGTACAGACCATCAAACTGAACAACTTTCTCCATGGGACAAATAGCGTAATCGCGAAAATTTTATCAACTGTCCCATAGAAAACTTCAATACCTACTCGACCTAAATGTATGGGACGGCTGAATTTTTATTCGCGATTACGATGTTGGTCCCATGGAGAAAGTTGTTCAGTTTGATGGTCTGTACCACATCCTTAAATTTGGCTGGTCTTTAAAAAATCAGCCTGTATACTTGTACGTCTACATACACACAAAAATCATCAGTTTAAACGCTTTAAACGAATTGCTACAGGGAGTGCTCACTCCAGAGTTCGTAGGTGAGTAGATCTTGGGCCGTAATAGCTACACACAGTGCAGATTTTGATGAGGCCTAAGGGTAAAACTGACGAGGTGGCGGGATGGCTGAGGGAAAGAACTTCACGCCTCAGCCGCCGCGGGAGACGCTCCGGGCGTCGGGAGCCGCGTGACGACTCCCGGCCACCGTAGGCGCGGGTCTGCGGGCGGAGAGCAATGGGTAGCTCTCCGTCCAATCAGGACCAGGCCCGTGCCGGACGGCGCGTATGTGTTCCACGCGCGCCTCAAAGAGATGTCAGCATGATTGATGGGGCCCGACAGGGCCGAAGCCTGCCGGGGTAGCGGGATCGTCGAAAGGGTTACCGCTGCCCTGGAACATAAAGGGCTAAGGAAGGAACACGGGTGGGTTTTAGTCAGTAAGAGTCTGACACTCCATTCCGCTCCACCCAGAGCGGGAGGGGTCATTTGATGATTTCCCATCCTCAAAAAAAAAAAAAAAGGGTAAAACTGACCATCCTAGGGTTAAACAGTACTACCTATGTAAGTCCTACAAAGGTCAACGATAGACCTAAAGGGCCGCTACTGAGTGCGTCAGCATCTAACAACGAGACAAATGAAGACAATAGCCTCATGATTGAACATGAACTTCAAATGTTAAGGTCGGCATTGTATTCACGCCCATTGATCAGAAGGCCAATCCTCGTAATTTAAAACGTTCAAAATCTAGTCGCAGTCTCATCTCGGCGACAAACAAATGTCAAAAACTTTTCAAAATGTAGGGAAATTAGAGATATTTTTGACAGATAGAGACTGAGAGCAGACTGTGAACGTTTTTAAAATTACGAGAATTGCCTCTCTGATAACTGCCGAGCCTACTATTAATTGTCATTAAAGACTTAACAAAAATAAAGCAATCAGTCACGCAACTAGAAAAAATAATGGTTCAGAGCAATGACCGTGTAATTGTTACCCAATTGGTTCTATGAAATGAGGCCAGAAGAGGTAAAAAAAAATAAAGGGCCAACTTCTTAATTCAAACTAAAAACTCCCTTCAACGGCACTCAAAAGCCCTTCCAAAATAAATACAATATTGTCCTTTAATTTCTTAAATAGCCACAAGACTTAAAATATCCAGCCAGATACAATCTACATTACAGAAGTGAGTCTGTTTTTGACCAGTTTGAAGAGTGCCTATAGTACTTATGCACTTGTACATATTTCCTGCTTTTTCGAGAAGGTTGATTCCCAATAGACCAGCAGTGGACACAAATACGCCATATACTTTTTGTTCATATTCTTAAACCAAATTACGACCAGGGTTACACATACGAAAAGGACAATTAGGTATGTATGATGATCACGACTGACATTTAAAATAGATGGCATTGAGAACTTGCAAAATATAATAATTTTCCTTTATAACTAGCACTGCACTTGTATGTAAATAAGTGATTACTATGAACAGTTTATATAATGGCAAATTTTTCCTGTTTGCTATATAGAGCACTTCCTAGGTGTTGAGTTTGTTCTAGTTTTTCTATTTAAATATTTACACACAGTCATCATAAAACTGATTTAGTCCTTATAACATAGGGTCCAGTTGAAAACCAGCGTCAGGCGTTAGTTGTCTGACATTTATGCTGAACTGGGCCTATTTGGCGCAGCCGTGAGGAACACAATACTGTATAAAGTTTTTTTTTTTTTTGTGTATACAGGCTGATTTTTTAAAGACCAGCCAAATTTAAGGATGTGGTACAGACCATCAAACTGAACAACTTTCTCCATGGGACCAACATCGTAATCGCGAATAAAAATTCAGCCGTCCCATACATTTAGGTCGAGTAGGTATTGAAGTTTTCTATGGGACAGTTGATAAAATTTTCGCGATTACGCCAATTTCGCGGTCTTGGCAACCATTCTTTTAATAACATTGTTCCAGGTAAAAATTGTGTGCATAAAATCACAGGCAAGTGGCCGATGTCATCAAAACTTGTCTAAATTCGTGACATTGGGCAGCCCTTACGGTCCCTTTACCTTTTTATAATTTGTTTCCTCTGCTTCGATCCGTTTCTCGTAAATATTTAATAGTAGTGTTTGCGCAACCCGACCTTCGCTTCGACCGGTTTCAATCAATTATGTTTATGCTGTCAGTTGTAGTACAAGTTGTAAGCATAATATCTATAAGCTGCATAGTAGGAAAGTCATATGATATAACTTTAAGTGGGTGGTAATGTGACACTGAGAAGTTTTTATTCCTTTGAAAGCAAGAACTGCATCGTTTGATTTTTGAATCTGCATTTTCCAGTAGCGACATCTTTTGGTTGCGAATGAAAGCCGTATTTTTAATGATCAAACATTTTAACGTACCGTAGCGTCGAATCAAATATGCTTTATTTAAACTTAAATCGTAATATGTTATGATCTTACAGCATTGGACACAATATCCCAATGTATCCGGTCCAATACTTGTGAGTGATGACAGCAGTGCCCTATCCTTCCCGCGTAAATGGTCGATGCTCAAATGTTTTTTACTGGACTGCCAGTAAAAAAATATATGTGCATCGTGCTCGGGGAAATGGAAGAGAAATAATGTACCTATTACATACTTGTTTCTCATAAATTGTTTAAATCGATAGAAAAATATAAGTAGGTTACTATGTCATTTGAAAAAAAAAATGGGCTCCCAGCCAACCTTTATGCGTGGCTGCAAGTTTTTGGTTAAACGTGTGAGCTATGCTAGTATTTTCGTAATTAAACCGGTTTATTTAGTCAGCTGTGAAGTAAGGTCATTTCAAAGTGTATCTATTGCTTATGAAATTGATACCCCTGTACCTAAAGAGCAATAGATATTCTGTGTAAAATGAACTAAAGAACCGGATTGAGACATTTCTGACTTCATTAGACTAGGCGGCTTCTTTAGTAGCCAATCTTACTAGGGTAGACTTCATTTGAGTCTTATCTTGCCCGATACGGCTAATCACACTGTAGCGGTATCTACAACGCCACATGCGAACAACGCGTCATAATGACGTCACGCAAATCCTGCAGCTCGCAAGCAGAGTTTACCGCGCAATTAGCATAGATACAATTTCCCAACATCAATCGTTGGGCAGCTGCCCGCCAGACACAACACCCGTCTGGTCGGAGGATCCTCCCTTATCTATAGAGTATGAGTGAACTTTACACCGTTCCTCATACCTCTATACTGGTGACCCCGGACATGAACGTCAGCGCAGCCTTCGTGCAAACACTTCAAGCTTTAGCGGCGAGTCACCCAGCCAGCCAGCACCCACGGCTTCAACGGGTATCCTGACCACCTGCATGCAGCGTCCGCGCATACCTGGTCATCACCCTCAGCCTCATCAGCAACCTCGGCACAGCACACTGCACTTTCGGCCGGTCAACAAGCAGAGCACCCTCTCCTGGTCGACGCAGCAGCCAGCCTCAACCCGGCGCTGTAATCCGACGCACTGGAATATAACGCAGCGCCACCCCGACTCACTGGGGACAACTGCGCAACACACCCTCTCCGTCTGGTCGGAAGATCCTCCCTTTTCTATAGAGTATGAGTGAACTTTACACCCTGTTCCTCATACCTCTATAACACTAATATTATAAAGGCGAAAGTTTGTGAGTGTGTGTGTGTGTGTTTGTATGTTTGTTACTTCTCCACGCTCAAACGGCTGGACCAATTTTAATGAAATTTGGCACACATATTGTTTATAACCAGGATTAACACATAGGATACTTTTTATCCCGATATTTCTACAGGATCGAAACTTATGCGGGTGAAACCGCGGGGCGCAGCTATACATATAAAATATGTGAATGTTTGTTACTCAATCACGCAAAAATAGCTGTACGGATTTGGATGAAAGGGATTTGAAGATCCGTGGCAAACTTAATGTCGCGCCATTTTGTTTTTTTTTTTTTTTTTCAAAAGGGCATCCACGCGTTTAACTTAAATTAATTTGCGAGGTCACCTAAAACAGGAGACGTACAGCTTAATATGTCATCGTGTGCACGTTCTCGTGGGATCATTACCGACCTTCACACGGGTGAAGCCGCGGGGAAAACCTAGCAATAAACACTTTACACGAGGTGTACCCAAAACAAAAAGGTGTCTGCCACCGCGCTCGGAATCGTGAAACATAATTTTGTAGGTTATGTGACGTCATTATAATTAGTGCCTCGATAGCGTTAAAATAATTGCTTATCTACATAAGTATATGAAACAGCAAATAATTTAATTATGGCCAAAAAAGGCTTGTTGATACTCGAATAAAAGATATCAAGACCACACAGGAAAAAATGGATTAATTAAATTAAATATTTAACCAAACCATACAAAGTAATCAATGAGCAAACAAAAAAACAACAATTTAATAATTTACGAATAAAATACCGTTATCGTTATCACGCCGCCATATTGTCTACTTTGAACAACGTAAGCAATTATAACAAATGTAAATAAATAAGGACATTTGTTGTAATTGTTGACGCGTGCCGTAGGTACAGTCACGTGGACTCACAATTAATATTCCGTGTTAAAAGTAACATCCCATACACTTTAATAAACTAAATGAGCTTTGATGTACAAAGCGGTTGATGGATGAATTCTGTATGGAACATAGAACAAATACCTTTCAGTAGGTATTTGTTCTATGTTCGATACAGAACGCATCGTAATTTTTGTGCGTGATGTTAGCGATTATAAGAAAACTTTTTTGAGGTTAATAAGTAGATATTAAATTAATTAAAAAACCGCCTTAATGGCTATTTTATACAGCTCACCCAAATGTATGGCCTTCTCACACCCATTGTAACGATAAGCGTTCGGCGCTCTGTGGGCTGTTCCCATAGCATTTTAAGAAGTATATCCGGCCCCCAATTGCGAAACACACTAACAGTAGGAATGACTTTCATTTTGACAGTTCAACATCATTCATTGAGTTATTTACGTTGTTGAGCAGACAATTTTTTCAAATATATGAAGCAATGAATTAGCAATATCATTCAAAATGATTCAGATTGTGATTGATAGTGTGTTAATTAAATAATTACTCAATTAAGGTGCTGTTACAGCGAGCATTGCCTAAACATGAATTATCTTCTTCAGAGTAGCATAATTATTAGGTATATTTTCGACCGAAATCGTTTTATATTTATACTTCCACAGTTATAGGTTCAACGTGATTAAACTGGACGAGTTTTTGTTAGCAACATCTTAAAATATACCTCACTGAAACTTGTTTCGGAATTACCATGTTTATATTTATCATCTAGTAATTCCGGTCCCATGTTCAAAAAAGTTAAAGCTGGTAAAAAATTGAGAGAGATGTTTAGAGATCGAAATAATCTAAGATACAACAGGCTGGCAGCTACATCGGCGCAAAAACTGAACCATATATTCAGCATCATGATTCTAGACAGAATCATGTGCATATTCAGCACACATTTTTTGAAAACCGACGAAAAGTTTCGAAACAATTTCAAAATTCAGGGTCAAGATTGTATGGAACAACAATTTTTTTTTTATAACTTAAAATTTCAACGCAGTGGTGTTCAGAATCATGTACCTACTGAATCCATGGTACTTAACAGATTGCGCGTCGATGTCCCTGCCGCCCTATATAAATCGATAAACTAGTATACTTTGCCAACATTACTATCGATTAAATTATGACACTTCCTCGCAAAAGTAACTAGTTATTACTAGTTCTCATAATCTCATACCACACATACATCGAACAGGGCTTAAAGCAAGGTCAACAGAGAACCGACAGATAAGGCCACTATCGCGATAGTGGCTCAGACTAGTTTTTAGGACCCTGGACCTGAAATTAGATGGTACAGTCACCAAAGGAGATAAGTAATCAGGGTCGTCGGATATAGTTGAAGTTTAGTAAGAAACCGATGGATGTTTTCGAATGAAATTTAATTTGATAAAGTGTTGGTTTTCTATTCATTAAAATATATTTTTTTTACTTCTTACCGTGACATTGAACACATTGATCGTTCTAATGAATTTACGAAATTAACCTAAAAGGTCAGTGTGATGTACTCGTATTTTTATTGGTTCAGAACAGTTCAGAAGAAAGTAGGTAAAGTTCACGTATAAAGTCATAGAGACAAATATAATTTTAAGGTTTTTTTTTCTGTAAAATCAATACCTAGATGTGTGGCTTTCTTGGCTGTTCGTAGATGAATACAAATTAAAGTAAAAAAATTGAAACATGTTTAATATTTCCGCCGTTTATCTACCCAAAAATAAAGGGCGCGTTCTATTTCTGGATCACATGTTAAACAGAAGAAGATTTTGTTAATTCCAGCACCCCGGGTCCATTTTAATAGGTACAGCTACAATGTCAAAATACAAAAGGTTATTAATACTATTGCTATCGATTTAGATACAATCGTTGACGCAACCTAATTCCAAAGATGAAAGAAGGCATGTCAGTATTGCCAACTAACTGACGTAACCATTTTATTTACAGGAAGTGTCACGCCAATAAGTTGCTAATTAATGGCAATTGAGATATTTTGATGTGAATAAAGAACATTTTCAGATAATATTAGAAGTAGAGTTATGCAATAACTCCAATTTCAGCATTTGTAGTAGTGGGATATTTTGGGAGAAATACTTCTTCCTGCTTTCCATTACCATAGGTACCTACCTAATTCTGCGCCAGAACATGAAGATGAATTAATAATTCATTCATTCGGTATTAGTTTTAATTCAATATTGTTAAATAACCAGTTTCAAGCAAATACGAAATTTACTTTTATTTACAAGTTACGTTTATTACAATAAAAAATATATTATGTTGGCGGTTTCTTTAGTGACTAGTAAATACTATTTCCATACAAACTAATTCGCCAAGAGTGTGTTTTGCATTGGTAATTGATAGGTTTATCGATAAACCAGGTAGGTACTTGAACGTTTGATACCCGAATAAAGTTATGTCATACAAAATGAACGATAAGAAAACGTAATTGTGACAAGGACCACTTTTTTTTGGAAAAAAAATACAACGCACTTGCAATGCAAGGAGTTGTATTGTTTTGGGTCATAATTTCTCAAATCCGATAAGATTGAATTTAAATTAATTATTTACGAGAATATCAGTATTGAATCATTCATTATCTGCTACTGGAATCGTAATAGCATAAAGAGTTTAAATTAGAATGCGTAGGGTGAAGTTACCAGTTACTGTCATCCTGACGATCAAACTATCGCATTCATTTTAATATTTTTCTTTTTTCTAGTAACCGCTATTTGCTTAGTAAATATGTTTTCTTATAATGACAATAATATCTATGGATCAAAAGAAACTGTGATGAAACAAATGATTCATTTTAATTAATCACAGACACATAACACTTTACTTCGTGCCTTTATTAACTGGTGCTGACAGTGAAATCTGGTACGCGTGTACCATGTTCAGTACAAACCTTCTCAATTTCCATACTAATCCCGTCTACAACTGTTGTGTGTCGCAAATGTGTGCTCATTGCATTCAGCGTGCGTTTTGTCCTTATAACAAAAGACAAGGGCTTTGATTTATGGTTCGACATGACTTAGACATTGTCATTCAAACCGTGATTTATTTGTACCATACGATGCAGGTAGGTATATTAAATATACATAGTATTGTTGTTGACTTCATTCCGAATATGTAAACATAATCTTTGGATTATGTTACGATGTTTGGGTTAAAATCTTAATAAATCAACGTATTTGTTGGCTGAATGAGAGGTCGAGTCGCGTGCTGGTAGTTTTAAAAAGCCTAAATTATAATAAAATTATGTTGTTATTTGTTTACGAACCAAACGGATGTGTAGACGTCACGGCATTCAAATTAATTTGAAGTCAACAAAGTCACACTTTAACCAAACAAAAGCTTTTATTATTTTGTTATGACTTCAACGTGCTAAGTATAGGCCTCCTCCCTTCTGGGCCATGCTTCCCTGTTCTGTGCGATTTGTAAGATGTTATAATATTTATTATTACCACCACTAACTTATGTTGACTTCAAAAATAAAAGTGACTAAGTGCGTGTAGTAGTAGCAGTACCTACTCAGCATAGTGACAAATGACTAACGTAGAACAATCACACGTGACCAGAAACGTGGTCGATATTGCATGCGCTTGAGCCGCGTATCGTTGCACCCACTTCCGCACTCACAAAGCATTCAATTAGTTTAATATACACTTTTGTATTTGTCAGTAACATGACACTGACATCCCATGCACTTAGTCAACAATAAAAAATAAATTATTCCTATTTGTAGACTTTGCACGCAGTTTAATTTTACTCGTAATTTCAAAGCATTCATTCGTTACGTGAATATACCTCTGCCGCTAATACATCATGATTTTTAAATTACCTACTTTTAGAACTATTTTTGTCCAGCCCAAATTATTTTTTTATTTGTTTACAGTTATTATACAAAATTCAATCTTCTTTCACGGATAAAACATATCTAGCGTTGAGATTTTTATAGTAAAAACACAAAAAAAAAACATGCTTATAAGGGTTTTTACATTTTGGTGAAGTCGCTAATGGACGTCCAAATGACATTAACTCATGCGCTTATGAATTCCATACATTAATACACGAGACTTGCACGTATTTCATCTGACCTGTTGTCAGACTGCATGCTCGTTATCAAAGTGACCTTAAGGCATCAATAATATCTTCGTAACAGATAACACGAGAATTTAATACGGCAGTAAACGCTACATCAAATTGATAAAAAACGTAAAAGCGTGGTAAAAATGTGGCTGGACTCAAAAAAGTCCAGGTTTTTGCTCCCATCTCTGCAGATGACCTCCAAAACCGGTTTTGGGTGAACTCCTTTCACTTGGGTGTTTTCCTCCACATCTTACGAGGAAAAAAGTTATAATAACGGTCTTGTAATATAAAAACTGTCGAGAAAGTTGTGAGACATATAAGATTGATGGATAAGTTAAGGTAATTATGTCACTTCCACTTTACAAAAAGATAAAATTGGTAACTATGCTAGAATTCCATATTTGCCACTGTGATCGATTGATTTTTTGAGTCAAATTGATGGATAATAGTTTAACTGAATTAACTGTTGTGCAGATGAAGTTCACGTTTCGAATATCCACAAATTGAGACGCCATTTTTCCAAATACAAAACGCATATTCTTCCTCCTCATTTATCGATCCCAACAAACATCACAAGTATACGGTAGAAGAAATCGTAAACAGACGGCTGAATTACCAAATGACAAGTATTGATAGCCTGTAATTGATTGTGCCAAGTGGATGAAGCCCGGTAGACAGAAGCAAAATATTGGCGCCCACATCCGACATGCCATAAATAATAACACTCTCAAATCTAAAACCTGCGAGGACACGTGTAGAATAAATTGCTTCTTAATTAAGTGTTTAATTGACAAATTATTTTATTATTAAATTAATTATTATTAAAGCACTTTAATATTGCATTAATTGCAGTGATCTGCATTAAAATGCACTGATCAAGTGCCGAAAGCAGTGCTACTGTGGGCAAAAACATTTTGCGACCTTAACCTGATAGTGGAAACCACGTTAGCATACGAATTGTCTATTTATTTCAGTAGCTGAATTGTGTTAAAAGGTAAGTACCTACATTAAAAGTACTCCTATATACAGTGAAGTTGCTACCTAATTGTTTTTCCTATCCAAGGTTCTGTTGACTGTCTTGTCGGCTTTTTTGGACGTTAAGCCATTCAATATACATTCTGAAGTTCTAACTAAATCCTATCCTCAACTGCCGAATGTTGGTTGTTTTACGAGTATTTTGTCCATAGAATAACTTATTGGAATGTTAATTTCAGTTGGTTATATCGTGGTACAATTTCAAAACGTAAAATCGATTCGTTGCAGTTATTGTGGCCGCGATTTACAAGGCTTTAAGAAGCACATGAACTACTGAAAATGTGAAAATAACAATACTTATATTAGATCCAGATTATATGGAACTAAGAAATAGTCCAGAGCAGCGAAAACTTGAAGTATATTATCTCAGAAATTCATGACTATCTTCTTTTACATTTTTTTAAAATAAAGTCAGAGAAAGAAGAGGGAGAAGAGATTCATGAAATGCCTAGGAATGCTCCTAATCTTTAGGATGAGATTATGTACCTATATTTCTCTTCAGAGCCTCATAATAAGATGACGTGTTAAAATGATCTCAACCTTGATCGCTGAAACATCAGTTTTACGAGCTGCCCGGCTATATCTAATACAACATATGTTTTTCTATTTATAGTCCTTGTATAACAACGAACATGGCACATTGGCGTCGTTAGAACATCTTGAAATAAGTAATGCTAATTTCTTTGAATATTCAATGCGAACTGTTTACAATACATTAAAAATCACATGACATTCAGAAAAGCGTTCTAAAAATATTTGCCTACAATTAAATTTAAAATTCATATTGACTTTTCAAAATATTCAAATGACGTAATCACTGCCTTTCGAAATAATTGTCATTTAAAATAAGATAAAAAAAAACAGCAAAAACACTTCATCAGCAAACTAGAAAACAACGATCCCCATGAAAAAAGGTATAATGATTACGAAAAAACATACCTTTTCTCCTGCCAAAGGGTCCACAAAAGGAGTTTCCTTTTCCAATAATGTTGTCATCGATACATTTTATTAATTTAGCAACGTTCTCCGACTTGTTTTCGGAGATTTCCCCCCATCTTGAAGGCAGATCCTCTTGCATGGATTCAGATTTACCTTTAGTGCCTCTAGATTTCTTCAAAACACTTGTCATAATTTCCGTCACATAACACAGTAAAAAAATTTATTCAAAAGCACAGCACTTTAATTTATTTGTATTTAGTAACACTGAATAAATACGTGTGTAAATACGTTATAGTACGCACATGTAATACGGCGTTTTGTCCGCGAACGCGTTACAACCTCGCCCGAAAGCGGTGCGGCGTGCACTGTGGGCGAATTCTAATCTACGCTACTGAGCTACTCGGCGATTAAGCCGGCCGACAATTGCGACGTACACCTCACGTTGTCCGCAGTCCGTGTTGCTAGCCGAAATAAATAAGATTCTACCATGATACAATTTCGAAAACGGTAGATTTTTTATTTTGGTAGCTGAATTTTAGGATTAATTTTCATAGCAAGAATGAAATACTGGTTTTCTAGTTAGATTCTAATTAGAATAACGAGTTACTTACTGTAGGTAGGTATATGAATTTAAACAAATGTTGATTTATGGCACGATATTTTTAATTTCTTTTCTGAAATACGGAAGTATTTCAAAGCTGAATAGAGAGGAAAGATAAATCTCTCCTTTCGAACGTTAGTTTATTTATTAAGAACATTAATGACTGTCGGATATCCTTTACAAGATAAGGGAACAGAAATATTCAATGCAGTTCCCGAGATAGCTATCTTATAATTGAAGTACAGGTACCGTTAACTTTTTAGCTCGAGGTTTCACGATCAGTAATGTACATACCTACCTCTGCTCTTTAGGTTTGGGTATCTAAAGGGTCTTTTTTATAAGAAGAATTTACTCGACTAGGGTTATCTTATCTTCCGTCCAGATTTGTACGGTCATGTCCGGCTTTTTGGCCCCGCCCGGACTTTTCTACCTGAGGCACAAGTTGAGAGGATGTTTTTAGAAATTATAGAGAGTTCATCATTGAATTCTCTATAATTCTATAAGACTTTAAGATAAAATGTCTAGATTTTTGCAAATGGCTTTTCAATCCGGCTTTTCGTCAGGACTTATGAAATATCTAGTAAGGACCTAAGCAGGTATCTTTATTTGCATATATTACCCCCTCCTATCCCCGACGAACCTTAATCACTGAAAAATAAAAACCTAATAAAAACAGAGTCTATTAATAATATGACATACCATTACCTCAGAGAAAAAACGGCCACTGCTGGACGTAAAACTTCAATAACACGGTTTTGACGGTGCAACTTTTATTGTTGCTTCAACTTATGGTATCCTAAAATCGCATCGCGTAAATCAGGCTTTAAAACTACTTCCATATCGAAATGAACCTTTTTGGCGCAGCCGTGAGGCACACACTATTGTTGTCTGAAACATTGTTTTAATTTTATTAAGTTTGTATTTTGTGTTTTACGAACTGTATCCAAATAAACTTTTTTTCTTTCTTTCTTTGCATACATCGCGTCTACACATGACATGGTTTCTATGAGTGTTAAAATAGCAGATAAACATTGGCGTAGCTAGAGATTTTGTATAGGGGGCAGCCGTCCAGCTGAACTAACCACAGTCATTTAATGAGAGATCATAAATGACGCCTCGTAATAACCAAAAAAATTTCATGTAAAGTACGTTGCCAATTTTTTGAGCTCTAAAGTGGAGCCAAGTCTTCTAAGAATTTAACATTTAAATTCTAAGTAATTCTATAAACCTTACATCGTGGTCAAAACTTCCAAAGGTCCATCCAAAGGTTGTCTTTAAAAGATCGCTCTTAGCGATAAGACCGCCCATTGTGTCACCCTTTGTAAAATGTTAAATATTTATGTTTCTGTAATTTGTATGGTGTACAATAAAGAGTATTCTATCTATCTATCTATCTACTGTCGATTTTTCTAGGGTGGGCAAAGAAGTTTCTAGAGAAGGCATTGATTACCCTTGCCCTCCCTCGCTACGCAAATGCCGATCACTACCTTAGGTTGTTGTGTCTCACGAGTACTATCGCTACGTCTACAGCTGAATTTATGGATGCAGTTTCCTGAAATATTGAAACTTATTTTTTTTCTGTTACCCCAGATAGTCCCACGATTATAGCCCACGATAACACAAACACCTGTAGGCTTCAAGACTACTTGTGTGACTATTGAAATGATTAAAATGATTAAAATAATTGTGGGTACAATCATTTCATCCGCAGCGAAATTAACCTCCTTGAAATATATGTTCTATCGACCCATTGCCGTCTCCTAAAATAAAAAGTAACAAACAGTTACCATAGCAACGCACTTTGTTATTTCGCCATCGCGGAATTTTGTATTTCAGTTTTTGTGTTCAAGTTTTTAGAGTATTTTGACGTTGCATTGTTATAAAAATGATGAAATTACAGATCGCCAACGAACAGGACCGGAAGGAGGCTCAGAACAGAGAGAGGAGAAGGCAATGTGAGCTGGAGAGGAGGTCCAGGATTTTCAATGCTAGGAACAGGAAAATTGGGGTAAGAAACAGTAAAATATTGGGATAAATAAGCTGGGTTCCACTGATGGCAATAGATGTTGGTCTCGAAACAGTCGATGTACGTGAAATTCCAGGGGGTCTACTCCGAAGTAGTATCGGCCGAATGTTCGGCAGTTTCCTGCTACGAAGTTACTATTTGGTTCGGTCCGTTCCTATCCTACACTCTTTCGAATATTGACTATGGTCCCGACCCAACTGAGCCAATCCGAACTTTTTTCCGCATTTTTCAATAATATTCGGTTCGGTCATGTGTCGGTCCGATCCGAACATTCGCACTTTGCACTTTGGAGTAGGCCCCCAGGTTCGATGCCGATGTCAGGCTGGTTTTAGGGTTGGTGGTTAATTTGAGCTAGGGGATAAAGTAACAACACAGTGGGCAATGCGGCAGGTCTAGGAGGAGATGGCAGGCCGAACTCGACCTTTTTCATAATGATTGGCAACAAACAGCAGAAGATGGGCATTATACTTAACAGCAATCCATATTTCGGTGAATACCCGGTATTCCATCATGGTTGACGAGTGTGCCTCTTCAGGCATCGCACACTCATCAACCATGACGTCACATTTCACCTCTTATAAATCAAGAGTTTGGGAATTACCGCAAAGGAATTCAAAAATAACCCTTGTTTTAGTACTAATTGACGAAATATCCCGTAATGTAACTCGCATCCATATCTCGTAGGCATCAATCGGTTTAGACGTTTTCCAACTATGTTGGGGTTTGCTTCTTGTCTAACCGGATGCAGCTAAATACCAGTATTTTACATGGAGTGACTGCCTATCTGACCTCCACAACCCAGTTACTGGGTAACACGATACCCTTTGCTTGTCAGACTTTTGTGCTTCTGACGACCCGTAACGACTGTGAAAGATCTACGAAGGACAGCCGGGACCAACGGCTTAACGTGCTTTCCAAGTCTGCTTCTCGTAGACATATCTACAATCATTTTGCTTGCACCTCTAGATAGAAACCAAAACAAAAAGACCATATTATGCTCTAAAGGTATAAGTAGACCCTTTCAAATGGTGCATAATATCGCCGATACGATACTAGTTTGTCTAAATTCGACTATTTTATCGTGATTACTGATATAGGTAACGTTAGTGGTCGAATCATGAGGTTACAATATCATAGCTTATGTTTTAACAGTCTAACAATTCTTTTTGACGGCACGGTTGGCGCAGTGGTTAAGCGATTGACTGCTGCGCTGCGTGTCGCGGGTTCGATTCCCGCATGGAACAAATATTTGTATGACCTACAAGTAGTTGTTCCGGGTCTGGCTGTTTGTGTATGTGAGTTTAAATGTTTGTAAACGCACCCACGATACAGGAGAAATTCCTAGTGTGGGGCAACGTTTTTTTTTTTAAAGAAAAAAGAATATGCTCAATATATGTTTCCAGGTTGATGTCCCCTTCCTGGAGCGTCAGGTAGCCGAGAAGCGAGCAGAGCGATCTGAGCAGGAGCGAAAGGACCTTGCATTTGCAGCACAGATGATCAAAGACAGCAACCTTGCTGTCGTGCTTGAAGCGAGGGAGAAAGAGGTAAGTATTTATTCCCATGACCAGTTAATATAAAGCTCGAAGAACTTAAAAGGCAGTTAATGAGAAAATTGCTCACAGAATAGTTTGCCGATAATTAGGGCTGAAAAGGAATGCGCTGGATGCAGAAGGTAATTATGACCTGTCGTTGTGGCGATGCTTGGGTACTTCCTTTGTCCAGTAGTACACATCTTTCGGCTGAACGACGATGAATATCTTTTAATGAGTTTATGTCGCTAATAGAACAGGAAGAGGAAAACCAAGGAAAAGATGTAGGTAAGTATGGATTGTGTGAGGAATGATATGGAAGAAAAAGGACTGAATGGTAGGGTGACGTCTAATAGGGGAGAATGGAAAAAAGAACTTGTTGCAGCGACCCCAAGAAACATGAAATAGAGACAGGAAAATGATGATAATGTCGTTTATAGAAAGTCTTTCTAATAGCTTCACCTTTTCTATCACAGGAGCGTCGTCGCATCGGCGTGGAGATCGACTCGTTCCGTCAAAAATTCCAGCGGTTCGAAGACCGGCGGGAGTACGACCTCAACGACCCTGAAGTTCTGAAGAAACAGCTGCCTCCGAGAGCCGGCGATGAGAACCCAGTCGGCATGTCCAGCGCACAGAAGTTAGTCCTTTCAAATATAATTTTACCAGTCTATTTTTCTCCCACTGCAGGGCAAAGGCCTAATTCTCATACAAAGAGGGCACGAGCATTGATCACCACGCGTGCTCATGACTAGTTGGCTATTTCAGACTTATATTAACTACCTACTATCTTTTGTCCGCGTAAAATTTCATTTCCCCCCCCACCCCCTCGCATCGTATCACCTGTCCGCGCTATGCCGCTTTTACTTCATTTTCCTTTAGCTGTTCTTCTTAACTTTATTTTTATTTTTGCTCGGTTCCTAAGTGTCATGGCGTGATGTTAAATCGCCTATAGCCTTCCTTAAGAATTGGGCTACCAAATGCAAAAAGATTTTTTTCAATCCGACCGGTAGTTAGTAATCAGAGATTAGTGCATTCAAACAAACATACTTTTTATTATCAGTATAGAGAAATAATAGATTCATGAGGTTTACACAATAAAGAGTATTATAATCTATTCTATTATTGCCAATCCATTACCTACATATTGCCCGGGCACTCCTAACGCGCAACATAGGTGGTCCACTATGCTATTTTAGATTTATATTCTAAACACACCGTTCACTAGACAAAAAGATTGCTTTTTAGTGCATCCGAATAGGTTTTCCTGTAGTATCCGGAATACTAATACAGAGTGGCAGTTCCATAAAACACGAATCACATGACTGAATTGTGTTTTTCCCTGTAATAAGTTTAATAGTTTTAACATATGTTCTTAAAATAATAATATGTACAAGTATATAATAAAAAAATAAATTTAAAATTTAAAAAACCCCCAACAGCGTAAAACCCTATAAAAAGAAAAAAATACCTTGAAATTATGACCCTACGTAAGTACGTATGAAATTTTTTGATTATATGTTGTCCCGTCGGGGGACCGCTCTCATTATTAACCAAACGTTCTGTTAAAGTTTAAAATAGTAGCGGTCCCCCGACAGGACAATATTTAATCAAAAAATTTCATACGTACTTACGTAGGGTCATAATTTCAAGGTTATATTTTTCATTTTATAGGGTTTTACGTTGTCGGGGGTTTTTAAAATTATTTATTTAATTTTATATTTCATGCTTTTTTTAGGGACTTCTTGTTATTTCATTTCTTTTATTTTCTTGCGTGTTCAGATTCAGGTAATTTGGTATTTAATCAGGTTTTTTGTAATTCGCCATTTTGTGGTAGTGGCCATCTTGGATTTGAAATTTGTCATAGTGTTGTATTCAACTATAAGTGTTAAATTTACCTATGGATATTTTATCTGAAAACAAATGATTTGATTGATTGATAGTATTCTACTAGTCAAGCCCTTTCATTTGATACCCATATTGAAGGAGTTGTGAAAAAATATGTAATCCGCCATTTTGTGGCGGCGGCCATCTTGGAACGATTTTCATCAAACATAGCTAAGAACACTCCCGACAAATTCACCTTTCAAACAAAAAAAAAAAACAAAATTAAAATCGGTTCATCCGTTCGGGAGCTACGATGCCACAGACAGACATACACACACACACACACACACACACACACAGAGAGAGAGAGAGAGAGAGACGTCAAACTTATAATACCCCGTCGTTTTTGCGTCGGGGGTTAGAAAGCAGGGGTAATATAATCAAAGGGCATCAAAAAATTCGTCCGCATCGCTATCAAAAGGAAACGTGCCCAAAAGGCTGGCATCATTGCCACGTTGTATGGCAATGCTGATTCTTTGGCCAAAAAATAGACCAGCCCTCTGGTCACGTGATGAGTCGACCAACCGCTTAGCGAAGTCTCGAAATACTAAGTGTGCACTCGTACCCCATGACCTCAGTGTTTCAACCCCAAACGGCTGGAACATAATATAAGTTCCAAAGAGATTGTAGTATTTGCTCCGTTTGTGGTTTTCCGCAACTGCAGCAGCCGCCCCAGCACAGCCCACCGTGCTTGGAATATTGGATGACGCAAGGGTGTCGACACACGTTGCATCCCACACCAAAGCCCTACCTACCTTGCAAAGCATTAGGGTCATACTTATGTTCTTAAAATAAACGCAGCCACAGTTTCGGCTATAAAATCAACATCAACATGATCGATAAATCAGTTGATCGCCAGTCAGCCCCGGATTTACGGCTAGGCCTACAAGCCCCGGCCTAGGGGTCCAGCCAGCCTAGGAGCTACCTTGACCAGGTAGCTTGCCTGCCTGACAGGACCTTCTTTTCTATTGGCGACTCTGTTCAAGTGCCCAGGGCCCCTCTATTCATGGAGCCCCATATTTCCTGCCAATGTCGTAGCTAGGGGCTATCAGAGGCACGGTGCTACAAATTTCGAGCTCACTTCGCTCGCTCTTGCATCCTAGATTTTCCATTTTCTTCATTCCCAGTATGCCAAAGTGCCTGTGGCCTCCAATAGGTTAAAAACGGCCCTAAAACCATCGTCACTGACTCTCATTCATCAAACTTATTGCGCGATTGCTAGTTAGGTGCAAACCGGAGGGTTCAAGTAAAAAACAAAATTATATGAACATTATAAATAAAGCATAAAAAAATCTAAGTAGTGCAGTTGGGGTAACTTCGGCGCGGGGATAACACCGTACGAATCAAAATATTTTATAATGCGGATAGCATAGCATTGTATTCTACGCTATTTTATTTTGCCCCGAAGACGACGATCACGGCGACGATTTTTTTTTAAATAAAATGGCACAGAATTTGATTCATACCGTCTTATCCCAGCGACGAATTTACCCCAACATACCTTACCTAAAAGAAGCCGCAATCTATGCAGTCATACAACATGTTATAATGTGAACAGATTTGAAGGCGAGGACATGGCGTATGAAGAACGTAAGAAAATAATGGCTGCGCAGAAGAACTCCTGGCTCGAACAGCAGGTGCAGGAGCGACAGGCGGCCCAAGATGAGAGGAAGAAAGCAGAAGCCGCTTACATGGTACTGTATCATCATCATTACAGCCGAAAGACGTCCACTGCTGAACATCCCCCCCCATATTTTGTATTATTATATCATAATTATTTCTACCGGCTAACTGTTTTTACCATCTGGACAAAACCAGGACATAAAAGGCGAACGGAGAAGAAGCCTATGGCACAGAAATGCCTTTTTTTATCGCAAAAAACCGGTTTTACATTCCTAATTTGCGACCGAAACCGCGGGCAAATGCTTGTTTGCAATAAATCACCTTTAAAACTGATGGTTGTTATTCAAAGATGGCGATCAAAGCTCGCGACGAGCGTGCTGGTGAACTGGACAAGTTGGAGCGAGAGTGTCGCTACAGGCTCGGGCAGGCCAACCTCAAATATAATGAAGCGCTGGTAAGTCTTTACAGGGTATTGCAGTATACTCCCAAAAGAGGAAGTAGTTCATAACTATTCATCAGTATATTCAAGTAAGGTCTTTTCTGCAAGTATCGCTGTGTTTGTGTAGTACAGGTTCAGGCACGCTGTTAAACTGCCCCACAAACAGTAATACTTCCTGAATGGTTTTGCATCACAAGCCCCTTTCCAGGGATTGAGTCCTTGACATTTGAAAATAAATGTTTTACTATTTATTCATTCGTAACTAGGCCGCTGAGAAGAAGCAACTGGAACAAATTCTCAAAGACCAGGAGGAAGCTGACAACACAGCAGAGATGTTCAACAACCTGACGTCAGACATGCTCACTGAGAACCCTGACGTCGCCAAGAGCGCGCTCGGGAAAAACAGGTCTGTAGCTTATTAAGGTTTCTATGTCAGAATCTCATATATGTTAGATCGTCGATTAATAATTGATGAAATTTAAAGACCATAAGAGATTATGGGAGCGAAGTGAACTTGCCCCGAAAAATCTGTGCCATAGTTTGGGTGACGTAAGTTTGCACGATCTTCGATTGTCAATTCTAGTCAACTATCTCTCTCCTTCAACATTATTATTAGATGTTCTTTGCTCTTGTTTTATGATTATTTTTTATGTTATGTATAATACTTACATTATATATTTTATATAAATGTATTTATTGTATATAAATGGTCTGAATGGTGTCTCGCCTTCGCCCTTAATCGACCCAAAAGTTGCCTTTAAAAGATCGCTTTAAGCGAAAAGACCGCCCATTATGTCACACAATCAAGTATTTTCTAACTGAACAGACAGCTGTGCTGCTGGGAAGTTTGTTGCGCAACTTCTTCTCCCCTGCACTAAGAAGGAAGGGCGCGCGTTTTGGGGGACTGTCTTTAGTAATTTTGACGTTCGAAAAGTGATGCTTTTCACCCTAGTTTCAAGAAATGACTTTTAATTTTGACACTATCTGAAATTTCTGCATTTATAATAAATAATACTAACATATTAGTCCCACTGCAGGGCAAAGGCCTCTTCTCATACAGAGAAGGCACGAGTATTGATTACCATGCTTGCTATAGACGGGTTGGCGTTTTCAGACTTATACAGGGTGGCAGGGACATCGACGCGCAAACTGTAACCATGGATTCAGCACATGAGTTTAGACCCCATAGTCAGTTATCAAAAAAAAAAAATTCTGTTTCATAGAAAAGTGCAATACCTACGCGGTCAAAATGTATGGAACAGCATTTTTTTTTTAATAACCGGCGAAAAATTTCGACACTATCGGGTCTAAACTCATGTGCTGAATCCATGGTTAAGGTATGCGTGTCGATGTCCCTGCCCCCCTGTATTAAATAAGTCCTGGTTTCCTCACGATTTTTTTCCTACAGCGATATCAGTAATGTCCAAATAAACTCAGAACATATGATTTAAAAAAGTCACATTGGCATTTGCTGCTTGCTTGCAAATCAAACCTCGCACGATTTTTATATTTTTACCTGATTTTTTATAGTCTACATAATAAAGAGTGGGTATTCTATCTATATTAAGATTTTATTTGTTTCAAATTGACGTTATTTCAAGTTAAACAAATATCAACTTTATTTTAATGGAAATTAAGTTGATTTCAGAGTGACTAGCACTATAAAAATGTTTGAAGTTGTAGCGTAAACTGAACTTTATGTGTAGGAATTAAAGTTATTTTTCCATAAACTCATATTTGTTTATATTTTTGGCGAAAATGTCGCGAATGCAGATTAGTTTTGTTAAGTCTCGTCCACACTAACATATATTATTTTGGTGTATCTGATCTCCGACGCGTGGCACCACTTTGTATCATTGTCGCTAGTTTGGAGGCAGAACACACACGATCATATGATTACTCTTGATTGAATTGATTTCTCGTTTAAAATTCCAGAGCGATCGGCTACATGTATAAGGGTATGAACCAAGAAGAGCTGAAGAAGTTTTACGCTGCGCAGAAGGAACAAATGGCTGCCGCTAAGGTATCTCCATTGATCAACAAAAACTTAAGTTGCTTAGATAGTAATTTCTATTCCTCCTGAATTTCCCCACAAACTGGGCGATTGTAATGAGATTATTCACTTTCCAGCATCAGTCCTAAGCTTAGTATCCCACAGTAAAGGCAGGTCATCGTCCATAGCATTGTCAAACACTCCTTTATTAGACTCGACGAACAACCTCTTTGCTAGATGTTCCTTGAGAGTTTTAAAACCTTTTTTCAGGCGAAACGCGATGCTTTGGACAAGATGGAAGCTGAATGGCAGGCCTTAGCCAAGTCCATCCAGCGTGAGGTAGCGCGACAGGACATCGCTGACAATAGGAAGAGAAGGTAAGTACAGGCTAGTCCTTTAGATCTTCGTCAGTTTTACAAATTCTTTCCTTTATCAAAGAGCTTCCTTAAAGGAGACTAGTACGAAGGTATTCACAGCAGACATTTAAAGACTTCGTGCTTAGCTCAGCAATTTGCATCCAACGACTATGCGAGACTTCATTAAATCCAGGGTGGCAGAGACATCGACGCGCCACCTGTTACTATGGATTCAGTACATGATTCCGAACCCCTTCCGAAGCCCCTGCGTGGAAATTTTTCGTCGGTTATTATTAATAATAATTATTATTAGTTTCTTCTTAGCGTGTCAATAGCAATCTAAATGGACTCTGCCCAGAATAGGCTATTTTCCTAAAAAAATCTAATTAGTCCGTCAGTTAGATTATCAAAAAATATTGAATCCGTATTTTTTCTTTTGTCAATTATATAAAAAATGATGAAGATATCGCCCGTTAAAGTTCCGCGTGACGTCACTTGCTTGCGACACCTTTGCAAGCAAGTGACGTCACGACCCCCCACTCCCAAATTTTGACGCGCTTTACCTTTGTCATTTTTTGTTTGATTGACAAACGAAAAAATACGTTCCCATTATTTTTCGATAATCTAACTGACGGACTAAATATAAATATTATTTTTTTACCCAGGCAAATACATGGGGTATTTGCCTGGGTAAAAAAATAATATTTCGGCCACTTGTTTGTCGGTTATTAAAAAACAAATTGCTGTTGCTGTTCCATAAATTTTGACCACGTTGCACTTTTCTATGAAACAGCAGATTTTTTTTTTGTAACCGATTACTTATTTCTATTTCTACGCTAGGGGGGTCTAGAATCATGTGCTGAATTCATGTTTACAGTTTGCGCGTCGATGTCCCTGCCACCCCATTATTGTCCATCTGCAGAGCTATAGCTTTCTCTCATACATAGAAGAAATGAGCCTTTTGATCACAACACTTGCTTGGGTGTTCCAAGACTTAAACAAAACTATTTCTTGTCTACAGAGAGATCGCCCGCCAACTGATGGACGAAAACCAACTCATGGCCTTACAGCAGAAGGAGAAAGAGAAATACTTCAGGGAGGTGGTGTACAACAACACACCTACCGACGACTACTATTCGCAGTTCAACACTACCACCAGATAAACTGGGGTACAGGTGCACCCCACCAGATTGTGTTCAGGAAATTAGTGGATTAGATTTGCTTGGATAAATCTTTTGCTATTTCAGGCTATATTAACGTTTGTCTTAACCCTCTACATTGTAATTGTAATTGTAAACATTGTGTCATACATAAATTGAGGCAGCCCTAGTAAGTTACAAAAGTACTTGTGTCGGAGCTGTCTCGCTCTTCCCTTAGGTGGAAACTTAACCATATGAGGCGTAAAAGGTTTTTAAAAAAAAGTATTAGATCCTACTGTGGCCCATCTGACCCTAAATGTAGGTGTTTTCTACTACAAGCCGTGTGCCCGAAGGAGTTTCCCATCGGCACAAGGACTTTACCATCGGCACAAGGACTTACTTCCATACAAACCTTTCATCTCCTATTTAACCTCATTTAAGGATGAATATTCTGAAATTCTTCCTTACTGCTCACCTTCGTTTCCTATGTAAGGAACTCTGATACAAAATTTCATAGACCTCGACCGCGCTGTTTATGCTGAGCGTTGTCTATCAGAGAATTTAAGGTTTTTTTTTTTTAAGTAGATTAATTATCGTTTCCGTGTCTAATCACAACCATTCGATACGCTTCCGTGCCGAATCAAATATCAAGTGTTATCTAAGAAGTCCTCTAAACGCTGTTCACAAATCTGAAACCCGAAAATGTTTAGTTTAAACCAAATAGACGGCCGCTAGTCTTCCGACAGCTAACTGCTGTCGGTTATTATAGGCAAATCAGGTAACCGAAAAAGTGTAATATTCGGCCTGGAAGCCAGTCGAATGGTTGTGAATAGCTATGCTGATTGGAGTTGAAAATGTACCACAGTACTATAGGTTCCTATAGACAATGAAATATTTTTCCAGTTATGTACTTTTTTTTTAATATACGTAGACATAATGTATGAAGCACGTTTTTACTAAATATACATTAAAAGGACACTAAAATATTTTTAATGCACGGTTTAAAAAAATGTGCACAATGTTGTTATTATTATAGAAGCGTCTCTTCACATTGCTTTGCAAAAATGCTGTTTATTTATTTATTTCTAGGTATGTTATTATTATTCAATAAAGACGTTTTCTCATAATTTATTGTTTGATTTCTCATTAGTGTTATATTTTTGGAATCGTCCCCTCAAACCTTAATGTTAATATTATTAAAATTCTCAACAAATATAACGATTTTTTTTTTCATGAAATCATATTAAAATAGCGGATTTTAAGCGTCCACAAGTCTCATTGACATTGATAAGTCTTATTGGCGTTTAAAATCCGTTATTTTGATTTTTTAAACTTAATAAATCATTTGTATGCACCTCATGTATTAAAAATACATCCAGCTGTTAGGTTGCCTCGAGGGTATGAAGAATCCCACATCCAAACGTACATAATATACCCATGAAAAACATACCCTGTCTTTGTTGTCGCGCCGTCGGGTGATAAGCAGCAATCGAGGAATATATTATTGGTTATTCCGTTTATATACCCCAAAAAACCCATAGATACGCGGAAATGGATGTCCGAGAATCCACCACAATTATAGGCTTAAGGCGATTCCTCATTTTACCTTAGGGTGGATTTTTAGGGTGGATAAACGGAATAACCATTTATTATAACTACATTGTAATGTACACTGGAGAAAATAGAAACATCGATTGAAGGAAAAATATTATTTATTTGGAAAAATAATCTCCACGCAACAACCATGAATATAAAATATTTTGATCACATTATAATAATACTGATAAGTACATACTAAAAGAATAAAATCTAATTAGTAATTTCACTAGAAATCGCAAATTTAATTTGCTTAAATAATAATTGGCACGTCGTAGTGAGCTCCAACTGAGGTGGGACTTTATACCCTGTCCATTAGGTAAACCATTTTTTGACAGATTGAACTAGTGATTGCAGCAACACGCAGTACATTGATTGCTACACGTACGATATTGTAATGTCTGTAGGAAGCCATAAATAAGATAAGGCAGTTTATATATTTATTTTATACCTATGCAATTTAAAGTTAACTTTTACGTAATTTGGAATATGTACGTTCTAAGACAGCTGTCAAAAAACGGTTAACCTAATGGACAGCGTGTAAACATACTTTCCACCTTATAGAATTTAATTCCAAATATTCTCTTTATCTAATAAAATAAAATACTATAATAAAATTATGGAATCAAATATCCTTAGGCTCTTGTTAAAAAATATCTCAATTTGAAATGTTTGCTCGACAAGTATGGGAAATCGACGCGCAACTTCTTCTTCAACCAAGGATTCAAGTACATGATTCTGAAGCTTGCGTTGAAATTTTTCGTTAGTTATTAAAATAAAATAACTGCTGTTCCATACATTATGACCGCGTAGGTATTGCACTTTTGTAGGAAACCGCAGATTTTCTTTTTTTTTTAACCGACCAAGAATTTCAACGTAGGAATTTCCAAAATCATGTACTAAATCCATGGTAACAGGTTGAGCGTCGATGTCCCTAACTTCAAAAGGTATAAGTTCAAAATCGAATATTTTATTAGAAACATTATCTACAGTTATCATCAAAGGTCATCTATATTTTTTTAATACATTTATAGGATATTAGACTTCAGAACAATTACTGACTTCTAATAATTTCATAATCACGAAAAATTTACCAAGTTTAGCTGTTACTAATACTAGGTACTACACTTGTTACAAAAACACCTACCTTAGAGGCATCGGAGTAGTAAATAATTTAATTAAAATTTATATAAGTACAGGGTCAAATTAAATTAGCTAGCGAAACTCTGTAGACGTGATTGGTTTGATATTTCAAGTGAATACACTAAGTGCGGCCGATCTTCTTCTTAGCGAGCCGATAGCAATCTAAATTCCTGTAACGTGCAGCTGACAGGACAACGTAGGACACGATATTAATTATCCTATCGTTTGTGGAACGGCACGGTCGATGACTCAACAAAACATATTTTTTGTGGAGTTTAGATCTCGATACTTACTCCTCACGTCTGCGGAGTTTCGCTAGCTAATTTAATTTAACCTTTTATATTTTCAGATAGTCAATACCACGTCATGGTTCTTAGTTAAGCGGGGCAATTGCGTAACATACTATCAGTAGCAATGGCTTTCATTTTGACAGTTCAATAACATTAATTGACAGTTCAATAACATTAATTGCGTTATTTACGTTGTTGAGTAGACAAATTAATTTTTCGAACATACATAATATAAAGCAACGGATTAGCAACATCCTTCAAAATGATTCAGGTTGTGATTGATAGTGTGTTATGCAATTAGGGAGCTGATAGGTGAATGTTTGTGCTATATTACTCGCCCGCACATGTTTTCCCCTTAATCATCCATTTCGCCAGAAATTAGTCCCTTGCGATGTAAGTTCATAATAGAGTCCGCGATGATCCGTGCTGTTTTCCTTAGGTACCCTCCGCTAGTAAGCATTACGATAGGAATGTTCTTCTGTTTGCATATTTCGAATACGAACTCGTCTCTCTTCACTATGCCCTGAAAAAGTATTCAAATGATTAAAAATAATTTTAAAAACATTCACTAAATCCCCTGTTGCTAAATAGAGCGTTCGCAGATTTTTTGCAGAAGCTAAATGAAACAGTAGGGATCAAAAAACGAATGTATTTTATGAATAAGCAATACACTCGAATCTAGTCTCAATACTCTGTCCTTAAACTCAAAAACCGTGCAAGTCCAGTCTACCTTGGGAGGGATTCTTCAAGTAGATAGTCCCCTTATCCTGACTCGTGGTGTTTTTTCAATGGAAATATGTGGGCCGATCCCGGCGGCACTGCAATGCCGGGCCGACCCGCGACGGGAGTGGAGCGAGCCCCGAACATCCCGTCAGCTTACAAAAATCAGTTTAATATACTGGTCCCTCAGTGAGGGAACTTTCAGATATTAAGCTGAAAAGAACAGATACTACACTTTGATCTTAGCCAAAAGGCCGAGAAGCGATATTGTAGTTCTGAAAATCCGGGGTGGTCGTTCAATCGCGGAGAATCTTGACACCGCGATTCAGAAATGAGCGTCAAATGCACAACGCCATCTATCGAGCTCAGGTGTAAACTTAAATGGGAAAATCGGACGAAAGTATACTAAAATGAGACGAAACAGCATTTAATTAACACTTTCATAATGAAGTTTATTTAAATACTTAAGCTTTATTTTTTTGTATACGAGCTCAACTTTTACTAATGAGACACAATTACTTTTTCTATTATTACCGATCTTAATAAGGCTTCCTATCAGACGAAATAAGTCTGATAGGAAGCCTTATTAAGTCCATTAGGATAACCGTTTTTTGACAGCTGTCTTAGAACGTAACTATTCCAAATTACGTAAAAGTTAACTTTAAAATGCGTAATAAAATAAGTATATAAACCTTATCTTACTTATCTTGTTATACGGCTTCATACAGACATTATAATACCGTACGAGTATCAATCAATGTATTGTGAGTTGCTGAAAGCACTAGTTCCATTTGTCAAAAAACGGTTTACCTAATGGACAGGGTATATTTTATAATATACTAATAATTGCCAATATCTACTACAATGGAAGAACTTACAAATTCGCTGATCCTCAAGTGCCCCAGTGGATCGCTGTCCAGTATGTCAGTCCCGGCGTTATATACTAAAATGTCTGGCTTGAACTCCTTCAAGGCTTCTTTAAGATTCCTGAAACAGTAACTTGATATTATCAAAGAACCTGTAACTAGGGCCAACAAGACAGAAGCTCCGTTTTTTTTTTGTTGGTATATTGGCTTACGTATATTGGTGTAGCTAGCTGACATCTTAACTAGTATTGTAAAGAGAAAAGATTAGATTTTTTTTAACCGATTTCATAATAGGAGGTTCTGTATTCGACCCGTATGTCTGTTTGTATGTCCGCGATTTTTGTATGTTACGTTTTTACGCTAAAACGACTGAACAGATTCTGATGAAACTTGGCACATGGGATGGGTCCCATGACCTGGATTACGACATAGACGTTTTATCCCGACATTTCCATGGGATCGAGACTTATGCGGGTGAAACCGCGGAGCGCAGCTAGTGGCAAATAATTTAATTTAAAGTTTGTGTATTATTAATGTTAATTACTTTGCGTACTATTGTATAGAATCAAGTTCTTCTAACTGAACAGCTAAATAATGTATATGCTGCAGGTGTCATATACATTATTTAGTTGCTGTAATGGAATAATATAAAATTGTCTCCAGCAAGAATGTGAAATCCTGACTACCTACCTGAAGGCCAATTCTCGTAATTTAAAACGTTCAAAATCTAGTCGCAGTCTCATCTCAGCGACAAAGAAATTTCAAAAACTTGTCAAAATGTAGGAAAATTAGAAGTATTTTTTTACAGATTGAGACTGAGATCAGCTTGTGAACGTTCTTAAAATTACGAGAATTACCCTCTGGTAACCTGACTTTGGTTAGTGGTTTGAAAAAACACTTAGTTTAGACACCAGTCTCCTACAAAACTATTTAAATAAAAATGAAATACTGTTTGTTGGTAAGCGCATCACTTGAAAACAGTTGGACCGATTTGGTTAAATCTGGTATGGATTTCTGATGGGATTTGTTATGAATTAGGCATTGAAATTTCTATCCATGTACTTTGTCGTGCGTTAGAAACCAGAAACCACGTTGTGTAATTTATCTCATCACCACTGCTCTCAAAAACGGTGAAGGAAAACATCGTGAGGAAACCGGCATGTCATAGAACCAAAAATTCAAGACATGTGACATCGTGTGTGAGATTTTGCGTGCCCTGAGGGGAAAAGTTGGTAATACTCACTGTCTCAACTTGAGCATGTACTCCATATCTTCAACTTTGTGGCCCAATTCCACTTTCTTCCTGATGGCTCGCTTCGCTTGCTTGTCGTTAGGGTATATGTACTTGTTGTACATGTCCATTATGTACACCTCCGGGACACCTAAGAAGTCGCGTTCGTAGCCGTTACCCTTAAAAAAAAAAATAACTATAGTTAAATAAAAATTTTGGGATAATTTTCAAGTTATGGAACAACAAACAGATTATAACTGGTTATACTTCACAAAGTTATTCCATTGCAACCAAAAACTTATTAGGACCTTTTTGTTACAAATGGTCCCTCAAAAATCAACTTAAAATACATTTCCTTAAAGTAGATAATTGATTAAGTGGCGATGGAATGTAAATAAAAAGGCAGCAGACAAAGATGAATGGAAAAGTATGGGGGAGTTCTTTGCGCAGCAGTCGGACAGTATTGGTTAAAAAGAATGGAAAAAAAAAGGTATTATTACCTGATGTGCATCCAAATCCACAATCATAGCATTCTCTATAAGATGATGTATAACGAGGAATCGTATGAGCATGGTGATGTCTGCGTAGGGACAGAACCCTCCGCCCTTGTCGCTGCTGCAGTGGTGGAAGCCGCCGCCCACGTTGATGGCCCAGCCGCGGTCTAGAGCCAACTTACCTGCGAGAACTGAACCACCCGTTTGTAGCCTGAAATCAAGAATTTATCTACTTAATAAAAATCCTAAATGCATTTGTTCATTTACTGACAGAAGACAACGCTCAGCCCAAACTGCTAAATCTAGAAGAATGAAATTTTTCACAAGAGTTCATTTTTAGCCTTCCTTCTTCCTTCCTTCCCCAGGGTTCAAAGTATCCCCGTACCAAATTTCATCAAAATCGGTCCAGCCGTTTCGGAGATTAGCCGGAACAAACAGACAGAAAGACTGACAAAAAATTTAAGAATCTTTTATTTTTGTAATAAGTACCTACCATATATACTTTCATATGCATTTAGTAAAAAGCCTTTTGACATTACAAGCAGACACTTAAATTTTATTTATTTGTATACAATGTGTAACTGAATTAATGCACATTATGAAAGTAGTTTGTTCAGAATCGTTTACAGAATCGATTTTTGTCATTTTTGATATGGGTAATTTTTTTCCCAAAAATAATTCAGACTACGTAAATTACAGTCACAATCCCACTGAACAATAAAAACAACCCAAAACGCACGAAGTACCACCACGCTAGACCCTTATATGTATGCGACTATGTGAGTGCGTAGATTTTTAATATGACCACATTTTTCTCCCAATCAGTATAACTAATTTAATCAATAAGCAATGTTTTATACATAATAGTAAATATTCAATGCATGTATTATGATTAAAACATAATATTCTAATTGGGGTGTTGGTGGTGTGTGTTAATTCCCGGACATGTTGTATATGTCGATGGATGGAATGTGTGAATGATGATATGGTTAGAAAGAGGGTGACTACCGAAATGACGACTAATAGAGAAGTATAGAAGAAAAAATCATGTTTCGCCAACCACAAATAAATTCGGATACTTAAGTGCAGGAGAATGATCAGATGTATAGATTAAAATAATCATTGCCTGTACCTCATTGGCTTCAAGTATGCATACTGGACCAGCATGTTTGGGACCAAGGCCAGCACCGGGACTTCTGCTATCACAGCTACTTTGGTACTCCACTGAAAAGATAATATTAACATCATTATCACTCTCGATCGCTCTTAGCGATAAGACCGCCCATTGTGTCATCCTTTGTAAAATATCTATATTTTTTTATTTTATTCTTTTAGAGAAACTTACAGCTAATACATACAGTGAGTGAGTGAGTTATGTCTGTAATGTATATAGTGTACATAATAAAGTTAATGCCGCTCAGGGAAGCTCCTGGCAGGGCTGAATGCCCAGGATGGTTCAGTATGCAAATTTAAGCTTTCACTTTAAATCCTTTATTAATGCACTTCGTACGCACCTAATATAATGTAAGTACAGGAACTATTCAGTAATCTGTGGTACAGGTACATTAACAATATTGTCAATTTTTTATATTCTAAGTGACTTACTTTTAAAGATTTCAGATATTTTTTGGTGTGAACAACTAGTAGATCACTCTTTTGGGCTTCAACGGGTCTGACTAAATTTTCATCTGTTATGAATTCTGCATCTTTCAGGTACTGTGGAATGTGAGACAATTGCTTTTATAGGTGAAAATTTATTTATTTTAAAACCCCTAAACTATCATCACAGGATTACCTAATACAATAGTGTAGTTATAGTTATAATAGCTTACAATTAGACTTACAACTATATATTATTACATTATTATATTATTGCCAAGAGTAATTTTACAAAATGCGGCCCGTGTGAATTCACTCAGAGAAACAACTTTATTCTTTAATTTATTCATTGAATACACAATAAATCAACTACGCAGCTTCCCTTCAATATCCATAGATATTTTATCACAGCAATTAAAAAATATAATGGTAACCAGACGTACCCGTATTATGTTGCCCCATTTCTTAGAATCGAATATATGAAATTTTTCCAAACCCAGGAACGACACATTATAGTTATCGTCATACACCAGAGGCCACTGTTCGTCACTAATTTCGAAATATAAGCTGAAATCATTAAAAAATTGCTATCGATACAACACGACAGACCTTGACTATTTATTAAATTGATTGGTGATGAAACGGTAAAACCTTGCCAATGTTATCAAAGTATAAACTCTTAACACAAACCTTGTCATGATGAACAGAATATTTTAATTTAATTCAAAACCAAACTTCTAAAAACATTACATTTTTGCTACAAATTTTCGTCCGACACTCCGCGAAACGCAATTTTCTATTTCGATTTTCGCGGACGTCAATTTGACAGTGCCGGGCACTGCCAAAAACAAATTGATACATGTCGTTCAGAAACAACGGTATGTTAAATGAAAAATGAAGATAACGCCAATAAGACTTCTTATTTTAAGTTTAGGGCTGTTTAGTGGCACTAAAAAGAACAAAATGAACCATTTTTATTTTGTTGTACTTTCTCTCTAAGCACTTTTTTCGGAACGTAGTAGTCCTGTCGCCTAGCAACCAATGATGACGTTTCCGGGGCGCGAAATGTAAACAAAACGTGGACCCAAAAGTAGAAAGTTATCAGATTATTAAGTTTTTATATAATTTATAATATCGTTATTGTGAAAAAGTGATATTACTCTATATGTTCATATTGCTCTGATTGCTTAGGAGTCGCACTTGACTTAAAATATAATATGGAAAATACTACTTTAGAAGCACTTCAATCTGAAGTCGATTTTTACAGGGTAAGAAATAATTATGAAAATTATTCTTCTCGAGAACACAATCATTGTTCACTTTACGATACAGTTATTTCTTTCTAAAAAAACATTCACATCTGTAGGTAGGTATACATACTTACCAAAGCAACAAGTCGCAGTTTGCACATTGCACGTTTTCCACAGCAACGCGATGCCACGCCTTTACTTATTTAAAACTACTTGGTTACCACTAGAGAGTAATAATCCCTTAAATTCACAGCAAAACCAAACGGTAGTGGAAGAAGAAATAAAATCGTTGATCTCTGACAATCAGAAGCTGTCCCAACAAGTGGGGATGCTGCTCAAAGAGAAGCTTGATGCTGCCAGAGCCAACAGCCATAACCAGGACAACAGCAAGGAGTTGGAGGAGCTGAAAAAACAAGTCTCTATGATTGCTAAGGTTTTTTGTTGAATAATTCAATATTGAAAGTGTCTGAAGTCTTGTAAAATTAATTTTTTTCTTGATTCGCCTGGTCTACCCGAAGTCCGCAAATTCGGAGCAGCTTTTATTGCAGCGTGCAGTGGCGCGTATTATTGAAGTGCCTATATGATGTAGGTACCGCTGCACACTGGTAGAAACGCCCCTCCGAATTTACGACGGAAGAGTTAAGGGCAGAGGTGACCATACTACACCCAAATTTCGCCATTTTTGAAGCCATGCGACTTAAACAATAAGGGGGCAGTTAAATTGGGTGTATAGGTACTATCGCTAAAAACGATATCTGACCATTTTGAAAACAAAATCCCGTGCACATGATGACCACAGCTGCGTCCGTAAGTAAAACAAAAGGGGATCCTTTTTAGGTCGACTAATAATATGCGCTGCAAGCAGGAATAGTACTTACGGTGGTCAGATATAGATTTTGACGATAGTGCCTACACCCCTGCTTTACATTTGGCCAGATATGTTGAAGTCCCATGTAATAAGCGGCGAGTCTATTGCCATCAACCGGGCACAAACCCATACTCCGGGCTGCTACTGAGGAATTCTTGATAAAATAACCCAATAACACATTTCCCGACCTGGGAATCGAGCCCAGGACCTCAGACTAAGCTGACCAAGCAACTCTTCTGCCACGCATCTTACTTATACCGTTCATTATAAATAATAATAATAATTTTATTCAAAAAATTATAAGGCATGAAAATTAGTACAGTTTTGCTTAAATGTAAATTATATTCCTAAGACTTAGATACGTGGCTGAACTAGGTAATTATCCTGTGTTTTAGGCGAAAAGAGCTAAAATAGTCTTTAAAAATTAAAAAATAATCAAAAGTTGACAATGGAAAAATAATTATATTTGGAGTAGCATAACTCCTAGTTTCTAAATTTGATAAATATTTGTATACCTATATATATTTACTCTAACACAGTAAATTCTCTGTTTCTTCGTTAGCCATACTTTGAAAAGCCTCCTTGAGGATTCTTTTACAATTTGTATAGTTCAGAGAATAAATGTTTGCTTTCGAGTTTAGTCTATTATATAGGAGAGGTCCGAGGTACAGGTAAAATTTGGCTATAAAAGCATGTTTTGTAGAATTTTGTGGACAAACTATATCTTTCCGTCTTTTATTAGTATATCTAGTGCTGTAGAGCTTTGTGTTGTTTTAATACAATGCCCATAATAAATAGCTGTAATATCTATCTATTGATGCTCTTGGAGTACGTACTTACCTACCATCTGCATCCATTCCACTAAAACTGCCTTCATCGTATCTCCGTCTGCTGCACATGAAAATTTAAGGCCCTTGGCTCTTTCATCCTTTGCCTGATATGGCCAGATTATTTGCGGTCTAAGAAACTACCTATGACCTGGGTTTTTTTAACAGGTTTTTTTCAGTGGCAGCCCGGAGTCTGGTTTTGTGTCCGGTTGATGGCCATAGGCTCTTACATAGGACTTAAACATAACTGGCGAAATGTGGACGTACTAGGTACTCCTCTGCCCAACTCTTCGGGGATTACAGCCGTGATGTTATGTGTGTAAAACTACCTTTCCGTTTTTCAACTACATATTTGTTGAATAGTGTTTGTTAAAAAGTTTTCCTCTAACCTTTGTACCTAATTTTAATTTTAGGAAAGAGACTCGCTCCATGTATTGTGGCAAACATCGCAAAAAACCATAGATGCACTCGAAACTGAACTGAAGACTTATCAGAGTTACGACAATAGAGGGAAGCAGGTACTTATAACCCTTTTTTTTTTTTTTTCAGGATGGGAAATCATCAAATTACCCCTCCCGCTCTGGGTGGAGCAGAAGGGAGTGTCAGACTCTTACTGACTAAAACCCACCCGTGTTCCTTCCTTAGCCCTTTATGTACCAGGGCAGCGGTAACCCTTTCGGACAATCCCGCTACCCCGGCAGGCTTCGGCCCTGTCGGGCCCCGTCAACTACGCTGACATCTCTTTGAGGCGCGCGTGGAACACATACGCGCCGTCCGGCACGGGCCTGGTCCTGATCGGACGGAGAGCTACCCATTGCTCTCCGCCCGCAGGCCCGCGCCTACGGTGACCGGGAGTCGTCACGCGGCTCCCGACGCCCGGAGCGTCTCCCTCGGCGGCTGAGGCGTGAGGATCTCTCCCTCACCCATCCCGCCACCTCCTTCGCTAGCATGACTGCTTCGCAGAAGGAGGTGACCGCCTCCCACTTCCTCTCGCCCCGGACCATGGCTTGAACGGACGCGAGAGGTCGCCGCCGCTGCCAATCGCCTCTACGAGGACACCGCGGTGCTCTGCCGAAGCGGGGCAGACCTCCACCGTATGCTCCACCGTGTTCTCTGGGCGATCCCCGCAGTGGTGACACCCGGGCGTCTCTTCCCGCCTGATAATGTGCAGGAACCTCCCGAAACATCCGTGTCCGGAGAGGACCTGCGTCAGGCGGTAGGTGAGAACGCCGTGACGCCTCTCTAGCCACTCCTCAAAGAGGGGTCTTACCGCCGCTATCGTGGCGTGCCCTGCGCTGGGTTGCGATAGTCGCGCCTTCCATTCCGCCATGAGATCGCGCCGGAGGTCCGTCCGCTCCGCCGCGATTTGCCGCGGGTGCAGTTTCCCCCCGACGTAGTGCCTCCGCGCGCCAGTCATACAGGCGCGCGAGGACTATCGCCTCCAGATCCCATGGCGGCAGTCCGGCAAGGAGGCTTGCCGCCTTGCCCGAGATCGTGCGGTATCCCCGGATTAGCCTTACGGCTACCACCTTTTGGGGCGCGTTCAGATAGTGTGCGGCTCGCAGCCGCAGTGAACGCGCCCACACCGGGGCCCCATAAAGGGCCATGGACCGCACGACGTACTTATAACCCTTACACCATAATAAAAGGCAAAGATAGGGTCTTTCAACATACTAACGCAGGCTATTAACCGCCCTGCCGGGGTAGCGGGATCGTCCGAAAGGGTTACCGCTGCCCTGGTACATAAAGGGCTAAGGAAGGAACACGGGTGGGTTTTAGTCAGTAAGAGTCTGACACTCCCTTCTGCTCCACCCAGAGCGGGAGGGGTCATTTGATGATTTCCCATCCTGAAAAAAAAAAAAAAAAAAAGGCTATTAACCGCACCACCATTTGTTCACTGCTGGATATTGGCCTCTCGAAAGTTGACCCCTCAACATCGTTTCACTAATTAATTATTAACACAATAGAGACATAAGTCTCTATTGTGTTAATAATTAATAATAATAATTTGGGTTGTAATCCTTATCCAAAACGTAGCTTCCTATCGAAAAGTACAAGGAAAACCGCAAAAAAACATAATATCTTGCAATATCTTGCAAGCCTGCTGAAAACCAGCGCTGGGGCTCTGTCTCGTATAGGGTCTTAGCATTATGCTGAGCGATGGCCGTTTTGCGTGAATGTGACGCATGTTTACCCCCAACTTGTTTTTTTTTTTTTTGTGTGTTTATGTTCTTTTTTATGCGTCATGTTTGCCGCAAATAAATGTATTTTCTTTCCTTATTTTTTTTCTGATTTGGACACCATAGTATACATATAAACAGCCTATAATGTTTCCACTGATGGTACACAGGACATCTGTGAGAAGGAGTGGGCCATAAGGGGGCCCAGTGCGGGTTGGTAGATGTCACATGTCTTTGAATTTTTGGTTCTAGGACATGCCGGTTTCCTTACGATGTGTTCCTACACCGTTTTGAGAGTAGCACCGATTTGGATTACATAAATTAACATAATGTGAATTCGACACTGTTTCTTACAGAGCTCAACAGAAGAAAGAAGAGATTTCGAACTAAAACTCGAGACAGCATTAACAGACTACATCGAGCTAGAAAACAAACATAGAGACTTACAAACAAAGCACAGTATACTAGAAAACGAATTGAAGAGCAGAGAGAAAGAGATAACAACATACAAAGAGAGAGGCAAAGAGTTAGAAGAGAAGTTAAGTGACGTCACAAAGAGTTTAGAGGAGCATAGAATAAACCTGGCTGTGGAGAAGAAGAATAGCGAAGATTTGAAAGGGCAGTTGGGGGTGTGTCAGAAGGAATGTTTGGAGAAAGTGAAGAGGGAGGCGGAAGCTAAATCAAAGGTTAGATTCTACGATGTTAGATAAACTATAAGATCTTGGATCACCATGCCCGTCATTGTGCCACTGCAGGGCAAAGGCCTCTTTTCAAACAGAGAAGGCACAAGCATTGAGCACCAGGCTTGCTCAAGACGGGTTAGCGATTTCAGACTTATATTAACTATAAAATCCAACTTTCCTCATATGTTTCTCCTTAACCGATGTTAGTAATGTCCAAGATAAACTCTAGTACCTACATATGAATTGAAAATGTCACATTGGTTTGTATGTACTTATGTGTTTGTGCTTGTGTTTTATGATCTTCTTTCCCTTCTTCTTTTTCTTTCTTTTACTTGCCCAGATTTGAACCCACAACCTCGTGTATGAGTGGCTAGGCCTTAACCACTGGGGCATCACGTTGTTCTTGTATTATTATAGGAACCCTGCCAGTTAACACCTAATTCGCCTGTTTTGTTGAAGCAAATTTAAATTTTAGGTTGCAGAAGCATTACAGCTTTACGATGTGGTGTCCAAGCAGAAGAATGAGGCTTTCAAAACAGCACAGAACTTAACTAGTAAGTTGAATTTACACACACATTTAAGTACAGTCGCCAGCATCAAGCTAACCGAAACTGTCAAATTTTCCCAATCAACCTTGTACCTAATGCTGAACATGCTGAATGAACATTCTGAGGTTCAAAAATCAATATTAAACTGCAAAATCGAAACTTCTTGCACTAGGCCTCAGCAGAAGAAATAGGATCAATCTACCGTTTGTTGTGATAAAAATGTTAGTTAAAATATTTTGCAGGAGAAGTCGCGCAACTAAAACATGCTATATCTTCCCTAAGACGGGATATAGAAACATCCTCTAGAAAAGAAATGGATGACGTGAAAGAGAAGTATAATGAGAAAGTAGCAGATATGTTGCAACATATCAGAAATCTGGATGTGGAGTTAGTGGAGAAAGGATTGTTGCTGAACAAGACGTTAAGGTATTATATTTTATTTACTTTTTACGGCCAGCTCCCTCTTATAGAAAAGAGGCCTGTGTGGTCTGTGTGGCCTGTGTGTGTAAGTTCTCTATGTGTGGGAGGCCTGTGTGGTCTGTGTGTGTGAGGTCTGTGTGTGTGGGAGGCCTATGTGGTCTGTGTGGCGTGTGTGTGTGAGAGGCCTGTGTGTGTGAGGTCTCTACGTGTGGGAGGCCTGTGTGGTCTGTGTGGCCTGTGTGTGTGAGGAATTTGTGTGTGGGAGGCCTGTGTGGTCTGTGTGGCCTGTGTGTGTGAGGTCTCTGTGTGGGAGGCCTGTGTGGTCTGTGTGGCCTGTGTGTGTGAGAGTCCTGTGTGGTCTGTGTGGCCTGTGTGTGTGAGGTCTCTGTGTGTGGGAGGCCTGTGTGGTCTGTGTGGCCTGTGTGGGTGAGGTCTCTGTGTGTGGGAGGCCTGTGTGGTCTGTGTGGCCTGTGTGGGTGAGGTCTCTGTGTGTGAGGTCTGTGTGGGTGAGGTCTGTGTGTGTGAGAGGCCTGTGCCTCAGCAGTGGGAACATTATGGGCATTATGTGTCCTATAATGTATCTGGTCTCGTGGTCGCAAGCGCGACTGCTGAGCGTGGGGTCCTGGGTTCGATTCCCGGGTCGGGCAGTGTTATTGGGTTTTTCCATTAGGAATTTCTTAGTAACAGCCCGGAGTTTAGAAGTCGGCGGTTTGATACCCCTGTGTGTCAGAAAGCACGTTAAGCCGTTGGTCCTGCGCCTGGTCTCTCCCCTTTCGTGTCGGATTGCTGTCCCGTCGGACTAAGAGAGCGATGGAAGAGGTAGTGCACCTGTGTCTGCGTACGCACTTGTGCACTATGATATTAGGGGCTAAAGTATGAAATTGCCGATTTGTACTGAAAAATTGAAATTCGTTTTTTTTTTAATTTATCATATTTATTTAATCAAAATAATTACCATTATTATCTATACATTGCTGCCATCTAATAGCAAAGTCATTTATGCCTTTGTGATAGAACTCTCGTGATCTAGATTCGACAAACTGTGTGAAAGCATTTTGTACTGCCTCTTGAGAAGAAAACTTTTTATCATGTAGAAAATTGTCCAAATCACGAAAAAAATGGTAGTCCGTTGGAGCAAGGTCTGGCGAATACGGAGGGTGACGAATGGTTTCTAATTGCAGTTCCTGTAGAGTTAAAACGGTTTCTCATGCTGTATGAGGTCTCGCGTTATAATGGAGCAATAATGGTGAAGATTGATTCATGAGTCGGGGCTGTTTCACTGCTAGTTTTGCTATCATTGTTCGGAGTTCGGCACAGTAGACATCTGCCGTTATTGCTTGACCAGATCGGAGAAAGCTATAGTGAATAACACCATGCTGAGACCACCAAACAGTTACCATTACCTTTTTATTGGTAAGCTTTGCTTTAGGACACTGTTGCGGCGTTTGACCTGGGGTCAGCCATTGCATTTTTCGCTTACGGTTATCGCAAAGAATCCACTTTTCATCACATGTCACAATTCGATCCGATATTCCTTAATTTCTGTATCGATTCAACAAGGCAACACAAGTTTCAACACGCGTTTCTTTCTGCAGATCAGTCCAATCATGAGGCACCCGTTTCTCATATTTTTTTTATTTTATTGATTTGACGCAAACGAGTCAATATTGTTGGTAAGGTAACGTTAAACCATGCCTCTAATTCCTGGGTAGTTTGGCTCGGATCGGCTTCCACCATCTCTTTCAATTCATTGTTATTCACATGTGTGGGCGGTCTTCCACGTGGTTCGTTCTTCAAATCAAAGTTTCCATCACCAAAGCGTTTAAACCAAAATCGCACGGTGCGTTCATTAGCAGTCCCCTCTCCAAACGCAACATTGATATTGCGAGCTGTTTCTGTCGCGTTAGTCCCGCGTCGGAACTCGAATTAAAAAATAACTCGAATTTTCGAAGTATCCATCTTTCTTGTCTAAACTGAATAAAAAAAACAACTGAATGTCGATAATCGAATGTTGCACATTTTTTAAAAGAAGAACTTTATAGGTACCATGTGAAAAAGTTTCACTCAAAAATCTCAAACCATGAAGGTTCTATGTCAATTCGAAGTACCTATTACAATAAAACGGCAATTTCATACTTTAACCCCTATTATCTCCCACGCCGAAGGTTAGTCTCCGTTGAGATTGGCCGCCATGGCCGAAATAAGGTCTGGAGGATTATAGAATGATAACACTGCTGGGACACAAGCCTCCTCTCTGTAAAATGAAATGGGCCGCAAACAACCCAGTGCGGGTTGGTAGATGTCACATGTCTTCGAATTGTTTGGTTCTAAGACATGACGGTTTCCGTACGGTGCTTTCCTTCACCGTTTTGAGAGTAGGGATGATGAAATAATTTACAAAAAGTAAAGCGCCTGTCTGAGTTCCAATGTACGACCTACAACTGGTATTCGTACTGCATTAAATACATTTCCCGGACAGTGAAACTGTTAAAATTGCTCTTTCAGGGAAAACAAAATACTTCTAGCAACGAACAACAGTTATTTGAAGCACCAGAAAGATTCACTGAAGTCGGTTGACCCTAAACTTGCACTTGCAGAACAAAGACTTGAAGCTATGTTCCAAGAATTGGTAAGTTGGATAATAAAGGGTGGCAGGGAGGGAGAAGGGACATCAACGCGCAACCTGCTATGATTTCAGTACTTACATGATTCTAGACGTAGATATTTTTTGTCGGTTATTAAAACAAAAATTAACTGTTCCATGCATTTTGACCGCGTAAGTATATCACTTTTCAGGCTCCGCATCCGCCCTCCGGGTGCGGAAGCCACGGAGGTGGAGCTGTACGAGGGGTACAGAGCGGCGAAGACCACCCTCCAAGAGGCTGTCAAGCGGGCCAAGGATACGGCCCGCGAGGAGATGTTGGAGACTCTGAACCGAGATCCATGGGGGCGCCCTTACAGAATGGTGCGGGATAAACTCCGCACCTGGGCCCCCCCGCTGACGCAGAGTCTCCGACCCCAGCTGGTGGAGGAAGTGGTGAGCGCTCTGTTCCCTTCACGGGGGGAGCATACTCCCCCGCCTATGGCTCCGCCACTTGCGGTGCCCGAAGCGGACCACACGGACGACGACACCCCTGAAGTGACCGGGGTAGATCTGAGAGCGGCGGTAGGCAGGCTGAAGGCCAAAAATACCGCCCCGGGACCCGACGGCTTGCCGGGTAAAGCCTGGGTCCTGGCCTCGAGGGCTCTCGGGCCTCGACTGGAGGCGCTCTTAAGCGCATGCATGGAGAGAGGCCAGTTTCCACTCCGTTGGAAGACGGGGAAGCTGGTCCTCATTCAGAAGCCAGGGCGCCCTGCGGACTCTCCGTCCGCATACCGGCCAATAGTTTGGCTTCCGCAAGGGGCGCTCGACGGTGGACGCCATCATGCGCGTGAGAGCCCTCACGACGGGGGACGCGGTGTCCCGGGGTGGGGTGGTCGTGGCGGTGTCACTCGACATCGCCAACGCGTTCAACACCCTGCCCTGGAGCTGCATAGGGGAGGCACTCCGGTATCACCGGGTGCCGACTTACCTCCGTCGAATAGTCGGGGCGTATTTGACGGACAGAGCCGTCATCTACCCCGGTCGCGACGGGAATTGGAACCGGCGAGAGATGTCGTGCGGTGTCCCACAGGGATCGATTCTGGGGCCGCTCCTGTGGGACATCGGTTACGACTGGGTGCTGCGGGCCGACCTCCCTGATGGCGTCAGCGTAGTTTGCTACGCTGACGACACGCTGGTCCTGGCGCAGGGGAGGTCGCATCAGGCGGCGGCCGACGCGATGACACGCGGGGTTGCGATAGTCGTGGAAAGGATCCGGCAGTTGGGTCTCGAGGTGGCATTGCACAAGTCCGAGGCCATGTCTTTTCATGGGCCCCGGTACGGGCCACCTTCGGGATCCCAACTAATGGTTGGAGGGGTTCACATCGGCGTCGAGAAGACGATGAGATACCTGGGTCTCGTCCTCGACAGCCGGTGGAACTTCGTCGATCATTTCCGACGTTTGGCCCCCAAACTGGAACGGACCGGGGCCGCCTTAAAGCGGCTCCTGCCCAACCTGAGGGGGCCAAACGCCTCCTGCCGGAGGCTTTACGCGGGGGTCGTGCGGTCCATGGCCCTATACGGGGCCCCGGTATGGGCGCGTTCACTGCGGCTTCGAGCCGCACACTATCTGAACGCGCCCCAAAAGGTGGTAGCCGTAAGGCTAATCCGGGGGTACCGCACGATCTCGGGCGAGGCAGCAAGCCTCCTTGCCGGACTGCCACCATGGGATCTGGAGGCGATAGTCCTCGCGCGCCTGTATGACTGGCGCGCGGAGGCACTACGTCGGGGGGAAACTCTGCACCCGGGGCAAATCGCTGCGGAGCGGACGGACCTCCGGCGCGGTCTCATGGTGGAATGGAAGGCGCGACTATCGCAACCCAGCGCAGGGCACGCCACGATAGCGGCGATAAGACCCCTCTTTGAGGAGTGGCTAGAGAGGCGTCACGGCGCTCTCACCTACCGCCTGACGCAGGTCCTCTCCGGACACGGATGTTTCGGGAGGTTCCTGCACATCATCAGGCGGGAGGAGACGCCCGGGTGTCACCACTGCGAGGATCGCCCAGAGGACACGGTGGAGCATACGGTGGAGGTCTGCCCCGCTTGGGCAGAGCACCGCCGTGTCCTCGTAGAGGCGATCGGCAGCGGCGGCGACCTCTCACGTCCGGCCCTGGTGCAAGCCATGGTCCGGGGCGAGAGGGAGTGGGAGGCGGTCACCTCCTTCTGCGAAGCAGTCATGCTAGCGAAGGAGGTGGCGGGATGGGCGAGGGAGAGATCCTCACGCCTCAGCCGCCGAGGGAGACGCTCCAGGCGTCGGGAGCCGCGTGACGACTCCCGGCCACCGTAGGCGCGGGCCTGCGGGCGGAGAGCAATGGGTAGCTCTCCGTCCGATCAGGACCAGGCCCGTGCCGGACGGCGCGTAAGTGTTCCACGTGCGCCTCAAAGAGATGTCAGCATAGATGACGGGGCCCGACAGGGCCGAAGCCTGCCGGGGTAGCGGGATCGTCCGAAAGGGTTACCGCTGCCCTGGTACATAAAGGGCTAAGGAAGGAACACGGGTGGGTTTTAGTCAGTAAGAGTCTGACACTCCCTTCTGTTCCACCCAGAGCGGGAGGAGTCATTTGATGATTTCCCATCCTGAAAAAAAAAAAAAAAAAAAAAAGTATATCACTTTTTCTATGAAACAGCCTTTTTAGGGTTCCGTACCCAAAGGGTAAAAACGGGACCCTATTATTAAGACTTCGCTGTCTACCCGTCCGTCTGTCTGTCACCAGGCTGTATCTCAAGAACCGCGATAGCTAGTAGTACAGTTGGAATTTTCACAAATTATGTATTTCTGTTGCCGCTATAACAACAAATACTAAAAACAAAATAAAATAAATATTTAAGGGGGCTCCCATACAACAAACGCGATGTTTTTGCCGTTTTTTGCTCGATATCAATAATGGCAACAGGTAGGCACTTGAAATATTCACAAAATACTGAGTTGTATTTTTACTTTAATAATAAATAATAAAATTAAAATTAAATAAATATTTAGGGGGGGGGGGGGGGGGGGGGGCTCCCATACAACAGACGTGATTTTTATAGATAATGGTACGGAACCCTTCGTGTGCGAGTCCGACTAACACTTGGCCGGTTTTTATTTGATAACCGACTAAATATTACAGAAGCTAGTTATGTACTTATTATATATTTCCAAAATTGCTCCAAATATTGAAAATATAATAATTAACTAGCTTCTGAAATGGCCCAACTGGACCGGAGGTATCTCTTTTTTCTGGCAATAGATCATTAGGGTTATCCTTTTTGCACTCATAATTTTGTCACTCCAAAACCTTAGTCCATTCTTACACCTCTGCAAACGCCAGATTACATATCTCAATATTTCCTCCAGGTATCTTCAGAAAGGCGCAACATCCAACTGGTTTGCGAGAAGCAATGCTTGGCGATAGACGTGCAGAGAATACAGGACGTTCACGCGAGGGACACCAAGCGAAGGGACTGGGAGGAACAACTGTTGAAGACGCAGTGCGATGAACTCAAGTAAGATGGCGACTTGACGAGCGAAGATTAGTTTAAAAGAAAGACTTTTCGCGCCAGGGCTGTCCGAACCTGATACTATCCTGGGCCAATACAAATTTCTAAATAGATTGGAGGGCCGCAGAAACAAATGGTGACAGAAAACTTGTTGTCATCCGAATAAATATTTCATTCGTTTTTTTGGGATTCCATCTCCAGATGATGGCAAAGATGTTTTCTCTATTAAAATGGCAAAGGTGCATCTACCATATTAGCAAAAAAAAGTCGATTAACAAAACTTTTCATAGGTTTTCAAGACCTATCATGTCGCGGGCTGCACATACAGTGACATACTAAAGCCTCGGGCCGCGGGCCGTCCTTTGGACAGCCCTGTCTTTAGCAATTGGACTTTTTCCGTTCGTTCCGACAACTTATCTGTATTTTTAGGGTTCCGTACCTCAAAGGAAAAGCGGAACCTTTATAAGATCACAGGAACACACACATTCTCAGAAATGCGTGCAGTTATCAAGTTGAAATTAATATCAAATACTCAGGGCTGCAATCACTTGAGGCAGTGAAAAAATCAAACTTCTAAGTCAACGTAATCAAAAGATACGGGCGTTTATGCCGCATATTTTGACACTCGCAAGGCAATCAAAACCTATAAGTTACTTTCCGTTGACCTAGAATCATGAAATTTGGCAAGAAGCAATGTCATGTAGCACAGCACTTGACTGGTTTTTTAAATGACCAAATCTGTGAAACTTTGATCGCCGAACGAAACGCAATCATATTATAATGGCTTTAACAACTAAAACAGATCCATGCATGCATTCCAGGTTGCAAGTGGAACATCTTCAGAAATCTTTGGACGAAACCCACGAGATGGTCAACAAACTACAGAATATGCTGGCTTCAAGAACTGAACTTAATCAAAAGTATGTAACCAATGTTGTTCTTTACTATAGACGCTTTCTTTCTACATCGTACTCACACGTATAATTTAAAATTGAATCTACATGATTTGATTCAAGTTTTTGGTTTAAAAGAGTGTCCAAGGAGTTTCTTGCCCGTTCTTCTCCATAGATACCTACTACGCTTTGGAATGGGCAATTAGCTTCATCTTTCTGACCGATCAGCCCCTTGAAATACGTTTATTTGCGGTAAACATGTCGCAAGAAAAAAAAAAACAATAAGTAACGACCTCGGCTTAGGGCGTCCCTGTGAGAGGGCAGCAAGGGACAGGCTGGGTCGGAATCAAAATTTATTTATTCAAATTAGGCTCAGAATCAGCACTTTTCGAACGTCAAAGTTACATAACACATTCCCCCAAATACTTAATTTTACTGGATAAATAGAGTAGTGTGTATAGTTATCTTAAACCTTGCGAAAAAATATATTTCCATTTTCACTTGCAGAATGGTGACGACTAAAGAAGAAGAGGTCTTAGAATTGAACAAACATTTAGACAATCAAATGGAGCTCAGTAAAAAGTAATCTAATTTTTTTTTAATAACATGTTCTGTACTTAGATGTAGAATTACTGAAGCGACCGCGTAGCCTGCGAAATTCAAATTTTCTTAGTTTTTGGCAATTTGCAGGTCAGGGTCAGGTTGTATATTGAACAAAATATGATTCGCGAGCGTAACAAGTATTTGCAGGGTATTTACAGAATTATAATAATTAAATTCACCAATACAACCCACGGGATGTATTGGTGAATTTAATGAGTTGGACTCTTTTAGGAAAGATTGGTCCTTGGCATCGCTGGACAGAGAGAGGTGGAAGGAAAGTAGGGAGGCCTTTGGCCACCAGTGGGACATTAACGGCTAATAAAAAAATACAACCCTCTAAGTTCATATTGATTGATATTTCATGAAATGGCAATTTCGTTGACCTGCAAATGGAAAAAAAGTGAGAAAATATGCATTTCGCGGGTTGTCTAGCGCATCCCTCTTAAATTATAATGGTTTTGCAGGTGGAAAGAATCATATGTGGAGATGACGGAAAAACTAAAGAAGAAACTTGACGAAATGCAGAAAGAGAACAATGAACTTCGATCAAAGTTAAAACTGCCTTACATTGGATCTTCAGGAGACAGCAATAGCTAACGTTTAAACGTGGGAACGAGACGACACGATACTCAGTATCTAGAAATCCCGTACTAACGATTTGTCGTCCTACTCCAACATCGTATGACCGCGTCTGCCGTTTAGTGTAATCAATTATAGATATAGAGTAGTTTTTATGGCCGGGACAGAATTGACAAAGTGCGGGACATAGCAGTTTTCACTGCCAAAAGAGTATCGACATTGCGGACATTGATGTAAAGTCGAAAATAAATATGTAGATAAACTTTACCTGTGCCTTTTCTGTGATTGCATTGATGCTTTCATGGTCTGCTCAACTTTATTTTAACGTGCCCAATGTTAAGATTTGTTTGGCAGTGACTACCACGCGGTGTTGCCGTGTTGTTCCTTGCAATGTGGTATTTTGATACCCAAAATACAGGGTGGCAGGGACATCGACGCGCAAACTGTAACCATGAATTCAGCACAAGATTCTAGGCCCCCCTAGCGTAGAAATTTCTTGTCGGTTATCAAAAAAAAAATACTGCTGTTTCATATAAAAGTGCAATACCTACCTACAAAGTCAAAATGTATGGAAAAGCATTTTTTTTTTAAATCACATTCTAAAAAGATCAACGGGTGTTCAGAATCATGTCCTAAATCCATGGTAACAGGTTGCGCGTCGATGTTCCTGCCACCCTGTATAGGATTAATAAGAGTTACAATCTTGAAGAGACATGTTAAGTAAAAGTCCACACTTCATTTCTATCAGTTCGATTGTAACCATTATTTTACTCTTTGTTAATAATGCAAAGCTCATATTTCATAGCAAGTACTATTTAGCCCTACTAGGGGAGGGCGCCCACGTACAACTTACCTAGTTGTCCACCAATTTTTTTGTCTCTGTCGCTGTCTCCTCACCGAGATTTGTTAAATTTTCGATTGAGCGGCATCTGGTTAGCCGGCAACTTTTTTGTCGCCGTGCGCGCACTTGCTTTGCAACCAATAGACAGGCGACAGTTGCGTCCAAACCCGCGGACAAAAATGTCTCCCAGCTGTCGCGTCGCTACTTGCGCGCACTTCCATACAAATCCGTAGACTAGATTTGTTGTCCGTGAGAGACAAATTAGTTGCGGCGACAAAAGTTGTAAAGTTGCTCGTGGGCGCCCCTAAGAGATGTGGTACACTTTAAATACACTACCTCCATAATGTTTTCTTATATTTTAAGAGTGCTACCTCAGTGCAATATAAAAATAAATACATATATTAATAATATTAGGTACTTACATTTTAACTTAATGTTTATTTACTTTCATGAGAAAAACTTACCAAAATTCATAAATATTCATGAATCAAAATGATGTAAACCCAAGAATTTGTTCGAAGTGTATATTTTCAAAATTCAACATAAATATAGATCACAATATGAAACTTATCACTTTACAATAACGCTTAAAGTCGTAAATCACGCCGCCACACACTCTGAGAACATACTTGGGAACCAGTACAGTACTTCCTTGCTGTCCTGGGAATCTACCCACGCGAGCCCTTCTTTGACCATGTGGTTCAAAGCATTTTGTGCTCTTGTCTCGTTCCAACTGGAATATTAAAGATAAATGTTAAAGCCAGCACAGAATGAGTATTTTATCTAATTTATGAGGGATTTATTGTGCAGTCTAAACTGTACCCTAATTGCGTAACACACTGTCAATCACAATCTGAATCATTTTAAAGGATATTGCTAATCCATTGCTTCATATGTTCGACAAAGGGCAATGACCAAAATTCGTACCAAAAAGTCTCATGCATCAAGATCAAAATATTATAGTATTTATTTTCATATTTTTTTACGACATTACGCGTCGGGCATTTGCTTTTTGAACAAGGAATTTAATTTCAAGTAAAAAAGTGTTGATGTTGTGTTATTCCCTTTACCTTTACATGACGTTCCGTTTCAAACGATATGATTAATATAACCTTGAATTTTGAAAGTGTCATGATTACGTCTTACAAAAATCATGAAAAAAAAATATACTTTGCCGAATCTACATTAATTAAAAATAACTAGAATAAAATAGAATAGAATTTTTATTTAAACGATTATCATATTTTTAGAGCAATAATTATTGGCCGTTCGTGTATGACATGTCAAAAAAATAAAGTACCTAGTTTTTAGGTTATCTCGATTTTTATGAAAATCTCAGAAACCCGGGTTTTGTTTACAAAAAGAACTTTTGTAGGAGTTAATATGATAAGTGTAGTCTATAAAAAACTAAGTTTGATGCAGCATGGTACGGGATTCCATACATCCCTGAGCATTGTCCTTTGTCTGCTCAACAACGTAAATAACGCAATGAATGTTGTTGAACTGTCAAAATGAAAGCCATTGTTACTGTTAGTGTGTTACTCAATTACCCCGCTGGTAATAATCTACAACAGTTTTTGTTCACCAACAGTCAGTTTTGCTGCTAAAAATAACATGGTGATTCATCTAGCCTTTTCCAAACTATGTTGGGGTCGGCTTCGGGTCTAACGGGATGCAGGTACCAGTATTTTACATGGAGTAACTACCTATCAGACAACAACATCCACATCCCAGCTACAGGGTAATTCAATACTTGGTAAGACTTACGGGCTTCTGACGACCCACAACGACACAGCGGGTCAACGTGTCAGTCCCTAGTACCAGGTGGAATGACAGCTCTCTTCACCTACGACTTCATGGTGGCATTTTTACAGAATAGACCGGTAGAGTATTCTACAGGGAAGTCTCTTCTCTCTAGCAAATATTGTTCAGACGCCAGCACATCAAGCTTACCGAAACGTGTCAAATTTTCCCAATCAACCTTGAACCTAATTCTTTAGCGATAAAGTTGCAATTCTATTAAAGAAATTTGACAGATTGTAGTAGCTTGATGTGCTGGCGTATATACTAACTGATTTAAATATGTTCCTTACCCTAAATCATCAGTAAGTATACTAAGTGACAGCCACGCAGTGCCCAAGGTACTTGCTTTCTGCAGCACTAGTGTTTGATCTAGGTTCAGCTCACCAGGTATTGACTGAACCAGCCATTTGCCTTTGCCGATAGGCACAACTGTGAATCTGAAAAAAAAATTGTGTTCATTTGAATTCAGAATCTTCTGAAGTTATCAAATTTTGGAACAACAAACTCAATGTCATACATGACAAAGTGCAAATTCCATTGCAACCACAACCTTTTTAATAAATATCCTCAATTAAAAATCAACTTAGAATACATAAAGCTAAAGTAGATAGTTGAATAAGTGACGAAGGAAAGTAAATTATCTGAGATTAAGAATCGAGGTCCTAAACCAAATGGCACACAGTAGGTTAACTTGTAATGAAAGAATTGTTGTTCTCCTTCTCCACATAATATTGGGCATGAACTATCTCGATTGAGAATAGCTCATGATACATGACTCATATATTTGCCGGCCGCGGCTTCACCTGCGTGGTATGTAGATACAAAGTACTATAGACGTATGAGGAACAGCGTGTAAAGTTCACTCATACTCTATAGAAAAGGGAGGATCCTCCGACCAGACGGGTGTTGTGTCTGGCGGGTAACTGAACGATGATACATGTCGGGTCGTTCAATATCTATACCGCGCAGCTAGCATATTATTATGCTAGTTGCGCGGTAAACTCTATTTGCGAGATGCAGGATTTTGCGTGACGCGTAGTTCGCATGTGGCATTGTAGATACCTCTACAGTAGCCACTTCCCCATGGTTCAACGTATCCCCCCCTACCAAATATAATCATAAATATAATCAAAATGGGTCCACCTGTTTCGGAGATTAGCCGGAACAAACAGACAGACAGACAAAAATTTTTAAATGTTTTTTTTTTTATAAGTATTGTTGCGCGCCACAATTAATGCCTGATGCATGGTGACATTAGTTACCACTAGCGCCATCTAGTTTCTAGTAGAAGAACTAATAGAGTCACTAGCGCCATCTATTATCGATTGGCTGAACTTACTAGAACTATCGACATCTGGTCAGTCGGGGCCGGTATGTACTCGAACATTCTAGATGTTTCTACAATAGAAGGTTCTGGAATTATCTGCGGCACTATATAAGGCCGGGACTAGCCGCGACTAATCAGACTTGGTTCTGCGATAGAAACGAATACATCGAAAGCGATCTTCGAGTGCGACTTAAGAGCGATTGTGTTTTATAATTAGTGTGTTTGAGTTGTTCTTAGTGTTGTTTAAATAAATTGTAACTTTTGGTAATTTTTATCGGCAGTTTTTATTGTCACGAACCCGAAGCTCGTAACAATTGGTGTCAGAAGCAAGGATTAAAATCATGCCGATTTTACCTAAAGACGACACGGAGGGTATCCGTACCCGGAGTCAACGTCAACAGGAGACGGACCAGAGACGTTTTAGTGGAGCTATGCCGCAGAGGTCGGAGGGCCAGCTACCAACCACGGAGGCCGAAACGTCCGCAACAGCTCCAGCATCAGCAGCACCAGACTTTGCTGCCCTGATGATGATGCTGCAGGAGCAGTCCCGCCGACAGGAGGAACAGGCCCGCCGACAGGAGGAACAGGCCCGCCGACAGGAGGAACAGGCCCGCCGACAGGAGGAACAGGCTCGTCGGTTGGAAGAACAGCTCCAGCGGGACAAGGAGGAACAGGCTCGCCGACAGGAGGAACAGGCTCGCCGACAGGAGGAACAGGCTCGTCGGTTGGAAGAACAGCTCCAACGTGATAAGGAGGAGCAAACGCGCCGCCAGGAAGAGCAGATGCTCCTTATGAAGGACCTTCACGCTACCTTCGGGAAAGACATGAAGGAGGTGAAGGATAAGGTTGATCAACATGACAACCGCCTGTCGGAAGCTGAAATCCGGATCGACCAAGTGTATAATCGGGTTGACAACGTGGTGGCTGACGTAAAGAAAACCGTGATGGCTGATGTAAAGAAAACGCTGGATTACCTTAAACTTGGGGATGGAATCGCAGCTCCCGTAGCTACAACACCTTCGCTACGTGGATTCAAAGTGCCACCGTTCGACGGAACTTCTTCCTGGTCAGCCTACAAAATCCAGTTTGAGGCTGTCATGAAGGCGAACGGTTGGAATAACAGTCAGGCCATGACTGCCCTCACCCTAGGCCTGCGCGACCAGGCTTTAACTGTTCTGGAAGCTCTCGGTAAGGAAGTGACTTACGAGCAGCTCCTTGAGGCATTGGAGGCTCGGTATGGCGACGCTCACCTGGAACACGTGTTTCGTGCGCAGCTCAAGGATCGCGTGCAACGCAGTAATGAAAACCTGCAGCAGTGGGCCCTTGAAGTGGAGAAGCTGGTGCGTAAAGCTTACCAGTCCGTACCTGCGCTTATTGATGGGAACCTGGTGCAGGCATTCATCGACGGCATCCGCGACCTTGAAGTTAGAGCTGCTGTGAGGCTCGGGCACCACGGGACGCTTAAGGACGCCTTGGCCCATGCACTGGAGGTGGAAGCCGTGCGATAGGATCATCGCTCCCATCGCGTCAGGGAGGTTGCAGCGGCTACAGTTCGCGACCGCAATAAAGGGTACAGCCCTAGGTGCTACGGCTGTGGGGAAAGGGGCCACCTTCGATCCAGTTGCCCCAAGCGAACTGCAGAAAGAGAAGACGGCCGATCTCCAGAGGGCAGTGCAGCTAACAGCACCGCCCAGCACCAGCAGCAGGGAAACGAGTAATAGCCAGGAATGCGGGGCGGGTGCTGGCTGATGTTCAAAGAGCCCCAAGGGTTTCGATCACACAAACCCAAGACGGGAACAGCCTAATCATCAAGGGCGAGGTCAACGGAACGCCGTGTAAGCTGACCATAGACACTGGAGCCACTCGCACGGTTGTCAGTTCCCAACTCATAAGACGGTCCCTTGGGGACTCCGCATACAACCGGGAACACATTAATTTGGTAACAGCCACCGGTCAGCGCATACCCGTCCATGGAGAGAAGAAGATGGGGTTGAAGCTAGGCAACAGAATCTACCTGCATAATGTCATCGTGGCTGATATAATGGACGATTGCATCCTGGGCCTTGACTTTATGAGGAAGAATTGTTGCGAAATTGACGTCAAGCAGGGTGTTTTGAAATGTGGACAAGAGGAACTTTTCGTGGAAGGAGCGTTACCAGGGAACGTGTACAGCCTTAAGAAGATTGTTCTTCCGCCGAGATCGGAAACGATTGTGCCGGTTAGCCTTCCTCGGAATCCTGGGCAAATTCATCGTTGTGTACTCGTGGAAAGGGTAGACAATGACCTTCCATGGAAAGCATGGCACGAACTTTGGTCAGAACCACCGACATCTCAGGGGTACGTGTGCTGAACCTTTGTGATCAGGAACAGGTTATAGAAAAAGGCACACTAGTTGGTACTTGCGAGGAAGTGGATTGGTTGCGTCGATGCCAATATCTATCGACTGGGACCCTCAGCAAGGATGCACAAACGAGAGTGACCACACTTTTAGAAGACTGCCGCAGCGCTCTGTCCCAAAATGAAATGGTCAAGGCGAAGAAAATGTTACTTAAGTATGCCGATGTTTTCTCGTCAAACGATGCTGACATCGGGAGGACTGGCTTAGTTCAACACAAAATAAACACAGGAGAAGAATTGCCTATCCGTCAGCGGCCAAGGAGATTGCCGGTAGCACGCGAAAAGGAAGTGGAAACCATGATTGAGGGAATGGTGAAGGATGGTGTTATTGAACCTTCATCTAGTCCATGGTGTTCACCTGTAGTGCTGGTAAGAAAGAAGGACGGCAGCATGAGGTTTTGTGTTGACTATCGTCGTCTGAACGACGTCACGAAGAAGGACAGCTATCCTTTGCCAAGAATTGATGACACGCTGGACATGCTTACTGGAGTAAAGTGGTTTAGCACGCTGGACGTTATGCCGTTTGGATTATGCAATGCTCCGGCAACGTTTGAAAGGTTGATGGAACTTGTACTTACCGGGCTTCTTGGCGATGCTTGCCTGGTCTACTTGGATGACATCATCATCGTAGGCCGTACGTTTGAAGAACATCTTCAAAACCTGGAACGCGTGCTCATGAAGATCCAGAGTGCCAACCTCAAGTTAAGTCCGAAGAAGTGTTCACTATTCAAACGACAAGTTAGCTTTTTGGGATATGTAGTGTCTGAAGAAGGTATCCGTACGGATCCAGAGAAAATCGCCGCTGTCAAGGATTGGCCAATTCCAAAAGACAAGACGCAGGTCAGGGCATTTCTGGGTTTGTGCTCCTATTATCGGCGATTTGTAAAGAACTTTGCAGATATAGCCAAACCCCTGCATAGGCTAACCGAGGAGAAGCGACATTTCTGCTGGGATGGAAGTTGTGACATCGCATTCCAGGAGCTAAAGGACCGTCTGTGCAAAACACCTATTTTGGGGTACCCTGATGCGGGCAAGGAATTTATAGTTGATACAGACGCAAGCGACATAGGACTTGGCGGTGTGTTGTCTCAGCGGAATGGCGATCATGAATTTGTGATAGCGTACTTCAGCAAGTCATTGTCGAAACCTGAAAGGAACTATTGTGTTACGAGACGGGAACTGCTTGCTGTGGTAAAGTCATTGCAGCACTTTAGCAAATATCTTCTGGGGCGGAAATTCCACATACGAACTGACCATGCTGCACTGAAATGGCTATTGCAGTTCAAAAATCCAGAAGGTCAAGTTGCGAGATGGATTGAACTATTGCAGGAATACGACTTCGTGATCGAACATCGCAGCGGAAAATCTCACGGCAACGCAGATGCATTGTCAAGAAGACCTTGTCCTGAAGACTGCAAGCATTGTACTAGGCAAGAAAGTAGAGAAGTCGTACCTGTGAGGATGCTCAAGACAGACCTCAGCAACGAGTGGAAGGAAAGCCTACAACGTGCACAGCAGGAAGATTCGGACATCAAGCCGATTCTCGAGTGGATGAAGGCCAGAGCTCCTAAGCCCAGGTGGAGCGACGTCTCAGCAATGAGTTCGATCACAAAAAGCTATTGGGCCCAATGGGACAGCTTGGTGATTCAGGATGGAGTCCTGTGCCGTAAATGGGAAAATGCTCGGGGAGACAGCTGTCATTTGCAAATGGTTGTCCCTAAAGCTCAAGTACCGGATGTTCTACAGCTGTACCATAATGGTTGTTCAGGAGGTCATCTGGGAGTAAAACGGACTCTACTGAAGATACGAGAACGGTTTTACTGGGTCCACTGTCGGGACGATGTCGAGGACTGGTGTCGCAAATGTACAAGTTGTGCAGCTGTAAAGGGACCTCAGACTCGTAATAGAGGTGCATTGAAATTGTACAATGTTGGCGCACCATGGGAGAGGATAGCCCTTGACGTTGCGGGGCCGTTTCCGGAAAGTGAAAGTGGTAACAAGTATTTCATGGTTGTGATGGATTACTTTACTAAGTGGCCGGAAGTCTTCGCCATCCCAAATCAAGAAGCTTCGACAGTTGCAGATAAATTAGTTTATGAAGTCTTCTGTCGGTTTGGAGTACCTTTAGAGATTCACAGTGATCAAGGAAGGAATTTTGAGTCCCAAATATTCCAGGAAACTTGTCGAGTTATGGGTACTCATAAAACAAGAACAACTTCTTACCACCCACAATCGGATGGAATGGTGGAACGATTCAATCAGACATTGGAGAGGTACCTAGCAAAAGTTGTGGAAAATCGGCAACGAGATTGGGACAAGCACATACAACCGTTTTTGTTGTCATATCGAAGCGCTGTTCACGAAAGTACATCGGTGACACCAGCTTTCGCAAACTTTGGAAGAGAATTACGGCTGCCTGCAGACCTGATCACCGGAATACCACCTGATGCCCCACGCAGTATAACCGATTATGCGAATAACTTGCGGAACAAAATGAATGACATTTATGAGCACGTCAGACAATCGGGCCAGCAAATGTCTGAAAAGATGAAAACCCGTTATGACCGCAAAATGAACAGTAAAGGGTTCGACGAAGGTTCACTAGTGTGGTTGCACAATCCAGTCCGCAGCAAAGGGAAATCTCCTAAGCTTCAAGCTAAATGGGATGGACCGTACCGGATTGTGACAAAGATCAATGACGTAACCTACCGGATACAGAAAGGTGCAAGAGGTACTCCTAAGATCGTCCATGTGGATCGATTGGCGCGTTATTATGGAGCCGATAATGCTCGGGACGAGCATGTCTTAGGAGGGGGCAGTGTTGCGCGCCACAATTAATGCCTGATGCATGGTGACATTAGTTACCACTAGCGCCATCTAGTTTCTAGTAGAAGAACTAATAGAGTCACTAGCGCCATCTATTATCGATTGGCTGAACTTACTAGAACTATCGACATCTGGTCAGTCGGGGCCGGTATGTACTCGAACATTCTAGATGTTTCTACAATAGAAGGTTCTGGAATTATCTGCGGCACTATATAAGGCCGGGACTAGCCGCGACTAATCAGACTTGGTTCTGCGATAGAAGCGAATACATCGAAAGCGATCTTCGAGTGCGACTTAAGAGCGATTGTGTTTTATAATTAGTGTGTTTGAGTTGTTCTTAGTGTTGTTTAAATAAATTGTAACTTTTGGTAATTTTTATCGGCAGTTTTTATTGTCACGAACCCGAAGCTCGTAACAGTATCATAATACTTATAAATTACAAAGAGACACTTCAATTTTATTTATTTGTATGTATAGATGTATAAACCAGCTACCACAAATAACTACCTACTATGTTAGAATTAAATGTCTACACTCTACGGATATTTTCTTCATGTTTTAATCTTATGTTTGATATGATGCTGACACATGCTAGACTTTAGAAAACTAATCACAGATATTCAGATATTCAAATAAGAAAAAATTGCTATTATTTCTTCATGCAACACTCAAATTAACCTGAAAAAACTTTCAGTCTAAAAATACAATCATTTAGTACCTGGTGTAAATAGTTAACTGTGTAATAATTGTATACAGGGTGGCAGGGACATCGACGCGCAAACTGAAACTATGAATCGAGCACATGACTCTTGACCCCCTCAAAAAAAACTGCTGTTTTTAGACAGCTGTGTTTTTTTGATAACCAATGATACATTTCTATGCTAGGGGGAGTTTTTTTTAAGCATTTGAATGTTAATAATACAAGAGATTATCTAGTCACTCACCCATTGCCAAATATCCTTAGTTTCTTAACAGCAACCAACAGATCCTCATTGGTTATTTCCTGATGTACCTTGCCCCTGCCTCGGGCAGCAACGAGCCTTGTCCGCAGTTCCTCCAACGTTATGAGCCCACCATTTTTGTAGTTTGTAGCCAAACAAACTTCTACTATCTGCACTCCTATTTCATAGTAAAAATCACCAATTCCTGAAGGTAAAAAAAGGTGCTCATGTAGAATCTTACAATTTGACTTAGAATATGGCTTAGGCTATGGATGTGAGAAGCACAGACTCCGTTGAAGTGGAGGTGCTTAAGGGAGGCCTATGTCCAGCAGTGGACGTCTTTCAGCTGAATGAGGATGATGATGGCTTAGGGTGTGAATTTACTTTTGTCCAAGAAGAATACCTATGTGGGATCACATTCATCAAGTGTATATCAGTCCTGCGCAACAAGTGGACCAGCACTGGCTGGTGTGAGACTCTATTACGACCACTTAGATGCCACAAAAGCCATGAATGGATATGTCAATAGGATTGATTTATTTATGAGAATTTAGTCAAAAATATAGTGGTTCACATTACTTATATTGAACGACAATAAACCAGTTTCCTTCTTTCACAAATAATTTTTTTACTGACCACATACAATAAGAACCCATTCCGTAAAATGGGGTGAATAGGGATGCAGGGGTGAATCAAGACGAAACTTTAAAATGGATTTTAACGTTGAAATAATATACTTAGTTTGTTGCCAGAAAAGACAAAAGTGTGTTTACTGTTTTTTAATTAAAGACTAAGTGTCCTTGTTAACAGCAAACTATGTTATTTAAAGTAAAAATCCATTTTAAAGTTTCGTCCTGATTCAGCCCTGCATCCCTATTCACCCCGTTTTACCGGTACCTATTAGTCTCATTTTATTTATTAGTCTATGCCTATTAGTGTCTGCTTCTATTCTTCTCCAATATGATTTATTTGACATGTAGGTAAGTGTTCTTTGCAACCAATTCATAGATAAAATATTGTATAAAACACATCATTTATCTGTACTTACTGTTGTACTTATCTATCAATCAACATTAGTCTAAGTCTAGCAGAAGAAAAAGTATTTCCATCAGGTGTGATTGAGGTCAAGAGCAAGCTTATTCAACAAGAAAAAAATTAAAATTTATATATGTATATAAATTCTTTGATTGTTCAGGAGGTACCTATTTACTATGAATTCGAAACCTGTGAGAAGCAGGAAGGAAATGTGGTTATAATATAAAACTACAGAAAATCACTGGACACCAACCTAACACAGACCAGAATCCCTTGCCCGAAGCTAAAGGATCAACACCGATAGCCGCGCACATCTCCTGGAACTGCCTCCTAAACTGTGCGTTCTTCTTGATCTCGCTCTTGTGTTTAGTTGCGAATTCTTCTAAGTTCTCCCTAAACACTTCCAGTTGTTTAGACATCTGTTGAAACTGATTTTCTTGGATTTCAGACCCTTTTTCCCTGTATTTCTCTTGTTCCAGCCTTTGTTTTTGAATGGCACCTACTCCCGCTCGACGCCTCATGATTGCTACTAAATATTAAGATACGTTACACAGTAAAAAACAGTTCTTAGTCACTTATTTCTTTCCAATTCGATAGGTAGGTACCTACTTTGCTACACTTCGCAAGAAAAGAAACATCAAATGATCACTTTGACATTGACAAATTCATTATTTACTGTTGGTTGTCATGTTTTTGTCATTACACCCCTGTTTCAGTCACACTGTGCCGTAGACAGAGTATTGTGCCTTTTTCGGTTTTTCCATAACTACAAAATAACTTCATGTCAGAGAATCAGAGTCCATCGATGATCGATCTATAATAAAATCCGGTTCTATAATGTAAGAATAAATAATAATTCTCGTATGAAAATATTTTAAGCAAAATGTTTTCTTTTACAAAAGGTAGATGGCGTTGTCGGCGGCATCTACCTATATAATTTTTTAAATGATAAAATGAAAGCGACTTGTTTATCTTCTTTTTTGCCTGGAGTAGTTAAATTATAGAAATGATAGAATGCTGGTGGGAATTCTGGTCAGAAAGTCTGAAGCTGGATTCCGGGCATGGCCAAATTATGCAGCACACGTAGTACATCACTCTAATCTCTAGCACATACTATTGTGCGGCGAGATCTCAACGTCCAACAGTCTGTGGAACCAGTCCTTTGTTGTGATTGTGAACATGAGACTCGAAGAACCTACAAATTAAATGTCATCATAATCCAGCCCAGCAGCCCTTAGCCGAATTTATTTGGGATCGGCGCAGCATGTTTTCTTCTTACATTCGTACGTAGGTATGTACCTACCTACGTATTTACATAATTACAATGTACGCCTTAACATAATTACGCCTTAGCCGACACTTGTATTGCAAGTATTCCTAAAATTAGAATAAAAAACTCATGATGCAAAACTTCAATGATAGACAGTCTGAAATTAATTGATTTACCAGGTAAAACTCCAGGAAATCACGGGAAATTAAATAAAACAGTTAAAAACATACGAGCATTTAATTACTCGTTTTTTCAAAAGTAATTTCCAATTGAAACTTTAGTAGTTCATTCTGTAGAAAACAAATACATAAAAAGAATGTGCCATCCCTGGTGGGGATCGAACCCACGACCTTTGGATTAGAAGTCCAACGCGCTATCCTCTGCGCCACAGGGACTGATGAATGACTAGTCAAAATAACTGTTTAGTATCCACAATAATGAAATATTATACTGAAAATACATCATATTCAATAATATGTTTGTTTAAATATATAGAATTTCTTTTTAATATTTTTCTGATTTGTTTCATTTACTTAAACTACATATATGAGCTATTCTGTGAAAAGAGTATAAATAAATTATTCTTTAGGCCGTTGTCGTCATTTTTAACCGGAAATGTCAACAAAACAACAAACGTCAAAAATCTGTGTTTGGGAAGTTTGAAATTTCCAGTGAACTGTTAAATTATTTGGCATTAAATTAGAATGTAGGCACAATTACTGATAAAAGTAATTATAAAATAATAGAATGGAAAGTGGCATCACGGACGAACCCAAGCCTGCTGTTGCAGAAACTGAGAATGTGGTGAAAACCGATTCTGCGGACTCTTTTCAATCATTCATCTACGAATTGTTTGAAAGGAATGGTGTACTCACCGATCTGAGAGCATACTTACGTGGCCATATCGTAAATGTTTTAAAAAGTACACAAACTGGTAAGAAATAACCGAACAATTGCATTAAAAGTCTTTTTTTTCCTTTCGTTCTATTCCCGGCGTGTCCCATTCCAGTGACATGAAATGCAATATTTGAAGCATAAACAAATGCTGGTCTCCCTTGCTGCTTAAGAGGCTACGAACAAATCATTATTTCCCATCCTTGTTGTGAATGCTGCATTTGTTTTAGATTTCATTTAAGTTTTTGTTAGGTTAGGCTACTAGGAAATTTGTTGCATATTTCTCATTATTCCTAAGATCTGAATAACAGTTATTCACCATTGCAGAATATTTCAGAGCAAGGTAGAATGGTATCCCAATGATTATAAGCAGTTGGGAATATGCTTGAAGATCCTGCAGAAGTTTTTGTGTTTTTCAAAAATAGATAATAACATTACTGTATTGCCTCTAAGTAATGTATTGCATACACAAGGGCTTGTGGCTAAATAATAACAGCCAAACTGGACGATCGAAAGTTAAGCTACGCTTGCCGCGGTTGGTTCGTGGATGGGTGACCATCCCTTACATATCGAGACCCCTCTGTTTCTCAGAAAGCACATTAAGCCATTGGTCCTGTGTGTCATTGGTTGATCTTTGACAGTCCTTACTGTTTGTCTGAAGTCCAATGTCTGACAACCAGTCTTACCGAGCGGTAATTAATGTGTTATAGAATAGAATAGAAGTATATTTATTTGCTTTAAAACATGGTACATTAGGGTCTTATAAACAAAGTGATCTTACATGTTTCGCCATGGACTGCCATACAAATATTTAAACATGTTAAATGTAATAAATTTAACACATTAATTTGTTAAAATTAAAATTATAACATTTCTAGTAACATTATTAGGGTTTTGAATTTATTTGAACACTTAAGAATAATAGATATACAAAGTTATATAATTAAATCTCAATATCATAATATCTTATATTAATCTGCTATTTTTTTATCAAAAAATTATTTTACAAATTATTTAAAGCGTTTTCGAAGGGAACACCCCCTGTGTTCCCTTATTTCTTTTGGAATATAAAAATATAAAATTGTTGAAAATTTTATTTGTTACCCAGTAACTGGGTTGTGCAGTTTTGATAAGCAAGTTGCTCCATGTTAAATAATGGTATTCAGCTGCATCCGGCTAGAATGGAAGCCGAAACCAACATAGTTGGCAAAAAGCTAGGCAGCAAACCATGCCACAGGAATACAGTCAGATGATGTTTCTTCTTTTTAGGCTTCTTTCAATCAACTGATTCTGCCAATTATAGTGTTTATTTTTTTTAAACTTTGCTGCTGCTGTGTTACTGCAGTAATAAAAAAATAAAAAATCTCCTTTCTAGGTGATCCTCCCCCCTGTCAGAAAAATTTCACACAACGCCTGGACCTCACATATCAAGCACTGAATATGCTAATTGCTGAATATCTGATACGCTTAGTGAGTATAATGGATAGTTTATTACATTCCTTTTTATAGAATTGACGAAAAGGCCTGAAAAGGAGGTGGGTATACTCGAGCATTCAACCTATAGTAGACATTTTCAATTTTATTTTGTGAATGTGAGAATGTTGTAGGCCTTGTAGATTGTAGATTTGTAGACCATTCTATTTTGTTAAGTACCTAGTTCTTGCTGACAATCCCGCACTGTCCTCCCTGTATATTGTAAAAGCCAATTATTTTTAAAAGAGTAACCATAGAGTTTCTTGCCAGCTCTCCATTCATCCAATTGGGACTGTGTGAAAAAATGTTTTTCCTCAATTAAGAAGTAGCAATTAGTAAGTGGCATACCATTTTGGAATGTAGACTAAACGCGCCATCTTTTAAAGTTACTTGCCAAAATAGTGTAGTACATTTTTTTTACACTACACGCGGTTAAAGTTGGGTGATGTAATAATTTTGAGTTCAATGTTGGGCAAGCATCTAACATTTTATTTAAAACTGCGGTAGTTATGTTTTAACTTTTAACTGTAATTTAAAGAAGGGTTATTCATGGTTACGTCACAGAAAAAAAACTGACGAAAAGTTAATATTTGTAGTCACAGGACTTGAAAGATCATCACAGGGTGTCACTTTTTGACATTTATTTTTGAAACCATAAAATTTGAAAAGTACCTACATGACCAACATTTTTTTTATATTTTTCTAATAACTGTCACGATTTGGCCTATTGCCCGTTTTCGGCTTGACGTTGATTTCTGGAACACGTTGTATAGATTTATATACATATATAGATAAAACAATTTGGGATGTTCTCAGATAGTTTGGTCCAATACTCTGTCATATCGAAATGAAACTTTGTATGTATATGTAGTTTGGATGACAAAACTATAATTTGGTATCCTGGAGCTGATCAAATGATGGAGCCAGGAGGTGGATAGTGGAACTCTTCAGTGGCTACTATGAAACCCCTCGAGTTTGGTCTCATATGATTTGTTTTGATGAGTCCAATATATTGCACTTGGTGTCGAGGGTCTGATGATGGAGCCAGGAGGTGGATAGTGGAACTCTTTACTTGTAAACCCCTCGAATTTTCTAGTATCCCTTAATCGTCATAACTACGTTGACTTTATACTTATTAAGAATATAATTAGACGCAAGGTTAAAAATAAAAATGCATAATTATGTAGTTTAAAAAAGCGCTAAACGTTTTTTAAATTCAATTTAATTATTTCCTCAATTTTCGTTATTGTGTACCTACCACTGCTTGTCTTTGCATACGTTGACTGGTAAAAAATTCCTATGGCATTAAGTCTGCCTCTGTAAATTTGTTTCCACTGCTGGGACACAGGCCTCTCTGTGAGGGGGGGTCATAATCCACCACGCGGGCCCAGTGCGGGTTAGTGGATGTCACATGTCTTCGAATTTACTAGTTGAGGTTAAGACATGCCGGTTTCCTCACGACGTTTTCCTTTAAGGCGTTCTGCTAGCCTTTTAACTCTTTCGAACAACCCGCAGCCCCGGCGGATTGGCCCTAGCGTACCCCGGCAGTTCGTGCTGACAGCTCTTTGAGGCGCGCGTGGAACACAACGCGCCGTTGACCCGGGCCTGGTCCTTACCGGGCGACGAACTGCCCAAAGCTCGCCGCCCGCAAGCCCGCGCCTACGGTGGCCGTGAGTCGGCTGTTAACTCCCGTCCAGGGCGTCTCCTGCGGCGGCTAGGCGCGCGAGGGTGCAGAGATTGCCTCTCCCTCACGCGCTCCGCCTTCTCCTTCGCGAGCATTACTGCTTCGCAGGAGGTGACGGCCTCCCATTCTCTCTCCCTCCGTACCATGGCCTGGATGAGGGCCAGACGCGAGAGGTCGCCGCCGCCGATCGCCGCCACGAGGACACGGCGGGGCCCCGCCCAAGCCGGGCAGACCTCCACCGTATGCTCCACCGTGTCCTCCGGGCGATCCCCACAGTGTTGACACCCTGGCGTTTCCTCCCGCTTTATCCTGAACAGGAACCTCCCGAAACAACCGTGTCCGGTGAGGACCTGCGTCAGGCGGAAGGTGAGGGCGCCGTGGCGCCTCTCTAGCCACTCCTCAAAGAGGGGACTTATCGCCGCAATTGTGGCGTGCCCAATATACTAACATAGCTGATAAGCACAAATTGTTACTAACTTTTTATTATTAACAATGTATGGACTGTAATGTCTGAATTAAATCTTTTTTTTTTTTGATAATTTTGAGAGCAGTGCCTGCCTGGGATACCACTGGGCCACTACAGCTCTTAAATAAATAAATACTCTAAATCTAATATCAAGAAAAGAATGCTCTTAGTCTTGCTCTGGTTCTACTTGTTTGGTCCGAATCAACCTTTCATGATCATCATCATCATCATTTCAGCCGAAAGACGTCCACTGCTGGACATAGGCCTCCCCCTAGCACCTCCACTTCGATCGGTTTGGTGCTTCTCGCATCTAACGGCCTGCGGCCTTCACAAGGTTGTTGGTCCACTTTAGTGGAGGGCCTTCCAACGCTACGTCTTCCGGTACGCGGTCGCCGCTCCAGTACCTTACAAAAGTCAACCTTTACATAATACAATTTATTTTCAGGAGTTCAGCTACACTTTCTCGGTCTTCGTGTCTGAAATACCACTGGCTAACATGGTGTTTGGGTTTGCTAAGACTTTGTTGGCAAAAACTGATGAAAATAAGACGGACATGAAATTCAAGGACACGGATGTTTGGTCTATACTAAATTATTTAGGTACTTACACCTAATTTTTGTTTCTATGCTGTCCCAGCACCCTAATTGCGTAATGCACTATCAAACACAATCTGAATCATTTTGACGGATATCGCTAATCCATTGCTTTTGATGTTCGAAAAATTTCTCTGCCCAGAACGTAAATAACGCAATGAATGTTGTTGAACTGTCGAAATGGAAGAAATTTCTGCCACGGGCCTGCTGGGCTGGGAAAATTGTGGATTTTTTTTTAAATTATCAAAAGGGAGTTTTTTGCATACGGATATGCCAACCCCTTATGGACATTTTTTGTCTACTGCATTACCTATTCTAAAGAATCCTAAATTATAATATGTATTCATAAATAGTTGTCCATAAATTAATCTTTTTTTTTTTGAGGATGGGAAATCATCAAATGACCCCTCCCGCTCTGGGTGGAGCAGAAGGGAGTGTCAGACTCTTACTGACTAAAACCCACCCGTGTTCCTTCCTTAGCCCTTTATGTACCAGGGCAGCGGTAACCCTTTCGGACGATCCCGCTACCCCGGCAGGATAAATTAATCCTTCCGTCGTTTTCCAGGAGTGCAGTGTGATTCGGAACATGCATCGAATATTGTACAAATGTATAATAATGAGAAACAACATCCGTTATTGCTGTGCATATTGAAGGGTATGCCTATGTATACGGAGTTTGCAGAGCCTCCATACAGTAAGTTCATTTTACATCCCTTGAGGGACTCAGCGCACTACTCCGCCATGACCAACCTTGTCGCAACCTTGGTCGCAGAAGATCCGACACGTACGTTCATACTAAAGTTTAGTCGCATCCAAAATATGTTCGTCACCTTATGGGGGATGCGATAATCGATATTTCATGAAATAGTCATTCGATTGTATTTATGATTATAATTCTGTTAATATAATACAACCTACGCTGACGTATGCAAATCGCGTAAAAACGTAAAGTACCTAATTAATTTTTCGGGCTACTCTGGCGCTTCCCGCTTAAAGAAAGTCACAGCTCATTGGGCATGCGGTAGACCTGACCAGCCCAGTCCGATTTATACTTAGTGGCTTTTTGAGCAACGCCAGTAATGTGTGCTTTGGAGCGCAGTGTGGTGTTGCGAATTTGATGCCTAGAATACTGTGCTCCATCGCACGTTGGTGAACCTAAAGTTGGACTTTAAAGTTTGTCAAAAACCAAGTCTGGAATTCATAGGTCAAAATGGGAAGAATGCACATGTCCATGATTTGTCTAATGTATTTTGTACAGGTATATCTGAAGATTCTGTGGCAAGTTCAAAGTCTTCGGACAGCGCAGAAAGGGATGCCCCACATAAAAAGAATTTGTCTGTAATGCCAGAGTGCAGCCACTGGGCTTATTGTAAGAACTGTCAAAACAAGATATATAAGCTCAAAGGCAAATATAAAAAGAAGAAGAAATATTTAGCCAAGGTAGGTTGATTTCCCTGCTTTTCGTGTACAAGCTCGTAGCACATTAACTAAATGTACTTACAGTTAGGATTTAAAATGGACTGTAGACTTTAAGCTGTCCTAAAATTTAAACAGCTGCGTTTGAATTTTTCGGGTTAAGTCACTATCAATGTTAAGATGGGTAGAGAGAATATACTACAAACTAGAGCATGTTTTGATAATTAATCCATTTGTTATTTTCTTTTGCATGGTGATAGCTACTATCGCCAAAATCTATATCTGACCACCGTTTTGGCGATAGTACATAGTTTATAATAACGAGGTGCCCAAAACTCAATATTAGGACGCCAGGTTTATTGAAGATATTATGTATTATGATTATCAACCGGTTGAATTAATACTCAGCTTACTAAAGCAACCATTATATGTTCCCTAGCAACACTAGCACAATCGGCCTATAATCTTGGGACGCGGGCCCAGTGCGGGTTGGTAGATGTCACACGTCTTCGAATTTTTTATTCTAGGACATGCCGATTTCCTCACGATGTTTTTCTCAATCGTTTTGAGAACAGTGGTGATGAAATAATTTACACAAAGTAAAGCGCCTGTCTGGGTTCGAACCTAGGGCCTACAACTTACAGTCTGCCACTACCGCTGAGACACCACTGCTCTCACAAAACTAATAACTTGTAATTTGGTTAAATTTTCTTCAGTCAGTTTAAAATCGTAGTTACAAAGAGTTATGAAAATGGTTTTCTTTCAGGATATTAAAAATACAGAGAGTACTAACACAAGTTCTATGAAATTGGAGAGCCTCATTAGAAATATCAGCATTATGGAGAAAGGCCAATTCGAAGAGGTCTTTAAAATATATATTTGTTTTATCATTTTCATGACATTATTTTGTAAACGTTTTTTATCTGAGTTTGAAAGCATCTTGTCTAATATACAAGGTCAAATTAAGTTAGCTAGCAAAACGCCGCAGACGAGATGGGTATCGTTATATAAACAAGATAAAATAAAAAAGATTTGATGATTTTTTTTTGGGGTTAACGACCGGTTGTGTTACTTGAAGTATGAATTGAGAAAATCGTTTTTTTTTTGTTTTATCATCTTATCTGTTTCGATACTTATTGAATACGATTACGTCTATAAATTATTATTATGTCGTTTATTTATTTAGTCGTCTTATTTTGTTACATTTTTAAATATTAGTATGATTAAATAAAAAAATAAAAAAAACATTTAAAAATATAAAAAAATAGTGATCCACCGGTGTCGGGAGCAGGGTCCAAGCTACCGGTGGTTAGGGCTCCAGAGATAGAAACCTCCTCACAATGCGAGCCGTATCGAGGAGTACTGCCTTCTGAATCAGGCCCTTGATCCAACCGCCTAACGAGAGCCTCGATAGATGTTGATCGAGGCTGTCGGCCATCAGGCCATTGGCCGATACGACAATCGGCACAATGACAGTTGAGCTCACATTCCACATGTCAACAACCTCGCGTGCTAAGTCAAGATATTTGATTTGTTTATCTTTCTCAGCTTTCACGAGGTTCCCGTCATGTGGAATGGTAACATCAACAATCATTGCGCGGCGCACTAATCGATCTATCACCACTATATCAGGTTTGTTGGCGACAACAGTCCTGTCAGTGATGATAGACCGATCCCAGTACAACGTGACATGGTCATTTTCGAGAACTGGGTCGGGCACATACTTGTAATACGGTACCTCAGAGTCGACAAGTTTATATTTCAAAGCAAGTTGCTGGTGAATAATCCTGGCTACTTGGTTATGCCTGTGCAAGTACTCGCTGTTAGCCAGACGAGAACAACCAGAGATAATATGTCTGATGGACTCACCCGGACGGTGGCATGCCCGACACACGTCAGCCGTCCCGTCCTTCATAATATGTCTCCGGTAGTTATTCGTCAAGATAACTTCGTCCATAATTGCACAGACAAAACCTTCAGTTTCCCCGAAGAGGTCACTGAAACGCAGCCAGGATACGGACGCTAAGAAATCTACACCGGGCTCATGAAGAGCCCGATAGAAGCGCCCGTGAAGCTCCTTGCTTTGCCATACCTTCTTGCGGTCATCGGTAGTAAGTACTACAGGTTTGCGCCAGTTCTCTTTCGCCATGGAGAGCGGGGTGAGCCCCTTGTCCATTGCGACCACATCACGGTGCATACCCACTTCGGCTTTTAAAAAATATTCCCTGAGACTGCACACCTCGCGGTTGTGGAGGGTTTTCGCATTTAAAAATCCTCGACCCCCACACTTCCGCGGGATATACAGTCTCATCACCGATGATCGTGGGTGATGCATGCGGTTTGCGGTCAGCAGTGTACGGACCCTTCTATCTAGGGCGTCGAGTTCAGTCTGAGTCCATTTGAGTATGCCAAAAGAGTACATCAAAACCGGCATTACCCAACCATTGAAGGCGCGCACCTTATTTCCGCCCGAAAGAAGACTAATTAATACCTTCTTCAGGCGACAAAAGAAGCGCTCCTTCAACGATTGCTTCATGTCAGCATCGTTGATGCCTAACGCTTCCGACATACCCAAATACTTATAGCTTTCGGATGAGGAGAGGGATCTAAGGTGTATGGAATCCGAAAGTGGAATTCCCTCGGATTCCATAATCTTCCCCCCCTTTACATGCATGACTGCACATTTGTCCACACCAAATTCCATCCTGATGGCACTACTAAAAGTTTCAGTTACCTTCAGTAGCTCCATCAGATGCAATTTGTTAGGGGCAAAGAGTTTCAAATCATCCATGTAGAGGAGGTGAGATATGACCTGACCACCTCTCTTGAACCGATAGCCTAGACCTGAGTCCTCCAGCAGTGTGCTTAGAGGATTCAGGGCTAAGCAGAACCAAAGTGGACTCAAACTGTCGCCCTGAAATATTCCCCGCTTAATCCATACAGGCTCATCATTCCCCTGGATCTGTCGACACCCTGGATAGCGAAGGACCGTCTTCCACTGTCTTATACACGACTCAAGGAAGGTGCGTAGAGTTGCATCTATCTTGTACAACTCCAGCACCCTCATGAGCCATGTATGTGGCACCGAGTCGTAGGCCTTCTTATAATCTATCCAGCATGTCGACATATCCTTGCGGGATCGGCGAACCTGTTGGCTAATGGCCATGTCTATGAGGAGTAGCTCCTTAGTACCGCGAGACCCATTCCTACATCCATTTTGAGAGGCAGACATAATCGAGTAACTGTCAATGTGTGTGTTAATTTTCGCTCTCAAAATGGATGTAAGAAGTTTATAAACCGTCGACAAACACGTGATCGGTCTATAATTCTTGGGTTCCGCGGGACTACCTGACTTATGGAGCAGGTGGGTAACGCCTGTTGTTAGAAACTGTGGTAGTGACCCAGACTCTAAGGATGACTGGAACTGAGATGCCAGGCAAGTGTGTGAACTAATTAGCCATTTTAACCAAAAGTTATGCAGTCCGTCCGGTCCCGGTGATTTCCAATTCGGTAACGGACGGACTGCTTTGGCTACGTCTAATGGCGTAATTATGACTGGTTCCATTTCTGGTATAGTTCCACACACTCGCTCGATATCGCGCATCCAGCCACCCTCAGCGTGACAGACAGGCACCGACCAGATGCTGCGCCAGAATGCACTAGTGGTGGCATCATCCGGGCGGCACACGTCCATCACGTTTTGTTCAGGTCGCTCCCAAGTTCTATATACCCACCTCTCATCGCTCCGGAACATGCGATTCTGCGTGTACCGATCAACCCGCCGCTTATACCGCCGAATACGACTCGCCCATGCACAAACTTTCTGCTTCAGGAAGTCGATGCGCTCTGTGACATTGGACATGTATTCCCGAGGGCTGATTCCAGTCCCCGAAAATGCCTGTCTTACAAAGCGCATCACTCGTGGTCGTGTGTTGCCCTCCCTGAAGCAGTATAGTTTACCGATGAGTACCCTGGCCCCATCGATACGACGCTCGATCCTGTATCGCCAGGCTGGTACGGCTGGTTTTGGTCGAGTAGCTGCGTCACAATTTGGAAACTTGACGTTAGCTAAACGACATGCCGCCACAGCCGCGCAATACAAGATTGAGTGTGTATCAACGAGATCCTCGCTGCTCTCGAAGAAATTCTTGAGCTGCGAGTCCAAGGCACACACTAGCGCCCTATTTTTTTTGTGCATAGGTAGCCGTGGTATTCGGGGTCTAAGTTCGGTTGGAGTGGACCTATACTCGCGAAACGCATCTTCCAGTGCGCTCCTCAGTCGGACGTTGTACTGGCTACTTACTGTGTCAACCCTATCATCATCTTCTTCAACACGATTGGACCGCGGCGGGATGGCATCAATAGTTGACGCTTGTGCCGCGGTTTGTGCCAGAGTCGAGACGATTTGGTTGTTCAGTACCTCTGAGCGCAGCCTATCAAGTGCTATGTCGTCCAACCTGTGATTGCGTTGGATGACCCGCACCTGATCCGACAGTCGTTGGGCCGAGACGTTGACGGTTGGTTCCAGTTCCTGGAACAGAGACAGCAACCTATCACGGTACGCAGTGAGGTTAGTTCCCCCCTCTGTAGACCCGTAGTATGCGCGCATGACGTTCTCGTTCATAGACTGAGTTCATCTCATGCGCTGCACACAACCACCGGCAGCGGGGACCCGGCTCGGGGCCGGATGGCCCCTAAGTCCCAAGCTCCTCGGTGGCCGGCCTCTCCCCTGCCGACGTACAGGTGTTGGCGACGTCGGCGGGGAAAAATATTCGTCGCTCGAGCTCGACGCAACTGCTACGGCCGGTGTCACAGCACTCTCGATGGGGCTGGATTCCGGCGGCGGCAGGGCGGGGCTGAGCGACGACTCCGGAGGTGGTAGGCGTGCACGGCGAGCTGCTAATCTCGTCAACATTTTCAATATTTCATTTTCACGTTTTTATCGGAGGTGACATGACAGATGTCACCTCCGGTTCGGCAGTTTTTGATGCAAGTGTAGGTTATTCATTGTATTTGTTTAAAATTAGGTATGTTTTAGTAAATTTGGTTTTTCCTGATATGGTTGCACATATATATGAATTTATAAACTGTTTCTAAAAATTATCTAATAACAAATTGTGAAGAGACGACAAAAGAGACGTTGACGTTGACGTTGGTGTTGCTAGCTTAAATTATTATTATTATTATTATGAGCCTGTGTTGTCCTACTGCAGGGCAAAGGTTTCCCTTCCCTTCTTCCACTATTCCCGGTCTTCTGCGATTGTGATCCTTTGAGAAGGAGTCCAGCTCATCCCGCCATCTCTTTCTGGGCCTGCCGCGCGGTCGTTTCCTGCCATTTGGGATCCACTGAGTGGTGGCTTTTGCATATTGCTGCTCCAACATGCGACAGATATGGCCAGCCCAGTTCCACTTTAGCCCACCAGCTTTGCGGCCTGCGTCCGCTATTTGTGTTTTGGAACGAAGTATAGAGTTCTTAATGCGGTCCGTGAGTTTGACACCTAATATACTTCGTTCCATAGCCCGTTGGCAGACTCCAAGTGCAGACTTTTGACGCTTTGTAAGAGAGTATGTTTGCGCTCCGTATGATCTTCCGATGAGGGTGGGATGAATGCACATGTCCATGAGCTTTCGTTTTAGTGAAAGCGGGAGAGATTCTTTCATGAGATGTTTCATCGACGAATAGTTCTTCCAGACGTTTTCTGTGCGTCGAGCGACTTCTTTGTCCTGTCTCGACTGGAAGAATACTATTTGGCCGAGGTAAATATACTCATGGACATATTCAACCTGCACACCCCCAATTTCTACGTTGCGTTCGGTGCTTTTCGTCATCAGCTTTGTTTTTGACATGTTCATCGTAAGTCCGACTTAAAGACTATCGTGGCTCAGTTGTTTGAGTTTACACGAAAACAAAAAAAAAAAATTAAATGTGATAAGTATTTGCGGTTGATGACCCCAAAAAAACTTTTTTTTTATCATGTCTGCGGAGTTCCGCTAGCTAATTTAATTTGACCCTGTACAACTAGCGTAATGAATTCATAGTTAGTCTCGCAAACTTTAAAAGTAGTATATTTTTCTTTTTGTTGTACGAGTTAGAGTGTGCTCGTTTGTGTCATACATGTGTGTGGTAGACTGCTCTTATCATCTTGACGAGTCGCTTTTTTTTTTTTGTAAGCCCATACTGTCCCACTGCTGGGCAAAGGCCTTCCCCAAATCCTTCCAGGAACTCATTCGCCGCGCCACTTCAAACTCCGTTAGGTACCTCCTTTTCTCTATGTTACGCTGAAATGAGGTCGTAAGTAACTTACCTAGGGCCAGTTTCTCGAACGAAAATTATCGCACAATTAATAATTATGATAAATTCTTTCTTTCTTTCTTTCAAAATGATTCAGATTGAGATTGATAGTGTGCTACGCAATTATGGTAGGTACAGGTACATATTTTTTCTTGCATAAGTTTCGCGGGAGGCAACGATTGCCGAAATAAAGGCGCCTGTAGCCGGGCGCGCTCAGATATTATTGTTGCGCGCCACAATTAATGCCTGATACATGGTGACATTAGTTACCACTAGCGCCATCTAGTTTCGAGTGGCTGAACTAATAGTCACTTGTGCCATCTATTGTCGAATAGCTGAACTAATAGAGTCACTGGCGCCATCTATTATCGAGTAGAGATGACGGTGCTGGAACTTACTAGAACTGTCGACATCTGGTCAGTTGGGGCCGGTATGTGTTCGAACATTCTAGATGTTTCTACAATAGAAGGTTCTGGAATTATCTGCGGCACTATATAAGGCCGGGACTGGCCGCGACCAATCAGACTTGGTTCTGCGATAGAAGTGAATACATCGAAAGCGATATTCGAGAGCGACTTAAGAGCGATTGTGTTTTATAATTAGTGTGTTTGAGTTGTTATTAGTGTTGTTTAATAAAAGTGTAACTTTTGGTAATTTTTATCGGCAGTTTTTATTGTCACGAACTTGAAGCTCGTAACATTATGTTTCTTGCGGCTTAGGTCCTCAAATTGATGCCGTACCTAAATTATTTGGCCATTGGTTCGCCATCCCTGGCCTATGAGGTATTGTATGGATGCAGGTCATCGTAATTGTACAGGCGCCAACACATCAAGTTACTACAATCTGTACGAGTCGCAATAAATACTTTTTCTTTCTTTCTTTCAAATTGATTGAATGATTTATCAACAGCCATTCGGAACATGTAAATAGGGGGCGAGCCTATTACCACCAACCTATCACAAATCCAGACCCTGGGTTGCTACTTAGGAATTCCTTATGTAAAAACTTAATAATACTTTGCCCGACCGGGAAATCGAACCCAGGACCTCATGCTCAGAAGTCGCACTTGCGACCACTAGACCAATAAAGCAAAAATAAATCTATATAATATGCAAAAATAAATCTATATAAATAAAAATGAATCACCGAAATGTATGTACGCGCATAACTTCCGATCGACTGCACCAAATTGGATAACTTTATTTTTTGTTTGTTTTTGTCAGGACATGGTTCGTATAGAATAAAATTAAAAAAAATGGCAATATGACGTTCGCCGGGTCAGCTAGTTAAAATATAATTATGCAAAAACTTATAACACCCCGTCGTTTTTGCGTCGGGGGTTAAAACATTAAGGAGATTATAATAAAACAAATTATTTGTAGATGTTCGAACAACTGAAGTCGGTGTACGAGAGGGAAGTGGAAATGGTAAAGGTGGAGGAAGAGAAGAAGGTGCAGCGGTCGATGGCGACGCACGCGATTCAGCTGCAGCAGAAACGGAACGAGGTAAGTCCTCGTACCCACCGGCGATTTCTATCGCACACTGGATTTTCAACGCTCTGCTTAGCGCCGATCGTTGAAAGTCCTACTGTGCATTTTTTTTTTGACTCGTTGTTACCCTCTGTTTGATTCTCAACCCTCGGCTCAACACCGAGAGTTGAAAATCAAGTGCGTGATAAAAAACCCAATACGCACCTATGCTAAGTCCACACTGCTTCGGCTTTTGGGAAAACGGATTATCTATTGCCGCACTTAAGGCGAATGTGGGTAGCCCGCGTTTATGTCATGTTGATCAAAATTTGATTCGCGACCGTAACAAATATGAATCCATCCGGTAACAGCAGAAGTCGGCATTCATGCCGGGTCGATGGCAATAGACTCGCCCCTTATTACATGAGACTTCAACATATCTGGCCAAATGTAAAGCAGGGGTGTACTATCGTCAAAATCTATATCTGACCACCGTAAGTACTATTCCTGCTTGCAGCGCATATTATTAGTCTACCTAAAAAGAATCCCCTTTTGTTTTACTTACGGACGCAGATGTGGTCATCATGTGCACGGGATTTTGTTTTCAAAATGGTCAGATATAGGTTTTGGTGATAGTACCTATACACCCAATTTAAGGTACACCCCTGCCTCTCCCTTCGGGGAATACAGGCATCATATTATGTTATGATTCATATTGTATTTTACCAATTATGTTTCTGAAAATCTGAATAAAGATTTATTATCATATAGTTGGAGAGGACGTTCAAAGCTCGCGAGGTAGAAATGGAACGCAGCGTGCAACATAAGAAGAAGTTCCTCTGGGGCTTGGCGTGCTCGCTGCGCGACCAGCACCAGCACATGACGCGCGCGATGCACGACGTGCGCGCCGAGACAGAACGCCTGGAGCTCAAGGTACGAATACACTTTCTATGATAATTCACTATCTACTTTAGTATTTTATTTATTTTTATCCGCAACCCTCTCACTAAAATTTCCTTACAAAATTTTTCGCTCTTACTAAAATAAAACAAGTTAACCCAACCTAGTACTTGCCGAACTCCTTTTACGATTTTACCAAAAATTTGAAGTAAAAATATATTTACTTTTAAAAAAATACAATTAAATTGTACAACAAAATAATCTCATCTATATAAAATACACCCGTAAAATATGTTTACCACGTTTGCGGACAATCCGCATGACACAAACTACCTTAATGCGGTAATGCAAAATCAATTCATTTTCACAGGAAGATAGTCTAAAAACTCAACTGGCTGAAGCTGAACAAATATTAAAGAAACGTGGAGAGGAGATGCGATTACAAATAACGAACGAACTATCTATCTTAGAGGGTCACCTCGAATCTATGAAAAGGGAGAGAGAAAACATCACACGCCAGCGCTCCGAACTAGAAGACATGAAAACTGTTCAAGATTCAACCAGCAAAGTAATTAAACCACCCAATACGGAAAGCGAGGAAGTTCATTCACATTACGATTTATTACACAACGAACTAGCAATACTCAGGTCGTACCTAGAATCTTCTCAGATGCAAGCGAAGTGTGTTATCGAAAGGGGAACGATCACCGAGGCAAGTGAACCGGTGTCGCAGATCAATCTGACCTTGAATAACAGTCAGGGGAACGAAAAGTGTTCCAAAAGCGATGATTTTGACGGAAGACTCAAAATGAATCAAGTTGTCAATGATTTTAGAAAGAAGAATGTTAATTTCAGTCAGGTATGTGCTTGAACATTATTTTATGTGGTTTTATATGACAACAGAGAGCAGTGGCCCAGTGGTAACCGCGGACCGCGACTTACTAGTCGTAGGTCGTAGGTTCGAACCCAGACAGGCACTTTACTTCGTGTAAATTATTTCGTCATCCCTGCTCGCAAAACTAAAGTAAAACATCGTGAGGAAACCGGCATGTCCTAGACCCAAAAATTCGAAAGCATTACGGCCCACTCCCTCTGCCTACGAAGAATGGGCAAGAAACTCCATAATTAGTTTTTTAAAAGTGTTTTACAATTCATATTCTTTGAACATTATTATGGTGCTCACATATTTACAAATATTGTAAACGTAGACAATTTTCCCAATATATTTTTGCTATTCCTACCCAGTCGAATTTAGACGAAATCTACCACGAGAGTAATAGAGATCGCAGCCGGTCGTCGAACTCAAGCGAGGCGGGCGACACGGCGGCTCTCGACCTCGACCTCGAGAGGGGACGCGACCGTGACCTCATACAGCGTCTGAGGGACGAAAATGATAGGCTCAAGGCGTTTGCCAGACAGGTACGGTAAAAAACTTTGTTTTTTTTTTGGAGTTTCCCTATTACCTACTAATCCTACGCCGTCTGTATGTCTTATTAAGGCTTTGCACAAGGTCAAATTAAATTAGCTGGCCATACTCCGCAGACGTTATGGGTATCGATATCAGCTTCAACCGTTGAAACTGATATCGATACCTATAACGTTTCCGGAGTTTGGCTAGCTAATTTTATTTGGTAGAGACCGACCGGAAACGAAATTCGGCCGAATTGATTTTACTTCGGTCGAAATCCGAAAAAAAAAGTTTTGTTCTTCGATAGGTTTTTGTTTGGTAACAAGTATAATAAAAGTAAAAAAAAAAACGTGTCTTTTAACCATGACGAACCCTTTAAACTGAAATTACACGAACTGGCTGTCGCTGAAAACCAGCGCTGGGGCCGTCTTGCATAGGGCCGCAGCATAATGCTGAGCGATAGCCGTTTTGCGTGGATGTGACGCATGTCAACCATTTCTTATTGTTTTGTTTTTGTTTTTTATGTTCTTTTATGCGTCATGTTTATCGCAAATAAACGTATTTTCTTTCTTACTTTTCGCACCCAATTTCGGCAATTTTCGTTTTAGTTGGCGGAAAAAAAACCCCGCTAATCATAATTTACAATTCTTCATTCAGAGAAAATCCATGGTAAAATGGTTTTTAAAAGATTAACCCGGTACTTCTGTTACTTTTATAAAAATGTATTATAATGATCGTCCCAGCGCCGGCCGCGCGCGTCGGCGGTGCCGCGCCCGCGCACCGCGCCGGTTGCGCATGCGCACGTGCACACGTTCCCGTGAGTACACTGCTTTTCTACTTTCAAGAATTAACCTTAAATGTCATGATTTCATGAAGTAGCCATTCAATAGGTTTATATGAAGTTAGATGCTTACTGATGATTTTAATTCTGTAAATACATATTTTAGTTACGATCGCGAATAATATTATGATCAACATACTACGTGCACATACTACTAATACCGCACATTGCAAAAAAACTTAAGAAAGGTTAGAATTTCGCGGACTATCCTGGCGCTTTCGCTTTAACATTAAAGTGGATATACTGCCACTGAGCCATTAGATGTCAATTTCAAGGATAGGAAGATGATGATACCTGATTTTATGCTTCCAGCTTGAACACCAGTGTGAGTGCCAGTACCCTGAACGTTGGTTGGCGGAAGGGCGCCGGCGAAGAGTTGAGCATTTTCAGTAACGCGCAGCCTCGGATCCTGGTGCCAGGAGACACGCTGCCCTTCATCGGAGTACTAAGGGACAGGCATGGGTATAATAGGAGGTACCTACTCAGATCTAAATGAAATTGCTTCAAATAGTATCTCTATGGTCTGTTCCAAATGACCTAGACGCGTACCGCAAGAGTTGGATCGGAGTGGCTCTAGAAAAGGATGTCTGGAAGGATTTCGAGCAGGATCTGCTCAGCAGTTAGAGAGTGTAAGCTACCTTAAAAAGAAAGTACTGGATGGATTTTATCACAATAAATCCAAAAAAAAAAGAAATTTTATAAAACACCTGCACAATTTTTTTCGTCTTGATAAACTCTGAAACTAAATAAATATGAATTAAAAAAGACACATTGGTACAAACGCCAGCAGATCAAGCTACCCGAAACTGTCAATTTTTTTTCATTCAACCTTGAACGTAATGCTTTAGCGATAAAGTTGTAAATCTATTAAAGAAATTTGACAGATTGTAGTAGCTAGATGTGCTGGCGTGAGTACCTGCCCGGATTTGAACCCCCAACCTCGTGCATGAGAGGCGAGGGAAGACCACAGGCCTGTGGTTAAAAAACCTGCCACAGATGTATGTGACAGCGTGTGTCCGCACTCCGCAGGCCGGCGCCGGGCCGCGCGCGCGCGCTGGGCGGCGTGAGCAAGCGAGCGGCGTCGCCCGGCCGCGAGCGACACGCGCTCGGTAAGTATATGACTCTCATACAACAAAGGTACTCATTATCATTCTCTTCTACTTATCCCAATTTATTCAGGGTCGACGCAATATATTTTTCCTCCATACTTCTCTCCTTTTAGTCGTCATCTCGATAGTCACCCCCTTTCTAGCCATATCATCACACTAATATTATAAAGGTGTATGTTTGTGAGTGAGTGTGCGTGTGGGTGTGTGTTTGTATGTTTGTTTGTTACTTCTTGACGCTCAAACGGCTGGATGAAATTTGGTGTGGACGTAGCTGACACCCTGGATTAACACATACGATACTTTTTATCCCGATATTTCCACGGGATCGAAACTTATGCGGGTGAAACCGCAGGGCGCAGCTGGTAGGTAATGGTATTGTGCATACAAAATGAAGTGCTCAACTCAATGGTAGCGCCTCAAGAGAGCCCGCACCCTAATTGTGTAACAAACTATCAATCTCAATCTGAAACATCTTGAAGGATATTGCTAATCCATTACTTCATATGTTCGAAAAGTCGCAATGAATGTTGTTGAACTGTCAAAATGAAACCCATCGCTACTGATAGTCATCATCTGCCTAGCGTTTTCCCAACTTTGTTAGGGTCGGCTTCCAGTCTAACCGGATTCAGCTGAATACGTAACGAATTCGCGGACGAATGGAAGATCTTGTCAGTATGTCTGGAGTGTTGTGGGATGACCCTATTAGCTGACGAGTAGTTGTACACTTAATGATAAAATTGGCCTTGGCTGGTTTATGTTAAAATAAATTATGTTCGTTTTGTTAGGTTCTGGTAGCAGCATGCAGGGCGTGCGCGCGCACGTGCCCGTCGCGTCGTGCTCGCAGCAGCCTGACCACGACACGTACCAGGCCATGCGGTAAGTTCAACCACAACCTCACTCAAAAGGCGTGACCTGTTGAGGCTGTTAAAACCTGTCTACTAGCCTAGTTGATAGTAGCAGATATTATCAAGTCGAACTCGCTCTTACAGAAAGCATGTGAGGATTCAGCAATAATGTATAAAGAGTTAAAACAAAGATATGACAACGTTATCCTAGAAAACAAAGAAACGCAGACCGAGATTTAGCAACTTGAGGATAAAATAGAATCGCTAGAAAGATAACAGCGTAGTACTACGATTGCAATAAAAATCGTGCCCTGCACCGAAAATGAAAATGTGAATGTTATCATGTCACAGATACACAAGGCCCTTGACTTGATGTATCTGTACCACCGCAAAATATCCGACAGGCTTACAGGCAGAAGTCAGGACGACGTCAGACGGTTCAAACTCGTGTCAATGTTATGAAAGCCCTAAAAAAATTTAATAGAATTAACAAGGGTGACAAACTTAACTCCAAAATTCTACAAGTTGCACGTGAGAAACAACCGGTTTTTGTCTCAGAATCTTTAACTCCCTCCGCTTGAAAATTACACTGTTTAGTTAGAGAACTTCAAAGGAACCATGGCTTTAAATAGTGCTGGGTATCTAATGGCAGTCTTTCTAAGGAAGGGAGATGAACTACCATCAATTCTTATAAAATCTTCAAGTCAAGTAGAAGGCATTACCACCGATATATTGAAGCCGCAAGTTCACCCGAACAAAGACCAATGACTAGTTTATAAGTTCACTAAAAATGTCTTCTCTCTGCACATTACTTATGTTATTTTAATATTCATAGTTTTAACTGGGCTTGTACTCTTTAAAATAGTTAGCATCTTACTTTTCTTCATTTTCATCGTTTTTTTTACACAAAATTATACTAAATAACACTTCACATAACACATACACTATTCGTACACTATGTGCGTACGAATAGTGTATAAGTACTATAAAGTATTAACGCAAAAGCTCAGAAGTCTGAATCATAACTTTGACGACTTTTTAGTCCTCCTTGGTGGGCTTAACATATTTTTGACTTCATAATTTTAACAGAATGCTTGCTATCTAAGACCATGAAATTGCCCAATATTCCTTCATATTAAGTGTTTGCAACATGTAACCATTTGAATCAAAACAATGGTATAGGTGTTTTCTGCAAGGATAGTTTGAAGGTAAGTAAATTGTTTAGTTGCCACTATAAAAAATGACCTAGTTATTACTATATCCCTATACAGGCCTCCCGCCTTCACAAATATCGATAATTTTCTAACTGCTTTAGATGATACAATTCATAAATTTAAACACTATAAAAATATTATACTCATAGGGGATATAAATATCAATATAACAAATAACACTGACCCTAAGGTTTCCATTATATTAACTTGCTAGCCTCACACGGACTCCTCGCATCACATTTGTTACCAACACGTGAAAAAACTGCCCTGACCACTGTTTTGTCAAGACCAACTGTACTACAAATACTGTAGTCTGCAATTCGACAGTCACGGACCACTGCAGTGTGATGATGTCACTATCAAAAAATTTAGTAGCAATCGAACAAAATCGGAGAACTTTTTCAAAAGTAGACTCTTCCGCGATTGTTAACAATTTAAAACTTATAAATTGGACTGTAATGTTAGCATATGATGACCGGAATGACATAACAAATAAGTTCCTATCCATAATAAGTGATGGCATTAAAAAATATACTCATACCTACAAGCTCTCTAATAGAAAACGGAATATTAAACCATGGATAACACCCGGGTTACGTCGTTACATGAGAAACAGAGATTGTTTACATCAAAATCTTCGTAAGGATCCAGACAATTTAACACTTCAAATAACTTATAGATAACGTAATACATGTAACAAACTATTAAAGAACTTAAAAAACAAACATTTTAGATCACAAATAATTCTCCACAAAAATAATTTTAATAAACAATGGTCCTTTATCAAAGATATATATCACTACAATACTAACCCTTATAATTATTACGACCTTCTTTTAACTAAAAGAAATCCACAAGAGTCTATAAACTACATAAATCACTATTTTGCAAACGTGGGTAGCCAACTGGCTCAAAATATCCAAATAAGAACAAAAAAGAATTAAATTGAACTAGCTAGAATATCAAACTCAAACTGTTCCTCACTGAAATCATTCGTCCTACTATCTACGGATGAAAGAGAAGTTAAAAGTACCATATTGAATTTAATATCTTATAATTCCAGTGGTTGGGATGAAATTTCCTCCATTTTACTCAAACTGGCTATCGACACTCCCGCCATACCTATTGCTAGGATCTGTAATTTATGTTTTGCCAAAGGCGTTTTTCCCAACGCCCTGAAACAGTCAGTCGTTATTCCCATTCACAAGTCTGGGGATTGAGACTCTGTCTCGAATTATAGACCGATCTCATTATTGCCATCCCTCTCTAAAGTGATTGAACGGATTATGAACACGAGACACACACACTAAAAAAAATACACAGACACACTTAAAAAAATCCTTGAATCCAATCAGCTTCTCTCAGAAAACCAGTTTGGATTCAGAGAGAAAAAATCAACTGCTCAGGCCGTACACAAGCTTATATCATTTACCGTCGATGGTTTGGATAGAGGAGATAAGAGCCCAGGAATTTTCCTGGACTTGGCAAAGGCGTCCGACACAGTTTCTGTTCCCATACTCCTCAATAAGCTTGAACACCTTGGTATCTCCGGTATTGCATTGGACCCTATAAAAGACTACATGTCGAACAGAACTCAATATGTTAGAATTGATGGCTACACCAGTCAACAGAAAACTTTCCAATTCGGCGTGCCACAGGGCAGTACTTTGGACCCCACATTATTCCTCGCTTATATTAATGACTTGAGTAGTCTTAATCTGATACAAGGACAAATAATCTCCTTTGCTGACGACACGCTACTTTTGTTTCATGGGCGCACGTGGACTGAAGTGTTCTTTTTGGCTGATGAAGGATTTGACCACTCACCATATTCTCCGGACTTAGCCCCAAGTGATTTTCACTTATTGACAAAATTAAAAGAGGACATTCGTGGAACAAAATTTTACGATAATGACGCGGTTATGGCTGCCGTAGAGGGAGGAGTGTTTCGAGAGTCAAGAAAAACAATTTACTTTTTTGGTTGTTGTTGTAGTATTAGTCATTATTGACACAACTTTTATTTTTATCTTGATATTTTGTTGTTATAAGATCATAACCGTAAGAATAAAATCTTACGCAATAATTACTCAAAAATATTATAATTAATATAAAATCATTTGCAAAAGTATGTAATATAGATCATAATATGTATATCAGAATTCAGAAAATCATCAAGTTTTGGAAACACAAACAAAAGTTCAAAATCCATTGCAACATATTTACGACCTTTTTATTACCAATTATAATCAGCCTATAATGTTCCCACTGCTGGGACACAGGCCTCCTCTCGATGAGAGGGGCAATAATCCACCACGCGGGTCCAGTGCGGGTTGGTAGATGTCACATGTCTTCGAATTTTCGGTTCTAGGACATGCCGGTTTCCTCACGATGTTTTCCTTCACAGTTTTGAGAGCAGTGGTGATGAAATAATTTACACAAAGTAAAGCGCCTCTCTGGGTTTGAACCTAAGACCTACAACTCGTCAGTCGCGGCCGTTACCACTGGGCCACCACTGCTGTATTTTCTTTATTACAATGTTCAATCAAAATTAACTTAGACTACATAATGTTAAAGTTGATAATGTAGTAAGCGGCATTGAATATAAATTATCTACGTTTGTGATTCACGTATAGTTTACAATTGCGCACCCTCCACTGGTTGCTTCGTTCACATTTCATTTGTTTTTGTAACGACTTTATTAGGCGATCTATTCATGATTCCGATATGGACCAACTAAACTTAACTTTAACCATTAGTAGTACGGTTTTGTCAAAGAATTCGAATCATCCGAGGAAGTACGTCTTACTCATCTAGTTTAAAAAAATATTATGACGTGTAGTAGACGCCAGCACATAATTTACTATCTGATAGATTTTCAACTTTATCGCTAAAGCATTAAGGTTCAATGTTGGTTGGGAAAATTTGACAGTTTCGGGTAGCTTAATGTGCTGGCGTCTACTACACGTCCAAAATATTTTTTAAAGTAGATGAGGAATAGGTATCGTACTTCCTCGGATGATTCGAGTTCTTTGACAAAACCGTACTACTACAGAAATAAAATCTTTTATAATTTGTGCCGCCGCAAACACATTTTATTTTTTTGTCCTAGGGATCGCCTACAGCAGCGTCCGCGGTCGACATTGGAAGACCGGAATAGGGAGAAGAGCCCCGAGTCCTTGCTCAAAGAGGCAAAGGAGAAACTGCAAACGTAAATATTCAAATACGTCTACCTGCGACTACATATTAGCTCAATAACAGCATGCTCTCCATCTACCTACTTAATAATAATCTTAGATTTATAAGAACCTCGTGAAAGCCGAGAAAGATAAACAAATCAAGTATATTGACTTGGTTCACGAGGTTGTCGACATGTGGCATGTGGACTCAGTAATCATTGTGCCGATAATCGTGACAAACAATGGGTTAATAGCCAAGAGCCTCGACCAACAGCTGAGGAGGCTCACGTTGGGCAGCTGGATCTTGATGCAGCTGCCCAACGTTCGGCTTGATTCAGACAGCAGTACTTCTGGACACGGCTCGCATTGTCAGGAGGTTCCTCTCTCTTGAGCCCTGACCGCCGGTAGCTTGGACCCTGTTCATGATACCGGTGAGCTGCTACTTTTTATATAATATCCTAATATTTAAAAATATAATTTATTTGTATTTATATTGAAATAAAGGAGATGAGATGATGTGAGGAAAGTTTTGAGTATGAATGTCGATGGCTATAAGGTAGGGGAAGACCAAAGAAACGATGGATGGACTATGTGAATGATGATATGGTTAGAAAGGCGGTGACTGTCGAGATTGCGGCTAATAGAGGAGTTTGGAAGAATAATACATGTGGCGCCGACCACGAATAAATTGGGATAAGGCAGGAGAATGATGGTGATTGAAATAAATGAGATAATCTTAGATTAATTCATTCGCTGACAGGCAACGTACAGCCTAAACCGACCTAGAAGCTAGACATCTTGCAAAAGAGTTGCTCATACAGCAAAAGTGAGCCCTTAGAAAGGATTTTTGAAAATTCATCCCTTAAAGGGCATGGGCAGGGTAATCCCATCGGGAACACGGCTTGTGTATATTAAACTCATACGTCGCTAAGAGCCTCGGGGATCGATAGATCAGCAAGGTTAAGCTGCTCTTGCCGAGGTCAGTCCGTGAATGGGTGAGCTCATAAAGCCATCGGTCCTGCCTCATCTCCCCCCGGTCGTATCGGATTGCCGTCCCATCGGACTATAAGAGTGAGGGAAGAGAAAGTACACCTGTGTCTACGCACAGACTTGTGCACTATAGTATCTCTTGCGTAGAGATGTAAAAAATCCGCATAATACCAAATGATCATGTATTATTCCGGTATTTTATAATAGAGTGCCGCTTGTGTGTATGAACACTTAGCGTTGTCGACTTAAATGCCTCGACGTTCTTTCGTCGTGTGAGAGTACTTTCAAACGTTACGACTACATATTAGTGTCCAAAATGTCCAGAAGACTTGAAGAAGTTTTATGCCGTCGAAAAATCAAAAAGTTAAATACCGCGGCACTATACCGACGATCGCAATCTTCTCTCCCCTTGTTCGTATCCCGATTGATATGTTGGGTTTAAAGAACTTTATTTCTCATAAGAACTTTCTAAATATCAGTTCGCTTAGAATGAGATACAAGTGATTATAACTAGCATGTATTGGTTACCTCTATGGTGTTGGAGATATCATAATAACTTATGTTACTACATTCGAAATAACATGAAACAGAATGTACACTCTGTGTCATGTTATCTCCAATGTAGTTATGTATTGCCTTAATCTACGTTTAAATGTGTTTATACCGTCACATTTTTTTACATCCTCCGGTAAACTATTGAACAGCCGTGCTCCCTCAACCAATATTGTTGTTTTGCCATAATTAGTGCGAGCGTGCGCTGGTTGTCACTGGATTTTGTTTTTATTCCTTACATTGTATGTTATATTTTTTCTATGTAGTTGTATGCTTGATTGAACAGATTTGGTGATGATTTTTTTAATAAGGATACAAGTGTAGTATTTGTAAAGATGAGTAATATTGAGCAGTTTGGTTTTTTTGTATAGTATTCTTGTCGGAGTTAAATAATGATAGTGAAATAATGTTTTTATAATTTTGTTTTGTGTTCTTTGTAGTGGGTCTAGGTAAGTTTTCGCGGCTGACCCCCATAGTTCAACTAAATATTCAAGATGTGATTTAACCAGAGAGTTATATATTATTTTACGTACTTTTTTTGGAATGCAGTTTGAGACTTTACGCAATGCTGCCAGTAATGACATTAACTTTGTTTTGGTATGGTTGATGTGAAGTTTCCAAGTAAGTTTGTCGTCTAAATGTAATCCTAGATATTTTTCATAGGTTGATCGTTTGAGAACTTCTTTATCTATTGTGAGTGGTGTGAACTCGGGTAACGGTTTGTTTTTGGCACAAAAAATCATAAAAGATGTTTTTAGCCATTCGTTGAGCAGGTCAAGGTCGTTTTGTGCGGCTGTTATATTGTGATGAATAGATTTATTAAAGTAAATTAGACATGTGTCATCTGCGTATAAAGTTAAGTACCCTTTAAGCCCTATTTTAGTGATGTTATTAACATAGATTAGAAAGAGTAATGAGCTAATAACCGATCCTTGGGGACAGCCATATGTAATGTTTTGGACGGAGCTAGCGAAATTGTCTAATTTAACTACTTGAATGTGATGTTGATAAAACAAAACAATTGTTTTATACGACAAATACCGTTGGAAATATAATACGGATTAATACTGTATTTTTGGTATTATTCATTATGTATGAAATTAATTAATACCGTACTTACATCTCTACTCCTGCGCACTTGGTTCCTCTCTCAGGAGCCCTGACCACCGGTAGCTTGGACCCTGTTCCTGATACATGTAGACTACTGTTTTTATGTATTTTTATGATAGATATTAAAAAAAAGTATTTTATACCTGAATTAATAAGGAATATAGGAGTATAGGGATATTCCGTATCCTTATTATTATTATTAATTTAAAAGATGTGAGTGGAAACGCTGGTGGAAAAGACGTAGAAGCACATATTGACCTCAATGGTGATGTTCTTCAGAAAGGTCAGTTGCGTCGTGCTCGCAACTGTGTGCGTGTATGACCTGATGTATGAACGTAAACGAAGCAAAAAGGAGTGTGTAAGGACCGTAGCAGGTGGCGTTTTGTAGTTTCTGCCTACCCCCATGGGAAGAAGGCGTTAGTATGCATGTATGGTCCCTGTATCATTCCAGGACGGACAGCAATAAGGGCTGTATCGACTTGCCGCGCGACAAGAGCCCCACCGCGGTACTGCGGGAGGCCAAGCAGCGCCTGCGCAAACTGGAGATAGAAGCCGAAGCCGTCGAGAAGTCCTACCTCGACTTCCGGCGTCGCCAGTCCAAGCGCGACGACCTCGTCAGAGAGCTCGGTTAGTTACACATGAACTACTCTTTATTGCACATCGGCAAAATAAAATAATTCTACAGAAACGGTGATGCAATATGTACTGTATTGCTCGTTACGCAAATAAAACAACTGCTCAATATAAAATAATACTGTTTTGTTAAAATGCATTTTTTTTGTAACAGACGTGACACGAAGCCAGTCGCCGCAGGAACTCGGTGCAACCACAAAAAATGACATAGAAGCGCAATTCGCAGACGTACAGAAATCTATACGCGGAGACTTTGACAAGTACATCCGCGACTACAAGACCAAGTTTGACATCGGGGAGCCGCAATTTAGGAACAAACCCACCGCCGCGCAGAGAGCGAAGCCCATTCCAGACAATTACATCGCACATTGTAGAGACCACGTCGATGCCCACAGCAACTATCTCGAGACTCCACTCACAGAGTTCAGGAAACTGTACACGTGCGCACGACACACACCACGCGACGAATCTGGGTTGCAGTCGCCAAGCAAGAGCGCACGCTCGGCCAGTAAGACCGAATTCGACTACGAGAACTCGGCCCAAAACGACGCGCTACGGCAGGTCAAATACAACAAACAAGCTGAACTACAAATATTAAAACAAAATATCAATCAATTGTATCATTTACCAAATTCCAATTTCGCTGCGACGGCAGAGCAACAAGTCTGTCAAAACTATCCGTCGAGCGTTGAAGACGAAAACAAATTGAGAGTGGAGGTGGAAAATATCAGCGAAATCCACGACATCAAGTCACAAACGCAAGACTTGTTGCTCGTGCTGCAGAGTTCAGTGAACTCGAGAGAAGTGACGACGTCGGGTACCGAGGCGCCTAGCGAGTTGTTTTCCGCGCAGATGACAACCATAGTGAGCCCCAAGCGGCCCGGCTCCGAGTTCGTCAAGGACGGAGGCCTGTGCGTGGCCTCCGAGCGCGCCCGCCGCAGCCAGTCGCCCGAGCAAGCGGCACATCTCACCAGGAACGACGTCCTCGACGCCATATTCCACGCCGACCCCAACAACGAAGTCTCGAGCGTGCAGATGCAACTAGAATTGTCCAAAGACGAAGACGATTCCATCAGCGAGTACGACAAGGCAGACTACCCGGGCGACTTCGCCGCTGACCTGGACAACTACAACAGTCGCTTGGATGGCGACCACTCGCCCATATCTGTGGCGGAGGACGACAACTTTTGGGAGGCCTAGATGCAATGCGACTACTGCTGGAGGAAGCATACATTCGTGCTGCAAACTCTTCAAGCGTCTAATAATCAAATGTCAAAATTTCACTTATTTATTGTATTAGTATATTTATACAAGTGTTAAATAAAAACAACAGTAAAAAGAACCAGTCATAATTTATTTATCTATCGTCTATGTGAATTAAAACATTATAATGTCATATAAAACATACATTTTTATACCAATTTCTCGTATCTTTCAAATATAAAAGTACAAACATTCGTAGACGTAATATCAAACTCACAGCTTTTGGCATCCAAAGAGTCCCGACGTCGCCCAACTACTTACATTAAATGCTAATCAACGTAGTGACATAACTTTATTGTCATACAACACGGAACATACGTAACAAACAAATGCAACTAAAGAATATTAATAAATTGGTTCACAATCAAACACAATATTTACGTTTCCATAACAAATTGTATAAAAGCATCTTCCCAATGAATATTTCGAATTTTAAAAATATTATTACTATATGAAACTGTAAATATTATGTTAAAAACCTAACAACTAATCAATCTAAAACAGATAATGATATATTATGAGATTTGCAAAAGTCAGAATGATGCCAGCGGGAACTCTTAATATTTTAAAACATCTTTCTATTTATAATAGAAGGCATACAATATTTGAATCTATAACAAAGAGAGCTTTTAAATGAAACTATGTATTTAGAGTTATTCGATGACAAGTTTCGTTCGTTAACAAGAAAAAACTTACACTGCAACCATCAGCTGCACTCAACTGCCCATAAATGAGAGATTTGAAAAATATAAGCTCCGAATGTAGTCTATTTATTAATGTCAGTTGGTTTCCTAACCTATCATCACTTGTGATGTAAACATAAAGAGATGATCCTTTATTTTATATCCATTAAAAGTGAACGAACTATGTCCTTCATTTATATTTTATATTATTTTCTTTATACTTAAAATCTTTAGTTCAATACACTTTGCATTTGCATACGTTTTATTAGTATAAAGGATATCGTATCTATAATTATAATTATGCATTATTTATGTCACATAAAATTTCTATTAAAAATTAAGCTGCATTTCTTAAATCAAATGACTAAGAACTAAAAGTAGTACAGTACTGCGCCAATTCACATTACCACAGACACCAAATAAACTAAATATAGAAGACATTCTCCAATTCAAAAATAATCATAGAAATAAACATTCAATCACTTTATCGAATTAAATTCAATCATTAATGATTAAAGAAACGAATTTACCTTTTGTCACGAGTTAAATCGAAATAGGAAATATCGAGACATAAAAATTATGCTGTTATTACTAACTTTAGATTCATAAAATATATCGTATTATGTAAATAATTACTACAAAAAATCTGAAACCACTATAGCCTGCGTGCACCACAAGTCACTTGAAACTTAGCTCAAAATATATACACTTCAAATGACTGACAGAATTAGAACGATGGTTAAATTCGTTTAGCGCTAAATGTATCTAAAGTCTATGCAAACTTGTTTCAAATGTATGTTATTTCAAGTTAAACAAATATCAAGTCTATTCTAATGGTAATTAAGTTGATTTCAGAGTGACTAGTACTATTCAACAAGTTATAAAAATGTTTTAATTTGTAGCGTAAACTGAACTTTATTGTGTAGGAATTAAAGTTATTTTCCCATAAACTCGTATTTGTTTACATTTTTGGATAATAAATCGCGAATTCAGTATAGTTATTTATGGTGTAAGCGGGCGTAGAAGTTCATACAAGGTATAGGTATGTTATAATTGTTTAGATAAGAAACATTGATTTCTTTTTTAGTAATAATTACATATTTTTGCTGCCCAAGAAAGAACCGATATAATGGAAAACTTAGTTGCGTCTGCAACACTCAATTTTCACACGTTCTATTCTACTGAGATTTCACGTGTAAACCACACATATTTGCAAAATAATGGTTAATCATTTAAATAATCATATTATGTGATTAGATAAAGGCCACTGGGTCATAGGTATAGTACGACACAATTTAAATGTTCCATCGGTGTACAGACGCCAACACATCACGCTACCCGAAACTGTCAAATTTTTCCAATCAACCTTGAACCTAATGCTTTAGCGATAAAGTTTAATTAAAGAAATTTGACAGATTGTAGTAGCTTGATGTGCTGGCGTCTGTACCCTATTCGAGATAAAAATACCTTATTTTTATTTTACAAATGAGTTATTAAAATGTTCTTGACCCTGTTAATTCCTGCCCAAGTTTGTTTGATCTCATGTCGCACTGCGTTAATGGTCGCTGTTGGACGTATTTTGCCGATGGAACCTTAGTTGTGTCGGACAGTCGAACAAAGAGTTAAGTATACAGGCAAAATATTCATCTTTCTACTAATTTTATTTTTTGTGTGAAGACTTTTTTTAGGTTAACACATTCACTATCCATTACATTACATCAAAATAAATCAAATGTTTATTTATTGTATTATCTTCACATACTGTTAAAAACACATTTAAAAGAGTAATGTAAAACAATCGACTACTCAGCACAGTTTCAATATTGTTTGAAAGTAGTTGCAAGATAGGTTGCCTGTGTACTTATCTCTTTGTTTGACGTAGTATACTCTGTGCACGTCGGTAGTGTCCCGGAATGCCGCGGGAGGCGCCACTGAGCTAATAAGCTCAAAAGCCGAAGCTCACGTTATGGTTCGCGTTCTTGACGGCCAGCGCCGAACGCGGGGAGTTTGGTCCTGTCACACGCAACCATGTTGATACCTGAAATAAATTGTTTCTACAGTCAGAGCTACGAAAAAAAACGGAGGCGGTTCTCAAGTCGACGCGTATATATTTTTTTTTAATGTATGACGCAAAGTAAAGTAAGTTGGTCCCATATAAATTTGGAAACAAAATTCCAACCCTAAGGATGGGAAAATAGGGGTGATGTATTGTTCACCCACAGATTTGAATGCTGAGTTGTGTATTATTACTCTACTCAGTGCCACATATGCCTGCCCTTTGGCAAACAATTAGTAGATTATAGCCACAAAAATTATAAAATATATATATATATTTTTTTAATTAAACCGCCGAAAAAACTGAAATGCAAAAAATAATGAACCTTTTTTTTATTTACATAACCTTAATAACTAAGTTCTTAAACTAATGTAAGTATACCTACATAATTTTGAGACGGCGCCGTTTTTGTCTGCCCATTGCACGATCGAATCAGCTTTACCGACTCGAATTATTTATATTGCGTCGTAATGTCTATATCGCAAAATTATATTTATTCATCTTCTTTCAATGTCAAGCCGAATTGTAAATGTGACACTGACGGACTGACAATTATTTTTTTTTATTTATATTTCACAAAATGGCCAGGCCATTAAAAAGGTGTTTTAGGTTGATGGAAACTAGACATTGGTCAAAGGTGAATTGAATAAATAAATTATTCTTGATGTTTCGGTCGACGATCGATTTTCATGATGTCAGGACCATAGCATGTCGTGATAATTTTGTTTGAACGTCATAGGTACACGAAATCGAAAAGTAAACCATATACACTGCCGTACACCATAACAATGAGTAACATTCATAAGCACCAGATTTCGTTTCATTTTGAATATTTACATCGTAAAACCGTAATAAGCGTGCATCAAAATTTTTCACAAAATTAGCGCTGTAATATTATTCTTAAAATTGCATTTTGATAATATGGACTGCAATACTGTGTGAAATATAAGATTTATTATTATTCAGCTAATACTTCGAATACCCGTGTTACCTGTAAGGGAGGCGCGCGCTCGCGGTGCGGCGTGGAGGAGCGCGCGGGCGTGCGCGGCGCGAGGCAGGCCGACGACACGCTGCCCGGCGACACGCACACGCTGTGCGACACGCACGGCGCCGGCTGCCAGCTACGTACCATCCATTATAATTAATTACACTTACACACATCATAACGCCTGAAATCCCCGCAGGGTTAGACAGAGGTGTACATACAGGTACCTGGCAGGCCACTAGGTTAAGGCAGGCCTCCGTCACTCCATGTACTTGCGCGCTATAAGTGCCTACCGCCCAGCCGAGCGGTCTCGGTCCGCCGGCGGATCAAATTCAGTGCGGTTTTCGCAAGCGAAGCGCGCGCACGCCGTTCAATTTTAATAGTGCTGTTCGTTCGTACGCGTATTACGATGCCGTGTGGTGCCTTATGTGCTGTTGTGCAAACGCGAGATTATCGCGCACAAACATACATACCTACAAACCATACAAGTCAAACATCTCAGTTTGGCCTGTATGTCTGATCACCTCCTTTTTTTTAAGTTGGTTAAATATTTTATAAATGATAAAAATTTTAACTGCCACATAAAAGTCAGAACATATTCACAGTTCTCAATAACATAGATAAAAAGTTATGTTAATTAAATTTTATCGAAGAGGCAGCCCTGCAATTACTGTGGAATCGCGCGGTGCAAAGCAATCACTGCTGTACGCTTGAGCATTTAGGCGCATTTTAGCATACAGTGGTTGTTGACGCGAGGGAGTAGGCAATTATAGTAATAGGTATTGGAAATTTTCTACTGAGTGAAGTATCTGTTACGTAGTAACTATTCAGTAATCTGTGGTTAAGGTAACTATGTTTAAGTCTATTCCACAAATCCAGACTTCGGAGTGAAAAATTCCAGATGGAAAACTCCAAATAACACTTTGCCGACCCGGGATTCGAAACTCGTACAATACCAAAAGCATAGCAGAAGCATTGTCATCCAAAAATCACCATTCTCCTGCTTCCTACCACTATCCCAATTTATTTCAGGTCAGCGCAACGTGTGTTTAAGAATAAGAAGAATAATTTATTTTGCCAGAAACATTGTTACAGGGTGTTACGTAGTTACATTATACATTGTAGAAGTTCAGCATGTCTCACCGTATAATCGGTATGCAAAATTGATTCATCTACAATTGATACAATTTAAAATGTCCTTATTGTTATTCATGTCATTAATTAATTTAGCAATATTATAAAACAATAAGTCATTTCTTAAATACAAAAATTGATTGCCACTCCTTAAAAAAAAATTAAAAAATATTATTTACATGTCATGAATTCGTCAATATCATAAAAACATTTTTCAATAAGCCTTTTCTTTAATATATGTCTTAAACGCGTAAGGGGCAATTCACGAATAGATTTTGGTATTTTATAAAAAATTTGGATTGTTGTGTACTTATCCACAGTTTTTTTTTATATAATACGGTGGACTTCTTTCATACTTCTCTATTAAGTGGATGATAGACGTACGAACTGTAAAACTGCGGTTTTAAAAATGACTTTTTAACTCGCGGCTCGCCGGTGCTGGTCGTTTGACAACCCAAACAGTATTGCCCTAGCATTTGTGCGAAGCGGGTATCATGTGTAGGTAATTCAGAATCTGCGGCTTTATAACATGTATTCCCGAAGCCTTTCTTGGGACTTTCTGATAAACCGCTGAACCCAGCAGTTTATCAGAAATTCCCGTGAAATAGGGGGCGAGCTAATCACAACGTAATCAACGTTCAAAACGATTTGATTTAAAGAAAAGCTGTGTTTGGTACTAACCTGTCTCTCTGTTCGGGCGGGTACAGTACCACGCTGTGGCGCCAACGGTATACGTTCGGGTACTGTTCGGGACAGATCGCGCACTGATGCAGTGCGTCGTACACTAGACGGTCCGTCTTAGAGGGCTCCTCGCTGAAAACATGAGGATAAACATAACTTATCTTTACATTGTTTTTTGTTAATTTTTCGTGTTACTTCGAGCTGCTACTGAAAAATTTCAGATGAAAAACTCAATGACACTGTTCCCGTCTGAATTCTGTGACGTCTCTATCTAGCGTGTAGTAATGGCTACCACCACTCTGAGGGAGATTCGTATAAACGTTAAATATCGAAATACCTAGTACAGACGCCAGCACTTCAAGCTACTACAATCTGTCAAATGTCTTTAATAGATTTTCAACTTTATCACTAAAGGTAAGGTTCAAGGTAGATTGGGAAAATTTGACAGTTTCGGGTAGCTTGATGTCCTGGCGTCTGTACAAACGCAAAAACATCCTTCTGTTGATACACCACATGCTTTAACAAAAACATCCTTCTGTTGATACACCACATGCTTTAACCCACTCACCCGTATATAAAAGGCTCGGCCTTCGCCCTGTCGCTGGCTTCAGCCATGTCCTCGTCCTCTCGCTCCGAATGCTCAGACGCCGTCAGAAACGCCTCATCTTCAGAATTGCACGATGCCACAGAGTCGTCGTCAGATATCTGCTGAGCATATGAGAAACGGCATTTGAATAGATAGCAAACAAGCCGGTGGTGATAGCGGTGATTCATTTCAATTAGACCTTTGATACTGTCACAGTCAAAATCAACTTAATAAAAATCTTACAACGCACAGCTTTTTTTTTTTGGGTGGGAAATCATCAAATGACCTCTGCCGCTCTGGGCTGAGCGGAAGGGCGTGTCAGACTTTTACTGACTAAAACCCAACCGTGTTCCTTCAGTTGCCTGTACCAGGGGCCACGGTATCTCTTTCGAACTACCCGCAGCCCTGGCAGGCATCGGCCCTAGCGGACCCCGTCGGTTCATGCTGACATCTCTTTGAGGCGCCCGTGGAACACAACGCGCCGTCGACCCGGGCCTGGTCCTTACCGGACGGCTAGCTGCCCATTGCTCGCCGCCCGTGCCTACGGTGGCCGGGAGTCGGCTGTTGACTCCCGTCCAGGGCGTCTCCTGCGGCGACTAGGGGCGTGAGGGCGCAGAGATTGCCTCTCCCTCACGCGCTCCGCCTCCTCCTTTGCGAGCATTACTGCTTCGCAGAAAGAGGTGACTGCCTCACATGCACTCTCGCTCCGTACCATGGCCTGGACCAGGGCCGGACGCGAGAGATCGCCGCCACGAGGACGCGGCGGTGCTCCGCCCAAGCCGGGCAGACATCCACACAACGCACAGCGTTAACCGTTGGGAGCAGAAGCATGAAATTTTGCTCAAGAGTTCCTTTTATAGTGAAAATGAGATCTAAAAGAAAATATTTTTTGAAAATTTACCCCATAATGGGGGTTAAATAGGGGATGAAAGTTTCTATGGAAGTGTCATTTTTGCCGATGGAAAATCCCGTCTTCATAATCATACAGCTTGTTACAAATAAAAGGGAATCTTTGGTTGGTAAGTGGTCTCCGCTTATGAACATCTGAAATAAAAAAGGCACCGCTCGAAAAAGCTAAAAAAATTAAATCAATTATTTGTTTGGCTTGGCTATATGGGTAGAGTACATGACGTGACACATACTTATAACAAGAGTTCTTACCATATCCTATCTCAACAGGTGTGCCGTGTGCAAATATCAATTATAATTATATTGTTATTATCTATTGTGATTCAGCTGCATATTTATTATTGTAAATACTTATTTATAGACGTTTATCACTAAGATACACAACTATACCCATATAGTTCGTTTTATTTTGAGCGATATTATTATCCTACTAACTGGGCCCCGCGATTTCACCCGCATAAGTTTCGATCCCGTTGGAATATCGGGATAAAAAGTATCCTATATGTTAATTCTGGTTATAAACCATCTGTGTACAGAAAGAGTAACAAACATCCATCCATCCATCCATACAAACTTTCACGTTTATAATATTAGTAGGATAGTAATAACATAAACATAACATCACGGCTGTATTCTCCAAAGGGTTCAGTAGAGGTGTACGTATAACACCCACATTTCGCCAGTACCTATGTCCTATGTATGTGTGTATGTGTTATTATCCCATGTGGGTAAGTACAACATATGTATGTGTATTTATCTAAAGCCGCATCACAAGAATATAGTCTGAACTGGTAGTGTATCAGGGTCAGTCCACACGATGTCTTGCGGCGCTGCACCTTGTCAAAGATTTTGTTCTGTGGCACCTCATTCGGTGGCTCAAGGGCTTAGGTATAATGTCGCTAAGAGTGAGTTTCTTGTTTTTAAAGTTGGCGCCAGACGAGCCTTGAATTTGCCGTGCATCTCATTAGGACGTATGCGCTTGAAGCGAGTCTCAAAATTTAAATACCTGGGGCATTGGGTCACCAAGGACCTATGTGATGACCTAGACATAGAGAGGGAGCGTAGGGCGCTGTCTGTTTGAAGTAATATGCTGGCCCGCAGGTTTGCACGGTGTACTTTTGAGGTTAAAATTACGCTATTTCGAGCCTGTTGTCCGACTTTCTACACCTGCAGCCTCTGGGTCAAGTATACGCAGAAGGCATACAGCGCTCTGCGTGTACAATATAACAATGCCTTCAGAGTGCTTGTGGGGCTGCCGCGGTTTTGTAGCGCTTCGGGTATGTTTGCAGATGCGAGGGTGGATGATTTTTATGCCATTATTCGAAAGCGATGCGCTTCTCTCCGTCACAGAACATGCGCCAGCTCCCATAGTATGTTGAGGGCATTGAGTGACCGGTGGGACTGCCCGATGCTTGGCCGGTGGGTGAGACTGCACACACAGGTCGGCGATAGGTAGTTTATATAATGTTTTCTTTTTTATTTATGTTATATTTTCTGTGTTTTTTCTTTTATTTATGTTATATTTTCTTTGTTTGTGTTACTAACAATAGTTAATTAAGTAATTTTATGTAAATACTGACATTATGGACTGCAAGGTCTGCAAATAAAAGTTTATTATTATTATTATCTCTTTTATTTGAATGTAAACATATAAATTATATTTTTAAATATAAGAATATAAAAAGTATAAAAACATTTAAAAATATAAAAAATAGTAGCCCACCGGTATCGGGAACAGGGTCCAAGCTACCGGTGGTCAGGGCTCCAGAGAGAGGAACCTCCTGACGATGCGAGCCGTGTCCAGAAGTACCGCTTTCTGAATCAAGCCCTTGATCCAGCTGCCCAACGAGAGCCTCCTCAGGTGTTGGTCGAGGCTCTTGGCTATTAAGCCATTGGCTGTCACGACTATCGGTACAATGATCGCCGAGTCTATATCCCACATATCGACAACCTCGCGAGCCAAGTCAAGATACCCGCTTAGGAGGAACGAGCGCGCGAAAAAAAACAAAAAGCCGAAGGCCAACCCGATAACGTCATCGCCACGGGCAGTCGCCGGCCACCATGTTGACAAACAAACCGATTTTACGACTAAGTTTCGTCGAGTGGTGCTTTTTTTTTTTTTTTTTTTTCAGGATGGGAAATCATCAAATGACCCCTCCCGCTCTGGGCGGAGCAGAAGGGAGTGTCAGACTCTTACTGACTAAAACCCACCCGTGTTCCTTCCTTAGCCCTTTATGTACCAGGGCAGCGGTAACCCTTTCGGACGATCCCGCTACCCCGGCTGGGTCGAGTGGTGCTTACACTTGAATGTTTTTTGTAATGGTAAACAAAAGGGCTTTGAAGTAGTGTTCATTTAGTTTGAATTTATGATTGTATTCATTTGCAAAAGTTGTTGTAAACATGAACAAAGAGAATTTTTATCTTACGTTTTCATGGAAATGGCTATATTAAAAAAAAAACAAGTGATGACCTATATGTTTTACGGTTTTAAATGCATGGCGTTATTCTGCCCCCCATGTCATAATTACAGTAGGTAAGTCAAAAAATGTAAATGGTGAGAAATCGCACTTTTGTTTCGAGATGTTTAAATTGGTGTATCTTGATGATTATAGCAGATAGCTTAAATATTTAAACGGATAATAAAAGATACATTTGTGTAGATTATTCCTGAATATAATTTATTTGTTACATATTGATGGTTTTTATTTTATCTAATGAATTGTATCTATAATTACCACTTCTATCAGCCCAACTAACACTTTCCTAAACATATTTACAGTAAGTCGGTAAGATACTGTTATTATACAGGCTGATTTTTTAAAGACCAGCCAAATTTAAGGATGTGGTACAGACCATCAAACTGAACAACTTTCTCCATGGGACCAACATCGCCATCGCGAATAAAAATTCAGCCGTCCCATACATTTAGGTCGAGTAGGTATTGAAGTTTTCTATGGGACAGTTGATAAAATTTTCGCGATTACGCTATTTGTCCCATGGAGAAAGTTGTTCAGTTGGATGGTCTGTACCACATCATAAATTTGGCTGGTCTTTAAAAAATCAGCCTGTATTTAACGAAATATTCTGTCGATGTAAGTTACTGTGACTATGTTTACTACAACCTCTTTATCTGGCCCACAAATCCAGCGATTTTTCTCGCAAACTTTCCGTATTTTGGAAATAAGAGGGCATGTCTGCAATCTAATTCCGCACATCGATACATTCAGTTTTGTAAATAGTGTTAGGCAATTAATTTAAATGTTTTATGATTAAAAAACGATTTTTATAATAGAAAACATATTGTTTTCTATTATAAAAATCGTTTTTTTGAGCCGTGGAAGTTGTACTGAAAGTAAGTATTAATTATTATCAGTTACAGTCTTGTATCTGCTCCATTTATCAATAGTATAATTAACAACAACTAAAACAGGTTTATAATCATTATGAATTCCAACAATCCCTTTTATCTATCATTAAAAGTCTAGTCTCACTAAGTTGTACCTAAATTAAAAGCTCTCACTTATTTGAGATCATACGAATCAAATCAGTCTCCATAATACCTAATTATAACAAACAATGTTTGTCTTAAAAGCATAATCACATTTCTTAGACTAAGTCTAAAGTCTTACAAATAATATGTTATATTAAAAATGAGAAAAAACCGAATAAAAATAAAATTGAAACAATCTTTTTATTAATCTTCAAGATCAGAAGCATTAGAAGTTGGTATATTCAACCAAAATGCTCGTCTATTTTCTTGCATCAATGGGACCAGCTTTTCCAGTATCTCTTTCTACTTTTCCTCTGTTATACCTCGTGGAGCAGATTTTGGCCTAAGTTCAGGAAATGTTTTATTTTTTAAGACTTTATTTTGTAAAAAGTCCAAAGTTTGAAAGTCTTCGTCATCTTGATCTTTTTTAAATTTTAGGGTGAAATAGCCTCTTTCGGCTTTAACGTATGTGATGTCTTTTAGGTAAATACGTGGTGAGGAGTTTAGAATTTTGTGTTGCGATACACATTCATCATACTTATAAAAATCAGTAAAGTTAATTTCTTTAACGACAGTTTTCATAGAATTGACACTTTTCACACGTGCAACATAATCATCAAAATCATATACTTTGGTGTTACGCAATTTTGTCTCGACTTGGTGATGGAACTGGTCCGCAGACATAAGTGTGACCAGGCTCAAAATATTTAATCTCGATTGTGTTAGTGGCAATTAGGTCGCTGTTTATAATATGAAGTAAAAAAAGACAATAAAGCCCAGTTCTTATTTTGTGAGGACCAGTTATCCGCCCACAACACAATTTTTTCAGTATCTCGATTTTGCCGAAAGAATATCATGCGAGCTTCTACCTGATACAGTTTTATTCCACAAGACTGCAACAGGAAAGTTTTTTGAAGACTTACCAAGTGGAACAAAACTCTCATTAAAAGCAATAATTCTACTGCAAGAAATCGCTGCTTTATATTGTTCCATTCTTGGCAGCATTATGACCTTTTGAAGGTCCACGGAATAATATGTAGTGTCAGTTTCGTTTGCACTATTTTCTGCATCGAATTTGTAGTTAATTCGGCTTGTGGTATAATTATTTTTATGAGATAGGTATTGCTTACAAGAATCACAGGTCTGGTCTTGACTTTCAATGTGATCCTTGTTGTGTTCTTGGAATAACGCGCATATTTCACATTCTTCATTGCCTAGATGGGCAAAGGATATATTCATCTCTTTTTTTATAACATGACGGTATGTTTCTATAGACACTTTAGTATCAGGTTCAGTTTCGCAATTTTTTATACATTTCTGTCATTTTTATGTCGCTAGGTAAGTAAAGTCTTTTTGGTGCATGTTCACGTCTGTAATGTGATATGGCTGGGTTGTATTTTAATACGTGATGTTTTATAATATCTCTATCTATTTTATTTTCCCGTGTATATTTGCCTTTTTTTTCTTTCTGATCATCCATATTTCTCTTTAAGATGTTTAAAATCCTGCAATCATTTTTGGCATTGTATCCCAAAGTAGATAAAAAAAAGTTTTGCACACTTCAATTCTGTCATCATTACTATCTTTCAAATAATATGCATAAGATAAACTACGTTTAGCATTTTCGTGACGTTTTTCTTAGCATTGTTACAGTAAAGTATATCTGCTCACTCACTTACTTGATGCATGCTTATGGATTGGTTTAATTTTTTGTGAACTACACAAGTAATAAATAGAGTAACTATACTTACTGTGAATATGTGTAGCGAAAACACCATATTTAAATAATGTCAATCTACCGGAACATTAGTTACTGTAAATATGATAGTGAAAATATGAAATAAAACATAAATTTAATAGAGTAAGTCTACTTACTGTCATTATTTTAACGAACGGTTGATTCTTCTCAATATTTACTGTGATTGTGCTTATCGTAACTATGTTAATAATTTAGATATAAAAAAAAAGAAAAATGTTCCATAAAGGACTTGATTTAATTGTAAAAAAAGTCATAACACCAGTAACACGACTTACTGTAATTATGACATCGGGGGCAGTATTATTCTCAACGTAAATAATAAATAAACCCACATTGCAAAGTGCAATATTTATTATTTACAAGCATCCCAAAATGGGAAAAAAAATTTGAAAGACAGGATTTCTTTTTTCTATACAAATGTTATATGTTCGTTAAAAATATTAGTACCTGTAGTAAGCTTATTTATTAGTTCAATATATTTGTAAAAATCGTAGTAGTAGAATCAAACACTGTACTAAAATAAGGTTTCAAGTTTTAAAAAAGTATATTACTGGCATTTGATTTCAAAAAAAGTTCTAAAATTTAATAAAAAGGATATAAAATTAATAAAGTGATATTAATTAGTAATATTAAATGCGCTTTCCAAAAAAGTTTTACACTTATAAATACGACGTAATCGGAAAAAGATAAAAAATATTTAAAGTTGACTTTTAATTTCAAAATGTTTTAAAAATTTGTCAAACGAATTGTGCCGGACGCGTGACTATTTTTAACATTTTTGAAGTTACATTGTAATGTTTTCGTATTTAATGGACAGAATATTCATTTTGATAATAATTGTCCGATGATTTGAAGGAATCTTATAAGAAATCAACTTATTTACACCTAAAAATATACAAAACATTTTCAACCGCCACCGTACAGCCGCCGCCATGGCGTCGGTTGATGAAGAAAAATCCAAAAAATGACGTATTATTTTACTCACCGACTTGAATCCTGTGGTACTTCCTATTGCTTATAATATTAAAAACACACACAAATAGTCTTCTAACACGTTTTCTCGTTAAATACACTTTATTTTTATCATTTAACACACTTAACCACAGCACTTACGCGCGAAAACCAACGACTGACATACGACTGACTGACATTATTTTTTTAATCCGAATGTTCCATTTCCGAACTATTTTTTGCATGAAGAAACGTGTTTAGAGTCGAGTAGAAAAGAGAAAAGGTATTAAAACATCGTGTGATACAAAGAGATTTAAGATAGGTACAATAGAGAGGCTATGCAATGAAATGTCATAGAAAAACTGTGATCCCATGTCTCAGTGACGCCATCTAGCGTAATATAGCAAAATTGGAGCGGCAATTAGGAACATCAAAGAGTAAAATGAATTAAATTTATTAAAATATATTCAGCTACCGCTCGGTAGGTGGCCAGTGTCGTCAATGTTGCCAGATCCGATTTTCAATCCGTGGATTACGCTTAAAAAACCTAATATACATTTAATCAATCAGGTAAATAATTTTGAAAACTAAACAAATTAAGCAAAACTTGTCTTAGACAGTAAAAACTATTCTAGAATTTTATTCGCTACTATTATTACGCGCTAGGTATCAGTTTCAAGTGTGTGTTTTCTATGTACATTTTAAAATAAAATAATTTTAAACGCGCTTTGCCTCCGAATTATTATAGCACTTAGTTTATTACGATTTTTGTGTAAAGTAGACCTATTATGACACAAAGCGCATTTTTTTGCAATTGCCTGCATTGCATTTCGTTTTTACAAAAATAATTATTTTTACACTTTTGTTTGCAAATAATTGTAAATCTTATTATATCGATGTACGCATATTCGAGGCGAGGTCCTAAAATCCGTAGAACTACTAAATTCATAACTTTCATAAGTCTGACAATGCGGGGGTGACACTAAGTAGAAACTATAAAACCTGTGGTAGGGATTTTATCATTTAGATATAAAGGTATCGATAATATTGATTATAGTTATATGACTATTTTTTCGCATTTGAATAGATTTGAAGAAGTGCCAAAAAATTAGGAAAGCAATAAATTGATTAGTAGTTTCAATGTTTACAAGATTTTTATCTATAAAATTCTTTTTACATACAAATTAATAAATTATCGTTATTATGGTCTAGTGATCCAAATGTCAGACTGCGAATCACAAGGACATGGCTTCGATTCCCACAGGACACAAATATTTATGTGATGAATATAAGTGTTTGTATTGGTCCGGGTCTGGCTTATGTATGTATTATAAGTATTTATTTACAAAAGAAACTATTATATCCATTGTATAGTACCCACAGTACAAGCTCTGCTCTTTGAAGCAAATAGATCAGTCGACCTTGCGTACGTACAAAATATAAAATTCAAAACACTTATACTGAGGAAATTATGGGCGTTCTACTTAAAAATCTCATACATGACGGTCGACCAAATAATGATAGCGACTACTACCAACAGATCAGAGCATGGGCTGCCATGCTATATATGTCCCCAACGTCAGACCTACCATCCATTGACGAACTTTTAAAAGTTGTTAACAAACTTTCACTTAATAAAGGATTAATAAAATAAATTTTAACCGGGTTACATCGCGTTCTTTCTTAATTTTTTTCTTTTTGCTCGGCTTCTAATAGTCCTAGCGTAATGTTAAATAACCTATAGCCTTTTTCAAGAACTGGGCTTAAAAATGTAAAAAGAAATTTCCAAATCCAACTGGTAGTTCCAAATATTAGCGCGTTCAAACAAACAAGCAAACAATCTCTTCAGCTTTAGTATTAGTATAGATTGTCAAAAAAGTTTAGCTCTGTAGCAAACGCCGTTAGAACAAATCGTGATTTAACTGATTTAGAGACCGTTGACTTAGATACGTTAGTTCGATCATATGGTATTATTTTGAAACAGTATTATATTTTAAGTGTTATTTATTATTTACCTTAATAAATATTATCGATAACAAAATCGATAAACAACATCACATCTCAACAAGGTAGTAGTAAAACTACTCAGCAATAGAGGGCGTTTATTCCAAAATTAGCAAATTTTCTAAATCTCTTTATGAAAGTTATTTAATTCTAATTACTGAGTAAATATAAATAATTCATGCGTAAATAAACCGAAGTTAGGTCCAGTTGTTTTACCATAACAAGATTTGCAATATCGTAATGCGCAACTCGGCATGTTTCCTTAGAAAATATTTTTCTTTTGGTGGACACAAATACGTCTTGACACGCAGGCGTACGACATTAGACTGAGCGACTTTTGACCACTAGGACAAAAGTATTGGATTACGATTTTGTTCGTAATGTCCTGTCTATTGTCAAGTAAATAATTTAATGTCTTTGGTGTAATAGAAAGAAATCCCTTTCGGCATAAATTGCACAAAACTAAAAAGGGACCCAGCTCCCTTCTGGCTTGTAAGCGACTTGATTTGTTTATCTTTCTCGGCTTTCACGAGGTTGTCATCATCCGGGACGTTTATGTCAACAATCATTGCGCGCCGCTCTGATCAATCCACTACCACTATATCAGGCTTATTGGCAACAATAATCCTGCCAGTGATGATGGATCGATCCCAGTACAAAGTGATATTTCCATTTTCGAGAACTGGGTCGGGCATATACCTGTAGTACGGCACCTCTGATTCCACAAGCTTGTATTTCAGAGCAAGTTGCTGATGGATTATCCTAGCTACAAGGTTGCGTCTATGCAAGTATTCTCCGTTAGCTAAACGAGAACACCCGGAGATAATATGCCTGATTGATTCCCCCGGCCGGTGGCAAGCCCGACAGATGTCAGCCGTGCAGTCTTTCACATTATCTCCGATAATTGTTCGTCATCATAACTTCGTCCATAATTGCACAGACAAAACCTTCGGTTTCTCCAAAGAGGTCACCGGAACGCAGCCAGGCTACGGACGCTAGTAGATCTACATCGGGTCCATGTAGGGCCCGGTAAAAGCGTCCGTGAAGCTCCTTACTCTGCCATACTTCCATGCGATCATTAGTATCAAGCACTACTAGCTTGCGCCAGTTCTCTTTAGCCAAGGAGAGCGGGGTGAGGCCCTTGTCCACCGCGACCACATCTCGATGCATCCCCACGTCGGTTTCTAGGAAATATTCCCTGAGACTGCATATCTCGCGATTGTGGAGGGTCTTAGCGTTTAAAAAGCCTCGACCTCCACATTTTCGCGGGATATACAGCCTCATTACCGATGACCGTGGGTGATGCATTCGATTTGTAGTCAGCAGCGTACGGACCCTCCTATCCAGATTCTCGAGTTCGGTCTGAGTCCATTTGAGTATGCCGAAAGAGTACATCAAAGCCGGCATGACCCAACCGTTGAAGGCGCGCACCTTGTTTCCACCTGATAAAAGACTATTAAATACTTTTTTCAGGCGGCCAAAGAAGCGCTCCTTCAACGATTGCTTCATGTCAATAACATTGATGCCTAACGCTTCCGACATACCCAAATACTTATAGGTTTCGGATGCGGAGAGGGCTCTAAGATTTGTGGAATCAGAGAGTTGGGTTCCCACGGATTCCACGATCTCCCCTCGCTTTACATGCATGACCGCACATTTGTCCACACCAAATTCCATCCTGATGGCGCTACTGAAAGTTTCAGTAATTTTCAGTAGCTCCATCAGTTGCAAATTGTTGGGGGCAAAGAGTTTTAGGTCATCCATGTAGAGGAGGTGAGATATAACCTGACCACCTCTCCTCAGCCGATAGCTTAGACCTGAATCTTCCAGCAGCGTGCTTAGAGGATTCAAGGCTAAGGCAAAGCGGACTCAAACTGTCGCCCTGGAATATGCCTCGCTCGATCCTTATCGGGTCGCTATTCCTCTGGATATTTCGACATCCTGGATAGCAAAGGACCGTCCTCCATTGCCCCATACACGTGTATGGGGCAATGGAGGACGGTCCTTCGCAAAGTAGATACAACTCCAGCACCCTCATGAGCCATGTATGTGGCACCGAGTCATAGGCCTTCTTATAATCTATCCAACATGTCAACAGATCCTTTCGGGAACGACGAACCTGTTGGCTAATGGCCATATCAATGAGAAGTAGCTCCTTAGTACCGCGGGACCCGTTCTTACATCCATTTTGAGAGACAGACATGATGGAGTTGGTGTCTATATGTTTATAAATTTTAGCTCTCAAGATGGATGTAAGAACTTTATAGATCGTCGGTAGACAAGTGATCGGTCTATAATTTTTGGGATCCGCGTTACTACCTGATTTATGGAGCAGGTGGGTTATTCCTGTCGTTAGGAACTGGGGCAGCGACCCTGACTAAGGCTGACTGGAACTGGGATGACAAGGGGGTGTGCGACCTTTGGAACCACTTTATCCAAAAGTTGTGCAGCCCGTCCGGCCCTGGAGATTTCCAGTTAGGCGACGGACGGACTGCACGAGCAATATCTTGTGGACTGATGATAAGTGGTCCCATTTCTGATATTAGTTCGCACGCTCGCTCGATCTTTCCAGTCCAATCACCTTCGGTGTGACTGACAGACACCGACCAGATGTTTCGCCAGAACGAACACATGGCGTCATCATCTGGTAGGTGCGTGTCAGTCACATCTTGGTCCGGTCGCTCCCAATCCCTGTAAACCCACCTTTCATCGCTTTGCAAATGTGCGATTCTGAGTGTACCGCTCCACTCTCCGCCTGTACCGACGAATACGGTTTGCCCATGCACAGATCTTCTGCTTCAGGAAGTCGATACGCTCTGTGACGCGGGACAAATAATCTCGAGAACTAATATCAGTCCCCGGGAACGCCCGCCTCACAAAGCGCATCACTCTAGGGCGAGTATTGCCCTCCCTGAAGCAGATTAGCATGCCGATGAGTGCTCTAGTCTCCCCGATACGACACTCAATCTTGCACTGCCAAGCTGGTACAGTTGGTTTTGGTTGTATGGCTCTGTCACTTTTCGGGAATTTGACATGAGCTACACGACATGCCGCAACAGCTGCACAGTACAAGATTGATTGGGTATCGGTGAGGTCTTTGCTGTCGTTATAGCAATTTGACATCTGCGAGTCTAGAGCACACACCAGCGCCTTGTTTTTCTTGTGCATGGGCAAACGAGGTAAACGTGGTCTGAGTCCAGGCGGAATAGAGCGGTACTCACGGAAAGCATCCTCCAAAGCGCTCCTCAATCTTGCATTGCATTGGGAACTCACGGATAGCCTCATCATCATCCTCTTCATCAACGCGGTTGGGTCGCGATGAAAAACTGGGTAAATTTTGCAATTGCACCGCGACCAATGACGAAGCAGGCGTAACATGGCTATTCCGTGATTCAAGGCGTAGTCGATCAAGTACAACGTCATCCAGCATATGGTTACGCTGGATGACCCGTACCTGATCCGACAGCCGTTGCGCCGACACGTTGACAGCTGGCTCAAGCACCTGAAACAGAGAGAGCATCCGACCACGGTACGCAGTCAAGTTACTTCCCCCCTCTGTAGCCCCAAAGTATGCGCACATAACATTGTCATTGACAGTTTGTGTCCATCTCATGAGCTGCACACTTCCACCGGTAGCGGGGAACCTATCAGAGGCCGGTGGGCCTCGGAGTCCTAAGGTAGGCCTCGGAGTCCTAAGCTGGCCGGTGGACGGCCTCTTCCGCGTCGACGTACTGGTGGTGGTGTCGTCGGCGGTGAAAAGTATTCGTCGCTCGAGCTCGACGCAACTGCAGCGGCCGAAGTCACTGGACTCACGTCTGGAGCAGGTTCCGGCAGCTGCGAGGCGGAGCTGAGCGACGAGTGTTGGGAGTGTGGTTTGAAGTTGTCGTGCCCGACTTCGTGTCAACATCTTTGTGTCATCTGCGTATTTTATTTTCATGCATCCTGGTATAGTACCAATGTAAATGTTATGATGCTAATATTGGTCTTCAAAAATGGTATAGAGTAGATTTAAAAACATTATTTCTTAATTATGAATGTTTGAAAAATATTAGAAAATATACAGAGTAAAATTTTTGTCACCGTCAACTTGACAGCCGGGCCACAGATAATTAATATTATTATTATTATTGGCGGCTACACGAGCCGTCCTCTCGTCCAGCTGGTTGCAAGTTCTGTGTGCGTGCGCGCGGTCCTGCAACGCACCGCGGGACAAGCCATGGACATTGTCGGATATTTGTATGTAGGACGTCGCGCCGCAGCGGCACCGCACAGGCGTTGCGCCGCCGACGCAAAGTATCGTGTAGACAAACCTTTAGTCGCGCTTATTAACCCTTAACTGTAGTCCTGGAGCCATTGGACCCATGTTTAATCTTTGGACGTGTTTAAAAATATCCGCGGACACCGCAGCGCCCCCCGCTTCTAGGTATCTGCCTGCAGTAAGCTGAAGCAGGCCCAGTAGAAAGGACATGATTCGCTCGGCTTCTCTTAAGATCAGTATTGTCATACGCGGGTCCAATAGACCCACCACTATAGATACTATAATTACTTTTTTATTTAATTATACAGGGTTACAGGTTAAGTTGACCTAGATCCTTTAAGAGGTTTTAGTTTTTATCATTCCTAGCTGATTTGACTATGAAACACCCCACCCCAAACCTAACCCATATTGAGACATTGGATTTTGATTATTTTTTAAATAAAATAAAGATTTTTTGTATAATTGTCCTTTTTCGGATTTTGTGCCTCTAATTTATAATGTTTTTGCTATTTTTGTGTAGTAGATTAGTTTGTTTATTACTCTCAACACAAAAAAAAACAGGTAACTGAACCAACTGGGTAGTAGTCGACGATTGAAAGTTTAAAAATAAAACAAATTTGTATAAACATTTTTTTTTTCTTTTAAGAATATTTCAAAAAAGTCTATGACAGTTATGCTGCAGATGTACTAAATTAAATCTACGTTTCTTTAGCTATACAAACATGTTTTAGGGACTCCAAATTATCATGGCGTTTAGAGCAAGCCGTACTCTCTAAAACTGACTTGTGCCGACGTTTTGATACATTTTTGCACAAAAATATGGCTCAGCCACTCCTTCATAGCTAACACCCCACCAAACCATCACTGAAGTCGGATAATGCCCACGTTGCACTCTGTCGACTAATTGGGAAGCTTCCTTAGAGCTTTGAGCATAAATTCGGTCATTATGTTTGTTAAAATGTTGCTCAATTGTAAAGATTTTCTCATCCGTAAACATAAATTTTCTGTGACCTCCCTTTGCGTACCGCTTCAGTAGTTGTTTCGATTTTACCACCCTATTCCTTTTTAAATTATCAGTTAAAAAATGACCATTGCGTCTCTTATAGGCTGCGAGTCCTAAGTCATCTTTTAAAGTACGCGACATGGTTCTGGGTGCTATCTTCATCTCCCGAGATAAAATCTTTTGCTTTCGGACAGGATTTCTTCGAATTCTTTCCCTTGCTGCTTTGACCACCTTTTTCGTACGAGCACCACGTGGACGGCCAGATCTTTTTCTGTCACAAACAGAGGTCTCATTGTACCTATTAATAGCCCGGTACACAAACATTTGACTAATACCAAGCGTATGGAGAGTTTTAAAAATTGCACTTGGCTCCATACCAACTTTGTGTAATGCAATCACAGCGATTCGGTTCTCTTTATCACCCCACTCCATTTTAATATCTCACAATATTGTACAATGTATTGGCGCCAAAATTAGAAAACACAATGAACAATCGTATAAAAATGACAGATTCCAAATTCAAATTTAATATCTTTCTTATTTTTAATTGTAACAGTATTTATGGCCAGACTGTATTTAGTATTTCTGTTTTATTGGAGGTATTTGCGATGACAAACCACAGCAAAGGTTCTAGGAAGCAAGAGGAATTCTTGGAGCAGTTGTTGAATGAGACAAATGTTACAGCCAAAGGCTTCCCAAACATCGCAGCAGGTCGAGCATTGCCACGGTTCTAAAAGTATAGTAATAACCAAAAGTGGAGTGACAGTGTCACGAAGCAATAGATTGACACTTCTGTGTAACTTACGACCTTCTTCTAATGAGTAATTTCTATACTAGACACATACTCTCACATTCGTATGCAACTGATTGTAATTCATAAATTCAACCATTAGGTTATATGGCATGATAGCCTAGCGGTTATCATACGTCGGCAAGCACGTTCATGCGTAGCGAGCCGTGGTGGGTTCGAATCTCACGCGCGGTGATAACTTTTTTAAATGTTTTTATAATTACCTACTCGAATAATCACGCTATTGAATATAGTTCCGTATCATATTCGCCTTGATCACATAGTTCGTTAAACTTTATGATCATACCCACAGAAATCTAAATAAATCAATTATAAGGTAGACAGATGCGGTTAACTTACGACTCATTCACCGCGACTAAATAGAACGTTATTAGTTTTTGGTTGGTTGTTATTGTAGATTAGTGACGTGTGTTTAATCTATTAGCGGTGTTGTAGTTCATTTTGAAATTTAAATATTGAGATGAAAGCAGATAATGGCGCCGATTCCCTTGTTCACAAACTAAACAAAATTTAAGTTCAATGCATCTTTTTCTTTCTATTAAGAAAAGGACAGAAGATAAATATTAGTTTAGTCCTGTCAAATTAAGACCATTCCATAGACAGTTTAGATGTGATTTAAAATCTGGCTACTAAAAATACATCAATTTACGTCAGGCTCTGACTAATTTGACAGGACTAAACTAATATTTATTTTCTGTCCTTTTCTTAATAGAATAGAAAGAAAAAGATGCACTGAATTAAATTTAGTTTAGTTTGTGAACAAGGGAATCGGCGCCATTATCGCGCTGCGTAAAAGTGGACTTAATATTATATCACAGATATTTAATGAAACCGGACTGAGTGTGAGTATTTTTACGAGCTTCGGGTTCGTGACAATAAAAACTGCCGATATAAATTACCAAAAATTACACTTTAATTAAACAACACTAATAACAGCTCAAACACACTAATAATAAAACACGCTCTTAAGTGGCACTTGAAGATCGCTTTCGATGTATTCGCTCGTATGAATCGTTGATCCAAGTCTGTCTGGTCGCGGCTAATTCCGGCCTTATGCTCGTATAGTGCCGCAGATAGTTCCAGAACCTTCTATTGTAGAAACATCTAGAATGTTCGAGTATATGCCGGCCCCGACTGACCAGATGTCGATAGTTCTAGTATCGAAATTACTAGAAGTATCTATTAGTTCTGTTACTCGATGCTAGATGGCGCTAGTAGTAAATTAGTTCTGTTACTTGATACTAGATGGCGCTAGTGGTAACTAATGTCACCATGTACCAGGCATTAAATGTGGGGCGCAACAATATTATGATTTAATTATTGTATCGATTTTTTTTCTAATTAAAGTATAACTGCTGAACCTTTTAGTTTTTTTTTAAACGTTTTATATTTATAATAAAGCCTAAATAGAAGAAAAAAAAAATTATGAATATAAAATATAACATTGAGTATAATAATAATATAATATGTAACATTTCTATTTTCAAAATAATTTTGTTTCAAATTGGTAATATTCGTATTTTGCTAGTAGCCTAACAGTACTCTTTTTTGTTTTAAAGAAATACCTACTGTGAGTCAGAGGGTCAAAAGATGGCCCCAGCTAGTCAGTGAATAATGATACAAGTGGTTTCATACCAACGAGATATTTTGCCGAATTATTCGACACATATTTACGAACCGTTAGTCGTACAAATGAAAACAAATAAAAACCATCTTTTTGAGCTGGTTTTCGTTTCGCCCATATTTGATTGAAAAACATAAACAAGAACGTTTACATTTTGCGATACAGCGATGGGAAGCACAGAATGAGAGATCTTATGAGCAGTTGAAGTTGCATTGCATGGAAATATGGGAACATTTAAGAGGAACAGATATATGTTTCAATATTGTTGGATTCATGTGCCAGAGCGTTTACTTGATAGCATTGATAATAATGGGGGTTACATAAACATAGTATTAAGTTATAAATTACAAATTGATTTTAGTAATATTAAAATAATATTGTGTCATATCCGTAATAAGGATTATTTTGAGGTTTAGTTTCAGTCTTCTTTTCATAATGAAAATGAATACTTAAGCTATAACCGCAATAAGTCCTAATGAATACGATTTGTTAACTTTTCTGAAATGACAATGGGCGTTCCTCAAGGTTCGATATTGGGTCCATTCCTCTTTTTAGTTTATATTAAAGATTTACCCCAATTACTTCAAAATCAACCGAAGATGGTGTATTTGCAGATGACACATCATTGATCTTTAAAATAGACCGACGGTCACAAAATCTTGACGACGTGAATAACTCTATTCTTCAGGTCCAAGATTGATTTACGGTAAATAATTTAGTACTTAATGAAAAAAAAACAAAATGCATTAGATTTAAATTACCTAATGTTAGAAGTAGCGAATGTGACATCGTATTGAATGGCCAAAAATTAGAATTTGTTAATCAGACAGTTTTCCTAGGAATCACGCTAGACGAGAAATTACAATGGGGACCTCATATAACATCTATTGCGGGGCGGCTAAGCTCGGCCGCATATGCTGTTAGAAAGATAAGACAATTAACAGACGAAAAAACCGCGCGCTTGGTCTATTTTAGTTACTTCCACAGTATTATGTCATATGGCATTTTACTGTGGGGTCGGGCTGCTGACATTGAATCCATTTTTATTTTGCAAAAGAGAGCTGTCAGAGCCATTTACAATCTACGTCGCCGCGAATCTCTTAGGGAACTATTTAAAAGGGTTAATATTATGACGGTACCTTGCCAATTCATTTATGAAAATATTATGTATGTAAGAAAAAATCAACATCTTTTTAATAAAATAAGTGATAGACATAATTTTAATAAATAAAGTACTAGAAATAAAGATAAATTAGATCAACCTTTTTTCAGATTATCTAAAGTACATACATCTTTTATGGGGTACTGTGTTAAATGTTACAACAAAATACCTTGTGAAATATTGCAATTAAATGAAAGAAAATTTAAAACTTATATTAAAATTACACTTTGTAAGCAAGGATATTACAAATTAGAGGATTATATCCAAGATAAGAATGCTTGGAAACATGCTGGTCTTGCTCCATAGGACAATCTCTAGAGTCTAGACAAAATCAAACTGGTTGCTAATGTAATTGTATAATTTATTCTTTTTCTTTTTTCTTTGACATTGATTTACATTCTGTAATTACTTGGGGTCACACCCGGACTTATTACTCCTTATTTATTTATGAAAATCGTCTACGTTTGGAATGTTTGTGAATATGTGAGCACCATGTATCTATCACATAGTTGATCTATATGTCATGGTTACATTTATCCATTTTAATTCTTTTACCTATTGTGGTATAGTAATTTTATTTTTGGGTGCATCGTCTTCACATATAATTATATAAATAATGTATGCAATATATTGTAAAACATTTTAAAAGTTTCTTGCCCATTCTTCTCCATACGAAAACTACCTTTTGGAAGGGGCGACTAGAATCAATGTTAATTTTATTTTTGACGTTCAAAGGTGCCTTTTATGTGCCTCTTTGAAATAAATGATTTGACTTTGACGTTTGAGATAGGCAACTAAAGTTAAAACGAACGCACTGGCAGTAAACAAAAAGTAGTACTACTGAGTAATTTAATTGTATTGTGACAAGGAGTTCACACATTTTTTATTTACGTGAGTAGATTTGCTAGTTGTGATTTCTTAGAGTACCCACTTATTAGTAGTTAAAGCGCAATATTATTATATTACTAAGATACAATATTTTAGGTCTAAGGGTCGTAGTTCACTGATTACCTGCTTTACTTCAATAAATTGTTCTTTATGAGAAAATAAACTGTTTTGACTAGAAGTTTATTTATTTCTTTCTTTTTTTTAGTTTATAAAATTATAACGAATAAACATTTTGAAATCACTTCTAAAACATTTTTCTTTTAACCCCGTATTACAATAGCAATATAATAACTAAAATAAAATAATTATAACATTATGATTCTTGTTTATTAATCATAAAAAACGAATAACAAAATAACCGATAAAGATTATTGTTGGAAAATAAAAATAAAAGTCCCAACTCGAGATTGGAAGCCAGACCTATGCGTTCAATAATCCAATACGTAAGACTACCAGCTATCGGTACTTGATGTAATGAGTTCAATTTTAGCAATGGTATGAACCAACCAAGATCATACGTAATAACGTAGCCTGTGTGCAAAAACGACGGTATGTTTTTTGTTTCGTTCGACGCCAGCCAGTGTGCGAATTATGAGGTGAGCGTTATATGTTGATACATCACTGTATGCACACAGACGTAGGTAGGTACGGCCTTTACCGCGCGTTCACAGCAATACAGTCCTTAAGGTGATACTGCATTAATAATCGCGACTGTACCACCAGCGTAATGACGAAATCCTGAGGAGAGGAATAGAAGAAAAAGATGCTCATTATGCCCGCCTAATAAGAAAAGTGAAGAGAAGCTACCTAAATTCATGGGTTGCTCTAAACCTGTGTGTAATCCATGCAAGTAACAAGCGTCATTTTGACCAATGTAAATTTTTTTTAGACCAAGTTTTAATTTCCTTTTTGTTATTCTTTTCGTAAGCACGCTTCTATGTTTAAGAAAATATGGTTTTTTAAATTTTTTGGTATCATTTTAATAATTTTTGTTTAATAGCATATTTTTAGTTTGAAAAGTGACCCATTAGTGTAAGGTAAAATAAGTAATAGAAATATAGGTGCCTACTGTTGATATTGCATGTAAAAAGGCTTACGAATGTTAGATTTCAAAGATCAATAGAAAAAAAAACTAATATATGTCATTCTTTTATTTTTATCATCAGTTTAATATACCTACCTGGGTCCACCGGACCCACCACTATAGAAGCGGTACAATTTTTCACCACTACAGTTAAGGGTTAAGACGCACAAACTGCAAAGCGGACGTTAAGTTTCCACAAGTGTGCAGCGTCATCAACAAAGTCCACTCAGTCCAGTCGCATTGTATATGCCGCAGGCACAGCACTATACTTAAAACGATTACGAACGCGAACCAAGAAGATTATTTCATAATGGGACTAATCCACACGATACATAGGACTGTAAGGATCGCCAGGGAAGCATGCATAATGCTACTGCTACTGATGCAAGAAGGGACGACCATACTGCAGAAGATCGAAAAACAGATAATAATAGCAGAATTGTTAAGAATAATATTTAAATTCGTGTTGGATTACAATATTTTGAACCTGTCCGAAAGTATTTTTTTTCAAGCAGTGGCATGTCAATCGGAGCAAGTGTTGTTATGTTGGATGTGGCTGTTTTTGAAAATAAAATTTGACAAGGATGTGCCATCTACTCGTAAGTTATGCGAGTGCCCCTTTATTCTTATATCCTGTGCGGTTTGGGTGATGATTATACCACTAGGAGTAATAGAGACAGGCGAGACAGCCCGCAGGGGGATCGACGGCAGCTTAAACTTAGATTGCTACACAACGTGGTTCACGCGTTTAAAGGTACTTGTTTATCCATTGCACGTGATCTGTTTTTATGAAACATTTTCCAAATTAATGGACGATAATCCAAACTATGTCGACGTGTTAAAGTCATTTGTCATGTTGTGTATTGTGCACTTCTTTACACTGCTCGGCGGTTTTCGTCACATGATGTGTTCATTTTAACTTTATCTATACATATAATAAAATCATAGTGGAAAACTGTAGTGTATTTTTTTTAAAGTAATTGTTACGAGTATTCTATTGTGACAGGAGTATTGTTAATGCGACCTGGTATAGAAGAAATGACGACCTACATCGTGACCTAAAAATGGAACCCGTCCCCAAGATAGTCCAAAAATTTGCTGAAGCCCATGAACCACTCCCGGTGGAGTCGGTGTTTATGGGCCTCAGCAAATTTTTGTTCGTTTTAGTCTTCGCACTATATTTGTTTGGTCTAACCGATGAATTGCCTCGATGTTCACATGTTGGTACATGTGAACATCCAGGCAATTCAGCTGTTAGCTGTTACATGGTGGGTTTTTCAGATGAGGCCATAAGGGCAGGAATTTTAATAAAAACCTTTTTAAGCCAATCCTGTTTCTTTTAACGATTAAAAATCTCAATCGAATCATCTGAGGTTTAAGTACTAGAAAAGTCAGAAATCGCAAAAGCTTTTTGCTGACTACTTTGCAAACTTATTATTAATTCGATTCCCAACAATAAATTGATATTTTTTGTGCTGTTTTTTAGGGTTCGTACCCAAAGGGTAAAAACGGGACCCTATTACTAAGATCCACTGTCCGTCTGTCTGTCTGTCACCAGGCTGTATCTCATGAACCGTGATAGCTAGACAGTTGAAATTTTCACAGATGATGTGTTTCTGTTGCCGCTATAATAACAAATACTAAAAATAAAATAAAATAAGTATTTAAGTGGGGCTCCCATGCAATAAACGTGATTTTTTTGCCGTTTTTTGCCCGATATTAATAACGGCAACAGGTAGACGCTTGAAATATTGACAGAATATTAAATTGTATATTCACTTTAAAAATAAATAATTAAAATAAAATAAATATTTAAGGGGGGCTCCCGTACAACAGACGAGATTTTTATGGATATGGTACGGAACCCTTCGTGCGCGAGTCCAACTCGCACTTGGCCGGTTATTTTTCATTTCGTTATACTCTTACTTACATATTATATGATATAATATGTAAGTTCGTAGAATGTTCAAATGTTGTCAAATGAGTAACACTTAAAGATATGCTTATCACATATCTTTAAGTGTTACTCATGACAATATGAAGTATGTCGCATCATAGCGTGTCTGTATAATAATCATTATTATTTAAAAGACCCAGCTACACCATTACTGACAAATACGTGCACTGACTGGACAGGTCCACTCAAATCTATGTGGTTCTTTCCACACAAGACCATCTCAGACATTAACCTGCATGGTCCTCACATGACCTGACTAAGTTTGAACTTTAAAAGGGACTGTAACCTCTGACTTTGATTCGGTTTTTCTTCAGTTAAGAAATGCCAAGCTCATCTAGTGTTAAAACATCATTTAATTTTGACGTGCAGAAGTGTTTTTTTAAACCAATTCACAGAAATAATCTAACTAGCCTGTATTGTCCCACTGCAGGGCAGTCTCCCTTTCCCACACAATTTTGTCTTTTGCGAGTGTCGGCCAGTCCTTACGGTAGGCGTCAGGCAGAAACAAAAACAACAGAAATAAATATCATTAATTATGATCAGTGGCGTGCATTGGTTTTCAGAATAGGTAGGCACACTTTTTCGTTAAAAAGTTATTGATTTACTGGGTATAAAAACCTGTGTGGTCGGGGACCCCCGGCAGGAACGATGTGTGGGGATGTAGTGTTATTGAAACAACTGTTCTCAAGCGATTACCTTTAATTACTGCCTGCAAGAGTATAAATGTGTTAATATATTAATAGAAGATACATTCATATGGATAGGGTCATAGACCTTATACTATAGGTAGTACTACTACACCTCACCTCAGGGGTGATAGAAAAAAAATAAATATATAGTTTACAATTTTTTTTTTTTTTTTTTTTACGTAAATGTAACTTAATATCATTTCTTATGTTACCAAAGGTTTGGTTCTATTTTTATGGATTAAATAGGGTTTATTAAATTTTAATATTTCTACATTAACACCTAAATCATTTAAAACAACAAATGGTCCCTCCCATTGAGGATCTAACTTATTAGCTATTTCATTTCTAATTAAAATTTGTTGTCCTTTACTGTATGTCACATTATTTAAAGACTTATCATAACAACTCTTACGGTTTTGTTTACTTATAAGTAGATTATTACGAGCATCTTGATGTGCTACTTGTAACCTATACTTAAGATCTAAAGGATAACTTTCTGGATTGTACAATGGTTCTATGTACTGACTAACTCTAGATGGTACTATACTAGCTCTACCAAATACCAGTTCGAATGGTGTGTACTTTGTCTCTGTATGAACTGTATTGTTGAAACTGTAACACCAAAATGGTAGCCAGTGACTCCATGTGTCTTTTTGACCATTACACTGTATTCGTAAAAACGATCCTAAATTTTTATGTGAATTTTCGAGCGCACCGATGGTTTGATGGTGATACGCTGTAGACATTAATTTATTTATACATAAAAGTTTACATACCTGTTCCATTACTGACGATACAAATTCTGTTCCACGATCAGTTGCGGTGTAGTAGTACTACCTATAGTATAAGGTCTATGACCCTATCCATATGAATGTATCTTCTATTAATATATTAACACATTTATACTCTTGCAGGCAGTAATTAAAGGTAATCGCTTGAGAACAGTTGTTTCAATAACACTACATCCCCACATGGCGACCCTTGCCATTTTTGGGGCGCGTGACGCGACTTCTATCTCGGCGTAGTGTTACGGCTCCAAAGCAAAGTAAATAAATTAAACTCTTTGTAATAAATTGGCGTGGAAATATTTGTGGATAATGGAACTTTCGTAATTAAAATGAATCAAGTACATTTAAAAAGTTAATTTAACGTCCGGAAATCAGTGAGAATGTGTCGTTCCAACGTAGAAAAGGAGACGGTCTTCGTGAACCAGAATTCTGCTGGTTCCAATAATGCACACGTTGAAGAATTGAAGGCACATATTTCGACGATCAGTATTATCCTCATAGTAATTTGCGTTTTACTGGGTCTTGGCATTATATATTTTGCGTGGAAGCAGTACAGGAATTGTCACCATTCCTGGATCAGGGACCAGATTTTGCAGAACAGCCTGCGACGATCGTTCAACCGTTCCAGAGCAATTCGCGGAGAAGAGCAAGCAAATCTTCCAATGACGTAGAAGTCGGAGTATTCATCATACTCATCTGGCAGCTGTGCGGTATCATTTATTTAGTGAAGTGCATACCAAGTGCGTCTCAAGTGCGTTGTGCGTATTATAGTGCGTAAGATGAATTCGCGAATCACCATATAAATAAAGAGACAATAAAATGATAATAGACATTAAGAATTAAAATAATGAACTCTAAGATAAATTAGCAGTTTAAGTTTGTTTTGAGTGATCGTATATCATCATGTATCATCTTACACGCTGTGTCCCCTACTACAGTAATTCACTGTGAGAATCGGGTATGTATTAAATGGTTTAATTAATATATATTACTTTTGCATGAGGGAATGGAAGATGAATTGTTACTTTGTTTAAATGATCTTATATCAATAAGGAAATATTTAATTAAAAAGGGAAAAACACGATTTAAGGGTAATATTGTTAAGAATAAATTATGTGAGGTTGAAACAATTTATGAGAAAAGTAAAGGATTAATAAAGCTATTATCTACAAAACCAGGAGTAAAATCAGAATTGTTAAAATCATTATCAGTTACGAAAAGCGAAATAGAATCGTGTTATTCGCAAATTAATGTTTTGTGCGCTGTAATTAAATCAGACTGTGATAGTGACAGTGATATTTCTGAAGCAAGTCCAAATTCAGAATCAATCATGGAGTTCGATTTAAAAACGGCATGTAGTTTGATTCCAGTAATGACCAATAACGAAAATAATATCAGAAGTATCATTGACTCTATAGAAATGTACGCAGACATGTTGTCGGAAACGGGGAAAAAGTTACTAATGACATTCGTTTTGAAAAGTAGATTATCAGGAAATGCAAAATTACGTATAACCAATAATTACACATCTGTGAACGATTTTGTCAGAGATTTACGTGTTGCACTTTTACCAAAAAAATCGTTTACTGCAATACAATCACGATTACAAAACGCAACGCAAGGCTGGCGTACAATTGATCAGTTTGGAACAGAATTAGAAAAGTTATTTACTAATCTGACCATATCGCAAGCAAATGGTAATTCTGATAGTTATTCCGTACTCAAGCCCATAAACGAAAAATTGGCAATTAAGCGATTCGCAGATGGATTGAAGGATTCGAGACTAAGTACGATTATTGCTGCACGTAATTATGACAGTTTAAAGGACGCGATCCAGGCAGCGAAAGATGAAGAGTTGACATCGGCATCGACTTCGACCAACGAAAATGTCATGCAGTTTTCACACCGCGGAAGAGGTAAGTTTCATAACAATAACAACAACTTTAGGAATGGCCGTGGTTCTCATAGTCAGCAGTTAAACCAACGCAGTCGAGGACATCATTATCAGCATAATTCAAATAATTTGAGAGGTAATTTTAGCCATAATTCAAATAACTTCGGCAGACGTGATTTCAATAACTCACGTGGGCGATCATCCCATAACTATCGTGGTAACGGACGTGGACGAGATTATCAAACTTCGAACGAGAATCGATCGAGTAATGAAACTCGTAGTAAAGGTCGTACCAATAGAATATTTTATTCCAGCAATGAACAAGATAAGAACGATAGTATGCCTACAACAAACGAGATGCAGTTTTTTCGATCTTAAACATAACATTTTAGCTTTGCAAGGTAAGGCAAAATTTTTAGCATTATACATAGGTAATAGGAAATATTATTGGTTAATAGATACCGGAGCATCTTTGTCCGTAATTAAAAAAGATGCGTTACCATACGATAGTGCAGTAATTAGAGATGAAACCATCATAAATGGTATTGGAGGTAAAATTAGTTCATCAGGGTTTGTTCAACTTAGCTTGACTCATCGTGATGACCAACACTTTGTTGACTTTAATATCAAGCTTCACGTTTTTGATAACATACCATTAAAGGCAGATGGAATATTAGGTTTAGATTTTCTTTGTCAGTACGCTTCAAATATAAACTTAGAAACTAATGTCATTAACCTATCTAATTATGGAAAGTATTATTCATTAGAACTAAGTGATGTCATAGATTACTCAGCTGAGGTGTTACATATCCCAGCACGAAGTGAGTCGATACATTATTTGCTATTAAATATTGAGAATATGAATGACTGTATTATCCATAGCGAACAGTTAGCGGAAAATGTTTTTCTAGCGGGATGTATTGGACGAATAAAAAATAATAGATTACCGGTTAAAATTTTGAACACTAACGAGCATGATATTTACCTACCAACTTTTCAACCACAGATATATTCAATTGAAGAGTTTCACTTATGCAATTTTAAATCAAACGCTAACAGTTTAGAACGAGCAAAGAACTTATTAAACATTTTAAATTTAAATCATTTAAAAATGGACGAACGGAAATCAATTGAAGAATTATGTTCTAAATATTCGGATGTTTTCTTTTTACCAGGTGATAAGTTAACGACTACAAGTGTTTATGAACAATCCATAACTATAAAACCAAATACAAGTCCGGTTTATACGAAGCAGTACCGATTGCCGCATTCTTTGAAAAATGAAGTAAATAGGCAAATTCAAAAAATGATTGACAATGACATTATAGAAGAGGCGAAGAGTGAATGGTCGAGTCCTGTTTTACTGGTACCAAAAAAAAGTAGCAACGATAAAAAATGGCGACTAGTGGTCGATTATCGGAAGCTTAATGACCGTATTGTAGACGATAAATTTCCTTTGCCAAGTATTACGGAAATTTTGGATTCGCTCTCTGGCTCAGTCTATTTTTCGCATTTAGATCTTAATCAAGGATATTACCAAGTAGCTTTAGATAAAAACAGTAGAGAGTATACAGCGTTTACAACTAGTACTGGGCAATACCAGATGAAGAGGCTACCTATGGGATTAAAAACAAGTCCGAGTGCTTTTAGTAGAGTAATGTCAATTGCTATGTCTGGGTTAACATACGATAAATGTTTTATATATTTAGACGATTTAGTAGTCTTTGGGAGAAATTTAGATATCCATAATAAAAACTTAACAGACGTCTTGGAAAGACTTAGGAAAATTAATTTAAAATTAAATCCAGAAAAATGTAATTTTTTAAAGAAAGAAATTCTTTATTTAGGGCATTTAGTATCAGAAAATGGAGTCTTACCCGACCCAATTAAAGTAGAAGTATTGAAAAATTACCCTGTACCAAGTAATACCGATGAAGTAAAAAGATTTGTAGCATTTTGTAACTATTATAGGAAATTCATTAAAAACTTTGCAAGAATAACTTGTCCATTAAATAAATTAACTAGAAAACATGTACCATTTGTTTGGACTGAAGAGTGTCAAAGTGCGTTTGAAGCAATGAAACATGCTTTAAGTACACCACCAGTATTAGATTTTCAAAATGAAAATCCAAGATGGCGGCTGTAAAACTATGAAAATGACATAATTTTCGCACCCGCCGTCTTGGATTTTAATTTTGACCTCACTATCGGCTTTAGCACCCTTGAAAACCATAAAAACGACACCCAAGATGAAAACTTATAAAAAAATACAGCCGCCATCATGGATTTTCATTTTGACTTTATTACCGGCTCCAGCACCCTCGAAAACCATGAAAACGACACCCAATACAAAAAATTTGAAATTTTTTGCAGCCGCCATCTTGGGTTTTCATTTTGACCTCACTATCGGCTTTAGCACCCTTGAAAACCATAAAAATGACGCCAATGATGAAAAATTTAAAAAAAATACAGCCGCCATCTTGAATTTTCATTTTGACTTTATTATTGGCTCCAGCACCCTCGAAAACCATGAAAACGACACTTGACGAAAAATTTGAAATTTTTTGCAGCCGCCATTTTGGATTTTAATTTTTACCTCACTATCAGCAACCTCATTATACATCCCTTTCTTTCTTGGCACGGCAAAATTACGAAGTATTATTTTAACATTCACATTCGGTAGGTTACTTGAGTAGGCATGCCTACTTTAGGGTGATAAATTGCGAAGATCGAACGTCATAGTATTACGCATGAGACGTACGTATTTCAAATTTCGTCGTATTAACTTGAACGAGTAAAGACCAATGACAATGTGCGAATGGTACGGGAGCCGAGTAGGCCGTCTGGCGACTGCCTACTGCCTAGCGTTTTTGTATGAAGATTTTATTTTTTGTTTGGTATGATAATTTTGTGAGTTTCTTAATTGTGGGGCACACACGCTAAAATGTAATTAACAGGCTTATGGTTTATCGATTTGTCGAGGTAGGCACTGCTTATGTGTCTATGTCCAATGCAAGCCACTGATTATGATTTACCCAACGCAAAGCTAGGAGTCGCATAGGCTATTATATATTGCTTCATTATTCATATATGAATTATTACACCGTAGTTTCCTTATTTACATGGTAACTCCGTATATTTTTAAAGATTTTTTATTTTTTAAACACCCACAAATTTCCCGTCGGCCCATCCCTATAGCGCATCATCTTGTTGTTTGTTCATTCCTATTTTTTTTTTGTTTTTTTTGTTTAATCTTTATTTATTTTAAGGGGTTTTATCACTTAGTGATAATGTCACCCCCATAACAGCTACATTTAACAACATAAAACTAAACAATGGATAATGCACAGCTATTATTATAATTATGACCTCTTATGTCCCTATTCGTTCTGGTACAATATAACAAACAGCAGCCTGCACAACATCCTAGCCTCCTCCGACAAAGGGGACGCTAGAATGCTGTTACATGCCCCCACTTCAAATTCTACACCAGGCGAATATTGCCTTTCGTGTGTGTTCCGGTCACATTCCATCAACACGTGATAAATATCCTCAATCACCCCACAAACTTCGCAGTTTGGCGAGGCACTTTTACCCATTAAATATTTAAACTTATTTGATGGAATATGGCCCGAACGCATCCTCAACAGAGCTACCACATATTTCCTGTCTATCTCCCTTCCTTCAAACCATGGGTAACGAAGCGGTTCAGACTGGATGGTTTTATACCAGATTCCCTTTAACTTGATCGTTCATTAAAATATTCATGCCATCTTTGTTTGCAAAGTCCCTTGACATGACCAAGCCAATCCGAGTGTAACGGTGTGCATGTGTAATTAATACCCTCATACGACGCTTGTTGGGCCGCTAAGTCTGCTTCCTCGTTACCCATGATTCCAATGTGAGGGAATCCATTGAATGGTGACGTTTTTATTCTTAGACTGGATCTTACTGATTGAGTCTAAAATAATTATGCCTATCGGGAACCCTCGAAGACTCGAGGGTATTCGAGCCAAGTGTTGGAGGCTGCTTTTTGAATCCGAAAATATGTCAAAGTTCTCTTGATTTATATTCAGTAAATACAACAAGGCTTTAGAAATAGCTATGAGCTCACAATACATAATAGAAATTTTGGCATTAATTTTGAATTTAGCTTTAGTATTAAGTTGAGGATCAAAAAAAGCAGCTCCCAAGTCTGATCCAGCCTTAGACCCGTCCGTAAATATTTTATAATGTTGACTAAACTTATCCTCTATCATTTTAACACATATATTGTTGAGATCCGTTATATTAATCAGTCTTTTTGCTACACTTATACCCTCAATTGTATCACTTATTACACTAGTTACATCTATATTGGTGACCCAAGTATCCAAAGAATAAATCTCCAATATCGGGCTAGAGTACAAAGGCTTTTCTGAGTAGACTCTGTGGACATCCACTAACAATGGCAGTTTTTTGTTTCTCCAGTACAATCCTTGGCATTGGTCAGACAGCTCCCCCAAAGTATTAATAAGAGTATTATTACGAACCGATTTGGATCTTAGATAAAATTTACCTGTTAGAAACATCTTCGAACAAATAACGGTTGGAGACACAGCTCACTTTCCATCACATGAACAGGCGTGCTTCTAATAAATCCACCTATAATTCTCATTGCTTGATTTTGCACTTTGTCAAGCTTAAGAAGATGACAGGTTGCACAATTTCCGTATAGAAAGCAACCATAATCCATTCTACTTCGAATTATAGCTATGTATAGCCTTCTGAGATGTAAGGGATGTACACCCCATGATTCTGACGGGTAGTGGGATCGTCCGAAAGGGTTACCGCTGCCCTGGAACATAAAGGGCTAAGGAAGGAACACGGGTGGGTTTTAGTCAGTAAGAGTCTGACACTGCCTTCTGCTCCACCCAGAGCGGGAGGGGTCATTTGATGACTTTAGCACCAGCTAATATTTTAAAAATATTTAAAAAACGACATACTTTTTCCCGGATCTCGTTTATATGTTTACCCCACCTTAAGGAGCTGTCCAACCACATTCCAAGATATTTGACACAAGGAACTTGTTCAATACGGCTGTTATTAACAGTTAGATGGATATTATTCCTTCTTCTCCCTCTACTAAAAAGGCAAACCTTTGTTTTCTTATGGGAAATATTTAGACCTAATTCCGTCATCAAAATTTGAAAAATATGTAACGCGTTTTGTATATGGGATACTGAATCGGATAATCTCTTCTGTATGTCATATAAAATGAAATCGTCAGCGTATTGCGAAATGTACACATTAGTTATGCTCCTACAAACATAGTACCTGGTAAACTTAATGTTTTTAAAATGCATTGTCTATTTGTAATGTAAAATAGTAAACGCATAGTGTTATTTATCATTGTTGCGTTAAACTTCCGTTTAAATATATTTATCATAATAATAGGTACAAACAATTACTAATATCCGTGTCTGACCCTATATAAAAAATGAAGTAAATTTATTTTTACACAAATTTGCTAATTATAATGTTGTAGGAGTACCAGTAACAGTACGGAGGCATTTCATACTTCGTAACAGGGTAATTTCGAATTGGCGTACATCGCACTCGTATGCTTTCTAACTAACGATACGTCGGCTTTGCATACTTCGCTCCAGTGAACTTTCGAACTGGCGTACATCGAGATCCTGTACTTTAGAACTAACATACGTCGACATTTTAAACTTCGACATTCAATAGCGGAGTCCTCTGTTTCACAACTCAAACCCTCCAGTATTTCTTCTTCAGATGATTCTAGGTCTATATCTTTAATAACGCCGTAAGTTTCTCTTATCTCTAGTGTTTTCTGACATCTCAGTCCTTTTTCTTTCACACATTTTGACTCAATTAGAAGAAAGTGAACGACGAAATAGATAGAGGATAATCTCCCCGATTGATTCGTCGTCGGATAAGGAAGGTTAGTAAAGTGTTGAATACCTAAGTGTTATTTTTATGTTACCTACGACGTACCTAAATACCGTAAGCTATTGACTGATAGCAATCAAATAATTCATAAAAGTTTTGGAATACGCTGGGATTAACTGCGAGTTAATAACTTTGACATTCCTCAAAACTGTAGTAGGTACTAAGTATTGGTAAGAATCTTATTGGCATTGGGGTTGACCGGAGTCTCCAACGATGACCTAAGCAGAAAATACGTACAATTTGAAATAGATGTAACGTTCCGCTGCGAACATTTATAAGAAAAAATTTCAACTACCCTCAATTTTTTTTCTTTTTCACAATCTAAATTGCAAATTGTAATTTTAGATAACGAAGAAAACGGACATGCCTGTGACGTAATCCCTGAGTCAACACCCGTCGAATCAGACATCACACAAGAGGCGGAACTGGATTCTAATGATAACCCTGACCCCAATAGCGATTCGGGTGTGCCTAGCCTGCAGAATGAAGTCGCATCTGAGCTGGACCCAGAACTTTTATCTGCTCTTGAAGAATCCACGCCCGATTCACCCGACTACAGTGAAAAAATTCATGAAAATTTGTCAAAATTGTGGCTACCTTTACTCAAGAAAGGTATGCCCAAAGAAAGCAAGGATAAGCTGCTGAAAGACTACTTAATACCGGACAACTGTAAGCTCTTACAAGCGCCGAAGTTGAACGCAGAGATCTCGGCCGCGGTACCGGACATGGTTCGCAATCGGGACAAAACAGCGACAGCATCACAGCAACAACTTGGTGCGGGTATAACGGCCATTAACAGAGGTATGGATTTGCTGCTAAAGAACGACAACAAAGTCCAAGCGATGAAACATCTAAGCAATGCTTGCCGACTGTTATGTGATTCACATTTCTTAGCAACGCAAAGTCGAATGAAGCTTGTTACACCCAGTTTAGATAAATTATTTTTACACATGATTAGCGAATCCGAGCGTGACGAATCGTTGTTTGGATCGTTACTTTCAGAGAAGATAAAGGCCGCGAAGTCCATCGAGAAGCAAGGCCTCTCTATCAAAAAGCTAGCTAAGCCTCAAAAATCCACGGCTTCGACTTCCGACAATCGGTCTTCCCACCAGGGAAACCGGAACGCGTCTCCTCGGTACCCGGCGAACAGAGGGGGGCGACGAGGTTACCACAGGAGACCAGCAGCGACCTCAGGAGCTCGCCGACCTTACACATCACCAGCGCAGCAGCCGCAGCGGAGTACGACTCAGGACAAATCACGTGCCCCGGCGCAAAGTCCCCACTAGCTCAGGTACATGCGGGTAGACTTACCCCACTTTTACGATTGTTGGTTACAAATAACAAACAATAATGTTGCTCTTGATTGGATAAAATATGGTTATTCCATACCATTTCAAACAGCTGTAAGTCAGTCAACAATACCGCAAAATAACTTTTCATGCACTGCAAACTTGGCTATGCTGGAAGCCATTAATACATTGATAAACATAGGAGCCATTTCTGAATGCAGTTTCACAAATGATCAATTCATTTCCAAAATATTTCTCACTCCAAAACCTAACGGCGACAAACGTTTTATATTGAATTTAAAACCTTTGAACAAATTAATCCGTAATGAGCATTTTAAGATGGAGGATTATCGAACGGCTTGTAAATTAATACCGTGTGATGGATACTTGGCCACCATTTATCTGAAGGATGCATACTTTCTCTTGCCTATTCGACCTTCTGATCGCAGATATTTGAAACTTCAGTTTCGACCTAGTAATTCTATCAAAACATATACATATGTTTTTAATGCATTACCTTTCGGTTTATCTGTGGCCCCACGGATATTTACCAAGGTTATGAGGGAAGTAATAGCTGTTCTTAGATTTCGCGGGTTTCAATCCGTGTGTTATTTAGACGATATTTTATGCATCGGCAATACTATGCTCAATGCGTAGAGAACGTCAAAGAAACTTTGAGATTACTGCGTTGTCTAGGTTTTGTCATCAACTGCGACAAAAGTAGTTTGACGCCACAACACTCGTGTAAGCTTTTAGGGTTTGTTTACAACACGCGGAACCTAAGCATATGTCTACCCTCCGATAAACGAAGTAAAATTGCAAAATTGGTTACTTCGGTCTTAGCGGGGCGCGGCGCGGCGAGCGGGGCGGCGTCGGTAAGCAGTGCGTTTTGCACGCCACGTACCCTCAGTAGCGGTTAGTTGCAGCGGCCGCGGTGGACGTATTTAGGTAGTCAAAACGTGCTCAAAATCATGGCGTTATCAAAATTATCCCTTCTCTGTTTAGAAAGCAGTACATTTTTAAAACATATGATATTCTTATTATGAGAGAAGGAGTGCACGAACTGAATAAAGATCGGTATTTAAACGGCGAATTTCGTGACCTATACGAAGATTGTTTGTTTTTGTATTATCAATTTCAATTAAACTTACCATCATATTCCGGAAAACATTGATTAATTTCTTCCCACAACCTTTTTATAATGTTTTTATATTTATGATGGGGATGTTTTGACATCTATACAGGCGGTCGATTTAAAATTTCGGTGATAAATGCCTCGGTATCCATTACCGCCACAAAATCGTCTAATTTTTTTTTTGTTTTTAGCTACTCCGCTGAGTACGTCACTCCTACATCGCTGTCCGCGCCGCTCTGTTTCCTGGCGTCGCACTCATTCACTTGTACTTTTGTTCCTGCCGCTCCCTGCACCGCGCGCCGCTGTAGCGATTCGTTCGGATAAGCGGCGTCTCGTGGCGTGCTTCAAACATTTTTATACTTTTGATCTTACCGCTCGCCGCCCCGCGCTTTGCTGCCGCTCACAGCGGCAAGGTCGTGAACGGGCCGTTAGAATGACAAAAATATCTTGCTTTGCTTATGAAATAACTATGAAGCTAATATTAACCTACATAAGGTTATATTAGAGGATTTAATTTGGTGGTCGTCAAACAGTTTTACTTACATCCCATCTCATGAGGCAACCAAACTTTGAACTCGAAATTTATTCCGATGCTTCTAGAACAGGATGGGGTGCTGTCTGTAAGAACCAGGAAGTAAGTAAACGGTAGATGGAAGGCCACCGAAAAACCAAACCATATTAATTACTTAGAGCTAATGGCTGTTTTTCTGGGCTTGAAATCATTTGCCAATAATGTAACTAACTGTGCAATATTACTACGTATTAGGGCATGCTCCCGGGAAATCCCGGTCTCGAAAATACCGGGAAATCCCGGGATTTTTTAAGCAATCCGGTACCGCGTCTTCATCCCGTAGTCCCGGTTCTTTCGATACTTTCGGAACTTTATTATTTTCTTCCTTTTTTTTATATATCATATTCAATAAACTACTTTTTTACACAATAATGTTATTATAAAACATTTTTAATTGAAAATACTGAGAATTTTCGCGCCAAACAAGCAATAAGTTTCCACAGAACTTATTACCGAGAGAAAAAAACTATTCAGCAATGTAAATAAGGGGTCAGTTATAAGAAATATAAGTAGATTTTTTATTTGTTTCATTTATTGCATTACTTTTATTTTAAAGAGAATAACGTTTATCATGCTCAAATTTTGTTTAATTTTATGATTTTTTGTTATTTAGATCTCGAAAAAGCATTATAGTTTTATTTTGCTAATATTTGTTTAATAATACTTATAGTGGAAGGAACAAAGTGATTATGTGACGTAAAAGACTTATTCTATTTTGGAAAAAACAAAGTGATTACGTGACGAAAAAAGGCTTATTCCTAATTCAAAATATACCTCGAATTTAAGTTCTATTTCATAATTTTTCCTAATTTGATCTCAAAAAAGCATTTAAATTCGGTTGTGATTGTGTTCTGATGATTATTGTCAATTATAGATTTACGAATAATACATAGTTTTATTAACTACACCAACCCACATTTGTAATAAGTTCATTTTTCAAAAGATTTAGATGATTATAGGTAGTGTGCACGCACACGTGCCCTTCATACAATAAATTAATAGCGACATTTGTACGTAAGCACCGAAAGTACCGAATTTCTCGGGTAATCCCGGTTCCAAGTCCAGTACCGAAAATCCAGTCCCGGTTCTTAAGAAGGAACCGGTACTGCATCCACTACTACGTATAGATAACACAACCGCGATAAGTTATGTGAATTGTATGGGAGGTATACAATATATACCCCCACCTTAACGACTTACCTCGGTCACTTTGGAAGTGGTGTGAGCAGCGCGGGCTTGGGATATTCAAAGTCTAAGTCAAAGTCAAAGTCAAATAATTTATTTCAAATAGGCACATAAAAGGCACTTTTGAACGTCAAAAATAAAATTAGAATAAAATTGATTCTAGTCGCCCCTTCCAAAAGGTAGTTTTCGTATGGAGAAGAATGGGAAAGAAACTCCACCGTTACTCTTTTAAAATGTTTTACAATATTTTGCATACAATCATTATACAGGCTGATTTTTTAAAGATCAGCCAAATTTAAGGATGTGGTACAGACCATCAAATTGAACAACTTTCTCCATGGGACCAACATCGTAATCGGAAGTTAGTTTAATCATATATTAAGACTACTAAACTGCTTATTTATAACGACAGCCCATAATAAAGATAACGTGGAGATTGTATTGAATGAAAACAAAATTGAGCTCGACAAAGAAGTTAATTTTTTAGGTAAGTATACGAATTGACGAATTGCTAAATTGGAAACCAGAACTAAAGGCAAATACATGCATCTATGTACATTTATATCATCCGCGTGTTACGCTTTGAGAATTCTGAGAAGTGAAATCCGTGTAGAATAACTGAAAATGGTATAGTTTGCGTTAGTCGAATCCAAAATTAGATATAGCATACTTCAATGGGGAAAACAGATATGTTAATAATATTAAAAGAACCTTCGTACGACAAAAACGCGCCATACGGACAATAGACCGTATCCCCCAAACGTATAGTTACCGTCAACATTACATAAAGTTAGGCATACTCCGAGTTTCAAGCATTTATGTCTTTGTATAGATGCCAGAATATCAAGCTACTACAATCTGTCAAATTAATTTAATAGATTTTCAACTTTATCGCTAGAGAATTAAGGTTCAAGGTTGATGGAGAAAATTTGCCAATTTCAGGTAGCTTGAAATGCTGTTGTCTGTGCTTTTAATTAATATGGCTAAATACCTCCATGAATTTGAAACATTAGAAGAACGAGAGCGAGATATAAGAGAAGGCCTGAATAACATGGTTGATCTGAATAACACGGTCCATTCTTTTAAAACAAAACTAATAAAAATCCTATTGGACAAATGTCTTCTACCAGCCATTGAAGATTACTAGTTTCCATCTGATTATTGTTTAATTTAGAATTATTATGTAATTGAATTCATTTTGTAAAATCAATGTTGTTTGCTTTGTGTGTAATATAATTTTTTATTTAATTTATTTTGTGTAAATTCAGATAAAGATTATTTTTAATGAATAATTGACTATGACTAATAGGGTGCGAGCCTACTGCCAACAACCTGGCGCGAATCCAATGTCTTAGAAATTATATTTGGTTTATATTACTTAATTATACATATGTACATACGTTGTACACACAGAATGCTAAGGCCAGGAGCATTCGGTATAGGTTTCTTTACACCCTTTGTTCCTAAGATAAGCGTATTGGACGCATGCGCTATGTGACGTACCAAGTGCCATGCTTACGGATATCTCCACAAGTGTTGCGTATTTAAAATCTAGTCAGTCCAGTTGCATTTTTAACACCGCAGACACAGTACCATATTAATAATATATACAACTAACAGCGCCCCGCGGTTTCACCCGCACAAGTTTCGATCCCGTGGGAATATCGGGATAAAAGTATCCCATATGTTAATCCTGGTTATAAGCCATCTGTGTGCCAAATTTCATTCAAATTCCGTTCAGTAGTTTTTGCGTGAAAGAGTAACAAAGATCCATCCATCCATCCATCCCACCCATCCATACAAACTTTCACGTTTATAATATTAGTAGGATAGGATTTATCGTCACTATAATATTTTCAACTCTAGTATTTTGTTACGAAATATACATATGACTTATCACTTATGATGACCCAAACATAGTTGGTAAAATGTTAGGCAGATGATGTTTTTAGTTAGTTAGTTTTAAAAAAAGGTAATTCGGCCCACATGAAGGGACATGTGGGCCGAATTACCTTCTTTTTTTGTTTGTTTACGTACCTCAGCTTGCACGACGGTACACTTGTTAGTGACCACGGTGTACAGCGCCGCGCTGTCTCCTGCCGGCGAGTTCGCGTTCACGGGACTCTCTGACTCACTGTGCTGCAGCTTGCCGTCACCTATAAGATAATATTATCATTGTTCATCAAACTCAAAGCCTTTATTTAAATTAAACCAGGCACGTTTGAATTGCCAGCGAGTCGGTCAGTTAGTCAGAAAGTTGAAGCTTGTGCTCATTGCAAAATGTAGATCTCTATGGAGAAGAACGGGCAAGAAACTCCAAGGACACTCTTTTACGTCAACATACCTAGTACAAAATCTTAGGTGCATTATTCTTGTTGCGGGAATAGTAAAAAAATAAGATTAAAGAAAGGTATCAACTTATATAAGGAATGAAACACGGCAGATATACAAGGTGTTATTAAAATAACTGGAAAGGGTTCATTGAACTAGTCATTTTGCATAATCAGCCGATAATGTGCCCACTGCTGGGACACAGGCCTCCTCTCAGTGAGAGAGAGTGGCCATAATTCACCACGCGCACCATTGCAGGTTGATAGATGTCACATGTCTTCGAATTTGTGGTTTAGAACATGCCGGTTTGTTCACGTTGTTTTCCCTCACCATTCTGAGAGCAGTGGTGATGAAAATCATTACACAAAGTAAAGTGTCTGGCTGGGTTCGAACTCTCGACCACCACGGCCACCTCTGCTCCAGTCATTAGGAACCACTTTATATGGGACCAAGTCTGAAAAGTTATCTCATAATCACGAACTCGTCCATTGAGTTCGATCACCAGCAGTATAGCTGCGCCCTTTGTATGCATGTTTATACGTTTAAACATGGCACACATTAATTAGATTAACTGGGCTCGGTGATTACAATATCTATAGTGCGTATTAACACTCACCAATATCATGATCAAACGTCAGTCTTCTAATAAAACTCTCACTCTTCGGACTCGTCGACAAAATAGATCTATTTTTTCTAAACGACGCGTTCTTTTTACTGTTTCGTTCGAAAACTTCTATCTTCCAATCGCACCTGCAATTAGATGCTTTTTGCCATAACTCGGTACATTCCACCTCGGACATAGCCGGGGCTTTTAGTAGTTCTCCTTCGGTCAACTCCTCGCATATGAAACTAGCTAAGCACCTAACATGACCATCTATTACATGTGTCATTTTCATTCTACTTGCGCACCTGTAAGTCGATTTCCGTTCATCATCCGAACTAAATATGTCATCGTTCGGACATCGAAGCTTAACTAAGAACTCCAACAAATGATTGACGTCACCAAGATCACTTGTTTGCTGTTTTAGCTTGTAGACGACGAGTTGGGCTAATCGAGAGTGTATTAAAGCGAAATTTATGCTCTGAAATCTTTCATCGTCCATGTAAGTGAAAATAGTGTGTTGTAGGTGCTTTGATTCGGATTTGAGCGAGTCCCCGGCAGTTTCTGGTTCGGCGGTAAGGCTGAATGTGAGAGCATCTGCTATCCTCTTAGCGAAGACCTGGCAGGTCCGCTCTATACAGAGTAGTTGGCTGACTGTGTGGTTGACTATGGGCGCATCCCCGTTCACTGCTTTAGCCCCAGGCTGTCTGCAAAGCCTCTGTCTTAAAGGGTCAGTTTTCCTCCAATGGGGGGGTCTTTCATTGGATATTTTGCATGATTTCATGGCAACACAGAGTTCTGACATGGGGCTTAGTGTGGAGTCTTTGGAGGGACTTTGTTGCGTCATACAAAGACTTATTCTTGATAGTGAAAGGTCGTCGGGAACATGGGACTGTGCGCAACTGTCGCTGTATGCGTACGAACAGGCGCTTTCGTACTTGTTTTTTAAATAGTTCTCTAATAAGGTTAGGCCTTCGGGTGTTCGGAGGTCGGTGAACGTGTCTAAGAATGGCCAGTACTCCTTCCAGCCTACTTTCATTTCTTCCGCTAAGTTTCTGTGGACAAAAAAAAAACATGAATAAAGCATAGTTCACAAAAAACATATTATGATTATTTATTATTTATTTATTGATGGACTGTCTAAATAGGCTATTTTCCTAAAAAAATCTAGTAAAATTAGTCCGTCAATTATATAAAAAATTATGGAGATATCGCTCGTTACAGTTCCGCGTCACGTCACTTGCTTGCGACACTCAAGCCCTCATCCAAATAAATTGGGATGAGGGCAAGAAAATGATGGTACTCGCCACGATGATATCGCCGTGTGGAGATTGCTTCATACAGTTTTTATTCGATGCCACGGTACGGTACTAACCTGCCAACAGCTTCGAGTCCTTTAGTAATCTCCTTGAGCCTAAAATTCTGTGGCTTGGGACTGGCGGGCGGCGCGGGACTGTCGGCGCTGTAGTGCGACAGCGGCACGCGCGGGGCCGTGGGCGCACGCGGGGCCCCGGGGCCGGGGGCCCGGGCCGCGCGCGGGGGCGTCTTCCAGCGCCGCCGGAACTGCTCCGCCGCGCGCGCCTCCATGGGGCCCGCGTAGGCGCGGATCTCGTAGCGCGGACTGAACGGGTCGCGGTTTATGTCCTGTGGAAATTTAATTATAAGAATAAATATTAAAAATACCAGCCTACTATTGTCCCACTGTAAAATAAATAATTATTCCGATGTATCCTTCGCGGATATATACGCACGGGCGGCGCAGCGGGCGTGAAGGCGCGGCCGATGGTGGGCACGCCGGAGCCGTCCTCGGCGTGCAGGACGGGCACGTAGTAGCGCTCCTGCAGCATGCACAGGATGCGCTCCGCCGCGCCCAAGGGGCTGTTCGGGACTCGCTTGCAGATTATCTGGCAAAAAAAATTGTCATCTTGAAACAAGAATAAAGTACTAAAACGGGCATAAAAAGAACGAATTACGGAAATAATCATGCCGTAATTACGGAAGCGAAAAAGAGAAGCATAAAATGCTGCTTCCATTGACGCCGGCGCGTCACTGAGTTCAGAGGGGCAATTCTCGTAATTTTAAGAACGTTCACAGCCTGGTCTCAGTCTCAATCTGTCAGAAAATACCTCTTTCCCTACATTTTTGATATTTGCTTGTCGCCGAGATGAGACTGCAACTAGATTTTGAACATATTATTAAATTACGAAAATTGGCCTCCAGGTGTGCTACCTAACCCAGTTTTAACGTGCCACTTGCGGAGCGCGTATAACCTATCTAAACTGTATTCGCGATTTGTTTGCCAAAAATGTAAATAAATATAAGTTTGTGGAAAAATAACTTTAATTCCTATACAATAAAGTTCAGTTTACACGACAACTTCAAACATTTTTATAACTTTTTCAATAGTGCTAGTCACTCTGAAACCAACTTAATTGCCATTGAAATAAAGTTGATATTTGTTTAACTTGAAATAACATCAATTTGAAACATTAGTTTGAATAAACTTTAACTCATTTTACGTATGATATAATTGGTTAAACGTATGACTTACATCTTTAGCCTGTTCGCCGTGCTTGTTGACGGCGCCGCGGTTGCACTGCGGGAAGGACGTGAGCACATCGACCGCGTGTTCGGCGCCGAACTTGGCGGCGAAGTGCAGCGGCGTCTCGTTGATCGCCTTGTCGGGAGTGTTCAGGTAGCGGTCCAGTAGTATGCTCGCGAACTCCTGTGGGTAGACACTTCGGTTACTTTTTGTCGGTTCATCGAGATACGGCGCTGAGCAAACGATGGAATTTTCTACTGCAATTATCTACAGTCATCATATATTTTCGTTGCTTACATATTATGTATGAATTTATGTGAATGTGTATTGTATACATTATATTGGACCAACGACTGCCCCATTTTTACGCGACTGCCCATAAAAAGGAGTGTTATGTGTTCAGGGTTCATGTATGTTTGTGAGTTTCTTTATTCCACCATAACTTCTAAAAGGTGAAAGGACCCCCAAAAATTTTTGATACAGGGCCCCTATATGACTATCTACGCCACAGATTTTGACTCTTGTTCATAGATAATAATTCGATATCAACACAATTTTAGAACAATTCCTTACACTTATATAAGACAGGAACCAGTAGTAATAAAAAAAATAACTTGTACTTATTACAATTGCAAGAACATTTTCAAAGTTCAGTGAACTCACATAATCCTACTAATATTATAAACGTGAAAGTTTATATGGATGAAAGCAAGAAAGAAAGAAAAAACATTTATTTAGCACAGACTAAAAGACACACAATACACCAGATACATACTCGTACATTAGATAACAACTAATAAAGAAACAAATAGAAAGTAATGGATGGATTTTTGTTACTCTTTCACGCAAAAACTACTGAACGGATATGGATTAAAGGACACAGATGGTTTATAACCAGCACCCTAATTGCGTAACATACGATCAATCGGAATCCGTTTCATTTTGACAGTTCAACAACATTCATTGCGTTATTTACGTGTTGAGCAGACAAATTTTTCGAACTTATGAAACAATGGATTAGCAATTTGCTTCAAAATGATTCTAATTCCGGTTGATCGTGTGTTACACAATTAGGGTACAGGATTAACACGTAGGATACTTTTTATCCCGATATTCCCACGGGATCGAAACTTATGCGGGTGAAACCGCGGTTCGCAGCTAGTACGATATAAATAAATAATGATTTTCATCCTTACCATACAAGATTCGGCGTCAGCATCCATTCCGTATAGCGTCTGTACGAACATCGGGTTGCCTACCGTCGTCAGTATTAAGTTGCAGATCTCTGCGTTGCAAGCTTTGGCTGCTATGTGTAAAGCGTTGTATCGGGAGCCTTCCTGCAATTTACAATATGAAATGATAAATTATTTAATTTCTGTACGTAGGTTTGTATAAACACTTTTACTAGTCATTAATATTTAAAAAACTAACTGTTTCCTATCAGACTCTCGAGAAGAAAAACCGAAACTAACTCAGGGTCATCTGCCTAGCCTTTTCCCAACTATGTTAGGGGCGGCTAACATAGTTGGGTGTAACCGGATGCAGCTGAATACCAGTATTTTACATGGAGCGACTGCCTATCTGACCTCCACAACCCAGTTACTGGATAATACGATACCCCTTGGTAAGAATGGTTGTCAAACTTTCGGGCTACTGATGACCCGTAACAACTGTCAAAGATCCACAAATGACAGCCGGGACCAACGGCTTAACGTGCTTTCCGAGGCACGGAGGGGTCTTGGTATGTAAAGATGGTGACCCATCCACGGACCAATCGCGGCAAGCGTAGCTTAACCTGATCGATCGACCCGTGCAGCTGTTATTACTTAGCCACAAGCCCCTACGGATCCTATAATGACAATAATAATTTGATTGTTGACATAACCGTCTCGCATGATGAGAACCTCGTGAAAGCCAATAATGATAAACAAATTAAGTATCTCGACTTGGCTCGCGAGGTTTTTGGATGTGGATTCAGCGATCATTGTGCCGATAGTCGTGACAGCGAATGGATTAATAGCCAAGAGCCTCGGCCAACACCTGAGGAGGCTCACGTTGGGCAGCTGAATCAAGGGCTTGATTCAGACAGCGGTACTTCTGGACACGGCTCGCATTGTCAGGAGGTTCCTCTCTCTGGAGCCCTGACCTAAGCTTGGACCCTGTTCCCGATACCGGTGAGCCAATTTAAAAAAAAAAAAAAAAAATAAGTTTTTGAATTTTTCTGATAGAAAATGCCTCATGCTGTCATGCATAATGTCCGTCATTGTACAGTATTTTGTTATGTACATAACGTTTTAATTAAAAATAACTAAGCAAATAATATCACTCATAATTTTCCTGCCTTTATCCTAATTTATTCGTGGTCGGCGCCACATGTATTATTCTTCCATACTCCTCTATTAGCCGCCATCTCGACAGTCACCCCCTTTCTAACCATATCATCATTCACACAGTCCATCCATCGTTTCTTTGGTCTTCCCCTACCTTATAGCCATCGACATTCATACTCAAAACTTTCCTCACATTTTCGTCATTCTTCCGTAACACATAGCTAATATCACTATGAGTCTAAAATAAAGTTCGGAAGCAAAGACATTCATACGCAGACTTAGACTAGAAAAAAAAACCTAGTTCATAGTACAAGCCACATAAAAACTCTTTTGTCAATTACAATGACTTGTAAAGGTGTGTGTGTGTCATTAACGTCATGTCAGGTAACTGCGCCTGAGCAATTGAATGCTAATTTTGTCATTGAGCGTTCAAACCACGTCCAGACTCATTTAAATGTTTAACTTGTTGTAACTGCAGTTACATCGTATACAATTTGGTATTATATGAAGGAGTTTGATTTTGTTAATGAAATTAGCTATTGTATTATTTGCTCATTATTTTTCATAAATAAAATATCGTTATGAGTCAAATTAAATTAGCTAGCGAAACTCTGCAGATGAGATGGGTATCGATATCTAGGATGCATATCCGGTATAGCTCTTAAATTATTTCCTATCCTAAGGGCACATCTTCCCTACCATTATAGCGCCCCCCGGTCTACTCCTTGATATGCAATGGCCTCTGTAGCACCATGAAACATGAGGCTACAGGGGCTAGTGCGGATCTTGGGGTTCATTCGATTAATCGAGTCTGGTCAAACGGTCACGCTGGTATCGGTGCAATTCATTCATAAATAATGTCACATGACATTAGAAGGCTGCAATTACCAATTGACAACGAAGGTAGTATTTTTTTGATCTGTTTAATTTGTGGTTATTTGCACTAACAAGTTTAATAGGTATAGCTAGTTGTGTATAAGAATGGTTCTAAAGCTACCTGCAAGATAGCGGGCGTGTTCCCACTGCTGACCAGGTATCTGGGGTTGTCCCACACCCTGTCCCGCACCGTGCTCGTGAGACCCGCTTCTATCGCCTTCCTCAGAGCCACCATGTCCTGTGGCGATGGTGCTTTGAACGGGTAAGGTTTCTCTCCCATTACCGCTGAAATGATAAAGAAACTTTATTTGAGTACTCGTTTTTCCATATCATTTTGACATAATAGGGGTTAAAGTATGAAATTGCCGTTTTATTGTAATAGGTACTTCGAATTGACATAGAACCTTCATGGTTTGAGATTTTTGAGTGAATTTTTTTTCACATAGTACCTATAAAGTTCTTCTTTTAAAAAATGTGCAACATTCGATTATCGACTTTCGGTTGTTTTTTTTTTTATTCAGCTTAGAAAAGAAAGATGGATACTTCGAAAATTCGAGTTATTCTTGAATACGAGTTCCGACGCGGAACTAACGCGGCAGAAACAGCTCGTAATATCAATGTTGCGTTTGGAGAGGGGACTGCTAATGAACGCACCGTGCGATTTTGGTTTAAACGCTTTCGTGATGGAAAAGCAAAGCTTACCAATAAAAAGGTAATGGTAACTATTTGGTGGTCTCAGCATGGTGTTATTCACTATAGCTTTCTCCGATCTGGTCAAGCAATAACGGCAGATGTCTACTGTGCCGAACTCCGAACAATAGCAAAACTAGCAGTGAAACAGCCCCGACTCATGAATCGATCTTCACCATTATTGCTCCATGATAACGCGAGACCTCATACAGCACGAGAAACCGTTTTAACTCTACAGGAACTGCAATTAGACACCATTCGTCACCCTCCGTTTTCACCAGACCTTGCTCCAACGGACTACCATTTTTTTCGTGATTTGGACAATTTTCTACGTGATAAAAAGTTTTCTTCTAAGGAGGCAGTACAAAATGCTATCACACAGTTTGTCGAATCTACACCACGAAAGTTCTATCGCAAAGGCATAAATATAAATGACCTTCCTATTAGATGGCAGCAATGTATAGATAATAATGGTAATTATTTTGATTAAATAAATATGTTAAATTAAAAAAAAACTAATTTCAATTTTTCAGTACAAATCGGCAATTTCATAACCCCTAATATTTAATCTACCGTCGCAATTAATTTGTCAAACATGTAAACAAATATGACTCATTGGAAAAATAACTTTAATTCCTACATAATAAGGTTCAGTTTACGACACTACTTAAAACATTTTCAAGACTTTTAAAATAATTCTTGTCACTATGAAATCAACTTAATTACCAATGCAATAAAGCTGGTGTTTGTTTAACTTGAAATAACATAAATTGGAAACTTCAATTTGAATAGACCTTACATACTTATGTTATAAATGCGAAAGTAACTCTGTCTGTTTGAAATTGATTTTGATGAAATATCACCAGAGGTAGACATTGACGTGGGGAACTATATAGGGGATAGTGTACTTTTTATCCCAATAGTACGTACCCGTGGGATAATTTCCGACCTACATGCGGGCGAAGCCGCCGGCAAAAGCAAGTAAAAGTGTAAAAGGAACATTATAAGGAGGATGCGCTCGGTAACCCGCCAAATTCAAATGTTCTTACTATATTTGCAATTTGCAAGTCAGTGTCAGGTTGTATATTGCACAAAATAGGATTCGCAAGCCGAACAAGTATGTAATTACAGAATTATAATCATTAAAATCATCAATACAGCCCTCTAAATTAATATAATCCTCATTATCATTCATCACTTCAGCCGAAAGACATCCACTGCTGGACATACGCCTCCCCCAAGCACCTCCACTTCGCCCGGTTCTGTGCTTCTCGCATCTGACGGGTTCCTGCGGCCTTCACAAGGTCGTCGGTCCACCTTGTGGTATAATCCTATTGATTGATATTTCATAAAATACTCATACGAAACGAACTGTTTTGAAATACTCATTCAATAGGATTATATGAACTTAGAGGGTTGTATTGGTCCCAGCTGTCTTTCGTAGATCTTTGACAGTATCTTGCAGCATAGTTAGAAAAGCAGATGGCTATTTTCCACGACAACCTTCCCTTGACAACCAATAAAGAAAGTGATTATTTCATACTTTCATGTCACGATTTCAAGCTACATTAAATTCAGTTAATTAAGGGTTCGCGTGATAATGCGGTAATAAGGCCGTTGGCCGCTTTATAAGCTTACCTAGACTAAATAAGTCCTAATTGGGTTCGGTTACACACGAATAGGCACTAGTCAGCCACTAAATTACATTTTCCTTCTTTGGATCATTGAGGAGTATTTATTAATAAGTACCCTAGTCATCATCATCATTTCAGCCGGGAGTCACCCACTGCTGGGTATAGAGCTCCCCTTTCTTCTGCCATACTTCCCAGTTCTGTGCATCTCCCATCCAAGTGTACCTTGGTATTAATGTAAAACTAATTTGCATGCCCTAGACAAGCAAAATATGGACTGAGCATAAACCACAAATTTTTACATCTGGAAAAACCTGTATTTTCAGTTAATAATAATTTATTCTTATTCTTTTTGTCTGTTTAGATGGCAATGTTGGCGGCGAGGCTGCAAAGCCTAGACTGTGCATACGGAGCTGCACTATTAAAAAAAAAACCGACAAGTACGAGTCGGACTCGCGCACCGAGAGTTCCGTACAAATTTACGGTATTCGCATTTTTTCCTTTACTTGTGCTACATGACATTGCTTCTTGCCGAATTTCATGATTCTAGGTCAACGGGAAGTACCCTATAGGTTTTGATTCCCTTGCGAGTGTCAAAATATGCGGCATAAACGGAACATAAACGACCGCATCATTTGATTGCGTTTACTTAGAACTTTGATTTTTTCACTACTTCAAGGTTTAAGAAGTTGAAATTAATATCAAATACTCAGGCCTGCGATCAGCCCTGAGTATTTGATATTAATTTCAACTTGATAACTCTACGCGTTCCTGAGAAAAAAGGTCTCGCCAGATGGACGGACAGACAGACGGACAACGAAGAGATCTTATAAGGGTTCCGTTTTTCCTTCTGAGGTACGGAACCCTAAAAATGTGACGTCGCGGGACGCCTGGCAGATGTCAAACAGCGAAACTATTTTGTTTAGAAAATATACATAAAAGGATGGCTTATTAAAGGAAATAAATATGGCTAAACCAAAAACAAAACATTCCGGTTTTTTTAAGAAAATAATTATTCTTTATTTAAATTTCTTTTGGATGTTGGCAGTTGACCGTGTAGCCACGCCAACAGCCGCAGTCTGACCCGCAGCAACAGATGTTTCACATCAAAAAGTAAAGTATCTTCATTAGCTTTATGCTGCACAGAGCTGAATAAGTTAGAAGCTGAATAGATTAGTCCCTTATTCAGCTCTGTTCAGCTTTTATCCATAGAAAACTCTATGCTGTTTCTTTAGGTGCTTCCTTCCTTGGTGCAAAAATCCTTGATTTTACTTCACTAAAATACAAGATTTCAAAAGCAGCAGCAAAAAATCTTATCCCTGATTGAAATCGACATAGAAATCAAAAAAGAAAAACAGGCTCGCTCGTTAGCCGAGGCAATGAACCGAAAGTGAATATTAAGTACGTTTTTATCTTTTTTCGTTTCACTACTAGTACTACTAAAGTTTGCATGAATATAATAGTTACTAAAACAAGTAAGTACTGAATTTTTCGTGTATGTTGTGGGTGACGCTAGACTTAGCATTGTCGTGCGCTTACCGCTTGCCGATGTCGGTTTTCTGTCCCAAAGGAGAGCCAAAAAGCTCATAAAAAATTCATTCCAAGTACATTTTAAGGTGACCTGAAGGCCTCCTGTTATGATACATTTGTACGCCCTCTGGCATAACATAGCGCACTCTTTTATTATGTTTATACAGGCTGATTTTTTAAAGACCAGCCAAATTTAAGGATGTGGTACAGACCATCAAACTGAACAACTTTCTCCATGGGACCAACATCGTAATCGCGAATAAAAATTCAGCCGTCCCATATATTTAGGTCGAGTAGGTATTGAAGTTTTCTATGGGACAGTTGATAAAATTTTCGCGATTACGCTATTTGTCCCATGGAGAAAGTTGTTCAGTTTGATGGTCTGTACCACATCCTTAAATTTGGCTGGTCTTTAAAAAATCAGCCTGTATATCATGTATATCTATACTAATAATAAAGCTGAAAAGTTTATTTGTTTTTTTGTTTAATTGAACGCGCTAATCACGCAAGCGTAGTGTGGGACGCCCCCCCAGTTAGATGGACGGACGACCTGCAGAAGGTGGCCGGGACAGACTGGATGCGGAAGGCGGAGGACAGGGTCTTGTGGCGCAGCCTGGGTAAGGCCTATGTCCAGCAGTGGACTGCAATAGACCGAGTTGCTTGAATCTCTGGAGCTACCAGTCGGATTTGTAAAGGCCCAATTCTTTAGGAAGGTTATAGGTAATTTAACATCACGCTACAACCCTTAGGAGCCGAGCAAAGAGAAAAATTGTCAGAAAGGAGGCTAAGCGAAAACGAAGTAACAGCGCGGGCGGGCGATACGATGCGGCGCGGTGAGTCGGGGGCCGAAGTTTCACGCGGACGAAGTCGCGGGCAGAAGTTAGTTAATAGTAATTGTACCAATCCTACTAATATTATAAACGTGAAAGTTTGTATGGATGGATGGATGGATGGATGTTTGTTACTCTTTCAAGCAAAAACTACTGAACGGATTCGGATGAAATTTGGTACACAGACGGTTTATAACCAGGATTAACATAGAGGATACTTTTTATCCCGATATTCCCACGGAATCGAAACTTATGCGGGTGAAACCGCGGGGCGCAGCTAGTATTAAACATGTGTGAATAAATTACTTATGATTGGGCGATTTGGTTTTTGTGCAATTATACGATACGAATAATAGATACGTAAGAACATAACTTCAACCTACTTAAATAAAAACTTGAAGGATACTTTAGATTTGAAATACCTACAGAATATTACGGTGTATGTATGAGCGTGGCAAAACCGACTAACTTTTATTTTATGGATAAATACAGAGTGGCAGGAACATCGACGCGCAAACTCGAACCATGAATTCAGCACATGATTCCAGGACCCAAGCGTAGAAAAATTTCGCGGGTTATAATAAAAAATCTGCTGTTTCATAGAAAAATGCAAAACCTACGGGGCCAAAATGAATGGAACATAAATGTTATCGCAAAATTTTGTGTGTTCAGAGTGCCTGCCAGGGTCGCGGATTTTTCGAAAGAGTTACCGTGGCCCCTGGCACAGGCCACTGAAGGAACACGGGTGGGTTTTAGTCAATAAAAGTCTGACATGTCCTCCCACTCCGCCCAGAGAGGGAGAAGTTATCAGAATCATGTACTGAATTCATAGTAACAGGATGCGGGTCGATGTCCCTGCCACCCTGTATGTAGTTCTTCTAATACTTATTCAAAGTTCTATGTATCAGGTCAGTCATATAAAAAATCGAGTAGAACCACGTATTTTAGTAATGTAATAAGAAGATTGACCTAATCGCGACGGCTTTCGATCCACTAATATGGAGGACACCTGTAATAGGTATTATTCTAATGTCGGCTTTGTACATAATGAATATTATTAAAGATAACATAATATCGTGTGACCTCAGAACTATATAGTTCTGAGGTCACACGATATGTTACCTCCTAAGAGGTCGCTGATAACCCTTGATTCTTGTTCGAAATACAAGTTTTTGATTGATTGAGAATGGGAATTAGGTATTGATCGGACTACAATCTTATGTCTATATTATGTTCAGAAATGTATATTTTCAAAACCACCAAAACCCAGAATATGATCTTGGTTTGGTCCTACGGTTCTATCTAGACTATCTTTAGGCTCCCACAGACAGGCGCGACGAAACAGCGCGACGCGACTCTAGTAGAACAATTTCTATGAAAACTTCATGGAAATTGTTTTACCAGAATCGCGTCGCAACGTCGCGTCGCTATGACATTATTAGTACAGCACTTAGTATTCAGATTATGTTTCTTTTTTTTTTTAACTACTTTACATAGCACAGTATTAGTAGATAACTAAGAAAATGGATTTTCAACGCTTGGTCCAGTGCCGGTAATTGAAAATCCAACAGTGCAATGATATTAAGGTATTACATTTAGGTAGGTTTCACCTCGTACTAAAGTTGTCAAAAAATAAAAGTCCCGTTTTGACATTGACAGTTCTAGTAGTTAATAAAAATCAAATTCACAAAATACGTATTCGTTGGTATGAAACTGACAGGTGTCAAGAACGCATTCTCAAATGTCAAAAAGGGCCTTTTATTTTTTGATAACTTTAGTGAAATCGGGCATAAAGGTGCTTATTATTATTATCATGATCCTGTTTTGTCCCACGGCAGGGCAAAGGCCTCCCTTCCCTCTTTTCACTTTTCCCGGTCTACAGCAATTGTGGGCCAATCCTTTAAGAAGGAGTCAAGCTCATCCCGCTATCTCTTTCTGGGCCTGCCACGCGGTCGTTTCCCGCCTAATATAGATAAAACACTATAACCTACACAATGATTCCCTGTATTAGTTTCTCCTAGTATATATTGCACTAGCCACATAGTTTAGCCTGGTCTGTAAGGTTAGGTTTGTGTTGTACATTCTATATGTACAATGCCTTATCGTTAAAAAGCTGAATTCTAATAAGACAATGAACATTGAATAACGATTGTCTATAATCTGTTCTCAGCGGCACCTGCGTCTTGTACTAATATAGCCACCAGCCCGACTATAATAAGACCTGTATACGGTGAAGATGACTCACGAGTTTTATCGAACCCATAATGTGTTTGAACTCAATTTGACAGTGAGTATAGAGATGTGGGTCGATAGACCATTAAGTACTTATCGCTTTAAAATTAATAAAAGTGATATTTTATCTTTTTCCCGTGAGGAAACCCTCATGAATACCCTCCGTCTGGGGAGAACGAAGGGTTATGTCGGATTACTACCGACTAAAAACCAGTGTTCCTTCTACAACCGTCAGTAGCCCAGGAGATACATGCATTCGCCGCACCCCCGACTGGTATCAGCCCGCCATGACGTTAGGCATGCCATTTATTTCGATCTAAATGTTGGAATTTGGAATACAACCCTGACAATCTTGTTATAAAGGTTACTTTTCTTTTATGAACCTCTCTCGTATAACGACATACTTAAACAACAGTACGCTGCTTTTATTTACAAACTTTTACGACAATATTTCCTTTCTTCTCGCGAAATGCATCATATCAAAATCGACTTACTTTTATACTGGCTGTAAACAGCAGAGAGGAATCCCAAACAAAGACGCGTGGCTCGACGCTCGAATAAAAAAAACCGACTAATTGCGTGTCGGACAACGCACAATGAAGGGTTCCAAATTCAAATTCTTTATTGCAACTAAGTGTAGACAAATATAGATGTTAAGTTAACAATGTAGGTTCTTAGAACTTAGTGGCCTGTTACGGCATTGCAATGTCTTATAGTCAAGTATTACATTTTAGGTACATTACATTAATACTGCTACTACTCCAATGATTACATTAATTAGAAATTATCAAAATACACAAATAAAAAATAAAATTAAAAAATAAATAAGGTCACAGTTTTATGTCAATTATATCAATTTTAAATTATTAAGTAAAATTCTTCATTAATTAAATTTATATCATACTTATTATGTATTCTTATCATAGTTCTTTCTATATTACTTACTTACTTATTTTTCTTCAAGGAATTCCGTTACCGAGTAATAAGCCTTTTTAATTAAAAAATCTTTTAGTTGCCTTTTAAAAATGGTAAATGTATTTAAGTTCTTAATATCTGTGGGTAACTTGTTATAAATTTTTATGCTCATGCAAAAGATGCTATTGCTGTACACTCTAGTGTGGGACGTCTTACCACGTATAAAATATTTTTAAGTCTACTGCTTGTTAATGTGTCATAGCTCCTGATGTTTGATTTAACTAAAATTGAGGCCAGGTATATAAATAGAGCAGGGAGTGTTAATATTTTGAGATTTATAAAATATGGTTTACATGAATCCGTTTGGGTTTCCGTAGTTGGGATGAATTTATCCCAAGAACAAACTTAATTTTGTAGTTGAAAACCTGTTCTTCGATACGTCGCTATACGGCACGGTCAATTCTCCAACTGAACTACAAATTAACGATTTTAGGACTTTTTCCTTTACTTGTGCTGTGAGACCTATGCTTCATACCAAATTTCATGATTCTAGGTCAACTGAAAGTACCTTATAGGTTTTGATTTACTTGCGAGTATCAAAATATGTCGCATACATAGCCGTATTTTTTTTATTGCGTTAACTTGGAAGCTTGATTTTTTTGAGAGCTCTAAGTAATCGTATATTAATTTAAACTTCAAACTCAACCTCCACGAGTTCGTGAAAGCAAGGGTCTTGACAGACAGACAGACGGTCGGAAGGACAACGAAATTATCTTATAAGAGTTCTGTTTTCTTTCTTTTTCAGGTACAGAACCCTAGAAATAATTAAACGTCAAGTTTTGGAAGTGTTCTTTTCCTGCTCAAAAATAAAATAGCGGTATGGATCGATCAAGAAATTAAGAAAATAAGGTTACTGTGACAATTGGAAGCTAACTGGCAACGTGACAAATTTTCTAGGCTGGTCTTATTTGATTAATCTTTAAGTCCAATGTTTAATAATGAGCGCAGTTACATCTAGTGCAGACTGCAGTGACGTAATAAGCGTCTGAATACTGAGACTCGAATGTTGCGTATCAGGTGATAAAAGTCCAATTATAAAAATAGGCCTGATGCCATCAATCATCATGCTATGAAAAAATCTTTGGCGAACAAACGTAGCGTACCACGTTCGTTTGGCATCGTTCTTTCCAACAACCATGGGGGAAAGAAGGTGGATTATTTCTCGTCATGGCTCGGATGTGAGGGATCCATAAATGTAAGTGAGAATCGTAAAAAAGAACTATTCTTTTAAGTCTAGAGATTACACTCGATCGATTATTTCATTGGATTTAAATCGATTCGTGAGGCGTGGATCAGCCCAACACTATTATCTTACTGCTTAGGAAGTTGTCAGTGATAAGCTCGTGATTTCGTGGAAGATACACAACTTATACAACACATTTACTCATACACACGTGTTATCCTTGAATGAACCTGCCCACTATCACGCCACTACGATACGTAACCCAACAACTATTTATAGACCCCATCCAATTTCAGAACCACAACAAGCTCATGAGAAAATTATATCAATAAGTCGGTGTAAAACTACGAAACCAAGTCCAAACATTCGACTCGTAGGAACAACCGAAAATCTAGAACACAATACTCAAAATTAGTCATTAACGAAGAAGAAATAGAGCTCGTTTTGGACTTCGGTTAAAGTGTAAGTGAGAAGAATTTGGCACTAAAGCAATCACTTTCCTCTCTACAATGGTATATTTGGCTTGATAAGACAAATCGTTTTGTCAGATTTGTTGCATGACTATTCAGCTTCGCTAGAGTAAACAATATTTACTGAATTACCGGTACAGTGAGAGCAAAGACCAATTTGTCAACGAGTTTTGTCTTAAAAGAAAGTGAACTCGGATGTTAGCTGGTAAAGATGGAGGAAAAAGACAAGAAAGATGTTGTCTTTTAATAAAATTTCAGAATTTTTCTCCTACGAGCTATTAATAACCAATGCTAGTCTCAGTTGACGCCAGGTGCGCAACACATGGTACGGTTAACGTTGAGTTTGAATGTCGCATTTAAAATTGGAACTGTATTTCGTGTGTTGTTTTTGTGGGTGCAAAATAAAACACCTTAAAACGATGGTAAAGTGGCATACGTGCGTTCTTGATCTTCAGCCCGAGGCCTAGGGTCTTCGGCTTTCCGGCCGAGGACCCTGGTGACGTCGAGCGAGTCTGAGGGCCCTTTGCCTTTGCTTTTCGGGCCAATCTGGTGAGATCTTTCCGTTTATTTCAGGGATCTCCATTGGAAGCCGATCCGATTGTTTTAATTTGTACTTTTGAAGCCACGCGTGAATTCAACATCATTTTAAGCCATAGCTGAGGTTTTAGGAAAAAGTTTTCATAATATATATAGGAGAGAAGGATAAAACTAATACGCTTTATTATTCTAGCCTAAAATACGGTACCACTCTAGATTTCCTACTTCACGCCGTTCTTATTTTAACATTGTGCTAAATTACCAAAACTGTCTTAAATAAGCTATCAATTTCCTAACTTGTAAATCAAGTTTGTGTACCCACGCGCGCTATTCGACACCCGCACTGGAACAAAAAAGAAAACAAACAACTACGCCAAACCCTCAAGTTTGCATAACAAGGTATATTTCTAAATATCAACAAAGAGCGAAGCTCATAAATTTCAGACAGTACGCTCTCCTCTATTGTTCTAAAGCTGCACATGTGTCGAAAAGGTCTACCAAAACCATAAAACAATGGCCATAACTGTGCGTATGACAAAAGATGGGAATTGCTTGTTTAGAGCTTTAGTCCATCAAATAAATAATATAATGGGTTTAACTTTCGACCACGTGTCTATCCGTCAAGACTTAGCTTCATATGTTTTGGAGCATCGATATGACGACAGAATCTCCTAGCACTACAAGAAACACACTGGTGTATTCACCTACTGGTGAACCAGTACCCGGCCACATACACGTCCTCTACAAGGACCAGCACTATGATAGTTGGGTCATGACCAACGACGAACATTATAAAGATCTAACGCAAGAAACAACCAATTTCAAAACATCGCAACATACTAACCTAACCTTTAATTAACAGACAACCCACGAAATCCCAGTCTCAAACTACCAACACCCAATTGGTTAGCTTATTAACACAGTATGAACAACAAGTATCATTATATACACCGTTATCAGACGCAATCGCAAATGTCACTGGGTTCAAAATACTAAGAAACCAGCCGTCTACGTATTGCACCTGGAACGTCTGTGGGGCCTCAAAACCGGCAAAAAACGATAAAATAGCCGCTGAACTCTCACTTAGGGGCATCCATGTAGCCTGCATACAAGAAACAGGGATGAACTCAAGAGCATACAACTCCACACACTAAGAATGACACCTCTATGGAACCACAGGTAAGACACACCGGGGACTGGCAATTTTAATCAGAAAATATGCCCATATTTAATTTGTTAACAGGAAAAAGGATACCGACGCAATGTCAGCTACTCTTAAAGTCGACAGGGGAAATGACAAGCCTGCTCCTTTTTATATAATCAACTCTCACATCAATAGTTGTACATCCATAGCATACAGATCCTTCACAGGCTTATTAAACTTGATCAGACAAAAACCAAGGTTAAAATGTGCTTTAATAATTCTTGGCGACTTTAACGCCCATATTGGTCGACATGATACACAAAATTACCAACGCAAAGGGCTGATTCAACAAAACTTACATCATGACTTCTCCAACTGCAACGGGGAACTGTTAATGGATATAGCCAACAGGGAAAAACTGCAAATAGAAACGACAAAAGCGAGATCATCATGCAGGCTAACATGGTCAAAGGGCACTCAAAAGTCCCAATGGGATCACATTATAACGCCACACGCTACAGAAAAACTCTTTGAATTTATTCAAGGTGAATGGGTCGCTAGGCGCATATCCGACCATAATATAATCTGGGGTGTGCTAAGGACAAACCGAATTTCAAACAAAAAAGAAAACACAAGAATACACAAAGGCAACAGCTACCCGCGAAGGAGACAACGATAGTGGCCAAGGATTTCAACTATAAACAATGCTATTATGCCGCTCTCAATAGCAAGTTCACCACTAACAAAATACCAAGATTGCATAACAAAAAAGCTAAAAAATATAGGAATCAACTCAACGGACGAAAACATCGAAATACCCTGGAATACCATAACAGAAGTATTAAAAGCGGCTGCCCAGGAAACTCTAATTCTTCAGCTAGTTCTCTCCAGAGATCCATCGACTAGCTCTTGCTAACCTACAAAAGGCTAAATTCTTACAAAGCAAGCAACCAGATAATCCATAAAAAAGCCGATAACCGAAGTACAATGTGATGGACCCACTACAGATAACGTAATGGAAATCATCAAGAAAATGCAGAACGGGAGAGCTCCCGAGACTGATCAAGCAGTAATCGAGCTTTACAAAGCGATGCCCGTAATATTACAGGAAGGAATTAAATTAATTATGCGCGTATTTTGTACGCAAAATACGCACATTGTCGTGGAGTTGCGGACACCAGCCCGTTTTACCTATTACCTATTACAGGAAGCCGTCACCAAACACATGAACAAAGCCTGAACACAGAACGAAGCACCCGACACATGGCTGGAGACCGTGCAGGTACCAATCCCAAAAAACAACAAGCCTAGAGATGCGAATGACTATCGCCGCATATTGGTTTGCAATACGGGTTACAGAATTTACGCCTCATAAATCCTAAAAAAAACTAGATAGTATAATAACGGAATTGGGCTAGTTGCCCAATTCCGTTAGTGCCAGCGCCGTTTTTAAGCAATAGATCAACAGAGGACCACAACTTACACTCAAAAGGGTCTTAGACGAGGAATGGCGTGCAGGTTAAATAATTTATGTACTTGCCCTCGACATAGAAAAAGCCTTTTACAACGTAGACCTCAATGCACTAAGAGATATCCTATTACAACGTACCAACAAATCACTAACTAACATCAAGGTAGGCTTGAATGAACGAACATGCATCAAATGATGTGGCCAGCAAAGCAGTTGGATTATTAAAGAAAAGGGAGTCAAACAAGGTTGCCCTCTGTCCCCTCGCCTGTTTACACTGGTCATCGACGAAGTCCTTAGAACCCTCGAGGAGGAAACCCAATTAATAAAACTTGACTAGGCTCGTGAAATTTCACTCCCCCTGGGTACTATCTTCGCGGACAACCTTATCTTCATTACAGATGACCTAGAAGGGTTAGAAGGTATCCTGTACCATATTAGACCCCTACTAGATAGTGTAGGCCTCCAAGTAAACGAAACAAAAACAAAAATACTAATTAGGGACCCCATAGCTGCACAGAAAACGACCTACGTGACCCTTAATGGAATAAGCATACCGACATGTGATAAGATTAAATACCTAGGTACATTTATAACATCTACATTAAGCAGAAAATGCACAGTTAAAAAACGTTGCATACAGGTCATAAGAAACGCCAAATCGTTACTACCATTCAGAAAACACTCAAATATGGACTGGAAATGCAGCAATGGAGTACAAGGCCAAAACCAAGGTCAGCCAACCTATCTACACATGGAACCACAACTTCAAACAGAACATGAAGTACTTCGACAACGGAATCGATTTTTGGATGGATACGGCGGAAGACAAAAACAAGATCAAGTTCGCTGCTAGTGAGATATACAAAAAATCAGAAACGGATAGTAGCGAGAACTCCGACGATGACATTGAAAACAGCAACATCTAACACAACACAGCAGAGCAAGGGCATACAAAAGAACCGAGAAAGCAGTAGAACCTCGCCAAAAGATTCACGGGTGAAGCTCGACCTGAAGCACAAGGCCGCGAAGTCTTTAAAAGATGCCCATCCATAGACAAATATCACCCATCTCTCCACTAGTCCAATGCTTACTCTAGGATGCATATCCGGTAGGCTCTTAAATCCTACCCTTTCCCACGGGCTCGTCTTCCCTACAAAAACCGCGCCCCCCGGTCTACTTCTTGATTTGCAATGGTCGCTGTAGCACCATGAACATGAGGCTACAGGAGCTAGTGCCACATGGTGCCATATGGTGTAATAGCGGAACACCTACTGAACTTAAAGGTTGAGGAAGCGATGCTTGCGTTGGAACAGAACCTTTGTTATGGCTAACTGATTATTCCGTGGTTGGTTGGTTGGTTCTTGGGCTTCATTCAATTAATCGAGTCTGGTCAAACCACGCTGGGATCAGTGCAATTCATTCATTCATTAATACGAGCTATTAATAACCAATAAAAATAAATACTGGTATTCAGCTGCATCAGGTTAGACTGGAAGCCGACCCCAACATAATTGGGAAAACGCTAGGCAGATGATGATAAATTTGTCAAAATTGGTGATTAGCGTCCGTTTTTTCCAGAACCGTAAATTCCTATATACAGCTGTGAATGTTCATAGGATTAATATGGCTAAGGATAAACCTGAAATACCTATATTCGGCTATGGTAAGGCTTATACAAAAACACAAGGAAAAAAAACAGCGGGTTGCACTCCGGGAGTGCCGGCAGAAATGAAAACTTGAATATTAACGTTGTGCATTTTTGATATTTTAAAATGCGGTCTACTTCTACTACTACTACGAATTTTCGATCAGGTCAGGTGTCCTGACGCGAGCTCCGTCTTACGAATTTTCGATCAGGTCACGTGTCCTGACGCGAGTTTAACATTTTTTACCCATCACAACAAAAGTGCACAACGCCGCTAAAGAAGTTTTCACTTCAAAAAGGTCACACTACTTAGTGTCAATATAAAAACAGATTCCGGCCAGTGATAGCACAGATTACTGAATAGTTACTACGTAACAGATACTTCACTCAGTAGAAAATTTCCAATACCTATTACGATAATTGCCTACTCCCTCGCGTCAACAACCACTGTATGCTAAAATGCGCCTAAATGCTCAAGCGTACAGCAGTGATTGCTTCGCACCGCGCGATTCCACAGTAATCGCAGGGCTGCCTCTTCGATAAAATTAAATTAACATAACTTTTTATCTATGTTATTGAGAACTGTGAATATGTTCTGACTTTTATGTGGCAGTTAAAAATTTTATCATTTATAAAATATTTAACCAACTTAAAAAAAAGGAGGTGATCAGACATGCAGGCCAAACTGAGATGTTTGACTTGTATGGTTTGTAGGTATGTATGTTTTTGCGCGATAATCTCGCGTTTGCACAACAGCACATAAGGCACCACACGGCATCGTAATACGCGTACGAACGAACAGCACTATTAAAATTGAACGGCGTGCGCGCGCTTCGCTTGCGAAAACCGCACTGAATTTGATCCGCCGGCGGACCGAGACCGCTCGGCTGGGCGGTAGGCACTTATAGCGCGCAAGTACATGGAGTGACGGAGGCCTGGTGATAGTGTGATAACATGAGGAAGAGAAATATAAAATACAAGACAAGTGTCTTTAGATAACAAAGTCAATGCTCTTTATAACACTTTTTTTTATCGTATTCGTTTACAAAACAAAGTTCGTTGAATGTTTGTTGTATTTTTGATAATTTCGTTTCGAAGTCTCTCTAAATATTATCATCATCAACCTGGCCTTTCCTCAACGTATTTCCTCAATGTAGTGGACGGCTTCTAGTCTAACCGGATGACCACTGAATACCAATATTTTACAAAGAGCGAACCTGGGTATCGTCCTAATAAGACTGGTTGCACTTTCGGACTTCTTTCGAGTCACTCTAAAAACATGTAAAGTAGATAAATATCTACTAGTGAAAGAAATCTTTGTGGTATGTACTAGGTTTGAATTAAGTACCACATTCGAGTCTCTCTAAACACACGTAAAGTAGATAATGGCACCGATTCCCTTGTTCACAACGTAACAAAGTAAACTAAATTTAAGTTCAGTGCATCTTTTTCTTTCTATTTCATTAAGAAAAGGACAGAAGATAAATATTAGTTTAGTCATATTAGTCAGCGCCTGACGTTAATTGACGTATTTTTAGTAGCCATGTTTTTAATCACGTCTAATTTGTCTATGGAGTATCTGAATTTGACAGGACTAAACTAATATTTATCTTCTGTCCTTTTCTTAATGAAATAGAAAGAAAAAGATGCACTGAACTTAAATTTAGTTTACTTTGTGAACAAGGGAATCGGCGCCAATGGCTGGAAAGAGTTAAGCGTAGAAGTATTTAAAAGGAAAGTAAAACCTTTTTAGCTAGTAAAGCGTATTATGATGTGAATGAATTTTTAATGGAATCATTTTTAATTTGACAATATGCTCTTTTTATATTTATTTAAGTAATGTAATAATGATTTTGATAATGCATTTGTATTGAATATTTTTAAACGTTGACATTATTTTTTGTTTTATTTTATTTTGATAATTAAATATTCGACAAGTTTGTACGTTACTCCTATCTATTTCTATATGAATTAATTATGTAATCAATCAATTTAATTCAATGTATTTACTTATTTGCATTGTTAATGCATGTTGTTATTATTTATTTTTAGTTCTAAACTTGTATTAATATTTGCACACCATGACAATATAATGGTAAACATACACACATCAACACCGTCTAGGGATATTTTGTATAAAGTTCTTTAACTCAAAAAATACTGGCCAGTTTTAAATTCTTTTGAAGAAAGCTTATTTTGTAAACCTTTTTGAACGATTCTAAATTTGAATTTGAAAAAATAAATTAAAAACAAAAGATTTACGCGGCATAATGGTAGCGAAGTCCGAAGGCTTCATTTACCTACAGTAGTTTTTGGCTATTTTTTTGTGTCAAATTTAAGTTTTATAACAAGTTATCGGTTAATTTCGAATTAATGTTATTGTGTGCATCATGCAGCGGCGCCATTTAACGAGAGAGGAAATGTTAAGGGCAGTAGGCATGCTCCAAGCTGGGGCTACTCAACGGAGTATTGCTGAGGAGATTGGAACAAGACAAATTGTGATATCAAGGTTATGGTCACGTTATCGTGCTACTGGTGATGTGGCTGAAAGACACCCAGGCGGGAAGCGCATAACCACTCAACGACAAGACCGATTTTTGCAAGTTGCCGCGAGAAGACAACCAAATGTTACGGCCATGCAGTTGGTTCAGAGGCTCCAGTCAGAGCACCAGTTGCTTGTGAGTGATCAAACTGTAAGGAGAAGACTGCATGAAGCTAACCTTCATGCGCGCAGACCGCTTCGTACTCCAGCACTACGCCGAGGAAATCGTGGACGACGACTAGAGTGGGCTCGTGAACATTTGCTCTGGGAAGATAACCAGTGGTCTGTAGTGCTGTTTACCGATGAGTCCCGGTTCGGTTTCCATCCCGATACACGTAGAGTACGTGTTTGGCGAGTTCCTGGTCGTAAGAGCCGTCTGCAACATCCTCAGGAAGTCAATTCATACCACGGCGGGACAATTATGGTTTGGGCGGGAATTCGTGTTGGTGGAAGAACAGACCTCGTTTGGATCAGAAACACCATGACGGCTGAAAAATACCGTAACGAGGTGCTAGTACCAATAATCTACCCCCATCGACTACAAATGGGCCAAGAATTCACGCTCATGCACGATAACGCCCGTCCGCACACAGCGAGAGTGGTGACGAGCTGGTTGCAGGAGCACGACGTATCGGTCTTAGGCTGGCCCGCTCAATCGCCTGACCTAAACTCCATAGAACACGCGTGGGACATGCTCCAAAGAAGGGCTTTGAGGAATTTCCCTGCAAACATTGCGACGGAAGAGCAACTTTTTTTGCATCTTAACCGGACCTGGGACAATATACCGCAGCAAGACTTGGATAACTTAATCCAAAGCATGAAAAACCGTTGCAGGACCGTTATTAACGTCATGGGGTGTTTTACTGACTACTGATTTTTCACATAACTGTTAAAAACAGATTAATTTTTCCTTATTTTTCACATTTTCTTGAGAAACACATTCATTGTTAGTTTTACCATTATTTCACGTTTTTTCTTTATTTGAATGAAAATTTGATTACGCAAAAAAAATAGTTTTCTTTTATTCTGGAGTATAGTCTGATAAATGGGCCTTATAAAAATATATGCATGCTGTATGTTATTTTTAATAAATTTTGAGTAAATTGAGTAAATCCAAAATATCCCTAGACAGTGTTGATGTGTGTAGTTAGCACAACTCTTTGTACTTTTAACACCCTGCATGCATTATTAAATATACACACGTTTGAGCAAATAAATTACCCGAATCTGAATAAATATCTACTTACTTGTGAAAGAAATCTTTGTGGTACTTAATTCAAACCTTTGACGACACGGTTGGCGCAGTGGCTGAGCGATCGACTGCTGTGCTGCGTATCGCGGGTTCAATTCCCGCACGGAACAAATATTTGTATTGCCTACAGATAGTTGTTCCGGGTCTGGCTGTTTGTGTATGCGAGTTAAAATGTTTGTAAACGCACCCACGATACAGGAGTAATTCCTAGTGGGGCAACGTTTTATAAAGAAAAAAACCTCTTTGAAATCCTATACTTAACTAATATTTATAATATATAGCAGTTAATAGTGAAACATGTACAGTCACGAGCACCAATATGTCAACACTTGGCAACTTTCAATTGCGATTTTTTCGTGAAATATTGAATGCAACGTTTAAATACGACACTTCACATAAACCTATGGGTTCGAAAATGCTATGTTCGTAACATCATAAAGTTTAATTAAAAAATAGAGGAGTAAATCGCTTTTGAATAATGCCGAGTGTATAGATACTTTTGCTCGTGACTGTACATCTATTCTAAAAATGTATGAACATCCTATGTACCATTTTTCTGCCCCTTATTCCCACGTAATACGGGGCAGAAAGACAGTACAGAGGCCAGCAGGTCAAGCTACCCGAAACTGTCAAATTTTTCCAATCAACCTTGAACCTAATGCTTTAGCGATAAAGTTGAAAATATATTAAAGAAATTGGACAGATTGTAGTAGCTTGTTGTGCTGGCGTCTGACATAGGATCTTATCATATCTGGCAAAATGTGGGTGTAGTATATGTATAGGTACCCACCTGCCTAACCTTTCGGGAAAACTGGCTGTTATGTATGTGTGGGTAATTAAAATAAGGACTCACAACTGTCATTCCCATCAGTGATTTCCGTAGGTTCAGCTCCTCGCAATGCAAACGACACGGCATCCTGTCGGTTTCTGAACGTCTTGAATCTCGCAGACTTGTACCTTCGGACCAGCTCCATAGCCTCGGACTTATTCTTGTAGACATGTAGAGCTTCTAGAAAACAAAAGAAAACGTTGAAGTTCATGAAAACCAAAGAATACGATGAAATTGAAGGAGAGAACTACCGCGCTTTCAGTTTTCTACCTCTGACAGAAGCAACCCAAAAGCAGCGTTATTGTAACGAGAATAAAGATGACTATAATTTTGACAGCCTTGTCAGTGGCATCAAAACAACAGCAACCGTAGTACAATGGGAATAAAGATTACTATGATTTTGACAGTGATGCAAAATCAGAGGTAAAAGTGAAAGGAAACCCTTTGCGATGCTAGCGCATCGCAATGGGACTAAGCCGGTTTCCTAAGCCGTGGTGGCCCAGTGCTATCGCCTCCGACTTACGAGTGGCAGGTCCTTCAAACCCAGGCAGACACTTTAATTTATGTATTTAATTTCATCACCACTGCTCTCAAAACGTTGAATGAAAACATCGCGACGAAACCGGTATGTCCTAGAACCAAAAATTCGAAGACATGTGACATCCACCAACCCGCACTGGGCTCGCATGGTACATTATGGCCCACTCCCTCCCACAGAGAGAAGGCCTGTGTCCCAGCAGTGGGAACATTATGAATAATTCATATGTTCGAAAACTTTGCGTGCACAACAACGTAAACAACTCAATGAATGTTGTTGAACTGTCAAAATGAAAGTCATTGCTCCTGTTAGTGTGTTACGCGATTACCCCGCAGGATAGGCAGTTGCTCCATGTAAAATATTGGCATTTAGATGGATCCGGTTAGACTGGAACCTGACCCCATTATAGTTGAGAAAAGACTAGGTTGTAATCAAAGTTTTCTTACAATGTCTTCCTTCACAATAAGTCATAAGAAAATGCAATTAGAACAAAGCCAATTCTAATCGTATCGAAATATAATTTCACACATTTTTTGCATAGTGTTTTGCAGCGCGGCGTCCTTGCGACCTACACATTGAGTCCGCGAATACCATACAAGGCGACTCAGATGATGATTCATAAGGATAACTAGAAGCTATATGCATAATACTAATAACATTAACAAGTGATCAAGAATTGATTAGCCAAGGCGTGAACAGGGCACACCATTGTTTTTTCGTAGCAATCTCTGAGAAGGCCAACATTTTAAAATATTTGTGAGTGAAACTATATTTTACTCCACTTTATGTACAAAACTTATCATTGTAAATGGAATACAAGAAGAATGTGAAATCAAATAATGTTGCTGCATAGATCATAAATATTGTGTCTATGATATTATTTACGCAACTCGATAACTCAGTATCAATAACAAATAACAGAAAAAAAGTAATAATACTCTCATTAGAGTTCTAATATAGTTCTAATCTATATACAGGCTGATTTTTTAAAGACCAGCCAAATTTAAGGATGTGGTACAGACCATCAAACTGAACAACTTTCTCCATGGGACCAACATCGTAATCGCGAATAAAAATTCAGCCGGCCCATACATTTAGGTCGAGTAGGTATTGAAGTTTTCTATGGGACAGTTGATAAAATTTTCGCGATTACGATATTTGTCCCATGGAGAAAGTTGTTCAGTTTGATGGTCTGTACCACATCCTTAAATTTGGCTGGTCTTTAAAAAATCAGCCTGTATATAAAAATGAATCCCAATTTCCCTTGGTCACGCCATAACTTGAGAACGAGTACCAATTTTATCAATTTTTTCTTTTAAGTTTTCTAATACTTTGTAGAAGGTTCTTACGGAAAAAAAAATAAGAAAGTTGCTTTACGCGGAGGAAGTCGCGGTCAGAAGCTAGTATAATATATATCCCTCTCACTTATAGGATAAATTAGGTAATACTTTATTATAAAACAACGGGCGTTGTTCAAGGCAGAAAATTTGGTAAATAATGTGAATGTGTAAGGTGTATGTGTATTGTGTGATTATTACATTAACAATCTGTGTATACAGGGTGGCAGGGACATCGACGCGCAACCTGTTACCATGGATTCTTGGAAATTTTCCACGCCAAGGGGTCTAGAATCATGAGCTGAATTTATGGTTAGTTTTCGCGTCGATGTCCATGCCACACTGTATATTGAAACATGGATTTTTATCTGGACAATAAAAGCCTAGATTTCATTTTCTTTTCAATGCATTCAGCATTCAGATTGGTGCTATTAAAGCTTAAACTGCTTCCAATCCACTTCAAATAATTCAATAGTAAATTTTCTCACAACAAGATAGTAAATCTATTATTATGTGCTGAAAAACAAATGTCACCTCATCAAATTCCAGGTAAATAGATAAGTACAATAATTTGCAAAAGCCATGCAAATATAATATAAAAGTAGGAAGCTGACAACAACACTATTGACCCACATAACTTAATCTACTGATAGTGATGCTGATAAGGGTAAACAATAGGTTTATACAATTAAGTGGGTATAAACTGGAGCAGGGTTTCCCACAGATCTATGAGCAACTGAGAGCATAATGCCTGTGTCCTCAATTTTTTTTTTTTTTATCAAATCCGTTTCAGCCTTTTGGGACCTACGAGGGTGCAGACAGGCACACAGATACACACATTAAACTTATAACACCCCTCTGTTTTTGTTGGGGGTTAAAATACTAATCATCATCAACATTATCACCCACAGCCTGACTTCACCCAGTTCTGAGCATAGGTCTCTCTTCTCAAGTGCCGCTCCCCACGCCCCTGTACCAGCCTCATCCAGGTTCTACCCACGGTGGTAACAATTAAAAATATTAAACTTGTCCTAAAATACATTTGATGACAAATACAAATTTTGTTTATTTTTAAGAGGTCTCTGGTCTCTGGTTATTTTTTTTTTTTTAAGTTTTAGGTCCTTTTTGATTTATCAAGTGTCGGCCCAGAAAAAGGATGAAATTGAGAAATAATACTTTAAAGCATTAACTTAAGAACTTAAGTAGTTCATTTTTACACAGAAAAACTTGACTTCAGGTTTAGGTCACACAAGCTATAAAATAGTATACATTATGTGCAACTTAAGTAATCTGTTAATTTCACACTGACCAATAAGTCGCACATATCATAATTTACTATCTAAACCCTGAAACATAGTCCCACAAAACAAGCATTGTTTACCCAGTACAAGGATGCAGAGAAAAGATTTAAAAACAAACTCATTTTCTTAAGCATTATGTGTTGATTCAGTAAGTACTAGTTATGCACAAAGACTTTCTGAGAAAAGCTTTATTTTTACATATGAATGTAAAAAACCAGGAAAAGAGAATCGAATGATTGTTTTAAAGTTGTCTTTTACTCAAATTGCATCTTAATATTATGCAATGCCATTGTGTTTTTCATACTAAATATTTTAGATTAGATGTCAACTGTTATTTGAAACTATACAGCTCTTACTACAAAAAGCACTACATTTATAGAAGAAAATTATATGCAAGAGAAAAAGATCCCTCAGTTATATGAGCACAACTTATAGTCAAAGCATTGTTCAAATGCTTTGACTATAAGTTGTGCTCATATAACTCATGATTACATGACATAGGCTATTGTTAGAATAATATTGGCAATAAATACCTTCATCAGGTCCCTTTTTAATTTCACTAGGTATGTAAACTCCATAATAGGTGGTCGGAGGTTCCACGGACGTCGGACTTTCGGGCGCATTGCTCTTCTTACTCAATGTATCCAGTCGCAGCAACCTACTAAACAAACCACCGATTGCACCATCTCTTTTCTCAGTCGGAGACAATGATATCTCTTCTTTCATACCCCCAATGTCTTTATTACACTCCGGTATAATTACAGCCTTCGACATGTTGTCTCCTGAAAATCGTAAACATTTTACTGTTTTGTTTGTGACGCAAAACGCAGCCAGCGAGCAGTTTATTTTTACAACAATTCTATTATCTAAGGCGGCTCACCTTAACCACGAGCCTCGTCATAAAAACATACTCGTAACTTAACTATTAGATAATGGTTCGCTATTTCAGCGCATTTTATTTTAATAAAGTTTTGAATCACATCAAAAAAAATCGGGCGTTTTTTAAACAGAAATTGAAATGCGTTGAGAGAACGGTGGATGACGTTTTGACAGATTTGAGATTTCTTTCACTAGTGGTGCCCTTTGTTTTGATAGTGATTTTGATTTACGAAACTCCTTACTAAAATCACTTCGATAATATCCAATTATCAGAAGATAATACTTTATGTCCGTGTTTAAAAGTATAAAGTTGGTAATTTTTAATTAAAAGTATTTTCCAACTAACTAAATTAATATTGTGCGTACCACTACAAACCACAGACGCAATAAAACCGGAAGAGGCTTGTTATTCTCGACTATCTTCCATATCGGCCGGCAACCCAATATTTTTTTACGGTTTTTAAATTAAATTAGGAGAAAATGTACGTATCGTTTCTTATTCTCTGCCTGTTATGTACGTTTTCTATCACCTGCTCAATGTAATGATTGCAGCATAGAGGATAGTAATAGTACGGGTTGTAGTTCATTATTATTAGTCATACATAGACATGAACTCACTTTTTATTTACATATGGATTAATAGGCATAATAACTGAATGCCACTTGATACTACAGAACACTAATACCCTTAATACTCTCCTAAAATACTTTGCTTCGTTCACTTGTCATTAGTAGATAATAACAATATGCTGATTAGTCTTAATATTCTTGGAATCCATATAATTTTTGACAACATCCAGAAGTAGAATGTAGTCCTTCAAAATTTCTTTTGGGCTGGCTCGCACACAAACCCCATGCAAGAAACATGCTAAGTGCAAGCATTATGCTGTGATGACTGCAATCGAGCGCAAGTCAGCAGGTTGACCAGCAGCTAGTTACACTGCAATCAAATCTAACCAAATACTGGCCAGCTTAGGATCCAACCAAACACAGTTATAAAAGAATACAGTACTAAAATGACTAGCTTTACAACAGTAAAAACCTTTCTTAGTAATAAAACAACAGTTAAGTTTAGAAAATATTTATTCAGCAGACTTTTGTTTTTTCTTCTTCTTTTTCTTATTTTTGCTGGGAGTATTAGCAGCTAGAGGAATAGAATCCAAAGATTTTTGAATGGCCATTGAATAAAGATTTGAGTTAATTGCTTTCAATCTATTAAGTTCAGCAAGGAGTCCTTCTTCTTTGAACTTAAACTCATTGTCTACCACTTTCTGTGATTCTTTGTCCTCAATTTCTCCATGGGGCTCAGGCCAGAAGCTAATCTTATTTTTCATAAGAACTTCCATTTCCATAAATTCTTCTGCATCTTTTTCTAAAGTCCTTTCTAAACTGTGTAGAATGATGTTAGGTGAGAATTCTTGTTTGTAAATTGCGGGGTAATTCACCGTAAAGAAAGCATTTGTAATAGAACCCTTGTGTCTTATTATCCTCACAGGCTGTTTACTGGGTACATGCCACAGTATAACTTGCTCATCATTGGAACCGGACATGAGAGTCTCTCCATCCAGAGATACAGACAAACAGGTCACAGCTTTTGTATGGGACAAGAACGTAGGACAGTTCACGTCCGTGTTAACTAACACATTTCTATTTCTTGGAGGATTGGTAAGACTGAAATGGTGAATTTTTCCTTCAGTTGTTCCAACAAATATATTCAACTCTAAGACATCCATGGTGACAGCGGAAAGAGGAACATCAAATACAAAATTCAGTAACAGTTCTCCAGATGATAAATCATAGATTTTGCAAGTCCTGTCACTAGATACAGTGCACAAGCGGCCGTGCATGCCTGTCTTACTTATGCACAAATCAGTAACTGGTAAGGAGTGGTTGGAGAATATGTACACTGGATCATGCTGGCCTGCAGAGGTTTGTGACACTAGCTCCACTTCTGGGTGAGCAGACACCGTGGCTAGTGACCAAACCATGACTATACCATCCTCAGATGCTGATACAAAATAGCGTCCATCTGGTGTAAATTTTAACATTGCCACTTTTTGATAGTGTTTGCTTATTATTGTTAGGAGGCTGCCAGAAGCCATTTGCCATAAATATATTTTTTCTTCAATGCCTGCTATTATAAACGTTCCATCACGTGAAACAGCGAAGGCCGTTGCCTTACCTGGCAAAATAAAACGCATGCCTTGCACAGTTTGATAGGAATTTGCGGGCCATACGTGTAATACTGGCTTTGTCTTCTCTACAGCTGCTAAATAATCGTTTCCGACGAATGTTAGAGTTCTATTTTCTGCTGTTCCACCTCCTTTGTAAGTCATCAAGCAAGTGCCGGTATGAGGGTCCCACACTGCGTTGGTCCATAATGTGTTATTAGAATCACTTGTAACCAAAACCTCTAACAATTTAGCCATTGTAGGTACGGTTAATCTTTTTGTATTACTTGGTTTTTGCCTTTTTGGGGTTAATAAAATGTTTACTGTAAAATCACATGTGGGAAATCCGTGCAAAATCGATAAGCGAACTTGACAGTGACGTTTTCTGATTTTCTATCATTGTCTGACAGCTGACAGCGTAGTTGCCAATTGACAACTGCGATCCGATACACAGACGAAAAAAATAATACTTACTGATTTTTGTATTATTTTTTTGACCGATCAATTTTTTTCTTTATGTATGTATATAGGCGCGTTAAGGCGCCCTATTTATTTTATTTTAGAGCTGTTAACTTATAGTTCATGTCAATAATCAATTATTTACAATAAATTAAAACATTTTTCCTAAGCATTATGTGAATCAATCCGACATTGTTTCCGCACAGACACAATCTAGTGGCTATGATTACCCACCAGAATTCCGAAGTACCATACAAACTACAGGCATGTGCCTGACCCAGTACTCGAGAAAGGTCATGCCACATTCTATCATCACTTCATCACTGACAGGTATATTGTAGCCAATAAGCCTGCTCTCGCCTCTCGATTGTTCATATTCTCGATTGTGGATATTGTTGACCCTCATGAGTCATGACGAAATTTTGTGATGAAAAAGATAAAAGTATCACACTTAGCACACGAGGTTATTAACATGTGAGACGTGGACTCTGCAATCTTTGTACAGACGCCAGCACATCAAGCTACCCGAAACTGTCAAATTTTCCCAATCAACCTTGAACATTAATGCTTTAGCGATAAAGTATAAAATCTAATAAAGAAATTTGACAGATTGTAGTACATAGCTTGATGTGCTGGCGTCTGTACCGATAATCCTTCCGGTTAATGGCCTAATAGCGGAAGGCCCCAATCTACACCTTAGGAGGCTCTCATTGCACGATTGGGTCAAGGGTTTGATTCAGAAAGCCAGAAAGTAGTTCTCCCTACTAGACACAGTACGCATGAGGAGGTTCCTCTCTCTAGACTCTAGAGCACTGCCCACCGGCAGCTGTATTTGTGAACGTTTTTTATTTAGGTATAATTCAATAATTTTTTTAAAATCATTGTTCTGCTCAACCAAAGTCATCTAATGCAATCTAATCTCTTCACCATCCTTGGTTGGCTGGCAAAGAAAGAATGCCTAAGGCACTAACTCCACCTTTGTACCTTTTTGTGAGCGAAAGGTTTAATAAATAAAATGTTAAAATGATGAATGAAGAGTAATCCTTTTGTAAAAGCATAGTTACTTTCAAAACCTCTTTACAATATATTTGTTGTATTTTTCCTGTACCTGCTACATGCCTGCTACAGGTAAAATACCATTATGAAAAGTTGCTAATAAGCAAATTTGGATTTGTATCCGATTGCTATTATGATGCCGAGTAGAGTCAAAAAACCGAAACAAAAGTGTGGCCAATAGCGCATCAGTACCAAACTTCTTCTTTATTTTGATTGGGTAAACACCATTGAATCTGGAAGTAACAAGAAACTCGTTCATGTGCTCATTCACGAACATTGAAGTGTCATTCAAGTAGTGTGTGATTAGTGAAAAATCCTTGGATAAACAAGCCGCAACATGTTTAAGAAGTAAGTATAGTTGTGTTTTTCTTATAAGTTTTGTATAAAATGATATTTGCGACCTCTGAAGTGTATTTTCTATTTCGTAGAAGAGGTTAGAATTTCATTCATTCAGCAATGTCAAAATGGTTGGATTATTGACGTATTGTGTTGTCGGTTGGTTGTCGGCCAATCAGGAGTCAGAATGTGTTACTGTAGTGATGTCTCTATCACAGGAATTCTTTGATTTATACGGTTATTTATTTAAATCGATAAGGAAAATAATGAAAGAGTATTTGATGAACTTGGGGAGGCCTATGCCTAGCTGTGGCCCTGTAGGACCCACAAAATAACTAGGTGTCGTCTCAGGGGTGTCATGATCTCCGCGACCATCCGAAATCATTCAAAAAAGTGCATGATTTATTTATTTTACTAATACATTTTGACATTGAAACCGTGGGTGTGCTATGTTGGTCCCCTGGGCGTATACAAAAACATTACCTATTACCGGTCTATGACTGTCCCACTGAAAGAAAAGAAAGAAAGAAAGAAAATGCATTTATTTGCGGCAAACATGACGCATGAAAAAAGGACATAACACACAAAAAAACAAGTTGGGGGTAAACATGCGTCACATTCACGCAAAACGCACTGCAGGGCAAAGGCCTCTTTTGATGATAATTACCCAAAGGAAACTAGTACATACATTTATGAACTTCCTAGAAAGATGTGATTTTTAATCATTATTCAGCGCGAATTCCGATGAAGCCAAGACGCAGCAAAGGTTCGTACTGTACGAACGTTTTTTTATAAACCTCTTTATATAGTAAAATAACTCGATTAAAAAGATTTCAAGTTTACGGTTTTGTCCTATTTTGAACCCATCACTACAGAAGTTGTGACGTTTGCAATGAAGGAACGAAACATGCGAAATGCCCATAAGTTAGAAAGGGACGGTAAGAGTAAAAATGGTTGAATGACTCGAAAAGTTCATTCTTCAGTTCAGTTCTGTCTGTGCAGCTGTCCATTTGATTATCCTGTGCGTTAGTGTTTTTCGTCAATTTTATAACGCTCGAAATTTTTGTGATCATAGTCGAACAGTTATATTTTGATCAACAAATCCTGGCTGGGTACGATTCGAAACAAAGGGTGCAAAGACACCTTGTGCATCGTGCGCATTTTCCGTGACGTAACTGGATTTCTAACGAATAACTGTCCGTGTACGAGTAACAAAGGTCGTGGCGACTAATGGTGGCCGTTTTTATGTGTTCGGGTGAATTTTGACGACGCGATGTGGGAATCTGATTCTGATACGGGGTCCCGCAGCGCGTCTTCGGACGGGCTGCGGAGACGTCAAGGATGGGATCCCGAAGGGGAGAGTTTGGCCTCCCAGATGGATGAGCTCGACGAAGTACTCGCAGAGGAAGAAGATGGATGTCCTTTGCCGTCTACGCCTGAGGATCAGCATCTCCTCGACGCCGAGATGGCGGAAGTGTTGAAAGCGGGCGTTCTCTCTGACGAGATTGACCTTGGTGCGCTGGCACACAACGCGGCTGAGCAAGCTGAAGAATTCGTGCGCAAAGTGTGGGAAGCATCCTGGAACGTGTGCCACTTCCGACACCTGCCGCGCTGGCTGCAAGACAACGATTACCTCCACAAAGGACACAGGCCGCCGCTGCCCTCGTTCAGCGCATGTTTCGCGTCTATATTCCGCATTCACACGGAGACGGGAAACATCTGGACTCATCTGCTCGGCTGTGTGGCCTTCATCGGCGTCGCGATCTACTTCTTGACGCGCCCCTCGATCGAGATACAGATGCAGGAGAAAATGATATTTGGAGTGTTCTTTATAGGTGCCATAGTGTGCCTTGGCTTCTCGTTTGCATACCACACACTCTACTGCCATTCGGAGATGGTCGGGAAATTGTTCTCTAAGTTGGATTACTGTGGAATTGCCCTCCTCATTATGGGTTCATTTGTTCCATGGTTGTATTATAGTTTCTACTGCCATTACAGACCGAAAATAATTTACTTATCTGTAGTGGTTGTTTTAGGAATACTGTCAATAATAGTGTCACTCTGGGATAGGTTCTCAGAGCCTCGTTTGCGACCTCTTCGAGCGGGAGTGTTCATGGGTTTTGGTCTGTCAGGTATAGTGCCTGCAATCCACTACGGCATCACCGAAGGCTGGTTCAGTCAAGTGAGTAAAGCTTCACTGGGCTGGCTAGTTCTGATGGGCCTGTTGTATATATTAGGAGCCATGTTCTATGCCCTGAGGGTGCCAGAGCGCTGGTTCCCAGGGAAGTGTGACATCTGGTTCCAGTCCCACCAAATATTCCATGTACTTGTGATTGTAGCTGCTTTCGTGCACTACCACGGTATCAGTGAACTGGCATCTTACCGTGTGACAGTAGGGGAATGCTCTATGCCTCCATCATCAATTGCATTCTAGCCCCTCCCATTACCAAATGTGATAGTAGACCATAGATAAATTTAAGTAGAAATACAAACATTCGATAGCTTCACTGTATATTTTTTAAACATATAAACTACGAATTTTTGTAAATTTTATAATAACATGGAAATTATGCTGATAACAACACTCAGATAATGGTATTGTTCATAATTAGTGAGGCTGAAAAAAAAATGGGGTCACATTGTGGGTAAATGAATGGGGTTACTAAATAATAAACTTATGTCATAGTTACTTGTTTATTTATTTTTAAAATTAGGATTAGTGCATTAGAAGTTATTGTTTTAGTACTTTCTAGTTATGCTATTTGCACCAGGAACTGCACATAAAAAAATAACAACACACTTTTAAGCAAGTTTTTTTTAAAACTATTATTTTCTTGAATCATGCTGTGAAGATGTTATAGTGTACTTAATTAACGTTCTGTTTACTTACTGTCTTGCGATTTGCACTAAATTTTAAGACCAGTGCTAAGTAGCATAGACATAGTTTCGACCACATGTATGCCCTTCGTTGTTCTTCCATAATATACATAACATTACTTAATTCTTTGTCTTAATTATACCATATTTTTATCAAAAGGAAAAGATAACCTAGAGATTATTCTTGGCTGTAAATTATAAATGTTAGATCAATGAAGCACCCCTAAATACTTAGTAATACCTATTCATGCTTAGTGTCAATAACTCCATTGTCTCAATCAAACATTGATATTTCTTTGATTGCTATTTTTGTTCCAATAGGTTCTTCAAACAGTTCCTGTCTCCATTTTCGCTATTAACAATTTCGGATGAAATAAACACGTGTGTGTTCCTTAGAATCTCACTTTGTCTTTGATCTACATTAATTTCATTAGATGCATTTTAGAAGCATTTTTCCCGGTTTTGTAAAGGTTTTAGTACTGTATAATCTTTACTGTATAAAAATTAGTATATTATATCATAACTCCCAATTTCTTAGCTGATTCACACCAATTTAGCACAAATGAGTACATCATGGTAATTGAAAGATTTAAATTGTAATTAGATATAATTGACAATTGAAAATATTTTTTTAATGGTGGTGTACTTGTAAGTGTATTGTTTTTTGTAAGTTTTAAGTTACTGCAGTCTAACATTCCATCATAGTTTCGAAATAATGTTAAAATAATTTATTTTCTGATTGTTTTTATGAAGCATTACTTTAATAGAAATGTTTTTCTGGACATTGTCATCAAATACATTATCTTTCAACCGTGTTCTGCATTAGGTTTATAAATATAAATTAATTCAAAGTAAGTATATTCTAAATTGTTATAAGTGTTCATAAGTGTAAAGATTTTATGAGACAGAAAATGTAATAAAAAAATTTGTGACATATATTGCAAATTGAACTCTATTGTCTTGAAAAGTACATTTATATTGATATGTTGGATGGAAAAGCTTAAAAATTATGTAAGTAGAAATGTTGATATGATAAATATAGAAAAATCTCATAAAGATATCGTAAAGACAATGTCTTGCATAATTATAAAATAAAAGATAAGTATTGATGTAATGCTGCTTTCTCTGACTACATTTAAGATTCTATTTTGAACGACAATTCCGAGATCCAGTATTTGGCATATCAAACAACTAAGTCAGAGTTGGACTGAGGAAAAAAGACAATATTTTCGCACCAAATAATGATAATTTGAAATTGAAAGTGGTGTCAATTATTGTCGCTCTTTCGGGGCTCTTAAATGACATTGCTTTGATATCAGTATTTTCTTTTTGCTATGAGATTTAATTGTTTCTATTCATTAACATTTTCTTATGTAGTCTAAACAAACCACACAAAGTTCTATCTATGATCATATGGTTTGTGTTATTTTCTATCTTCTAACATATATTTTGTTAAAAACATGATTCTTGAATTTGCAAAATATGCTTTCACTGTTCTTGAAACTTTTGTTGATTACTTGTTTTGGTGGGATTAAAAATTATGCAATAAAAATTAAAATAAAACCGATTTTTTTTAATGTAAGGATTGCAACTACCATTGTTAAGGATTACGTATATGTAACCAAAAACGTGCTTGGTACTTTTTTACGTTCTCTGAAACTTAAACTTCGAACGACGCGGCGACGTCATGATAGGATTACTGCGGCGCGTACTTACATAGGTACCTACATTTTGGAACGCTTGCGTCATAGTAAGGCTGGCAACAGTGCCAACTTTCCAGCATTATTATGAATGGTTACCCGGAAAGAGTAAAAAAAACTGACGCATTGCGATCCTTGTATATCTCACTTGAATAAATTTGGGATGACTTAGCGCTCCCTAGAAACGTACAACTTTTAAGATTTAACGGCAATGAACTTTTCTGGGCTTCTGTATTTAGTTACTGCGGGTAGCGAGTACCCCAACCTAATTCGAGACGAAGTTTGTAATCTGGTCTTATCCTGTAATAATACTACCTAAATTTGAAGAGATTTGTTTGAACGCGCTAATCTCTGGAACTACCAGTCTGATTTGAAAAACTCTTTGCATTTGATAGCCCAATTCTTGAGGAAAGTTATAGGCTACATAATATCATGCTAGTACCCGTGGAAGCCGAGTAAAAACTAAAAAGTCACAAGGAATGCTAAGCGAAAAATAAGTATAGCGTGGGTAGGCGATGCGATTCGTCGGGAAAACGAGAAATTTCACACGGACGAAGTCTCAGGGAGAAGCTACTCGTCGTCATAAGTCTCGATTTCCTTTGTTTTGGTTAAATCATTCTTTCCTTATCTTTGGGTAAGATTTCGTTTCTCAAAGACTGCCTTTGCCTTGCATAGAACGGCTTAGTCGCAAATCGTCTCTTTCGCAAATAGTCTACTGGTCGTAAAATGTCTCTTACAATGTCTCTTTCGCAAAATGTCGCGTTAGTAACTTAGAATAAAATTTTGCCAGGTTTAAAAAAAGTGTTTGTCCAATTTCTTATATTTAACCTGGCTATTTATTCTAAGTTACTAACGCGACATTTTGCAAAAGACAGTCTGCGAAAGAGGCATTGTGGAAATGAGACATTTTACAAGCAGTAGACATTTTGCGAAAGAAACGTTTTGCGATTAAGCCCATAGAACCGGATAGCTGATAGTGACAACCTTGGAAATACGAAGCCTTAGGGTTTCATTGCGTGTCAACCTAGAGAATCTATCTCGGTACTTTTCACCTTGACTTTGCTAGGTATAGTATGATAAGTTGGTTTAGGCTACGCTGTTGTGAAGTCTAAATTTATTTTCGCATGTTTACATTGTCTACATTTCAATTGCATTAAAAATTATAAGTGGAAGTGCGGAGACTCCTAAGACAAGCAATCCCTTGCTTAAAAGGTGATCTCCAAATATGTCTAAATGTCCTTTGTAATTGAAATAAACATTTTTATTTATTTTTTCGACTAGCTTTTGCCCGCAGCTTCACCCGCGTGAATGTCGAATATTATCCCACGTATTTTACCCCCTTAGATTTCTATCAAAACGCTGAAACATGTAATCCTTAATTTTTTACCAAAAACATGAATTTGGATTTTCATATCCCTAACTTAAGAATTGCTGGGTTGCCCATACATATATAACCTCTTTTAGGAATATTTTTATGTATCTCCTTGCCACATTTTACCGAAATCCGTTCAGTTGTTTAGGCGTGAAAAGGTAACATACAGATAGACAGACAAGAGTTACTTTCGAATTTATAATATTAGTATCATAGACTAATATTATAAATTCCACTAATACTTCCACTATACTAATAGTATGGATTGATAGATAGGTAGGCACAGACGCCAGTAGGTCAAGCTACCCGAAACTATCAAATTTTCCCCATCAACCTTGAACCTAATGCTTTAGCGACAGATTGTAGTAGCCTGATGTGCGTCTGTACAAGATAATCGTGGGGGATAGTTCTGCCCAAATAAAATACTTTCGTATTTAAAAGGTAGTCGAAATAAAATACTTCTTGAAAAAGGAATACCAAAAAAGATTTACAACTTGCAGAAATAGACGCATGGACGCACCAGTCGACATCCGGGAAGTTTATTTTAAGACTTCTTAAGAAAGTATAGAGATTTCTTTAAAACGAATGGTAATACGAAGAATAAGAATTTTTTAACAAGCTTTCTAATTCTTGCACATAATCGATAACTGTAACAACCACGGAATAGATAAAACAGGTACAACCATAATTTTCCATTTACCCTTATCTCAATTTACCTGCAAAATTTTGCACCCCGCCCAGGATAGCTAAAGTTTTCTTTGACTACTCACACATAAATAGGAGTTACTTTGTTGACTTACACAGAAAAGCCTGAGGAAAAGAGAACGTAGGATGCGAGAACGAGCGATTAGAGCTCGATAATTTTAGCACCTTACACCTCGATGGCTTGATAGTTTATAAATTCCAGACTCATGTAAAGTTGTTTTAATCCAGCGGCTTATAGTTTGAGTTGAAGCACAATGATGTGGCTTTCTACTCAAAACTAAATAGGGCCCACCATGTTTTTTTGCCTTAACATATAATTGAACATAATTGTTCAGTTTTTATGAATGTATAAGTTTCAAGTGGGCATTCAGGAATAGTGTAAACACAAACAATGGAATCATTTGTTTATTTCCTTTAATAAAAACACAAATAACAGTTTTTAGGAAAAATTACACAAAATGAAAGATAAACGTAATCTGGTAAAGCACACGCCTTCTGAAAAAAAATATGGTGCTTGTTATTTTTTAATAACGAGTGGGTCCTCCTTTGCTCCGTATGCACTCTCTGAGCCTATCTGGTACACTTTCAATCAAGTGAGTCACGTTTGTGTGCGGTATTTGTTCCCAACAGACTTTCAGGGCGTTAATGAGCTCCTGCTGGCTGTTCACATCACTGTAGTTTACTTTCAGGCTTCTCTTGAGTTGGTCCCATAAATGTTCTATTGGGTTGAGGTCGGGACTCATGGCTGGCCATGGCAAAACGGTGATATTGGCTTCAGAGAGGGCTCTTTGTGTGGTGCGGGCTGTGTGTGCGCGAGCATTGTCATGCATAAAGACAAAATTATTGCCCACTCTTTATGAAAACGGGATGACATGTGGCCGGATTACTCGCTCGATGTAACTGGCGGCGGTTACGGTACCTTCATTGAGAATTACCAGCTCTGTTTTGCCGTGTAAGCTAATTCCACCCCATACCATAACACTGGGACCCCCCCATCGGTCTGTTCCATGCACGCATGGTTCAGAAAAACGTTCCCCTTCTCTTCTCCACACGCGTATCCGTCTGTCATCACTGAAAAACTTCACTTTAGACTCGTCCGTAAAAAGCACATTCCTCCAGTTATCCATGGTCCATTCCAAATGTAACCCGGGCGTACCTTAAGCGTGCTGCACGATGAGCCCACGTCAGTTTCAGTCGAATAGCGCGTACTCTGGAGCGTTGTCCATCTTCGTGAAGCCGATTCCGAATGGTTTGGTCGCTGACTCTCGTCCCTGTGGATTGCCGTAGTCGAGTTTGTAAGGTCCGAGCGGTAACAGTACGCTCCCGTCGTGCGGTTAACCTTAGATATCGGTCTTCCTGGGCAGTTGTAGCTCTAACTCTTCCTGTGCCAGGTCTCCTAGCTACACTTCCGGTCTCCTGATATCGTTCCCAAACATTTCGGATTGCTCGTCGCAAAACACCGAGGTGTATAGCCACAGATCTCTGAGACTGTCCCTCTTGAAGCAAAGATACTGCTCTTGCAGCGGTTTCCATGTCCATATGTCGGCGAGAACCAGGCATAGTGATCACAACTAACACAGGAACCAAACAAAATTGTTAAAAACGTGAGTATTCCACAGCAGTGTTTAGTGTAGACTGAAAACTTAAGTGACCGAGAATTTGTGCATTCGATGTTTTTTTCGAGTACTTCACTTTTTTAGCTACCCTCTTGAAACCAATATGAATGTTGTCGAAATAAACATTGATAAGGGCTCCTAAACATGTCAGCTTGACGGTTCAATGCGTAACTTTGACAACAACTACTAAGATAACTTTATTTTGACCAAAATAGTGACTGATTCGAGGTGGGCCCTATTTTGTTTTGAGTATTTTATTTGGCATACGCAGAGGGCCTCCAATTACATTACCTTTATTTAATGAACATACTTTGGCCTTGTTTGGGATTTCAATAAAAAGTAATTCTAAAGCTTCGGGGCCGCCCCAGGAACGGTGGCCCAAGCACCCCCGGTTTTAGGTCGACTAATAATTATGCGCTGCAAGCAGGAATAGTTCTTACGGTGGTCAGATATAGATTTTGGCGATAGTACCCTACTCTACTCGTAATTGCTGCGTTAGTCAATCAGGTGAATATTGACCGACTGATACACATAAATCAATGGCACATATTCAAATGATAATTGAACTCTAACTATAGGGTATAAGTAACAGATCATTATGTCCATGATCGGTGCCTACTCACTTGGGAATAACCACCTGCTTGACTGACCTTAGCGTGCCCTTCAGCTTTTGAAATAAATTCTAGCCATTTCTATATAATCCTTGATTCGTTCGATTTCAGCAGGCCCACATTATAATACGCCATCAATCATGTAGCTCAAATGAAGTATGTAGATAGTAAAATATGATCTCTTGTTTGACTTGTTTTCATGAAACACGTTCCGAATTCTATTATTTTTCCATTTAATAAATATTGTACAAGGCTGATATTGGGCTACATCTATATCTGAACAATCTTTTGTAGAATGTTTATAGTCACAATACTGCTGATGATTCGTAAAACACAATACAATATACATACAACTGAATTAGAAAGAAAGGGATGTTTTAAAAACCCAGCGCCATTTTGAAATTATTTTCTAGTCTGTTAATTAATTGGGATTTTAATCTATGCTGTTTTATAGGACTATGGGCTTATTTTACCAAAGTCTGGTATTTTTTATTCGTGCAAAAAAAGAATGAACGTCTCGACAGTTCCAGTATGGAAAACTGTCAAAAATTCAAAAATTATTCTCACGGTAAGACTTATTCTAGCTATAAAAGTTTGTGAAATTCTCCCCTAAGTAAGTATATTAGTTACAGATTTGAATCGGAGCAAGATTAGTCGAAGTCGTTAATTGGAATCTTAATTTTAAGGCCGCCTTAAGTCACAGAATCAAAACTTTGAAAGTGAGCGGACCTACTGCAGTTATAATAATAATAATAATAATAATAATAAATTTATTTCATAAAAAGGGGATTGTAGTACATGAGGCATACATACAGTTATTCTTATAAGTTTGTACCATGTCAAACACAATCTGGTGGGTGAAGTTCAGCTTTCCTAGCTAGGTTATAGAATAACCTGTATTAAGGAATAGCAGTCCCCGTCCCTTACAAAAACTTACAATAAACTAGTACAATTATATGTATATATATATTTTTTTTTTGAATACTACAACAATGATTATAATTGAATACGTGCGCGTGTATGTGAGTGTGAGTGATTATATAAATGTAAATGGCGTGTGTGTGTGTGTGAGGGTGTGTCTCTCTCTGTGTGTGTCTCTGTGCGAGGGTGTGTCTCTCTCTGTGTGTGTGTGTGTGATAGAGTGAAAGAGAGTGTTTGTTTGTTTTGATTGAAGTCGTGTGAAGTAATATTTTTCTGTCACTGTCACTTACTAAGATATTTTTCTGTTTCATCATAGGTTTTATTTTGAAGAAATGAACGTAAAATCTTTTTACACTTAAAGTAAGATAGTCCGTAGATCAAGCAGATTTTGTTAAATTTGTTGTACAGCGCTGGGCCTAAGTAGTTAAAGAATCCACTCGCAAATGATGTGCGTACTTGTGGAAGAGTGCAAACTAAGTCCTTCCTACGCCTTGTTACTATTTTATAAGGGGTTTTACGGTGCTGTAAAAGAACTGTTTGCAGGACGAAATGTTGTCGAACGTTAAGAACATTACAACTACTATACAATAGATCAGTAGGGAACATGATAGGTCTTGAAGTAGCCACTTTCAGTACCGCTCTGTGTGCGATCTCAAGTGGTTTGAGTACAGTTTTCCCAGCACCACCCCAGCATGTGATACAATATGTAACTATAGATAAGCACAGGGAATAGTAAACTACGCGTATAATATTTGGATTCGCAATACTTCGGAGGGTTTTACATATATAAATTAACTTGCGGACTCTACTGGTAAGTTGGTTAATTTGAGTTTTAAATTTAAGGTTTTTGTCTATATATACGCCTAAGTATTTAATATGATCGACTACATTTAGGGATGGGCAGAGGCAAGAGGCATTTCCTTGTAGACACCTGTATTTGTGGGCTTTAATAGATAGAGGAAATCTTGGCTGGGTGGCGGGACTAATTGAGTAGGTAATGAAGTTAGTTTTGGAGGTGTTGAGTGTTAGTGAGTGGGAATAGAGCCAATTTAGGATTTTGTTGAAACCAGACTGTGCAAAGTGCTCAAGTTCTGACCAGGTGTCAGCAACAAAGGTTATGGCAGTATCATCTGCAAAAGTTACTATCTTGGCATTTGTAATATTAAGGTTACACAGGTCGTTTATAAAAACTAGAAAAAGCGTCGGACCCAATATACTTCCTTGGGGTACTCCGTAATAGATGGGAAGCTCTTCACTTTTGTGGGTATCTATACTAACCATTTGAACGCGATCCGAAAGATAACTTCTGAAGAGATCCAATTGCAGGCCCCTGACACCAATCCTTTCCAGTTTTAGTAACAGCATAGATATTGGAACGGTGTCAAAGGCTTTCGCAAGATCTATAAACATGGTTAACACCCTTTTATTTTTATCTATGTTATGTACTATATTGTTAAGCAGATCATGTACTGCGTCTGTGGTAGATTTACCTTTGCGAAAGCCAAATTGCTGCGAAGATATAAGGTGATAATGTTCAAGGTAATTAACCAGTCTTCTATTGATGAGGCGTTCGAGTACCTTTGAGATGGCACACAGAACAGCTATTGGTCGATAATTACTGGGCTCCCTCCCGTCTCCTCCCTTAAAAACTGGGTGAATTATAGCCTTTTTAAGGGATGTAGGAAAGATACCAGTATCGAAACATAGATTAAAAATATGGCTTAATATAGGTGCCAGAGTGTTTGCGTATTTTTTTAAAAAGTAAGGCGAAATCCCATCCCAACCAGAAGCAGCATTAGATCGTAACGATTTAATGACAGTAATCATTTCGTCGGGATCTACACGGTCTAGAACAAAGGAAGATGCCGATGAGGTATTGTGTATATCTTGTGGCGGAGCCAATGCTTGACAGCCTCTATCTTTTATGATGTCATTGGCTAGTTTTTCGCCGATATTAACAAAAAATGAATTTACGTTATTACATGATTGTGTAGGCGAGGGTGACAATGAAAGTAATTGTGCAGCTGAGGTTTTAGTTTTGGTAGTATTGGTTACTCGTTTGATGGTATCCCATAGGGTTTTTGGGTTATTACCTGCCTTAGCTAATTCTTGAGTATCATACAGTCTTTTTGCTTTTTTTAGGATCCTGATACAAAAATTTCTGTATCTCCTATAAGTAATTTTAAATGTTTCATTCTCTGGAGATTTATTTACTTTTTTGTGAAGCGCATCCTTATTCCTAATGCACCTCAATAAGCCAGGTGTAATCCAGGGTTTTAAAATCCTTTTTTTAGAAGGAACTTTTTTGATAATTGTATTATCCGAAATGGCAGAACTGATAAGTTTTATGAACTTATCAGTAACAAAATTAGCGTCTCTTTCGTCGTAAAGAGGCTGAAGATCTAATTGCCGTATACTTTCATCAAGCCCCTCATAGTCTATCTTCGTAATTGTAGAGCAAGCTGTTATTGGCAAGTCTTTGTTTTGGAAGCATAATAAAGTGGAGAAATGATCGGTAATTGTAGAACTATAGACGAAAGTATGCGTGGGACACTTTGTTCTTAGTATCGTATGGTCAAGACAATTTTCTCCTCTGGTTGGAAGAACATGGGCTGGAAGATAACCATGAAAAGCAAGACAGTCCAAGTATTCGTGAGAACGCATGTCAGATGTGTTAGATTTTATATCTAAATTGAAATCACCAGTTATTATTACAGATTTGAATGCGTGAAGCAGAGAAAGAACATTATTGAGGGCGGCTAAGAAACTACGTATACATTCAGTAGATGGTGAGCGATATATGCACACTATTGCTACCTCAAAACCAAACTTTATAATAAGACCAGAGGCTGATTGGTAGAGGTCTGGCTCTTCACAGGTAGCTAACAAGTTAGACTTGAGATATACCACAACACCATCACTTTGGTTTTTATGATTGGAAGTCTTATATATATTATAGTTTTGCATAATTGGAATATTAAAGTTACTAGCACAAGGTAGCCAGCATTCGGTCAATACGACCAAATCGCAGTCAAAGGAAATGCGGTGTAAGAGCGTTTGAAGACTTAAAAAGTTACGAGTAATCGATCGAATATTTTGTGACAAAATTTTTATGTACTTGTGCGGGTGCAATAGGATTGAATGAGTATCTTCAGGCATACATGTATGAGTTGTTGACACAGAGAGCTGGTCGATATTGTCAATTACTTGGTTAATGTCACCAGCCATTGAGATGTGTTAAATACGGGCAAAACTGTAGTGATAGCGAGGGTATTTCATGAAGTGATAAGTTTAATTGCGTCTGCATTAAGATAAAATTCTGTATATTATTTCGGTAAGCCAAGTACGTGAATAAATACCATGTATGGCCACAACAGGGTGGTTGATCAAACCAATTATTGAAATGATTAAGTGCTTGTGTGAATGTCAGGTGTGTAAAGTATTGTGAATGAGTTGTGAAGGTGATGTAATGGTGTGTTCGTGTGTTAAATATTGGTATATAAAGGTAAACATGCGATAGTAATATGTAATTTAAAAAACAAAGGTAGAAAAACGGATTTAAAAATAGTGAGACTGAACAAGAATAATAGTAAATGATCTTATAGTTACGTAGTCATGCATTGTTGGTTAAGGGCAGCTGCTTCAGTTGTTCTTCATTTCTAACCACTATGGATTGACTATCCGAATCCTTCTTGAGAAACACACGCCCGTTCGATGTCCAGCAATAGGTGTATTGATGTGACTTGGCGTATAATCTAGTTAAGTAAAACAGCCGTTTAGATAGTGAAGTCAGCTGCTCGGCAATGTAGATAGGTGTTTTTTGTCCGGCGTTGAAGTTAAGATGGGTGGAGTTTACTTTATTACTGGCATTTGCTTTGTTATAGTTTTTGACGGCAGTAAGGAACTTATTTTTTGCGAGTGTATTTGAAAACTCAACTGATATGTTTGAAGTCAGGGCTTCCTTTTTAGACGGTTGTCTGGTTAAATCACGAATACTGGTTAGCTCCATGTCAGCTTCTAAGTGTTTAGACAGGTGGAACATAGTCTCGAACAACATTGTCTTTGTCTCATTATTTCTTTTGGGAACATTGCGTATTTCAATGGACGTTTTAACGAGGTTACGATCTAGAGATTCTATCTTTTCCTCTAACGTAGATAGCTTGATCGCCATATAGCTACGTTCTTTTTCAAGACTCGTAATTTTAATCTCGACAGACTGTAACTGATCTGAAATAAAAGTCATTGTTTTCTCGAGTTCGTTATTGGTTGCCTTTATCTCAGTGTAATGATTCTTTATCTCAATAAAATGGTTCTCTAATTTATCTAGCCGGGAATTTTGGGCACTAATCATTTCTTCAAGCATCCTCTTGATCTCGGTTTTAAATGAATCTAATTCTTCTCCAGTATCCCCACCCGATAGGCACCTGCGTTTGATGTTTGAGTTATGATGATGGAGTTGAGTTCTACCTATTGAAGATTCAAACGGAGATGGTATTATTATGAGGACAAATAGTCTGAACATTGAGAACGCTTAAGACAAAGTGAGAAAGATCATAGAGTATAGGGTCATAGTTACTAGGAAATTAAATTGATTTCAGAGTGACTAGCGCTATTGAAAAAGTTATAAAAATGTTTGAAGTTGTAGCGTAACTTTATTTTGTAGGAATTCAAGTTATTTTTCCGTAAACTCAAATTTGCTTACATTTTTGGCGAATATGTCGCGATATTAGATTAGCTAGAATCCTAGAGACTTTTTAACGATTACTAGTGTCCTTGACACCGGCAAATCCTAAAGTGGTTTGGGCGCCAAGGGTACGCGATTTACCGATATTTACCTTTATTTATGGGGTGAGCAATGGAATCATTTGAATTACTAATAGGTGACGCAAAGCAGAGGTCGTTGCCAAAAAAAAAAATAGCTTTGATCGTAGTTATGGACACGAACTATACCTAGACTAACTCATGTGGTGGTAAAAAAAAGGCAGATAGTCGGTTGCGGGGCAGGAGCGACGGTCCTGGGAACCTAACCTACATTATATAAATAGCTATTGCCACTTCATGAAACAGTAGGGATTTGGAACTGTAGGTACTGTTCCAAATCTCAGATTGCTTCCGAGAATTGCCGAACCAAAATACTCGTCAACCGTTGGGTCGAACGGTAATCATATTCAAAGGACCTTACTCAAGCCGAGTTTACAAACAAAATTATGAAAATCGAAGGTCCTTCTAGGTACTGCTACCTACCTACACGAAATTTTCATATTCCGTAGTTAATAATTACTTTTTGTTTCTCCTCAAAATATTTGAATTTTTCTGGTAGGTACTAGGAATTTAGGAGCATGTTAAGTATAATTAGTATTCAACGGTCGATAACTGCTTAGAGTGCTTAATAGTAGTTTGTATGCTAATTGTTGTTTGCAACCCTGTTCAGCACTAAAACTAATATTCTCAGTGCATGCATAATTATTACGGTTTTTAAGTTTCTATTCCCATTTTTATTACTTACCTACATCTGAATGTGTCCTGCACCCTAATTGCACAATAAATCTCAATCAGCAGTGCAATTCTGTAACCATCTCACCGTGAAAACTTAGGTGAAGTGAGCATGGAGTGAGCTGTCATTCCAACTAATGCTAGGGATTGACACTATTGACAGCCGGTCGATTCTGTAAAAATCTCACCGTGAAAACTCGAGTGAAGTGAGCTTGATGTGAGTTGTCAGTAGTGTCAATCCCTAGCATTATTTGGAATGACAGCTCACTCCACGCTCACTTCACCTAACTCGTCACGGTGAGATTTTTACAGAATCGATCGGCTGGTGTGAATCATTTTGAAGAATATTGCTAAGTAATCCATTAAATGTTCGAAAAAAAAATCTGCTCAACAACGAACGCAATGAATGTCGTTGAACTGTCAAAATGAAAGCCATTTCTACTGTTAGTGTGTTACGCAATTACCCCGCAGTTTTATTGGTAAAATCCACTTTAGAATATTACTCAGATGGGTACCCTGAAGGTTGATCTCCCTGCTACTTCTCTTGTGTCAGTACACTCATTGATTCTATCACTACATAGGTATCGAACAAACCCTCATTCGAAGTATCTAATGAGGTTTATTGAGAAATATAGGAAGGTATTGCGATATCCTCCATTGCTTATTTATTTATTATACCTTCTAGAATTCTATGTTCTATTGGTACGAGTTAGTATAAAAAATTAACTCATATTATGATTTAATTTTTTCACCTGTGGACTATGTACTCTTTTATAACGTAGATAGGTAATAAATAGGGATCTACCTATGTGTTTACAATCATTATCTTAAGCTCTAGCTAGTCTATGAAGTGTTGTTGATGATTTCGAAATAATCAATGTAAAGCCACCAATAAACTGAGTGATCATTATTTTAATACTCACGGAATCACGTTTTTAGATAATATACCTAACTTGATGAATGTCGGGCAATAAGTTACAATACATACTAGATAGCTGTTTCGTAAGAAAAACGAAAACATTATAATTAAAGAAAATAAAAAAAATCCATCGAACGTTAGACTTGATAAATCATTCTGAACTGCTGCGCATAATACTCTCCAGTATTATACGCAGCAATTCAGAATATTTTGTCATTATGTTTTTTTCTTGAACTGATTAATTAATACTTTTGAAAATGGGAAGAACTGGTGAATCCAACTCCACAGATAGGTAAACACAATGCATGATTATACTCATCCTATTAAACAAACTTTCCTAAAGAAACCATTTTTTTAATTTAGGTACCAAGCGCGATTGATTGGGGTCAATAGAATATTGAGTAAAATAAAATAAAAAAATAAAAATGTTTTTTCATCAACTCATGTAAATAACATTATTAGGTTTGGAGTCACCTTTTCAAGCAAAGATTTGATTGTATTAGGTGGTTCCACTCCTCCAGTTTACATTAACTATACATTATGATGAGGAAGAAAATAAACAATTGATAATTTTGAAAGCATGCTAAAAGTTTTTAAAAATAAAATTATGAAATGCAATTTAAAAGATTATTTATATAAGGAATGCGCACTGGGTTTTGTATATGTGTGAGGTGGGGGTGTGTGTGATGTAGGGGTTTGTGTGTTGGTGTGGCAGGTGTTTTTTTTTGTGTGTTCTTTTTATTTTAGTCCAGCGACAAATTGAATCTATAGATAATAATATATTATGTATTTTGGGATTTACGTGATTGTGTGGAGCATAGCCTCGATTTCTTCGTAACCTTTGCTTATCAACCATTCATTGAGTATCTTTTTGTAGTCGTGGTATGTCATAGAGTAAGTATATGGTGAGTGTTTTGTTGAGAGAATTGTATATGCGAGAAGATTGCTTTGTGTATTGTCTTGTAGCAAATGTAGCGTTGACTCGGGTTTCTGGAGCAACTCTATGCTTCCTCCTAGTTTGTGTCGTATGAGTTATTATGAGTAGGTACAGTATAACAAGAATAATACCTACACCATCAGCTGAAATTCAATTTGGTTACTAATACCTTTTTACAAACAAAACTATTCCAGTTTACCATGCATTATTCAACAATACGGACCGCGCACGCGATTCTATTAGGGTGATTGCGGTCATGCGCTTGGTAAATTAAAAAAATCGTGTGTTATGATAAGTACAAAATTGTCACAACAATGCATTCTTCGTAACCTTTGCTTATCAATCATTCATTGGGTATCTTTTTGCAGTCGTGGTATGTCATAGAGTATATGGTGAGTGTTTTGTTGAGACAATTGTATGCGAGAAGATTGCTTTGTGTATTGTCTTGTAGCAAATGTAAAAATCTACTCTGTGCAACAATGCCACATAGTGCTTCTGACATTCAGGGCATAGACAAGTAATGAGGTTACGTCTGGCGCGGATTAAAAATAAATAATATTTATTTTATTGCTAATATTTTACATAATTATATCTATTTTATTATTTATTTATTATTGTGATTGCCCGTGACATCACAGCGGGCCCTATCAGAATACCAGCGCTGCAACATTTATTTTTTAAATGTCGAAGCATTATGCTGAGATAGGAGCCTTTTGGCCTCGTATAGGACTTTCTGTTTCATTTTTCCTTTTGTTACTTTTTTTTATACTTACAATTTGTTTTATTTTTATTTTTAACTGTGTTTAGTTTAGTTTATGATCCTGTACGAGTCGCAATAAATACTTTTTCTTTCTTTATTTCTTACTAACGAATCATGTGAGTGTCGGTCACTAATTACCAGTCACCCTATGGTGCCTGGTCAGTAATATCAAAACTAAAGTTGCTCATTCATATTTAACACTGCCTATTACCCAATCAAATCAAAGGTCGGAAGTTCCAAGGATACAGGAAGTCTCACGCCTTCGTTCCAAAAGGGCAAGTAAAAGTGTGTTACGAACGTACCGACAACTGGGCCATAAAAAATTAGGTCAAGCAAGATTGCGGGCGGGGAGATCCTATTTTCATTTATCGGGAAACAATATGCGGAATAATCGCGTATCACATTAGAAGTCAAAATCAAAATCAAAATATTTTATTTCACATTAACCAACATGGGCACTTATGAAACGTCAGAAGCTAGGTGCAATGGCTTTCATTTTGACGGCTCAATAACATTCATTGCGTTATTGAGCAGACATATTTTACGAACATATGAAGCAACTATCCTTCAATATGATTCAGATTAACCGCAATAAGGGTGCTGTTCGTATATCTGAGAGTTTTCCAAAACAAGTCAGAAGAAAGAATTACTTATATTTTAGCTTTTATTGCTTGGCTCAATGGAATCAGTCCTCTGCTGGACAGCCTCTCTAATCCCATGCCATTTGACTTGATCCTTAGCAACCGTGATTCAACTCTTAGTACACCTACTGCTACTAACCACCCTGCGAAGATCGATGTTTCAACTAACTGCCAGGGGCTGCAGTCTCGACATTCTTACCGATCGCTTTACGACTGAATTCGGTCGCAAAGTCCTGTCACTCCATACATTACACCTGTCAATCCGGGACTTTGCGGCCGAATTCGGTCGTAAAGCGATCGCTATGAATGTCGAGACTGCAGCCTCTGGAAGGGGAATAAATGTGTTTATACTTTACCAGCTTCTTACCACCGCGTGGCTATCGGAAATTTTCCCACGGGAACGTGCTACCGAGGCAAAAGGTAGCCCATGTCCTTCTCCGCGATGCCATGATCTATCTCCTCGCCAAAATCGAAATCCGTACAGTGGTTTCGGTGTGAAAAGGTAACATACAGACAGTTACTTTCGAATTTATAATTTTAGTTTGGATATCCTACTTCCTACTAATATTATAAATGCGAAAGTTTGTATGGATGGATGGATGGATGTTTGTTACTCTTTCACGCCAAATCTACTGAACGGATTTGGATGAAATTTGGCACACAGATAATTTATAACCAAGATTAAACATAGAATACTTTTTATCCCGATATTCTCACGGGATCAAAACTTATGCGGGTTAAACCGCGGGGCGCAGCTAGTGGATAATAAACAGCTGCTTCAAAGATAAAGAAAAAGTCAAACTACCCTTGCATTCATCATAGTCGTTTTTAATTTCTGAGGGACAACAAGAGATTACCGAAGTTCAAAAGTTCGCAAAGGCGAAGGCAAATTGTTTTTGAAACTTTTAATGGCCACAAACAAGGTCGATAAAATTCTTTTATCGGAACGGCTTGGCAGGACCGGTCCATTTGGAGGCCCGGAACTCCGGATATGTAAATAATATTGGTTACATATACGTCAGGGTTTGCCAATATGTGTATTTTGTTGACCTTAGATATCTTACGGTGTCATGGCCAGGTTTGTGTGGGCGTGCATCGACGTTTTTCCTTGTATTTTTTTTCTCTCGCTGTTTTAGCGATTGTTGATTGATGGCAGTCGCTATTATGCTACTGTTTGAAGTCCCAACAGACTTTTTTTTAATGCAAGCCGGGCTTTATGGTATTATGAAAAATAACAAAAGAGCCTGGTTGTTATGACAACTAAAATAAACTTTTACACTTAAACTTCTTTATGGATCATCATCTTCCTGCCCTTGTCCAATGTTACTTGGATCGCCGCAACACGTTTTCTTCTTCCATTCCCCCCTGTCAGTCGTCACTACCATTCACTCCCTTTTCTTTCATATAATTCCTCACAAAATCTATCCATCTTTACTTCAAGTTTTTAAGGAATTTCGAGTTTATTTACCACAGAGAAAGCCTCAGAAAGGGATGATCTAGAAGGACCTAAACTAAATAATATTGGTGGAGTCCTGCAAAAAGGTTAAATATCTACCTAAGCAAAATATTAATGTGGACGAAGCAAAAGGAATATTTGAAGCATTGAATGAGCTGAAACAAACGCGCCGTGAACTGTATTTTCAACCATTTCAGCTCATTCGTTGTAATATTAACGTTATTTCTATGCACAGTTTTAACTGCGCAATATAATTATTGCCCGGAACTCGTGTCGCAATTGTTCGTAGTCTACATACAGTATACTTTGGTTCTGTAATCTAGCAAATTGCCTGAGCAGGCAGACAGACTATTAAAATACGTCCGGGAATCTGACCTATATGTGTACGTGACCTTGTCTTTGTCACAAGTTAAAATACCTACTTGAAATTTACTTTATTAAACGATAAAGCATAATTATTATTATCTTATTTGTGGTTAGATTCACATTCACCTGAAAAAAATATTCGTATGTCAAGAAAATCTTTAATAGTTTTCAATAATATAAACTTACTCATGTGCCAAACAGTGAAGGTAGCCACAGTTCGCCAGTCCCATGAAATAGTGGGCAAGATATTAAACTGGTACAAAGCCGGACCCAGCAGGGCTGCTTTGAAAAATTTTAATGGGAAAACCTAAAAACACCTTCTGGTTTTTGTCCATTTATGTCCTTTGCCGTGAACTAATACGTCGTTCTTATTAACAGTTCTGTCTATTGTTGGGCCTTCTAAAGGATTGAGCGGTCTCAGAAAGCGAATTTGACGCGTACTTAATCCGTAGGTTTGTATTTCATGCCACCATTTTGGTAATTGAAGGCTGAAGGGTATTATTGTAAATGATAAATGATTTTATTTTTGTAAGTAAGTTTGTACAAACACTTTTACACGTCAATCATATTTTAAGACTAGATGAGGTCGGCGTTTCCTATCTGACTAGTCTAAGAAGAATGGCCGAAACAAACTCAAGAGGTCACAGTCTCTTTTAAAGTCCAGACATAATCTTGGTCAGATCATATGAAGACCTTGTAGGTCGATGTCTGAGATGGTCTTTTGAGGAAATAACCACACATATAGTGTTCAAAGTATATAAAAGTCCCCCAGACCGCATTTCGGCTATGGCGACCAGCCTTCTCAGCGGAGACCAGCCTTCGGCGGGGAAATATGGTAGGGCACAAGTGTGGGCGCAGAGTAATACTAGTAAGCCATTGAATCTCATTTAAATGAAATAGGGACTTTTATTTTAAACTAGCTTCTGCCCGAGTGAACTTTCTTGTTCCCCGGTTCACCCCGTCGCGGTCGTATCGTAACGCCTGCCCGCCCTATGTTGCGCGCTCTCTATTTTGCACGCGCTATCTAAGCAAAATCTACTTAAAGTAAGTAGATTAGTTGTTTTTTTTTTTTTCTTAGAGTTTGCTTAAAGTTCTTTCTGACTTTTTTTCTTTTTGCTCACCCCCCAAGGGTCCTAGAGTGATCTTAAATAGCTTATATCCTTCCTTAAGAAGTGGGCTATCAAATGTAAAAAAATATTTCAGTTTCGACTGGTAGTTCCAGAGATTTGCGCGTTCAAACAAACTCTTCAGCTTTATTATTAATATAATTATGTAGATAGATCTAGGCTCTTTCTCATCGACCATGATGTTGTCGAAGATGGGGCAGGCGTGCCTATAAATACTTTTTTAACTATTCAATCTCGAAGACAAATCCTTGATAATAAGTTTCTGACGACATCAAAGTTTTAAGATACTAAAGTCTAATTACTCTCTGCCTAACTTTAAGGGGGACGGACAGCGTAGCCCGCGAAAATCAAATTTTCTTACGTTTTTTGCAGGTCAGTGTCAGGTTGTATGTTGAACAAAATATGATTCGCGAGCGTAAGAATTTACAGAATAATTATAATTATTAAAATCTGAATTTCCCAAACTTTCAGAAGAAATTTGACATTTCCTTTTGAGAATTCTTCCTTAGTTCTGTCGGGCCAAAGAGAATATCTTCGACATTCTTCGTTTAATCGAAAGTTATGCGACAAAATTTCAACAGTCAAATTGTCATCTATTTCGGAATCGATTGGATGGGATAAACAAACCGTAGGTATAGACACAAATCAATATTATTAAACGTCATTCAACTATGTAGGAACTTTTCCTCTGCATAATAAAACTATCGATCCAGAGAAACTGTTTGGTTGACCTCTACTATCGTATCTACTGCTATTATCGTTATTTATGACGTGTCCATAAAATTACTGGGTACTTTTTTATGTATAAAAAATGCAATATGTCGGTTTAATGTAATTAATTGTGATAACATCTCTAGTTTTTTACCGAAAGACACTATAACTCCATTTGGACATTTCTATACTTAATAGGTTTCCTTATCTCTAACGGAAATTCAAACTACCTTACAAAACTCTTGAAAATAAAACGCAATGTATTATTATATCTGTCACGTTTTCCAGTTCAACTATCAGTGTAGGGACATCGTGTTATCAACACGTGCGTGATAAGTATGTTGGCGTTACGTTAAACATCGAGAGTGTTATTATGCCTTTACACATTGGCCAGTGATGGCGGTATGAATGAACGATTTTATATCTAACAATCCTTAAAAATTTTGCTCTTTAGTTTAGCCAGCGCCCTAAGCGTGTTACGCAAACACGCTATCAATCTTAATCATTTTAAAGGATATTCCTAATGCATTGTTTCATAATTTCGAAGACCTTGTAAACTTAACAACGTAAATAACGCAATGAATGTGGTTCAACTGTCAAAATGAAAAAGAAAGCTATTGCTACTGATAGTGTGGTACGCAATTACCCCATAGGTGCTGTAGGAAAGTTCAGTACTACACTCGGGAATTTTGCTATTCATAACCATCCAGAAAGATACAGATAGTTTAAATTAGACGTCAATTATGAAAGAACAGTCAGACACGTCAAGACAATCATTTTCAGTTTCTCAATTCAACCTGTCAAAATCAAAAGAAACACTCATACAGTTGATACAGTACTGACACTGTGAGTGTGTTACGCAATTAATGTGCAGGTGTATGAGAAAGGGCCATTAGAAATCGATAAGCTGATCCAAGTTAATTGAGAAATGAACGCCTACCTGAAGTGTGCGGAAGACGTTATGTGCACAAAAGTCGTAAACTCCCTCGTAATGTGGGTAGTTTGTAATTTTATGCCCAACTCGTACGCTTCGGAGGTGATATCGCTTATAGCTAAGTTGTAAAACCTGTATGTCGCTAAGAATAATAAAATGTCTATTGTGTTGTAAAAAACCATGTACATACGTGACGAATGCCTTTCACATTTACAGTTTGAATGCTAAAAGTTTTGAACCACTTTCACCATCATTTCAGCCGAAAAAAACGTCCACTGTGAGACACATTCACCGTGGGACATGAGCCTCCCCTAAGCACCGCCACTTTGACCGGTTCTGTGCTTCTCGCATCCAGCGGATTCCTGCGCTGTGGCCTTTACCAGGTCATCGCTCCACCTTGTGGAAGGCCTTCCAACGCTACATCTTCCGATACGCGGTCGCCACTAAAACCTTGCGGCCCCATCGGCCATCTGTTCTACGAGCAATGTGCCTAGTTAAGTTTGGCATTTCTTCAGGGTATGTCGGTTACCTTGGTTCTCCTACAGATCTCTTCATTTCTGATTCGATCGCGTAAGGAAAGTCCAAGCATAAGCTCTCTTCATTGCCCGTTGGGTGACCTAGCCACTTTAGTTGGGCACAAAGCACGGCCAGATTAGGATCAATACCAGCCTGAAATAGTGTCACGCGTACACTGCAAGGCATTAATCTTTTATCATGCAGAGAATATACATGCTAGAATCTTAACTAGCATAATATTCAGAATGCACTGTTAAGCGACCAAGCTTCATATAAAGTTCTATCTCCAAAAACATGTCCGAACTGGTGGTGGCATCCAGCGAGTCCTGGCTTTCACACAATCTATTGTGCGAGAGTTCTTAATGCTCCGTCGAGTCCCGTATTGATCGATTTGACTTTCTACTTGCTAGGCCAAATGTTTGTGTGCTCAGGGCAGGGCAAAGGTCGTTCCCAAGTGTTGTGTGACATCACGAATTTACGATCTATCTTGACCTTGATAATCCACTTCAATTCATGTTTTCGCGAAGTTTTTTTGTTACTTACCAATAACTTTCTTTTATAACCCTTTTATCCCTTTTAAGGAAACAAAATGGGAGTCCGAGAATAATAAAGTTGGTGTTTGATAAGTTTTTTTATAAAGAAAACAAATGAAGACGTTACGCAACACAATAGGTACTTATAGCTTTTTCTCATCGGGGTGGACAGAAATGCCGGTGATGACTTTTAAATCTGCATTCACGTTTATAATCTCATTGGAGACAATATTATAATATGATGTGATTTGCGTAACAAACTCAAGTCTTGAGATAGGAAAGGTCTTTAGCAATATGTCAATAATGTTATAAAATTTACGTATAACCACTGAACTATGAGACGAAACGTAAACAAGGAACGTCATAGTCTCATATACAGGCTGATTTTTTAAAGACCAGCCAAATTTAAGGATGTGGTACAGACCATCAAACTGAACAACTTTCTCCATGGGACCAACATCGTAATCGCGAATAAAAATTCAGCCGTCCCATACATTTAGGTCGAGTAGGTATTGAAGTTTTCTATTGTACAGTTGATAAAATTTTCGCGATTACGCTATTTGTCCCATGGAGAAAGTTGTTCAGTTTGATGGTCTGTACCACATCCTTAAATTTGGCTGGTCTTTAAAAAATCAGCCTGTATAGTACTGTTTTATTCAAATTAGCGCAGTTCCTTGTTTACATGCTTGGAGCAAACGGTTGGCACGGACTGTACTCGAGATCAAAATAATAATATTATATTATATATTATTTGGCAGGCCTGTTGGTCTAGTGGTTAGTGACCCTGACTGCTATGCCGGAGGTCGTGGGTTCGATTCCCACCCAGGACAAATGTTTGTGTAATGAGCACGATCATTTGTTCTGTGTCTGGGTGTAATTTATCTATAATATTTATATATTTAGAAATATATAAGTATGTTTATCAGTTGTCTAGTACCCATAACACAAGCTCTGCTTAGCTTGGGACTAGATGGCGTTGTGTGATAGTTGTGGAATATTTATTTATTTATTTATTTATATCATATGACCAAACAACATGATTCACGGTACGAATTCCTATCAAGTACTTATCATGAAATAAAATAGGTCTTGTTGATAAGGAAATGATCTGAGATAAAACTCGTTATTTGTCAAAGATAAAATTCGTTATAAATGTAGGTACCAAGAAATTGCTTAATCCTAATTGATTGGTAAATTGTTCGAAAAATTACATAGCAGATATCGAGTAGGTATAAAACGCTATGAGTTCATCGAATATTTGTACAACGGTACAATGATCTTTTGGCGCCTGGATGACAGGGTAGGGTTGATAAGCATTTGTGAAATTGTCACAGATATTTAAAAAACAAGATGGCGGCGTTAGTTCCGATTTTGGCCACGCGCCAATAAATCCTTGTACCGTTGTATTATTCGATGAATAGGAGTTTAGCTAAGCAAAGATAGCGTACGAAGGAAATGCTACGAAAGATCATAATTATGCACGTTGTAATGGTTACACGGATTGATTTTTATTTATCTAAAGGCTACACTAAATACATACATAGCCTTAACCCATAATCTTTGTCATAATAGTACATCCCGCATTTATCTAAATTACAGGAGAGTAGGAACACAGTTTACGCAGTATACAGTAAGAATGTTCTTCATCTTCATCACTTGCTTTCTTTTGGACTACTCCAATATCTAGATACAGAAGACAAAGGGAATTGAAGGGATACGTTTGTGTTTTAATAGACTTAACTCCACGTGGTTCGTACGTAAAACCTACGTCAGATCGAGGGAGCAGTATTCGATCATATTTACACTGCTAAATGTGGAACATAGCATAGGCATTCAGGGTGTAAGGACATCGAGGCGCAAACTGTTATCAGGAATTCAGTACACACTGTATAGCTCCTGAATAATCAGGTCTCTTATTTTAATTATTTTTCATCAGCCTGTCTTTATCCCATTGTTTGGGATCGGGGCGAGTCTTCTTCTTATCGGACCAAGGCAAGTCTTCTTCTTCCATACAGCTCAATCAACCGTCATCTCAGTAGTCACTCCATTTCTAGCCATATCATCTTTCTCACAATGTGCGTTAAGTATACCTGTCACCGTATGATTGTAAACATCGTTAGTTTGTAATCTATCTCGCGAGATTGTAAACTGTCGATAAATTGTGAATTATCCATAAACCGTTAAATTATTCGGAATGTTCATAATTATACGGTAACATATCCATCCATCGTTTCCTTGTTTTTTCTCTACTCTTAAGCCATTATTAATTAATTTAATTATTATTTCCCGCTGTACCTCGGTTGTATAATATTAAGGCTTGACGCAAACGTAGGTTAACATAGCGACATAACTGGTGTAAAAAGCAACTTAACGAAGCCGAGAGTCACTTGTACTTACCGTCCTTGTAATCATTTTTTTGTACTGGACCATACCTGGGAATCTTCTGGTTACGGAGATATTGACGGTCAAAATCCAACTTTTACTGACGTTTTTTTTTACGACAACAAGTTTTTATTGTTATAACACAACTTTAAATACTTCCACGACTCCTGTAACGGCGCATCCACCCATAAACACAATGTTTTGCGCACTACATCAGACAGCAAATTTTCACATCAAACACAAAAGTCGTTTCCCAGTAATTGATTTTTGTGCAATGTTACTTAGTTTGATATGCAGAATGCTTAGTTAACGGCTATGTGATGTGTATTTTTACAGCCTGTATTATTGCAGTTAAAACAATGGCTGTAGACAACGTGATACTTATAGGTCGCAGCTGCCGATTTGTTATTGTATAAATGTGTTATACCAGGGAAGTTCATATTCATAATAAATTACAGAACTTACATAAGTTGATGTCGTGGTTGTAATTTTTTCATAAGTAAAAACTTTATTCAGTTCAGAAAAACACGGTAGGCAATATTAAAAAAGTTGTACCTATACATAGATTATATTATAAATTTATAATAGAGGAGCCGAAGGTACTAAAGTTTTGCAAATTCCCTGGACCCCACACTAGCATTCCTTGGTGATTACTAATGATAACAATCAAAGTAAACTATTTGTTACCTACATATCATAATCAGAAAGAAAGAAGAAAAGAAAAGTATTTATTGCGACTCGTACAGGAAGATCACAAACTAAACACAGTTATCATTATCAATAAAGATAAAAAACAAAATTAGCATATAATGTTCCCACTGCTAGGGCACGGGCCTCCTCTCCTCGAGACGGAGTGGGCTATAATATACCACGCTATGGCCAAGTGCGGGTTAGAGCATGCCGGTTTCCTCACGATGTTTTTCTTTACCGTTTTGAGAATAGTGGTGATGAAATTATTTACACAGAGTAAAGCGCCTGGCTGGGTTAATCTCGTAAGTCACCACTGCGCTTACACATACCACCATCAAATAAATGAAGTACATAATATACAGTGTTGTAAAGTTCTGTGTCAACAAACTCGTCTATATGTAAATAAAAACGGAAGGATTTCTAATTGCATGCAAAAACTGAAGTCAAATTAACCCCTAATTGCATGGATTATTTTTAACGAAGGATTTTAAAATAAAAAAAAATGTGTTCATTCGGATCACAGACTAAAAATAATAAGTACCAAACATTCTTTATGATGGAAATTTCCATCACTATGAATTTAAGGGTTAAAATAGGTTTTGGTTAGATGGGTAGGTATGTGGTTTCAGATCTCTAGGGAAATAATCATAGATATATAGGATATATACATTTCTATGGAAATAATAGAATATTGTATGGGCTCCGGCTGGGTCAGGCCCTGTCATTATGAGTGATGTAAGTACAGCCAGGCATCGCCAATTTACTATATGGGTTTATTGCGATAGTTTGCTTTGTTAGCTGTCCAATGTAGGTATGGTTTATATGTATAAAACATACGAAACAATCCTTCCTACTATCGTACTAATATTATAAACGCGAAAGTTTGTGAGATTGGATGGATGTATGGATGTTTGTTGCTCTTTCACGCAAAAACTACTGGACGGATTTGGATGAAATTTGGCACACACATAGTTTATAACCAGGATTAACACATAGGATACTTTCTATCCCGATATTCCCACAAGATAGAAGAATATGCGGGTGAAACCGCGAGGCGCTGCTAGTACGTAATAACAAACAACAAAACACATACACTGTTGAAATACGGAAATTCATACAGAAAGTAATACAGATACAATTTTTAAGATAACTAGTTCCCTGCACAGGATATCTGTGTCATTCGTGTTTTGAAGATAAATAAAATACACTGCATGTCAGCTCGTAGTTTCCTATCCTATTTATTTATAGCACATTGTACCAAAGGCTACGAAAAGTTGGCTTGAATAGTCGCTTTAGATCTGATATGGGCGAATTTCGGAACGGCCCAGATTTGGAAATTCTATTTTGGGTCGTGGCGGGGAATGTTTGGCTAGGGAGTAATTAATCTGTCATGTAAATAAGTAGTTGTAGGTAATTGCCTGAGTACAGACGCCAAGCACATCAAGCTACTACAATTTGTCAAATTCCTTAAATAGATTTTTAACCTTATATCTAAAGCATTAGGTTCAAGGTTGATTGGGAGAATTTGTCAGTTTCGGGTAGCTTGATGTGCTGGCGTCGGTACGTCATCGTCATCATTGTCTGTACCTTGTATGTTTATTAATAGCACGGTAGCATCGTTTGAAACAGTCATTATGACTTCAGATGGCCGATTCTCGTAACAAAAATGTTCAAAATCTAGTCGCAATCTCAACTCAGCGACAATCATTGTCAAAAATGTAAGGATATTAGAGGTATTTTTGACAGATTGAGACAGATTTGAATGAAAGAAAAGAAAGAAAGAAAAAGTATTTATTGCGACTCGCACAGGAACATCATAAAACTAAACTAAACACAAACAAAAATAAAAAACATATAAAAAAAGTAGGTACCAAAACCAAATTGTATAAAAAATAAAGTAACAAAATGAAAAATGAAACAGAAAGTCGTGTACGAGGCCAAAAGGCTCCTCTCTAGCATGATGCTACGACATTTAACGAAAACGAACGAATGCGAACGTTTCTAAAAATACGGGATTTGCCTCTCAGGAATCATTGGTCTTCGTTTGGTCATTCATCGACCAGTCCCGTTATTGCGTAACACACTAACAATCTCAATCATCCATTGCCACGTAAGTTCGAAAAATGTGTCTGCTCTACAACGTAAAATAACGGAATGAATGTTTATGAGCCGTCAAAATGAAAACCGTTCTTGCTGTTAGTGGATTACAAAATTATCCCGCAGACCACTGTATAAAGCGAAACATTGAATTGATTGGTCAATAAATGCATAAGAAATACATTTCCGTTAGTAAAAGATACAGTTTGGACTGCTCCGCAATCAAGAAATGCAATGTGAGGACGCGATCAAACGAAAACAAACAAACAAACATGTTTATTACGAAAAAGTCTTTGGCCAAGTGCCATTATTGCACTTCCTGGCTAGTGTTACAACTAACTTACTTTTGTGTCATACCTAAACTCGGTTCGACGTAAGCGAATTAAACTGGAATTTTGTGTTGCAGGGACAAACAGTGGTAGCCTAGGTGCAGTTTCGAAAAGGAGATTGTTCAAAATAAACCCAACTCCGGGGTAAAAGAGATACGTATCTCAAGTTATCAATAATAATAAGTAATTCTGGCAAACTTATAAAAATTGACAGTTTTATTGTTCAGGTGTCGATTTAAAAAACTAGTTTAATTATTCAAAAATAAATGCTTGGCGAAACATATGCAGCCCCAGAAATCACTGCCTCCTAAAAACATAAAATGATACAATATGGCCCCCCTCCTAACTAAAGAACTACATATAATATTTAACTCGTAACTGAAGGATTATTAAAAGGTTTTTACTCATACTGCTGCTTTCTTAGATAGCGTTATGATTGATGGTCATTAATAGTAAAAAAAAATGTTATAAATACACTGGTTTTATTTCACCTTTACTGCCAAAACTTCAGAACTGGTGCCCATGAATGATTAATAATCACGCGTTATGGTGTTTGACGATCGATAGTTAGGGCTAAACCAATAATATAGAAAGTGTCCTCACGTGATTATATTTTTAATAGTAAACCAACTCCAAACTACCATATCAATATCATAGTATCGCTTTTAACAATAGTATTTTCACGTAACGATCCTTTTAAATGCTGACTATCTATGAGGTCAAACTCGAAGTTTCTGTTACAATAAATGTATATGTATACATAAAAAAAAAAATGGCATTGTAAAAATGTAAAATGAGCATGATATAAAGCTCGCATTTTAACATCATGTTTTTGAATAAAGCAATTAAAAATAATTAATTTAACTACTTTTTAAATGGACGCCTGAATAATAAAACTGGCAATTTTTATAAGTTTGCCAGTAAAGATCACGATCCTAACCGGTTATTATTTTATTACTTATTATTATTGATGAAATGATGATTTGAGATACAACTCTTTTCCCCCGGAGCTGGGTTTTTTTTCTATGGAGCCTGAGCATTCTCCTTTGAGGAATAAATATTTATTTAATATAATATAATATATTATCTATATACCTAAAATAAGGGCACAAATAAATATACCTTTACCGGGAGTTTTGCGCGCTAGTAAAGGACATACGGTGGGCCGTATGTCCTTTACTAATGCGCAAAAAAAGAAAGAGACAGAAGATAATGACATCTGTCAAATGAACTGTCATGTAGAAACGTTAGCGTCATTCATTGCGACATTAATTATTATTTTATTATTCAGAGGTCTGCCTGAATCTGTTCTAGAAGGTAATTTGACGGGTCTAATTTCTTCTAAATACCTCTCGTATGCTTTACTAATAAAATTAATAGATAGTTTCTAAATTAATTCGGCCACTAGAAAAATCGATACTGTTGTTTACGTACCTCCAACATTCACCCTTTACTGTAAGTTTTTCATACTTCCTTTCGCTTCGAGCAGCGGTTCTCGAGCCGGATCTTACATAAGTCGATCGGCGAATACTCCAACGATTGTATCGCCGCACAACTCCCATTTCTCATAAAAAAGGTGCTCCGACCATTCTTTCCTCTTAAGAAGCAGGAACTGTTAGGTACTACCTACCTAGAATATCAACGTCAATATCTTCCAATTAGGACGTGACCTTCAGAGGACCCCTAAACTATGTAGATCACGGGAGAACTACGGGCGTTCGCCAACCATTGCGCAATTTTTCGTGACGTCAACAAGGGGATCGTTTAAGTTAATGGAATGTAAATTGAAATTCTCTGTAAGCGATGCTGTCGCAGGATTTTGATCCCTTGTTGATTAGTTGTTTCGTGTTTACGTGGGATGAATGACAAGATTATGAAGTGTAAGCCAATTAGCCATCTATCGTTGTGGGTAAAAGGCGACAATCAGCTTTTGTTATTGTAAGTACGGTCACCAGAGGAGATAGTAACCAGGGCCGTCGGATATAGTTGAAGCTTTGTAACAAACCAATGGATGTTTTCGAATATTTTTTTTTTAATTAATAGAAAACAGACAAAATCCATCGGTTTCTTACTAAACTTCAACTATATCAAAGTCAAAGTCAAAGTCAAAGTCAAATCATTTATTTCAAATAGGCACATAAAAGGCACTTTTGAACGTCAAAAATAAAATTAAAATAAAATGGATTCTAGTCGCCCCGACGACGACATCTAGCCGACGACAGATAGATAGATAGATAGAATACTCTTTATTGTACACCATACAAATTACAGAAACCTAAATATATAAAATTTTACAAAGGGTGACACAATGGGCGTTCTTATCGCTAAGAGCGATCTTTTAAAGACAACCTTTGGATGGATTAAAATGAAGGAGAGACAAATATAGGTGGTAGTCTGTGGTGTACCATTTACATTATACAATTAATATATATACATATAGTATATTTTACTCGTCTAAATAAATATATACATATAATAATAAACATGAAACAAGAGGAAAGAAAATAATAATAATACAAAAATAAATAAATAATACACGACGACCCTGGTTACCTATCCTCTGGCGACTGTACGACGAGTGACGAGTAGTAGGAAAATGTGGTGGGTTTTTCAGAATCGAGCCCATTCTTCTTATTCATGCCGCGTCTATTTTGTAAAAATCTCACCGTGAATACTTAGGTGAGGTAAGCACCCTAATTGCGTAACACACTATTAATCACAATCTGAATCATTTTGAAGGATATTGCTAATCCATTGCTTCATATGTTTGAAAAATGTGTCCGCTCAACAACACAAACAACGCAATGAATGTTGTTCAACTTTCAAAATAAAACCCATTGCTACTGATAGTGTGCTATGCAATTACCCCGCAGCTTGAAGTTAACGTCAACCCCTAGTATCAGGTGGAATGACAGCTCACTTCACACATAAGTTTCGACGCCGACGGTTCAATAGACCGGCTGTTCACTAAAAGGCAAAGAGTAAATACAATACCCATCAGAATGAAGTAGTTCCAACCTTATCGTGCGTTAATGGTGGCAGAGGTTAGACGCATTGCGTAATACCAGGAATTTGCTTTATCACTTGTGGAATGGGAGCGGCATCAGAGCATCTGTCTATAGACAAATAGGTTGATGTAACTTATATTGGTTTGCTACTAGATATAGAAAAATATATCGTCATTTCTATTAACAAGACAAGGAGGCCTTGGTAGTTATACAGGGTGATTTTTTAAAGACCAGACAAATTTAAGGATGTGGTACAGACCATCAAACTGAACAACTTTCTCCATGGGACCAACATCGTAATCGCGAATAAAAATTCAGCCGTCCCATACATTTAGGTCGAGTAGGTATTGAAGTTTTCTATGGGACAGTTGATAAAATTTTCGCGATTACGCTATTTGTCCCATGGAGAAAGTTGTTCAGTTTGATGGTCTGTACGACGTCCTTAAATTTGGCTGGTCTTTAAAAAATAACCCTGTATATTAGGACTTGATAGAAATGCTCCACCTGTGTGTGCTTATCGTATGCTGCACCGGTTGACGTCACCACGTCAACGCCGACTGTCGTTGAAAACTGTCTCCCTTAGGGTCTTAGTATTATCAGTATGACAGATTACTAGCGTAATCTGTGGTATTATGCTGAGCGATAGCAGTTTTGCGTGGATGTGACGCATGTTTTCCCCCCACTTGTTATTTTTGTTTTGTTTTTTTTTGTCTGTGTTCTTTTTCTGCGTCACTTTTACCGCAAATAAACGTATTTTCTATCTTTTTCCTTGCTTTTGATAACTGAAAACATCTAAAGGAATAAATTGATGAAAAGTGTACTTATCGTGCAGATTCTGCAGAACGTAATCCTTTTTATGAAGGCAAAACTGCCGCCGCAATACAGTACAGTGCAGTGATCCATAGAGATAGATCAGCCAGCGTATAATGTTACCACCGCTGGGACACAGGCCTCCTATCGGTGAGAGGGAGTGGTTCAGTCACAGTACCTATGTACTTAGAACATATTTCTCGCCCCCAATATTTGGGTCAAATCAAATTAGCTGGCGAAACTCCGCAGACGTGATGGGTATGGTATAATACACAAAAAGAAATAAATTTGATGTTATTTTTTATGAGGGCATCGGCCGCAATTAGTATTCACTTGAAATATCAAATTAATTTCTTTTTTGTTCTATCATATTTAGATATCGAAACCCATCACGTCTGCGGAGATTATTTTATTTGACCATTTATATTGTCTGTCCGATAAAATGGCAAAATGGTAAAATGCCATAAAACAGCTTCTACTTGAAGAATATATTGGCGATTATCATTGAATCTTTTGCCTTGTATTATTTTAAATTAGTCAAATGCCATCTAAACTGTGCGGAAGTTATCCAAACATGTCAAATGACCTTATGAAATATGAAGGAAGTCTCGATAAGTAGGTAGGTATGGTCAACAATTTTGCAAAAATTTGTATTATAAAGGTTACTTGATATGCTAGAGTATTACATCATCTTCTGCATAGCCTTTTCCCAACTATTTCAGCGTTGACTTCCAGTCCGGATGCAGCTGAATACCAGTATTTTATGTACATGGAGGGACTGCCTATCTGACCACCACAACCCAGTTACTGGGTAACACGATACCGCTTGGTAAGACTGGTTGTCAGACTTTTGGGCTATTGAAGACTCATAACGACTGTCAAAGATCCACGAACGACAGCCGGGACCAACGGCTTAACGGCGAGGTACGGGGGGGTCATGGTATGTGAAGATGGTCATCCATCCACGGACCAACCGCGGCAACAATCGAGCCGTGCGGCTGTTATTACTTAGCTACAAGCCCCTCTAGCCATGCTAGAGTATTACATAAGTTAATTTAATCTACTCTGTTTACATATTAAGTCATTTTCGTCTCTTGGATAATCAAGATGGAGTCTTTAGTCAGTTCGCTTTCGTTTAGTATATTCGCTTCTAGTTTCTTGAGGTTGCAAAAGAGAAATTAACAATACTATGATATCACAATGAAGTTTATATTATACTCAATTGCTGATGTTCATTGTTATGTTTTGAAATCTTTGAAGAATTCTATAGGCTGCCGCACAGTAGTGATAGCAGTATCTCCCTCGTCAAATTGTTACCACTGATGTTGTTGATGAAGATCTCCTGGACATTAGTTGCCCTGGGTAACCTGAAAGGCTTAAAACAGACTCCGGACCCAGGTTGACCGAAACAAGGAAAACCTGTTCAGGTGGAGATTCATAGACGACTCCACCTTGGTGTGTTTAAAATGTGGTGCTGTTCCACAAACGATGGAACACTTATAATTATGTCCTTTCTGTCCTGTTAGCTGCACGTTACAGGAAATGATGGACTCTAGTGATGGCGCCAAACACGTAGCCGAATTCTGGGCCGAGTCCATTTAGATTGCCCTCGACACGCTAAGAAAAATACCACTGATGTGCGTTTGACTGTACGAGCTCATACCACTGTCAGACCATTGTTATTTGCCAATATATCCTTGGTATATCTAGTACTTAGTAGCAAAAGATGTGCAACCTTTCAAATGCCCAAGTGCCCAGTGATGCTCCAATTATTACACGAAGGCTTCATATAATTGTGTAATCCCAAAGTTACAATCCGTGTATACTAGCTTACGTAACATACTTTCACTTTGGACCTCGGTCACGTGTTTGGCACAGTTTTAACGTTTACAAAGTGTGCCATAAGTGGCGTGTGCCAAATTTGTTTACGACATGTGTATACTGTTAGCCGTCAATATTGATGTGACAAAACTTGCGCTTAGATTTTGGAGATGTTCCATATCAGTCGCGTCTTTTTTGTATAGATAGATAAGGCACGACGTTTTATAAACCGACTTATAAAAAGAGCAGGTTCTTTATTCGACTGTATTTATTTAATGTATATATGTTTTGTGACAAAGTCGGTAGCACAAAACTAATATACAGATCTGACTGAAACCGAAAGACATCAACTTCCGAATTTTTCATTTTGGAGTTTTTAAGAAATAATAGAAATAAAGAACGGTCTGCAGAGTGATAAATACTGTATGATCCAGATGGAACCTAATACCTTCATGTCCTTCATAGAGAACAGTGGGCATACGAAGTACTCATCTGGCTTCTTATTTGTGAAGATAGACCAGCACCCTAATTGCGTAATACATTATTGATCTAAATCTGAATCATTTTGAAGGATATTGCTAATCCATTACGTCATTTGTTCGAAAAATGTGTCTGGCTGAACACCGAAAACAACGCAATGTATGTTGAAGAACTGTCAAAATGAAACCCATTGCTACTAATAGTGTGTTACGCAATTAGCCCACTGGACATAAAATTCTCATTTGTTTATCAATTGTTTTTTAAATTCACGTTATTTATTTATTCTTTTGTGAATATTGTATATGTCATTGCGCTGGTAGTCCAGCTCATTGGGAAGTCTTTGTATACAAAAGTTCTATTGTCCATTGATGGGTTATTTTTGAACATTAAATGTCATTAGGGCTGCTTAATCCCTATAAATCGAATACTGATCCAATTGAATTTGTTCCACATTAAATAGGAGTAAGTTTTTCATTAACATAATCTTAACCAGCCTATAATGTTCCCACTGCTAAAACACAAGACTCCTCTCTGTACGAGGAAGTGGGCCGTAATCCACAGGCCCAGTTTTTTTAACAAGTACTTATTTTAATTGCATTATGCGTGAGTCCATATCATTTAATTGGAATATTTTCTTGATGTCAAGGCAAGATGGAAAATTATGTGACACAAATTTATTAGCAAATTTTTTGTTAACGATGAACTAATTTGCCCTTAATTCCAGTTTCTTGTAACCGCAAGACCTGCTTGCAAATTACTTGAATTCCACTCCTGATGGAAATATTCTATCGACACCGATATCAGTCATAGTTACCTACGTCAATTGCCGACTAATACATTGGACCTACAGACAGAAGCTACAGATCATGAAGTTGCTAAAATGAAGAATCCTGAAGTTCTTTGTCGTGTCGATGATCCCAGAAGATATTTAATTTGCTTCTGCCCTTTCGACAGCGTTAGCAATGGCCTCACACAGGTCTTTAGTTGTGGAAAGAGATCAATCGATCTATTCTGTAAAAATCTCATCTGTAAATTCTGAAAACTTAGGTGAAGTGAGCTGTCCACCTGAAGTTGAGTTTGAGTTAGAGTTTGTGGGGGTTGACACTATTGACAGCTCACTTCATCTAAGTTTTCACGGTGAGATTTTTACAGAATAGACGGGCGGGACAGGAGGTGAGGCATCGTTTTTGATGCTCTTTGAGAGTCGCATTATGGCTCATCAGAGTACCCCATCTGATTAATTTATACCTATATCTCCAGTCAGAAGGGCCCATCTGGCTTAGTCGGTTAGAGATTTCCAGGAGTATCATGGTAATTTGTGGTCGCCTGGAAGCTTTTATATGCTGACTCAACATTAAACATAGTCCGGGGATAGGTACAAGGGATTTTGTAGGATCTTTTAGATCATGCTCTTAGGCCGAACGACCATCTTAGGCCGAACGACCATCTTAGGCCGAACGACCATCTTGGAAATTAGTATCTTCACAAACATTACGTCTCGTCGTTCCGAACTCGACAGAATTTGGTTTAGGATTATTAATAGCGCCATAATATAAACGAATTTGATAAACAAGTATCGATCTCAAGGTTATGTGAACATGCAAATGTATAAAGAATTGATTTTGATAGCATTTTATGTGACGTAGCTACAGTCTGTGCCTAAGTTAGTAGGTACTGTTATGAGTGTTGTGTGAAATGATACATGAAATGATACAACGTTATGGATAATTTTTACTTTTATTCCAAGCGAACGTGTTTACATCAACGCGCCACATACATACCTAGTATCATGGTTTTTCAAAACAAAACACCTACTAGAAATTATTTGAAAGCTCATCCTAAATTCGCTTGAATGTTCGAATGCAACCAGAGTTATTTTTCTGCCAGCCTGTATTACATAAGGTTGAATTTTGCAGGTAAACTTTACAGTACTTTTTGGAAGGTTATATGTCAAAAAACATGACGTAGATATAGATTGAAATGGGAATATAGAAGAATCACAAAATACAGAACTTTTATTGGGTACTTCTTCAGTTCCCGCAGTAGGATAAATATCTGCACATTTGCCATCTTTTGGTTTTGTTTTCACCTGGAAATCTTTCTAACCAAGACATATTTACGTTACAGTTCTAACCTAGATTTGAAAGTCCTTGAATAATGAGAGTGTCCTACTCTTACGGGACTTTACAAACTTATCTGTGCTGCCATTGTTTCGCCTTTTGAACTCTACTGCGTTACTTTAGAGTGCATAGTGATTGCTTTATAGCTTTTCTAGGTTCGTTTGACTCGGTATGACGTCATGACCTGGCTGTCAAGAGTTTAATTATTGTAATGGCGTTACTCAACAGACTGACATTATTTTTATTCGGTATTTACCTTCTATGTGGTTTCATTGCATTGTACACAAGCATACAATAGCTATTTACTTTCAACGTACTTGTCAGGGCTTTCTAATGCGTTTTAGTAGCTACTTGTAGTTAGCTTACTTATTCCTTCACTCCTGAGCAAACGCCACCCCTCTCTCTTCTTTCCACAGCTAACCCGGTCGCGGGTTAGGTTAGGAACTTGAAAAAAGATGATAATAATATTTGTTCCGAACGTAACCCTCTTCCTAACCTGACCCGACGTATCGTTCCTATCATAACCCGAATTGCGATACAGATAGGTTTCCCCTCTCCCCTTTCTTTTAATAAAAGTACCTATGTGTCAAATCAGAGTTTAATATTTACTATACGTAATCAAAACATTAACAAAAAAAAATAATAAGTACCTACCTATAGTAAAAATTAATAACATTATTATTAAATATCGTTACGTCGTTTTGTTCGTCGTTCGTTATCGTTATTTTTTCATTATTTTGTAAATCATTAATAAGGAGAAGTAAATGATTATATTGTTTATTAATGATGATGATTCTGTAATATTATAATTATTGTAAATATTAAACTCTAATTTAACACATGTTTAAAAAGTAAGTTAAAGAAAGAAAGAAAGAAAATGCATTTATTTGCGGCAAATATGACGCATGAAAAAAGGACATATACACACACAAAAAAAAAATAAGTTGGGGGCAAACATGCGTCACATTCACGCAAGTATGAGACTTTTTAGAAATGTTAAGTAAATATTAAACTCTGATTTGACACATAGGTACTTTTATTAAAATAAAAAGGAGAAGGGAAACCTATCTGTATCTCAATTCGGGTTATGATAGGAACGATATGTCGGGTCAGGTTAGGAAGAGGGTTACGTTCGGAACAAATATTATCATTTTTTTCTAGTTCCTAACCTAACCTAACCCGCGACTGGGTTAGGATTTCAGGTCTGGTTCGGAATAAACCGTTGGTCCTGCGCCTGATCTCTCTTCGGTTGTGTCGGATTACAGTCCCATCGGACTATGAGAGTGAGAGAAGAGAGAGTGCATCTGTGTCTGCGCGCACACTTACGTGCACTCTAACATCTCCCGCGCCTAAGGCTAGTCTCCGTCTGCCGGGGTAGCGGGATTGTCCGAAAGGGTTACCGCTGCCCTGATACGTAAAGGGCTAAGGAAGGAACACGGGTGGGTTTTAGTCAGTAAGAGTCTGACACTCCCTTCTGCTCCACCCAGAGCGGGAGGAGTCATTTGATGATTTCCCATCCACAAAAAAAAAAGAAAAAAAAAAAAGGCTAGTCTCCGTTGAGATTTGCCGCCGTGGCCAAAATACGGTCTTTTTTTTTTTTTTTTTTTTTTTTTTTCAGGATGGGAAATCATCAAATGACTCCTCCCGCTCTGGGTGGAGCAGAAGGGAGTGTCAGACTCTTACTGACTAAAACCCACCCGTGTTCCTTCCTTAGCCCTTTACGTACCAGGGCAGCGGTAACCCTTTCGGACGATCCCGCTACCCCGGCAGGCTTCGGCCCTGTCGGGCCCCGTCAACTACGCTGACATCTCTTTGAGGCGCGCGTGGAACACATACACGCCGTCCGGCACGGGCCTGGTCCTGATCGGACGGAGAGCTACCCATTGCTCTCCGCCCGCAGGCTCGCGCCTACGGTGGCCGGGAGTCGTCACGCGGCTCCCGACGCCCGGAGCGTCTCCCTCGGCGGCTGAGGCGTGAGGATCTTTCCCTCAAAATACGGTCTTTAGGACTTTATTTGTCACCAATTCTAATTGAAGCCATTTAATCGATCCACTATCTAGTGTACGTTCTTAGAGCGACTAGTAAATGTCTGTTTAAAAAAAAAGTCTGACTTACAACAGTAAGTAACTAACCTTGGAGAAAAAACTAGAGTTTTAATCATTTCCACGAAAAAGAAGCTTGAATACTAAGTACGTATTATTCGAGTCACCACGTCATCAAGATTACGCTGCTAACATGCCAACAAATACATACAATAGATTTTATATTATGTGTCTACGTTACTCGTAATAAACATTATTTCTATGTATTCTCTGTAGGTATACATAACTTTTACATCTACATGACTTTTTGTATTGAAATTCAATGTTTCCAAAAAGGCTGATGATTTTAATACGATATTTGGGAGCTGTCTTGTTGGATTTGATAACATAAGAACCCCTTATGAACGCAACCAACTGAGGCAAATAATAGTTAGACAACGGAATGGGATTTAGTGTCCCCAACATTCAAACTTATTTAACATGCTTGAGATGTATCTCATTTAAAAGGCTTAGGCTTACTGATCATTCTTTACTATGGCGACGACCGTCAAAAGTATGGGGTTTTCACGGAAAAGAAGGAAATGCTACGGTACAACTGTAGTACAAAATGATTATTGAAAAATAAATGAAAATCGTATTGGTTTTTACTTAAGGTACTTCAAATTGTATTTTATCTGTTGGATCCAAAAAATATGGGGACGGGGTCTATAGTACTTTGTCCATCGTCCTTTTCTGGTATTTTCTTTAAAGACCCAGAATTAGCACAACCATGAACTACAATGGAAGAATGAGCTGAATAACACACAAATCACTATTGTTTACAGAATTCAGCCCTTTTGTTTTCGTGGCCATAAGTAGTCTGTTCTGTAAGTTTAGGCAGATCTCGAGCTCAGGTTGCGTTTGTTGTCTTCACAAAACCTCACCTGCACCTCTGTCAAAAATCCTTGTTCAGACGTATCTACATATGTAGAATTCTGCCTTTTCGTATATTTTATGTACATAAAATATCCGAAAGGCTCTGTAAAATAATAAACGGTATCTTTACAATATACATTCATATTAGCCTGATGCTTAGGATATGTTATAACTTCCTGTGCGTTGGGGACCTAGTATCATATGCATGCAAAACATGTTCCCAGTCATTTACATAGATTTCAATCTCCTCATCAGCATTATGTCAGCCCATAGAAATGTAATATCTCTCATGTCAGCCTGTACGCTTCGACTGCTAAATATGGGCTTCCCCAGTCCCCAACACTGATGACGATTAATGGGCATGGATAATATTTCTTACCATGAAGAATCTATCGCTTCCCTAAAATTTATTCAAGAAACTGGAGCCATGTTATAGTTGTCTTGTACATCAACCTTAAGATTTATGTCCTGCAGTGCGTCAGACCATGCAGCTTCTTTAGCTCCGTTTCCTTGTGATTTCAGCTTAACACTGTGGTCCATCTTGCTAGTGTTTTCACACTAAGTTTGTCGTAGGTCCTTCGGCAAACAAGGCCAGCCCATTGCCCTTGGTCACGCCATAACTTGAGAACGACTTTGCCGATTTCATCCATCTTTTAAAAAAAAATTATTTTTAATACTTTGTAGAAGGTTCTTACGAAAACAAAAAAATAAGAAAGTTGCTTTACGCGGACGAAGTCGCAATCAGAAGCTAGTAACCAAATAAAGATGGACTTAGCTAAGAATTATTAGATTATCTTGTACCACAAACATACTGACCCAATTCTGTCCTTCACGTTAGGTAAATTAAACTGCTTTTAATTAAACCAACTCCAGGCTGCTCAGACATGCCACTTATATTTCTAAATGAAAAAGTTTGGATGTTTGATAGACCGTAGCACCTAGCAACTGCGCGGATTTGGATGAAGTATGCTGGTAGGTAGGACAGTATAAGTTTATCTTGGATAACCACAGTGCTGAATATGTAAATAGACACCTAAGCTTGGTTTTCAAACAGGGATCCAGCAATCGTTCTACAATTTTCTGATTGTTAAAGCCCTGCCGATATTTTGTCACCACACACAAGTACTTACACACTTACACTTTGTGTAATCAATGCGACACAAAATGTGAATAAAAAAACATACCGTTTATGATCTTAATCATGGTAGATTCCACGTTATAATCCGTTCAGTTATTCGATAAGCCACGCCGTGCGATTATAATGTTTTTTATTGCACGAAAGAAAAAATATATCTGGAAAATGGCATGATTGCAATACAATTTCCTGTGCCCTGTTGTGCCATGCGGTTAAGCACACGACGATAACGGCTTGCGGTTGCCGACACAACACTAAATTGTGAACCAAATGTACAAGTAACACGAAATAACTGTGATCCAAATGCAACTGTGAAATTCCTGAAGTAGAAACGAACGGAGCAGTTTGTAAGTGGATAAGAATTATGTGTTTTTCTGCGTCGTGTGTCGCTTGAGTCGCCTCCCACGAAGATACTCGAGTACGTAGATAGCACAATGTGAAAAAGGTTTCGAAGGCCCACTAGAGTTTCGAGTGAAGACACATTTATTTGTTTTTTGCGTTGAATTCGAACGTGGGCAGAATGGTCAGAGAGTGAAAAACCTGCACAACACTACTCGAGAAGTTGATACGATAGTGTAGAAGGGCACTTCGGTTCGCTTCGTGTAACCTCGGGTCGTCTCGGACGACTTCCGATCGTTGTTGGTTTTTGCACCCGAGTTAAATGACTCAAAGCGTCCCGTAGTTCTTAACATGAGTGTATAGTCTCGTACTTCAGACTTCGGTCAATTTCAACCAGTACTTCGTCGAAGCAACTGCGCTAGTAGTGTAGTGCAGGTTAAAGGAATGGAAATGGTTGGAAGAGCCCTTTGCTGACTAGCAAACGGATATACAAAACCAACGCCAAATACGAAACTGATGATTACACTTTATGTTTGTCCGAATAAAAGGTTAATAAAAATAACAATTGAATTCGAATGGCTGCTTTGAGCTCATGTTGTCATACATCCAGCAAAGATCGGACTATTGAACAGCAAAGGACGGGGCCCCGTCCTTTGCTGTTCAATAGTCCGATCTTTGTCCGAATGGCCTTTCTGGCCAGAAAGGCCATTCTAGGGACCTTTCTAAGGATACGTTATTTATGGGAAACGTTAAGTAGACTGTAATAAAACTCCCTCGCCTTCTTACTATCACAGTTTGAGTGCAGTTGTTCTTCTGTATTTTGTGTTACTCCAGAAATAAATACGTGTGATACGACAACGGTACTGCGCGTCGAGTCCGATCGATGTATGTGGTTCAAGGTCCGTCGCGGTTTTAATACATTGTATTCTAATGTTGTGGGCGTTTTTATTTTATTTTTATATCTGTGAAAAGAAAAGAGGAAAAGATGAAGACCATTTCAAAGATGGGAAGATGACTAAAATCTACTGCGGGAGGGACATAGAGGAGAAAAACTTACGATCATGCCGTGAGCTATGGAAAACCCTGGGGTCTGGGGAAGGCCTATGCTAAAGAGCAAAGCAATCTGGACACTTTTGATGTCTACCTTTAATTTAAATATACATATATCTATAAGGCTATTTGAAATTCTTCGGAAACATTGAGGAAAATGTTGATCATAAAATCATCGTACAGTAACGTTTAATGCATTATTAATTGCTTGGGTAGGTTATACATTACATTATGCATTTACTAACATAATGACTTATTAAGACAAGGTTGTTTTTTTAATAAGTGATTCACGGAAAACTTAGCGTATTGAGCCAGTAAGTAAGAATTTTTTATCCTTGATGATGATGCTTGCAGGGAAATTATGGGGTTTCCACAGATAGTTAGGAGTATTTAATTAGTAGTAAGGAAATAACTGGTCTTTTTTTTTTTTTTTTTTGAGGATGGGAAATCATCAAATGACCCCTCCCGCTCTGGGTGGAGCGAAAGGGAGTGTCAGACTCTTACTGACTAAAACCCACCCGTGTTCCTTCCTTAGCCCTTTATGTTCCAGGGCAGCGGTAACCCTTTCGGACGATCCCGCTACCCAAATAACTGGTCTTGACTTAACTTGGTGATATAGTGGGATGGGACAGACGAAAGAAATAAACTTGTCTTAGGTAGGATATAATCTATAGTAATAAAAAAAGCTGAAGAGTTTGAACGCGCTAATCTCTGGAAAAATATTTTTTCCAATCCATCTGGTAGAGATGGATTGGAAAAAATATTTTTGCATTTGATAAGCCAATTTTTGAGGAAGGCTATCTATACGAACCCGTCTGAAAGTAGTTGATCCGTCAAAACTTGTGTCAAAGTCAATTTATAGGACGTGAAATACATATTGAGAGTTGGGACAACTGTCAAATTGTGTTTCATTCATTCTTAGTTTGGGCTCCGAATTAATCATAAGTTCGTAAGTGATACAGATTTGGAAGGTTCCGTAACTTCGGACGAAACTATGTAATTAGTGCTTAGGGAGTAGACCCCCAGACAATGTAAGCAAACACGCGATGCGATGCGATACCAGAAGACGTATAAATAGGTCAAAAGTTAACGACACATCCGCATACCTATTGCAGATACGAAATAGCTGTTCCTTTAGTTACGGAACTGTAGTGGCTTTATCACTGTTATCAGCGTTATTCTAGGAGTGTTGTTTACCTACTTGAAAGAATATTCATTCATAGTAGATAGTCTAGCTTGTGGCTAAGTAACAACACCCGCACGGGTCGATCGATCAGGTTAAGCTACGCTTGCTGCGGCTGGTCCGTGGATGGGTTTGACAGTAGTTACGGGGAGTCAGAACCCCGAAACCCTGACAACCAGTCTTACCAAGGGGTATCGTATTACCCAGTAACTGGGTTGTGGAGGTCAGGTCTAGTCGCTCCATGTAAAATACTGGTATTCAGCTGCGTCCGGTTAGACTGGAAGTCGACCCCAACATAGTTGAGGTAAGGCTAGGTAGATGATGAGCAGATAGTAATAGGATGGATGGAAAGCAGCACATGAAGTGATTTTTTGCTCTATTGTGGTGTAATTGCCGTATGGCGTTCCAGTGTGAGGATAAATAAATAAATAAATAAATAGTCGAGATAGGTACTTACGTAGTCATGATTTTTTTTTATAAACAACTTGACTTCCAACTTCAATTGTCCGTATATACAAATCATAACTGTCACTCTGACAGCAATATGAAGTGGCTCACAAAGTCATATATAAAGGGCTGTCTCCTAGACAATTTTATTGGAATGCTTTTTCATCCGTTCTCTTACATCTTTTGAAGAGGTAATAATGCAAAAAGTACATAACACCTTTATGAAGGCTGTCTAAAAATAGAATACCTGTGCTTCTTATAATTTTTCATGACAAAAGAAATAACCTTCAAAGGTAAACCGCTCAGGTAAGTATGACCGCGTTTATTGTGCATATTAAACATTGTCTGAAATTCATTCAACCTTTGTATGATTATTTAAATAAATAAAATGTAATAGCTGTGTGTGAAGCTAAGTAATAACAGCCGCACGGGTCGATCAATCGCGTTAAGCTACGCTTGCCGCGGTCGGTCCGTGGATGGGTGACCATCTTTACATACTAAGACCCCTCCGTGCCTCGGAAAACTCGTTAAGCTGTCATTCGTGGATCATTGACAGTCGTTACGGGTCGTCAGAAGCCCGAAAGTCTGACAACCGGTCTTACCAAAGGGTATCCTATTATATTACCACTGGGTTGTGGAAGTCAGATAGGCAGTCGCTTCATGTAAAACACTGGTATTCAGCTGCATCCAGTTAGACTGGAAGCAGACCCCAACATATTTGGGAAAAGGCTCGGCAGATGATGAGCTTTTTTTTTTTTTTTTTTCTGGGTGGGAAATCATCAAATGACTCCTCCCGCTCTGGGCGGAGCAGAAGGGAGTGTCAGACTTTTACTGACTAAAACCCACCCGTGTTCCTTCAGTTGCCTGTGCCAGGGGCCACGGTATCTCTTTCGAACAACCCGCAGCCCCGGCGGCATCGGCCCTAGCGGACCCCGTCAGTTCGTGCTGACAGCTCTTTGAGGCGCGCGTGGAACACAACGCGCCGTCGACCCGGGCCTGGTCCTTACCGGGCGGCGAGCTGCCCATAGCTCGCCGCCCGCAAGCCCGCGCCTACGGTGGCCGGGAGTCGGCTGTTGACTCCCGTCCAGGGCGTCTCCTGCGGCGGCTAGGAGCGCGAGGGTGCAGCAATTGCCTCTCCCTCGCACGCTCCGCCTCCTCCTTCGCGAGCATAACTGCTTCGCAGAAGGAGGTGACGGCCTCCCATTCACTCTCGCTCCGGACCATGGCCTGTATGAGGGCCGGACGCGAGAGGTCGCCGCCGCCGATCGCCGCCAAGAGGACACGGCGGGGTCCCGCCCAAGCCGGGCAGACCCCCACCGTATGCTCCACCGTGTCCTCCGGGCGATCCCCACAGTGGCGACACCCTGGCGTTTCCTCCCGCTTTATCCTGAAGGCAGATGATGAGCTGTGTGTGTAAATATGGAATGTTTAACTTTTCCCATCGCCATTTTTAGGGTTCCGTAGTTCACGTCTCGGAACCCTTATATGTAGTTTCGTCGTATCCGTCCGTCCGTCCTCGGCTTACCTTCCAAACGGTTAGTGCTAGAAAGATGAAACTTTGCATGGATATGTGTATTTACCACGTCGACAGTGCTAAAATAAAATTACGAAAAAAATATTTTTTCCCCTACATGTAAAGTGGTGATGATTTTTTTTTCTCGCGTCTACCCCATAGCTTGGGGTATCATTAGATAGGTCTTTTAAAAACATTGAGTGGTTTCTAAGACGATTTTATTATTTGGGTATCCGTTTGCGAGATACTCAACTTTAACGCGCATTTTTTTTGATAAATCTGTAAAAATCATGATGGTCCATGTGATAAACTTTGAAGGAAAACTATAACGGCTTAGATTACTTTGTTAGTTCAGGAGTTATAGAGGCCTAACTTGTAAATTGCGCTTACTTCGACAACTTCGCACATACAAAAATAACGAAATAATAAGTTAAAAGTAATAAAATCATAACAATTATCTATTGGACACGATTTTATTACAATTTGAATCCTCTAAAGAGGATAAATAAAATTAGGGGCTTAAAAAGTTTACAAAGACACTCGATAGAAGGCGTTGTGCATTTATACAAAATTTCTGATTCGCGGTATGGTTTCGTTACAATACAGGCTATATAAGTAAAGTGGAAATGGGTAACTACGGAACCCTATTCTATGTGTAGCCTGTTAAGTGCCCATACACACGAGCGACACGTGTATGCACACTTACTGCTATGGCGTCGCACAAACTAACCTATATTATTTTATGTATTCTGTGCCTGTGAGCTTGCTATCTTCATGTGTGCTGGCAGGCCATCAGCAAATGAAGAGATACCTTATCTAGTCTCTGCCGTCACTGTATTGAACGGGCCTGCAATTCCGATAACCTATCTTTACATCTATACAAATAAATAAACCAAATTGAAGTGTCTTTTGGTAATGTCAAAATAACCACTTTTTACTAAATCCTTTTTCATAAGCATTATTAGTAAAAAGTTGTTATTTAGTAACCGCATACATATCTATAACAAAAAAGCATTTTTTTTGTGTGTTTGTTTGTGCCAGGTAGTCTCCGAAACGGCTGGACCGGTTTAGACGGGAAGTTCACTGGCAGATAGCTCATGTTATAAGGAGTAACTTAAGCAACTTTTATTTTAGAAAAGAACAGCATCGGGCACAGCTAAAATCAAGTAAAAAATGCTTTACCTGTCTTTGGAAAGAACGTTTGTAGTTTCAATAATACTTATTAGGTACACAAGTACCTTTAGTACCTTTAGTAAACATTAGGTACACAAGTACCTAATGTTTACTAAACTTCTCACAAGAGAAGTTTAGTAAACAGTACATCAAAGAAGAATTTATTTTTATAGCTTTGTGTCGCAGACACGACACAGGATAACTTTTATGTTATTTATAGAATGAGCTCTTCTGGCACTGTTGTCTTCATAAATTGGCGTTTCGCTCGACTGATGGTTTGATGAATAAATCTCATACTTTTTCCATGGGGTAAGCAGAAAACCACGTGCGTTAATATAATACTCTATTCGCTTCGTCACCATTTTTACTTCGTGGTCTTACGCGCTCTGCTGAACACGGTGGAATTTCAATAAACCGTTGTACATAAATTACGGTTGATGCGAAAATTGCTTTTGTTACCGCGCTTATCGACACAAATTGCAGGATGTGGTTGTGTGTGTCACACGACACACGCACATCACATTCTGTGACCAGTGTAAAAACAGAAGGAACTGGGGCGAATACAGCTACATTCATGATATTTTTTTTACGCAAAGCCGTTACTAAGTCAATGTAATGTAACTCTTATGTCATTGCTCTAAAGTATAAATTACAGTGCGGCCGTGAGAATGTGTTCTTGATCGCTGTCAGTTTTATACAAACCAATTCGTGTTTTTCGAATTTGATCTTTATTAGTGACTGCCAGACTGTAGAATGATTGCCAAGGATGTATAAACTCACAGCATCGTCGTAAAAAAAATCTTTACTAGGTCTTCAGTGATTCAGTATTAGAAGACACTTGAGGACTAATATTGTCATTTGTCTGAACTACATGGCGGTTAGGTAGGTAATACCTGAAGGCAAATTCCCGCAATTAAACATTTCAAAATCTAGTCGCAATCTGAGGGGCAATTCTCGTAATTTTAAGAACGTTTACAGTCTGATCTCAGTCTCAATCTGCCAAAAATACGTCTATTTTGACAAGTTTTTGACATTTTTTTGTCGCCGAAATGAGACTGCGACTAGATTTTGAACGTTTTAAATTAGCAGAATTGGCCTTCTGCTCTGGGTGAGAAATTTGTCAAACATGTAGGGAAATTGGAGGTATTTTTGTCAGATTGAGACTGAGATCAGACTGTGAACGTTCTTAAAATTACGAGAATGGCCTTCTGGTGTCACAACTCCACGTCAATGCGCGTATTTTATTTGGCGGGTAGGTATTTCAACGATGATTGTCTGTCTCTGTACGAAGAGTTGAAGTTGAAATTATGGCAGCTTTCCAAAAAATTATGTCCCTCCTACATAATAGTTTACTTGTCCACACCATACTTCATGGGCAGGTATTTGTCTCTTTCCCACAAATGATTAGGTATGTGCGGTAACATGGCGCTCAAGTTATGTCACTTTTGCCTTCAGTGCCTTATTTACAATTTTGAAAGAAAACAACATTGTGTCATTAGTTATTGTTTCAAAATGAATGGTCAGGCGAGTGCTCAGACAGATAACATTTTTTTTTGTTAGTCACTGACGCAGTCTATACAGCCTGACTTTCACGTGAACGTGATTAATTTTGTGCGGTTCAGTTATCGACTCCAAACTCCAAAGGTTAGGAGACCCTGTCTGATAGCTATTATATAAACAGAACCAAAATTCTTCGTTCAGCGTTTACCAAACGGACGTTTCACCTTAGTTTATTTATAAGTCGTGTAGGTAACTATTAGTATTCAAAGACCGGGTAACGGTAAATATAAAGTTTTATGAACGCGTTTCTCCGTACATTGCTGCAGCGGCATAGATGTGGGGTGGAGTGTAGGGAGGAAAACCAACGATGCATCGAAAACAAAGCGTAGTGTTAGAAGCCGTCAGAGACTGGTTTGTTTGTTAAAACGTGAGCTGTGAAACACGTGACAGGATGGCATTGGACATATCGATAAAGTGTGGAGGGACAGAATACCCACTCCTTGAATGTTGTTGGACCATACAACTTGAGGGATAGAGCCCCACCGAATTTTTAAAGTTACGTGTGATTTAATTTTATAAACGGTGAAATAAGTATATCTAATGATTAATAATCACCTATTGTGCTATTTAATAATCACCTCAGAGGAAATCGGTACTGGACGCCACAACCTCAACAGGCCATATTCATACAAATCCGTTCAGCCGTTTTTGCGCCAATCCGGAACATGCATCTACAAAAATGGCTAAAACTCTAAACATTATATTTTAGCCATCAGACTCGTTCCCGCACCCCGTAAGCAATACTTTTTTTTTTATATTCATGTATAGTTTTGACTTTGTTACTATTTTATTAAACAGGGTAGCAGGGACGTCGGTCGACGCGAAAACTGTAACCATGAATTCAGGCAAAATCAAAATCAATCAATAGTGCAATACCAAACCAAACGCACACGGAATAGCTGATTCTGTTTTCTTCTTTCTGATTTCTGTTGCGCCTCGATATCCCTGCCACCTTGTATGTATAGATATTGGGCGGTCTTGTATGGAGTGGTCTGTGGTCATTCTGTCTCTTTAGCTTTCATGTGGTATCGTAGCGACCGCGTTGTAACCAAAGACTGTCGCGTGAGATTTCAAGTTCTCATGCAAAGGGTCACAATTCTTTTTCAGGACAAAACGATAAGATAAGATCTCAAATTAAGATTAGTTTGGAGTTATTTAAGACAGCCTTTTTATTATTATACGGTTCTCTTATCTTTAAACCTTTGTCCGAGTCCGATGCCCACAGGCTAAAAATCTTTGACTATTTGAAATTATGATATAAATAATATCGAAAATATTATTTAGAGAATATTTGTGACAGCGGTGACAACCCTAACTCGCTAAGGCAATATGCTTGCAACGAATAATTACCATAATCATACAAATATAAATCTATTGCAACGACTATCGACCGACGCATATTACAAACACAGTATTTACTAGCCCATAATGCATTTTAAATGCACCATGACCTTTATTTCCAAGGCATAAGGTATAAAATAATCTTTTAAAATTAGAGGCTTTCAACAGACGGTGAATTTTCTAGTTTTTATATGCAACATTCATACTTTGCGGTCATATAGGTCACGTGTTGTGGTAACGTTAACAAATGAAGCATAACACATGTTATTAACAAACTTCTACGTGTTTTATAGTTTTTTTTTACAGTATCATAAATTATCACTATCAGCCCTAATGCGGGGGATCTGGCTTCCTTATCCTCCATCTTCCCGTCCTACGCACTACCAGTAGCAATGGGTTTCATTTTGACAGTTCAACAACAATCACTGCGTTATTTACGTTGTTGAGCAGATATATTTTTCGAACATATGAAGCAATGGATTGGCAATATCCTTTAAAATTATTTAGATTGATCTGTTACGCAATTAGGGCGCTAATCCCATTGGGGTCGGCGAAGTATGGGCTTGCATCTATCTCTCGTCCATTTCTCATGTAGTGTCTGTCCTCCTTTTATCATTTGTGCTGAATATGCTGATCTTTGCGTCGTGTTCGTGTATGAGCGTCGTTAGTTGGGGGGGCCCGCACTGGTCGATCGATCAGGTTAAGCCATGCTTGCCGCGGTTGGTCTGTGGATGGGTGCCCATCTTTACATACCGGGACCCCTACGTGCCTTGGAAAGCACGTTAAGCTGTTGGTCCCGGCTGTCATTCGTGTATCTTTGACAATCGTTACGGGTAGTCAGAAGCCCGAAAGTCTGACAAGTGACAACCAGTCTTACCAAGGGGCATCGTCTTATCCAGTAACTGGGTTGTGAAGGTCAGATAGGCAGTCGCTCCATGTAAAACATACTGGTATTCAGCTGCATCGTTAGTCTGGAAGCCGACCCCAACATAGCTGGGAAAAGGCTAGCCAGATGATGATGAGTTGGGACTGCTCATCTCTTAGCTGCTTATTTTAATATGTTTTTGAAGTGAAAACTTCTTTAGCGGCGTTGTGCACTCTCTTTGTGATGGGTAAAAAATGTTAAACTCGCGTCAGGACACGTGACCTGATCGAAAATTCGTAAGACGGAGCTCGCGTCAGGACACGTGACCTGATCGAAAATTCGTAAGACGGCGGGAGAGTAGACCGCATTCCAAAATATAAAAAATGCACAACTTTAATATTCAAGTTTTCACTTCTGCCGGCACTCCCAGAGTGCAACCCGTTTTTTAATAATTCTTTTCTACGGACGCTTTTAACGTGCACGTCTTTCAACATTGTTCTCAGTGAATGTATAACTTAAACTTGAATGATTTAACCAATATTTTGTTTTTAAAGAGTGTATGTGGAGTTTCCTGCCCGTTCTTCTGCATAGGTACCTATTACGCTTTGGAATGGGCAACTAGCTTCATCTTTCTGACTTACCGACTCATTGATAATTCAAGAGTGCCTGTGAATGTTTTATCTGAAATAAATGCTACAAGTTTAAGTTCATCTCGCACATACTTACACCTTAAAAATAAGTGGTTTTTTTAATAGCACGACTACAGCTGGGTGTTGCTTTTTGCCTTTGCAAACAGTGACACTGTGTACCCCTGAGATTATGCTAAACAAACCGATTTTTATTTAACGAAATGGGCAGCATAATCCTATAATGCCATAACCTATAATGCTCCCACTGCTAGGACACAGGCCTCCTATCTGTGATAGGATGTGGGTCGTAATCCACTACGCGGGTCCAGTGCCGGTTGGTAGATGTCACATGTCTTCGAATTGTTGGTTCTAGCCACGCTGGTATCCTCACGATGTTTTCCTTCACCGTTTTGAGAGCAGTGCTGATGAAATTATTGACACAAACGAAATGGGAAACTAGTGTTTATTCTTCTGCTTCCGGTTTCCTTTAGATTAATACAGGGATTCACGAGAACGGCCTAATTTAACTGACTCATGTTGTTATGAAAACATTTCATTGTTCTACGCCATGGTACTAAGATCATCGATCTACACTAGGTACTTAAAATAAAAACATGATCTGGCAACAACTGCTCATAATTTCGAAGCACTACATACATCTACTGCGTCATTTAGTCAACGTCTATCTAGAATAAGAATTCTAGACTTTCAGAATATTACATCGCGTGACCCATTCAGAAAAAAAATACAATAACACGAAACGGTTCAGCTATGTCGTTACAAGTATCAATTCGATTACCTACATAGATAACCGAGAAGTTGTTGGTACCTACTATCCCTATGTACGAAAGTCTATGACCCGACACACGTTAGGTCTTTGACCTTCTTTGTCCCTATATGGCTGCACAAGCACCTGCTAAAGCTATAATAATGCGATGAATGTCAACCGCTAAGATATAGTTTTACGATGGCGTTTCTAGTCCATGCCAAAAGGTCACTCATGGGCCATGCCCATGAATGACCTTTTTTATTTATTAAGCGAAGACCTAAAAAAAGAAGAATGCTCCTACTAGGGATGAAGTTCATAAAGAACTAGGAAATTGATAGAAGATCTAAGGGATAGCATTCTAATTCTGATTTAGACGCGAATGCGAATTAAGACCAACATGTGTCTAATTTAGAGCGATGTTTGAACTCCGGATGTTTTTGCATGGGATTTGTAAATAAATTAATCGCCATGTGTTCGGTGGGTTTGGTCGAAGGACTGTTATAGATTTTTTCCAGCTCATCTACCTAATTATAACAGATCGAAAGCATACAACTTAATACGATATTGAATTATGTACATATTTCGTCGATTCGAAGAACTCGCCATAAGGAAAATACTTAGGTACTGGTAAATGAAATGAATATTTTCTTCATTTTCTTAACGCAAAAAACTATATTCTCCTTGTTATACGACAAGTGTTCTCAGAAAGGTGAAATTACATACCTGAGACCGTCTCGGAATGACGCGTTCTTGCATATGCATTAACGGCTTCGTGAAAGTAGTCTAGGTGCAATTTTATCCTCGACTCGTAGAAAATTAAGGTGCTTTGTAAATGGTGAATGAATTTCGAATAGGTACGGTTAAATACTTACTTATTTCAAGAGGTTGGGCATATTGAAACCGGCCGATCTATTTAAAAATCTCACCGTGAAAACTTAGGTGATGTGAGGTGTTATTCCATCTGATGTTAGGGATTAGCACTATTGACAGCTCACTTCACCTAAGTTCTCACGGTGAGATTTGTACAGAATAGACCGGCTGCTGCCCAAAACTAAGGTGAAGTGAGCTGTCAACAATGTTATTCACATCAGCAGTGCGATTCTGTAACCATCTCACCGTGAAAACTTAGGTGAAGTGAGCGGGGAGTGAGCGGTGATTCCAATTAATGCTAAGGGATTGACACTATTGACAGCTTACTCTAAGCTCACTTCACCTAACTTTTTACGGTGAGATTCTTACAGAATAGACCGGCTGGTGCAATGACAGCTCACTTGAAGCTCACTACACCTAAGTTTCACGGTCATTTTTTTCAGGATAGACCGGCTGGTCTCAGTCCACCGATTTCCATCACCAATCTTGATGTCCAGAATGACTATCACTTAAACAATTTTACGCACAGCTGTTCATTATTGAGTTCACCTTTGAATTACAGCGTGATTTAGACCAAAGCAATAAATGTGACAAAAACCTCATTCATAGAAAATTATAGCGTCTACGGACGGTTCGTAGACGACGGTCGGAAGATAACTAGGTTTTCTTCGAAGTGTCTTTCAACTATTTTTAGTTCACTTGGTTACTGTAACAGTTCTAAAAAGTTGGGTACTTTCTTCATTTGATTTTCGGACAATTGCGGTTTAAAGCAGAGTGGGATAATTGTGTAACACATGTCACACTATCAGTAGCAATGACATTTCATTTTGACAGTTCAACAACGTTCATTGCGGTATTTACGTTGTTGAGCAGACACATTTTCCGAACATATGAAGCAATGGATTAGCACTATCCTTCAAAATGATTCAGGTTGAGATTGAGTGTGTTACGCAATTAGGGCGCTGTTAAAGGAACCTAATAAACTTTCAATAATCGATGGCAAAGATAAACTGTTTAAAGCATACAAGCTAAGCTGGAGATTCGTTAAACTGTCAAGCTTTACACCTTTTATGTATTCATTCACCCATTTGGCCAATTCATCATCACCATCACTTCAGCCGAAAGACGTCCACTGCTGGGCATAGGCCTCCCCCAAGCGTCTCCACATCGACTGGTCCTGGGCTTCTCGCATCCAGCGGATACCCGCTGCCTTCACAGGGTCATTGACGTTTCATAAGTACCCTTAGAAGTTTATGTGAAATGAAATATTTTGATTTTGATGGGGTCATTTCGTGGGAGGCCCATTACCGTAGTAAATTGTAGAAAGTTTTCCAGGGTGTGCCACGTAGGTATGCTAGGTACCTTCCTATCAGATATGGATACTTATGTTTATGTCCACATTCTCCACAAACGTGTTTAGGAATAAGATTGCATTTAATGTTCCATGATAAAAGATTTTATTGTTCAATTCGTTTTATGGAATGGAATATGAAAATCATTGCAGTATTATCTGAATATGAACAGTCGTTTAGTGGTCTGTGGAAGTAGTTAAGATATGGTATGGTTGGTTCTTTTATTATAGGTACCAGTTAGGTAAGAGAAAGCGAAATATTCTTCGTTTCGATACGTGTCCCATTGACATTTATTTCGGTTCGTATGACGCTCTCTGTGCAGTTACACTCACCTTGACATCATTATGTATGCTGACTGACAAATCTTGTCACCATATTATTAAAAGCCTGTGGTATACCACTGCAGGGCAAAGGCTTCCTCACTTTCTTTCCACTTCTCTCTGTTTAAAGTTGCTAAGGACCGGTTCTTGTTGAAGAAGTCCAGTTCATCCTGCCATCTCCGTCTCGGTCAACCGCGATGTCGCTTGCCATTAAGAGGGACCCATTGGGTCGCAAGTTTGGTCCATTGGTCGTTTGACATGCGGCAGATGTGTCCAACCCAATTCTATTTTAGCTTGTCACCATGGCATACGTCAAAAGCTAAATAAAAGGTGAATTGGACCTGTCTAGGACCGCAAAAATGATTACCTACCATGATGACAAAAGAATTGAAGACGCTGCTGAAGGTTCCAAGGTCGTAGCCAAATTCTGGGCTGACAGTAGATCGATTGCCATCGATACGCTAAGAAGAAAGCAAAAAAATACTAAAACCTTAAACCTTTCATACCTATGTCATCAATAGCGTTTACCTATCTATGTGTGACGTAAGGAAGAATTGGGAATTATGAATTCGGTAACTTGAGGATTTTAGGAGCTAAAACATAACTTGCGTGAAAGGGTCGCCGGCACTTCAAGTAGGTTATTTTTAGAGACGACGTTCTTTCGTCAATCTCATAACCTAATAACTACCTACCGCAAAACATGATAGGGAAACCAGTCTTTGAAGATGGATCAATGGCATTATTTATCTAAAACAAATTGATAGCCTACTTTACATAGCATAAGTAAACTTGTGAAACGACTGATATTTTCGTAATATTCGATGATAAGTCGATTGTTATTCTAAACATGTCTTCTGATAAAGCTCAGCCTTGTGATATTTCGGTACTTCTTTCTTGTTTAGGTTTATGAAATCATATTATTCTGTTATTTGTTTGATTCACAAACAAATAACAGAATAATATTATTTATGACTAGCCGCCTCGCGGTTTCACCCGCATAAGTTTCGATGCCGTGGGAATATCGGGATAAAAAGTTCAATCCTATGTGTTAATCCTGGTTATAAACTATCTGTGTGCCAAATTACATCCAAATCCGTAGTTTTGGCGTGAATGAGTAACAAACTTCTATCCATCCATACAAACTTCCACGTTTATGCTACCATTTTTCATGCCAATCGAATTATATGCCTGCAGCAGACAGCTAATAACAATTTTCACATGGGAGGCCGTAAAGACTTTCACATATTGATTTATCTTTCAGAGGCCGTATTAGTGCTTAAAAGCCAACCTATCTAGACTGATTTATGCGCAAGTTTATCCTAGAGCTAAGGAAGGCATTATGTAGAAAAGCCACATGAATCTGAAACACATTTTCAAGTCACATGAATCTGAAAGATCAACTGCGTCATATTAGCTTTCAATAACTTTTTCTCCAATCCCTCAAAGTTGGGATAGATTTTAATGAAACAGCCTTCTTTATTTATTTTGTACTTCAATCTTGATGAGATATCGCCTTCTATAATTATATATATACTTTTTTTTATTCGGTCCCGGAACTTTTCGGAACCTGAATTTATTGGAACACCCCTGGCCCTGTATAACCAAGTTTTATTATGTTCATAAAATTTAATGAAAACATAGCAGTGAAGACTTTGCCCTCGCCTCACGTGTTCAATGTGATCATGCAAGCTAAGAAAGCGGAAGCTGTTATGTCCAAACTGGGCCAGTGCATTGACCCCGTAATACTTGCAACACCAACGAAACTGCTTGCTACTGGCGCGGCCGACATCAAAAAGCCATGCATGCATAATCGTGACAATTTGCACCAATGGTGAAGTCGGAGATGGAATTCTTCATCACAAAATATCAATGATTCCAATGCTTTTAAAAATTATTTGACTGTTTTTAGAGATTGTTATAAGTTGCAATAATTGCCGGGGGAATTAGGGTCACTGCTCGTTCTTTTAAGTTTTGAGCGAGGGTGTTGTAGACGTAGACTCCAGAAAAATAAAAAAGATCTAGTCCTTTTCGGGTTCAATTCCTAAGGTACCGCTGACGTGCGGATTGTTGTACATCTACCGACCTTACCGGAAACCAGACAGCCTTGTCTGTTGCCTTGTCTGTTATATTGTAATTTTTTAGTCACAAAAGTTATCGACGGGACCGTTACATGTTCCATATTCTTAACACCTAGTTTTTCTTTGCATGTACTACAGTAATAACGATTCGTGCTGCGATAGTTACAGTAATTATATATGGTCAAAGTCATGCACACTATATTCAACTTTATTGTTAGGACATGCAAGGAAAAGAATGCCTTGCAGTCGCTATATTAGACTCTTTTATTATTGCGTCGCTAAATGAACTCTGTAATAGGAGATAATATGAATCAATTACATACTTACCTACATTGACCATACACAAGAAAATAAGCATTAATTCTGTTTTTTTGTATAGTTTGAATCGTGGAATTACCCTGGCCGGGTCCTTTTCATGATTACACTTTTTTATCTCGCTCTCTTTCTCCCAAGTTTTACAACTCTCTTTGTCAAGTTTTTCAGTTTCTAAATCTATCTATCTCCCCCTTTTCAGATTCGATGAGAAGGAAAGCATATCGGGCGTGCAGCAGCTCAAGTCTTCGGTGCAGAAGGGCATCAGGGCGCGTTTGCTGGAGCTGTACCCACACTTGGATAACTACATCGACCAAGTTCTTCCAAAGAAAGACACATTTAGGATTGTCAAATGGTACGCATAAATAAACAGCTTATATATATTCTGTTTTCTTCCACTTTAGGAAGGGAAAACCAAAGAAACGATGGATGGACTTTGTGAAAGATGATATGGCTAGAAAGAGGCTGAATACTGAGATGACAACTAATAGAGATGTATGGAAGACGAAGACATACTGCGTTTACCATAAATAAGTTGGGATAAGGCCAGTACAATGATGATATTATTGTTTTCTTCGGTTAAAGTTTAATGCATCCTAGAGAGACAAGCAATAATAAATCCATTATTAAGTATTATTAAAAGCGAAAGCTGTCTTATCTAGTTTTACCTGTTTGTACTCGTACGTATCCAAAAAGTACGTTTTTGGAATTATTAAACTGATTTTAATGTTCTTCATTAACTTTTTCAGTCACGATCACATCGAGATCATGGTGAACAGCGCTGGAGAGTTGCTGTTCTTCCGCCAACGCGAGGGTCCTTGGATGCCCACCCTAAAACTCCTGCATAAGTGTAAGTAACAATGTAACTTAGAGTGAGAGCATCAGAAATACAGACTGCAAGAAGTATAGTGTTGTTAGATAGAGTGAGGTGAGGGATGAGCGAAATGACTTTGCCGTATTAAATTTTTTGACGTAGCGTTTAAAGGTCTCTCACAAGTTGGGTCGGTACCTGGTGAAGGCCGCAGGAATCCGCTGGATGCGAGAAGCGCAGAACCTGTCGAATTGGCTGTGCTTCGGGGAGGCCATGTCCAGCAGTGGACGTCTTTCGGCTGATATGATGATAATGATTTAATTTTTATCCTTTACTGTACTCTGGGCAGTCGGTGTTAGGGTAAAACAAAAGACGCATTATGAGAGAGATACAAGGAAAACAAAACGCAGGCAAGCCTCGCCTCATCGTTATCATAATCTACAGCCCGACTTCACCCAAGTACCACAGGACAGTTCAAGAACAAGCTAGTGGTGTGAAGTTTTATAGTAAAAATATTTATGTTTAGGTTAAGTTAAGGTATTTATATGTATGGGCCAGCGTCGCCTGAAATAAATAAAAACCGCTGGACATAGGCCTCTCTTTGCTTGTGGCAATCCCCACGGTACTGTGCCAGCCTCATAAGTTCTACCGCGCCTCGCGTACTCCAAATAAATCGTGCCCCTACCACGAGAGCGATAATGAATTGATTAGAATATCAGATTCTTGGACGGTATTATTAGTGGACTACGTTTATTTAAGCTGCTTTAGGATGGACAGGAATAAATTGATGAGGAATTACTGTCCATTGTCCATGAAAGCTATAAGAATGAAAGTAATCTATAAACCCGTAATTCGTTCAAAAAAACAACTTGACTACTCTCTAAATCTGCCAAGCCTTTTCCCAACTATGTTGGGATCGGCTTCCTAACCGCATGCAGCTGAATACCGTATTTTACTTGGAGCGACTGCCTATCTGACCTCCACAACCCAGTAACTGGTAACTGGTAACACGATACTTTTATATTTTTATTTATTGCACAATGTAGGCACACACTGTTACAGGCTATGACTAGGCTAAACTTAGGAGGAAATGACCCTGTTAGGCCGCAGCAACTAGTTACATTTAACTTATAGCTAAGTTACACTTTACATAAAATAACTGCATACTAGACAATACCACAACATACATTATTATAATACATAATCAGCCTATAATGTTCCCACCGTTGCCGTTGGGACACAGGCCTCCTCTCAGTAAGAGGGAGTGGGCCGTAATCCACAACGCGGGCCCAGTGCGGTTTGGTTGATGTGAGTGAATTTTTGTTTTCGTTCGATGTTTTCTTTCACCGTTTCGAGACCACTGGCTGTGAAATGATTTACACAAAGTAAAGCGCCTGCTTGGGTTCGTAACCATAACCTACAACTCGTAATTCGGGGCCTTTACCTCTGGGCCGTCACTGCTCTCATGTCGTTATTATAATATTAGGAACTTATTCTCTTCGTTTTTCCAGATCCATTCTTCCTGCCGCTGCAGCAAGTGGACAAGGGTGCCATTCGCTTCGTGCTCAGTGGTGCCAACATCATGTGCCCCGGTTTGACGTCTCCGGGCGCGCGAATGAGCAGCGTCGACAAGGGCCAGGTGGTAGCCGTCATGGCTGAGGGAAAGGAACACGCTCTGGCTGTCGGATGTACTGCGTTGTCTACTGATGACATGTAATGATGTGTTTAACTTTGAAATCAGCATATTGAGTTACAGGCCTTCCCTTGGTTTATCTCCTTCGGCTTACCCACCACCGTCGGCTAATTGTCGAAGACAGTTGCCGGCTATACCGCCATTTTTTTACCTAGTTACGTATAGTGATCTTTCTTTATAATGCTTAGCATCATCATCACCTCAGCCGAAAGACTTCCACTACTTACAGTACAGCTCCTCCAAGAACCGTCATAACGATCTGTGAACAAAACCTATAGCTTTTGTTTTACTGAGAATACACAGGGAGGTAGGTATGTATGTAGGTTAGGTATGCTCTTGTAAACTTACCTGCGGTCGTCTTCGATGGTACGACAGTTAATTAGATTTGGTTGGCCCAAAATTTCACTACTTTCACGGCATTGCACTGGCTGCATTTTTTAAGGCACAGAGGGCAAGCTAAGAGGTGGAACATAGTTTGCGCCACATCCACACCCAAGTGCCATACCCGTTGGTATTCGGTAGTGAGTAGGTATGGAAAGGGCCTAGGTACCTACGCCCTTTTCTAACACTGTCTTTTTTTAATTTATTTGTTTACTAGCTGCGCCCCGCGGTTTCACCCACATAGGTTTCGATCCCGTGGGAATATTGGGATAAAAAGTATCCTATGTGTAAATCCTGGTTATAAACTATCTGAGTGCCAAATTTCATCCAAATCCGTTCAGTAGTTTTGGCGTGAAAGAGTAACAAACATCCATCCATCCATCCATCCATACAAACTTTCACATTTATAATGTGAGTAGGATAGGATTTACCCTATACTGTCCCACTGCTGAGCAAAGGCCTCCCCCTTAAATACTTCCATGCATTCTTTTCTAGCGCCACCTCGATCCAACCCTTACGGTACGTGTCTAGGTCGTCTTGCCACTTCTCCTGGGCCGGCCTTGGCAGCGCCGTCCATCCTCAGGCACCCACTGTCTTTGTTAGTCGAAAATAGTTTTGTCTTCAAAGACCATCCACCTTTAGAGGTATGAGGAACAGGGTGTAAAGTCCACTCATCCTCTATAGAAATGGGAAGATCCTCCAACCAGACGGGTGTTGTGTCTGGCGGGCAATTGCCCCAACGACTGATGTAGATACCGCTACACACCATTGGGACCACTATTACAAAATACCTAATACCTGATTATCTTTTGTTTTTCAGAGCCAAAGTGAATAAAGGTGTGGGCATAGAAAACTGCCATTATCTCAACGACGGCCTGTGGCAGATGAAACCAGTCAAGTAACTCAACTCGATCTAATGTGTACGCTTCTATGTAACTTATTACTAAGCTTTCTAAATAAAGAGGTTAATTTCTAAAAGGGTTTCTTTGTTTTGCATATATGTGTATGATCGAGTGTATTCTTGATTTTTTTTTAAATAAACGATTAATGGAAACTCGTAAAGGAAACTATTCAGCGTAAAACTCAAGCCCGCAAGCAAACGTTTTGTATCTCAAATGTTAATCATAATAATAGTAATTTTCTAAAACATTCCCATCGCTGTATCTGGCTAGGCTAGCTAGCTGGTTTTTTTTGGGCAGGGGAAGGCGTTCCATCCTATTCCACATATTTATATTTATTATATATAAATACATATAATTATATTTATATATAATAAATATTTTGTTGTAAATCTGGAAAGTTATTTAATTCAGTGATTGCTATTTTACAAAACAATTTATTGAAGTACTTTATTATTAAAAATAATGGTAGGTTTAATGGTAAAATACATAAAATGACAATAGATCGCAATGGGTTTCATTTTGATAATTCACTCACGTTCATTGCGTTATTTACGTTGTTGAGCAGACGAATTTTTCAAACCTATAAAGCTATGGATTAGCGATCTCCTTCATAACTCTCGGGTTGTGATTGAAAGTGTGCGTGTATGGTATGAGCCCTGATTGTTTTCTTAGCCGAAGATCCTGCCGTGCTTGGACCCTATTTTAATAGATTTTGAGAATGAGTACTTTTTTCTCTTTATTTTATTATATTTCTGAAACTCAAGTTTGTATTTCATTTCAAGGTTTAGTGAGCGGTCATCTCCTTCTGCGAAGCAGTCATGCTAGCGAAGGAGGTGGCGGGATGGGCGAGGGAGATATCCTCAGGCCTCAGCCGCCGAGGGAGACGCTCCGGGCGTCGGGAGCCGCGTGACGACTCCCGGCCACCGTAGGCGCGGGCCTGCGGGCGGAGAGCAATGGGTAGCTCTCCGTCCGATCAGGACCAAGCCCGTGCCGGACGGCGCGTATGTGTTCCACGTGCGCCTCAAAGAGATGTCAGCGTAGTTGACGGGGCCCGACAGGGCCGAAGCCTGCCGGGGTAGCGGGATCGTCCGAAGGGGTTACCGTTGCCCTGGTACATAAAGGGCTAAGGAAGGAACACGGGTGGGTTTTAGTCAGTAAGAGACTGATACTCCCTTCTGCTCCACCCAGAGCAGGAGGGGTCATTTGATGATTTCCAATCCTGAAAAAAAAAAGAAAAAAAAAAGGTTTAGTGATATGCTTGTTATTACAAAAATAATTACGTTTACTTTGATGATGCACGCCAAATAAATTGGGTTACGGGCAGAAGAATGATAAACGCCTACAAAGCTTCTCCGAGTAAACAAAACAAGTTAGCCGCGATAGAGTGATGGCAGTGTCCGACCGAAGGTTCGGTTTCGATTTCAGCCCGTTTCGGAAATTAGGTTTGGGCCATAGTTTCGGTTTCTGCCAAAAAGTGGAATCTTCGGCCCAACCTAGTGTCCGTAAGCTATCGGTTTTGATAGAATACGAACTACTGACAGTGACACACAGATAGACAGCGTAGACTTTAGTAATGTTTTCACCCTTTTTCTTTAAACAAACCAATAAAAGTGTTTAGGTACCTACATACGTACCTAGTAATCTGCTATGAACCTAAATTCTTAGCAGATTACTAGGTACGTACTCTTCATCTTAAATATTATTATAAAGAGAAAAGACTTGATTTGTTGTATGTTTGTTTGTTAAGATTTCATGCTAAAACTGCATAACGGATTTGGATGAAATTTGTTAGGTACCTACATGGATAGACAGATTGGATATATACCTGGATTAGGACATAGGATACTTTTATCCCGATATTGCCACGGGATCAAGACTTATGCGGGTGCGGGAGCATTAATTTAGTAATTACTTACCGTAATACAATTCTGGTATCATTAATAGTTGATCTCGTCCTATCCTTTATTTTGTATTATGGTGTTTTATATGGATACTGTGGTACTATGTAATATTTATGCAAAATAATCAAATACCGGATCAAGCATCTGTGATACACAGCCTATGAATTCAGTAAAGGTTCGTACGTGTTAAAAATTAAATTTCCCGCCACCCACTGCACGTCAGACCATTGCTCCTCAGACGTTGCTGCGTTCCGTGTTCGCCATTTTGGTAAATATCTTCGTTTTTAACTGTGGGAAACAATGTTGCGTATCGCTAAACAGAGAAAATTATATTTTATTTTACTTGTTGTCTAATTGTATTCGGTGAGATATATTTTTCTTAATTTAATTATAATTAAATAAGTTGAAGTTATAATGTGCAGAAAAATTGTCATTTATGTCGGACTTTGTTCTCTGAATCGGAGCGCAGATTGTTTTTAAAAATGGCGGCGGCACTTGTTAGTTCGTCTCGTCAGGGTAAATAAAATACTTTTTAAATAAAAATCTCTATGTTTCTATCTTAGGTTGTGAACTAAATGAAATTAAATAATCGTCTTTGAATTTATAAATTGGTATATACTGAAACTTTGAAGTTAAAAAAGTTGTTTTACGTGACATTGCTATCAGCTGTTCGTGAGTTGGTTTTAAATATTTTTGAGTAATTAGTGGTAAATAGGACATCTCAGTTAATTACTTGTATAAAAACAGGTAGTAAAAACTTTTATTAGAAGAACTTGATGCACTATGTTATGCAATAAAGCTGCTAAATATAAAAGTTCAAAGTTCACTCTGGTTTGTTTTGGTGGTGTTTTAATTTTTTTTTTTTAATTTTCAGTGGGGAGGCTATCTAAGGCTGCGAAGAGGCTGTATTCCGATGCTTACCCAAAGATAACGACTCATTACACAATACACCCCAGAGATAAGGACCCGCGATGGAAAGGTAAGTGATAACCTCCAGTTCAAATAATCAACAAAATTAACGTCATTGCAAGACCTTGTTATCAATAATTTAACAACATTTTAAAGAAAAATATCTCAAAATTAACAAACGATATCCCTTGTGAAGATTAAGTTACTAAATTCTTATCATTGACCTTCATTAATAAAAAAAATACACTATGCATTTTTTTCTTTTGTTAATGCCAAGTGACCCCCAGTAATTTCTTTCCATAACATTGTTTACCCCCATGTCTGTCCACATGACAACTACACCCATTAGATTTAAATTAATTATTCTCTTATCACCCACAGCTGGCATTGATAGTGCAAAGGGCAGGAAATACCTAGCTAATTTCTTAGCTTGATTGGTTGCCAACTTTTACCAATAGAAATGTTATGTACTTTATATCATGTTTAAATATTATTCTTTCTAAGAAATAATGAGCCTTTTAACAATTTGATTACAGATCCTATAGGGGCATAGAAACTGGGATTTTATTTTGATAATCTGGGAACCTATGTATAATTTATTATTGAAATCAACTTAGAACTCAAAAACTTTTGGCATTTCTTTTTAGTTTATATCAATGTTCAATTATCTGTAATGTTTAGAAATCAGTATGGAGAGGGTAGCGGAGGAGACGGACATCCTCATCATTGGTGGGGGGCCCGCAGGCATGGCCGCTGCTATCAGAGCTCGCCAGATTGCAGAGGAAAAGGGAGCTGTAAGTTTTTTGACATTTATGGTTTGACACTTCGACATTTAGATCCAACGGTTTAGGCTGTGCATTGTCTGTCAGTGAATTCATGAGTTTGATGGCCAAGATTATTAGAACACCAGTTTAAAAAGCTTCTTCATTAATTTATAGGAAGTAAGAGTGACTCTACTGGAGAAAGCAGCAGAAATAGGCGGTCACATATTGTCTGGAGCCTGTGTGGACCCGATAGCCCTGAATGAGTTGATCCCGGACTGGAAAGACAAAGGAGCGCCTTTGAACACAGAGGTGACATCTGACAAGTTTGGTCTTCTCACCGCAACTGGCAGGATACCTATCCCTGTATTTCCAGGTAAGTTTGTATGATTGCTACTGCCCATGTGAAATTTCTTGTTTTAACATAAAATATATCCTATGACAGTCAGCAAAATTTGTTTACATTGTCTGCTAATAAGTTTAGAAGCTCATTGATAAAATTAATTAAGTAGTGATTTAGATTTTTAGTTGTTTTGTTTTGATTTGATCTATCTCTATTATTCTAAAATAGTGTTTATCTTTTCTTTTGATTTAAAAATAATCTTAAGATTTTGACTTTTAAGTTTCATTCGTGTGCAAATAGTTACCTAATAATTATGTAGTATTTAAGATGTGGATAACGTCGTGAACTCGTGAGCTACACATATCACATATGTAATGTCTTTTTTTTCTTACTACATGTTTCTTACGATGTTTGTGTAACTGTTTGTTTTCCCGAATTAAATAAATAAAAAAAAAAAAAAATATTCCACAACTATCACACAACGCCATCTAGTCCCAAGCTAAGCAGAGCTTGTGTTATGGGTACTAGACAACTGATAAACATACTTATATATTTCTAAATACATAAATATTATAGATAAATTACACCCAGACACAGAACAAATGATCGTGCTCATTACACAAACATTTGTCCTGGGTGGGAATCAAACCCACGACCTCCGGCATAGCAGTCAGGGTCACTAACCACTAGACCAACAGGCCCGTCAATTAAACAAATAAATAAAACTGTAGCCGCCCATTACTGAAATCAATTTCGGAATCGGATCAGTAGTTCCGAACATTAAACCCTACATACAAACCCACAAACTTTTTACCAGTTTATAATATTAATATCTTTTCTGTTTATTGTTTATATTAAAGTATATATAAATAAATAATAAATAAATAAATATCATCGCCAAATCATAATGTTTGAAATGAAATCAATTTTCACTGGGAATGTGTGTTTAGCAAGCAAGAATACAGTAGTACCTATAACAGCTACATAATTTATGACTTGACACTGAAAAGTCGTCCCTATGTTATTGAGGTTAGGTTACTTAGTTGCTCATGACCTCAAGGATCTCATGCATGTAAAGTATAGTTTTGTATGTTTTAGAGCCAAGGAGATAACTTATACCTATTCAACGACTATTTTAATTTATTTCTTCCACAGGCTTACCTAACTACAACCACGGCAACTACGTAGTGCGTCTGGGACACCTTGTGAGGTGGCTCTCTGAGCAGGCAGAGGCGGCCGGAGCAGAGGTAAGAAATATTATACATACAACACTAGCTTTTGCCTGCAGCTTCGCCTGCTTGGTTGTCGCAAAATTCCCCACGGGAACGTACTACCATTCTTTTCATATACCTAACTCTTGGTTTATGCGGAGCACGCCAGTAAAGCTCCCAATTGGCATGATTTTTTCCGACAACTTCTACAATCGTCGTCATATTTCAGTCAATTTACACAAAACCGTAATGATTTAATGACCTAAACCTTCCTCATGAATCACTCCGTGCATTGGTGAAGACCGTATGAGAATCCGTTGGGTAGTTTTTGAGTTTATCGTGTTCAAGTTCAAACTGGCACCCGACGGAAAGTATTTATTTTGAGAAACAAACAAACCAACAATTTTTTTAGTCTCGTGAAAGGATCCTCTAGTCATAATCTCGACGCCTATTAGCTAGCCTAGCAGCCTGGCTAATTCTTTGCCGTAGTCATGTACGCAAACTACTTTAAGATATATATTAATTGGCAATGAGCCCGCAGAATTCAATCAGTTCTGTATGTGTCTAGGGAACTAAGCTAATGTTGAAGCCACTGCATAATACATTCGTATTACCCGTTCAAATTTACATAATTATTAAAAATGATCATGCAGAGGTCAGGGAAAAGACTGACCTTAGCACAACTTCTTAAAGATGTCCTTTATTTAAAACCAACTTCAAAAAAAAGGAGGCTGTTGAAGTTGGTTATTTTTTTAAATGTTTATAAACGTGTTGTTGATGTTTATTGTAAATTTTCACTATAAATGAATGTCACTTCGTACAGGTCTGGCCAGGATGCGCGGGCGCTGACTTGATATACCGTGACGACGGGTCGCTAAAGGGCGTGGCTACCGGTGACGTCGGCATCGCTAAAGATGGCAGCCCGAAGGACATGTTCGAACGAGGCATGGAGTTCCATTCCAAGATAACTATCTTTACTGAAGGTAAGATCTTTACAATTTTTAGTGACCATTTACTTAATAAAAATCTAACAACTACTGACAGACAACGCACATCCTATACCGCTAGGTTTAGAAGCATGTAATTTTACACAAGAGTTTCGTTTATAACGAAAGTGAGCACTAAGAAAGGGTTTTTGAAAATTCATCCCCTAAAGGGGTTAAATAGAGGATGAAAGTTTATATGGAAGTTCGTCATTTTTGCCGATGGGGAATCCCATCGGGCACACGGCTTCATCGTTATCATCATTAGCCTATAGCAGCCCACTGCTGGACATACGCCTCTCCTATTGCACGCCCTTCAACTCGATTTTCGGCAACTCTCATCCAGCTGCTACCAGCCATTCTGCGAAGATCGTCGCTCCACCTAGCCTGAGGGCGGCGTCCCACCTTACGTTTATCGATTCGCGGTCTCCACTCAAGAACACGTCTACCCCAACGGTCATCGGTTCTACGCCTAATAGGCACAAGGCTTGTTGGTAATAAAAAGGTTCTAAAATGTTTTGGTTGCAATCGTAGACAGTATAGTAATAGTAATCAGATCCAACAGTAAGGGTAAACGAGACAGAAATATATTTTCTCTATCTCCGCGTATGCAAACTTTTTGTCTGCAGTTTTTAGCCACCAGTTTACAAGTGACTGTAAAATACTTTCGCTATCTCTTAAGGCATACGCTCTTAGCTAATCTATATCATACTCTATCTACGGTTGCAATGGAATTTGAACTTTGTCCCGTATGACAACGAGTTTGTAAAAACCAACTGTGTCAAAGTTTTGTGACACCAATACTCGATAGCATAATTAGCCTATAATGTCCCCACTTCCAACTGCTGGGACACAGGCCTATCTGTGAGAGGGAGCGGACCATAATCCACCACGCGGGTCCAGTGCGGTTTGGTGGATGTCATGTCGTCGATTTTTTGCTCCTGCTTAAAACTCGATAATTATCTCAATCTCTGAATTCAAATATATTGGGTCAGTAAGTGCACTCAACCACGTCCACGATACAGATGACTTTGACAGCATCTTTATTGTGTAGCAGTTAGGGCGGTTTTCGTAGTTAAATTACTCGTTGAGCTCCTCAAGTTCTGAGTTGAGGTACACGATTACTGACAAATGCTTGCACTGACTGGATAGGTCCACTCAAATCTGTGTGGTTCTGTCCTCAAAAGACCATTTCGGGCACAAACCTTGTCTTCACATGATCTAACCAAGAGTATGTCTTCTTCTTTTCGTGCCGATGGTACTCTGCATCGATATTTTATATTGTCTGAGCCCAGCAGGTGGCCACGTTGATTGCGGCATCAGTGGCATTCTTTTAGTCATCCAAGGTGCAGGTGAACGGGCACTTAGGGCACTCCAGCAAGTGGGGCATGGTCTGATTAGAGGCACCGCACTCGCACTGGGTATTGGATGGGTCAGTAATCTCCCATTTCGACAAGTTGTGTCTGCAGCGCCCTACTTGGGGGCACGCAATCAATTGAGAGCTTTCCATATGTCTGGACTTTAAAAGAGACTTTAACCTGGAGTTTGTTTGTCATTTCATCTCAGGGGTAGTCAGATAGGAAATCTCTAGCTTAATTGTTTATCATGAATAAAAGTGGTTCCGATATCCAATTTAGAGAATAAACAATTTCATTTCATTTTGCTACTAACGTGCGTTTGACTGATTATTTGTCTGTACTATTACAGGTTGCCACGGTCACCTAACCAAGATGGTCTCAAAGAAATATGACTTGAGAGCGAACAGTGAGCCTCAGTCATATGGTATCGGACTCAAAGAATTGTGGGAAGTTAAACCAGAGGTAAGTCGGACGTCTATTCCTTATCATGATTTTATTAAAATGAGTAAGATCTGTGGGGTTAAGCTACACTTGCCGCGGTTGGTCCGTGGATGGGTGACCGCACGCACGTTAAGCCGTTGGTCCCAGCTGTCATTCATGGATCTTTGACAGTCGTTACGGGTCGTCAGTAGCTCGAAAGTCTGACAACCAGAGTTACCAAGGGTATCGTATTACCCAGTAACTGGGTTGTGGAGGCCAGCAGATAGGCAGTCGCTCCATGTAAAATACTGGTAATCAGCTACATCCGGTTAGACTGGAAGACCCCCTTCAAACCCCTTTTATGAGCGGGTCGCAACAGTGGCGTGTGGAGTTACGGACTCGCGATCTTTCGTAGGTTGGCGGAGGCGCCAGGTCGCGGTCGGGGGTGTCCCGTTGCCGTGCTTAAGGGCAAGTCTGCACACATACGTTAAGGCTATGCTACAATAATGTTGTTTCACTTTTTACTAGAACCACAAACCGGGCTTGGTAGAACACACAATCGGCTGGCCTCTAAACAAGAACACATACGGGGGCTCCTTCATCTACCACCTTAACGTGGCGGAGGGCGAATCACCGCTCGTAGCTGCGGGCTTCGTTGTGGGCCTGGACTACACCAACCCGTACCTCAGCCCCTTCAGGGAGTTCCAGAAATTCAAGACGCATCCCTACATTAGACCTATGTTTGAAGGTAAACTAAATTATATGTATAAGTTTGTCCAATCTAATGCTGATATCAAACGAGTGTCGAGTTCACTCGAGTGAAGGTTTATTTTTTTTCATTCCCCGTTTAATCGACAGCGACAAAATTATATAGGCATGAACGTTCATCCGCTCCTTTCATTTCATCATTCGGTAGGTGAGTGAGAGATGCCGAGTGCCGAAATCCTACATTGTTTGAACGCTTTACGAATTCGTTTTTCACTTTTCATTTATTTTGTGTTCAGACGTTTCACTTCGAGTAAAAGATGCCAAATATGAAAAAGTGAAAAATGAGCAAAAAGTGAAGCATAGGATACATACCTAAAGGTCAGCGTACATTAAAGGTCTCTGCACACAGCGGGCGGGGCGCGGCGGGACGGGACGGCGACGCGGCGGCAGTGTTCACACTGCGGGCGCGATCACGTCCCGTCCCGCCGCGCCTTTCTTTCATCTAAAAGATGTTGAGCGATTCAGACATGGAAACGCTATTGCTCTTATTTGCGCTAGCTAAGAAAAAACAACGTAAACGGAAATGGGTGCATGAAATCAATGAAAAACGCGCTCGCGTCCCGCCCCGCCCCGCCGCTTCTGACTTGTATTGCCCGCTCGGCGCGGCGGCGGCGGGGCGCGACGGTAACCTTCGCGTCGAGCGGGGCGGCTCTGTGTGGCGTCCGTAATATCTAGCGCATTACAATTGCTCAGCGTCGCGACGCCGTCCCGTCCCGCCGCGCACCGCCCGCTGTGTGCAGAGACCTTTAATGTACGCTGACCGAAGTTGACACAGCTAACGTGATCCCGCGTCCAACCAAAAGCAATCTTCGTGCGAGTACGCGATCGACGTGATCACAGATCATCATTCTCCTGCATTTATCCCATTTTTTTTGGGGTTGGCGCAACCTCTATTAGCCTGTCATCTCGGTTATCACCCCCTTTCTAACCATATCATCATTCACACAGTCCATTCATCGTTTCTTTGGTCGTAATCGTTTGTATGAATAGGGTAGTTGCCTGGGTAAAAAAATAATAATGATATTTAGTCCGTCAGTTAGATTATCGAAAAATAATGGACACGTATTTTTTCTTTTGTCAATCAAACAGAAAATGACAAAGATAAAGCGCGTCAAAATTTGGGAGTGGGGGTCGTGACGTCACTTGCTTACAAAAATGTCGCAGGCAAGCGACGTCACGCGGAACTTTAACGGGCGATATCTTCATAATTTTTTATATAATTGACAGAAGAAAAAAAAACTGGTTCAATATTTTTTGATAATCTAACTGACGGACTAATTAGATTATTTTAGGAAAATAGCCTATTATGTCGTATAAACGCAACTTGATTGGTCGCGACTGTCATATTCATATAAATGGGCGCGACGATCGTGTTCTCGTACGACGATCGCTTTTCGTTGGACGCGGCCTAAGATTCTAATATACATAGATTAATACACATAATAGTTATTAGCCTTTAAGAAACCGTGTGCGATACCAAAATTATTGTTTTGCAACAAAGCTGGTAAACGGCTCATAATTAATTATCATTATTCTCTTGTCTTTGTCCCAATTTATTTAGGTTTTTTATAATGTAGAAAGTCACCCCACCCATCAGTCCATCCATCGTTTCTCTGGTCTTTCCGTACTCTAAAGTCTAAACCATCCAAATTTTTATTAAAATTTTCCGTACGACGTTTTCAAATGATATGCATTTGAAAATGTCGGGCGGGAAGTTTTGAGTTGGTATCTAATAACTGAGCAGTAATCGACAACGTCCGCAGGCGGCGCCCGCGTGGCGTACGGAGCGCGCGCGCTGGTGGAGGGCGGCTGGCAGTGCGTGCCCGGCCTCGTGCTCCCGGGCGGCGCGCTGGCCGGCGACTCGGCCGGCTTCCTCAACGTGCCGCGCATCAAGGGCACGCACAACGCCATGAAGAGCGGTAACTACTTCACAAGATACCAGCTAAATTACCGCGTCACAAATAAACTGGATTTTCTTGGTGCAATAAACCTTTGAGAAAAATCGGCTTAGAGTGTGTCGAGCTCAAACAATGAAAGTTCCGAACCAAACTGTACTTAACAGTCTTTGGAACGGACGCTGGTGACAGCCGTAATTACTGGATTTTCCGAAATCTATAAACCTGTGCTAGCTCCTAGACTTTATCTCAGGGAAAATGATATCTGCACTATATAATTCAGTTAGTCATTTTTATAAAAAATAATGCTACATAGGTCAAAAGGCAATCATAAGAAAAAACCTATTATTTTTTCCGCAATTATAACAGTAGGTATCACAGACCGCTTTTTATCTGTAAAATATGGAACAATATCTTATAACTCTATTATTTATTTTTTTGCGTTTTAAACCTATGAGGTAAGGGGTAATTCTTTGCAATGCGGTTGTTGACCCTAATTAAGAAGTCAATTTTTTTTTTTTGTTTTATTATGTGTAGGTATGAGTACTTACTAATACCCATCATATCTGTAGCGTTTCGCTAGCTAATTAAATTTGACCCTCTACATTGGTAAAAAAGAAATGCTAGAAAATATCGCAGATACATAAAGCTCACATTATTTACTGAGTGATTTCTTAACAGGTATGCTGGCCGCGGAAGCTGCGATGGACCTCATCATATCCGGGGAGGCGACGCACGAGAAAGGAGTCGTGCCCACTCAGTACGAGGACAAACTCAAGGACTCCTATGTTTATAAGGAACTGAAGGTATGTTACGTTTTGGCGATTACTGACTGTTCAAATATATTTTCTTTTTCTTTAGGGGGATGTGCTAAGGTAGCCCACGGAATCCAATTTTCTTACGTTTTTTGCAATTTGCAGGCCAGTGTCAGCATGCTAATTGCGTTACACATTACCAATCTCAATCTGAATCATTTTGAAAGATATTGCTAATCCATTGCTTCATATGTTCGAAAAATGTGTCTGCTAAACAACGTAATAACGCAATGAATGTTGTTGAACTGTCAAAACAAAACCCATTCCTACTGATAGTGTGTTACACAATTAAGCCGTTGGTTGTACGTCGATCAAAATATGAAAAGCGACCGTAGTATAAATATGTATATTTTTTCTTTAGTTTCTTGTGTTATGTGTTGTTTATTCAAATTCCAGCAAGTCCGCAACTGCCGGCCGTCGTTCCACACGTCGCTGGGCCTGTACGGCGGCGTGGCCTACTCCGCCTTCAGCACGCTGCTGCGCGGCAAGGAACCCTGGACGCTCAGCCATGGAGGTCGGTCACCAACCACATAGCTTTTTTGGAACGAAATTCTTTAAAGCGGCTTGCAGTAAGAGTAAACTGGTCGAAATCGTCACGTGACGAATAAGCGTTACGACCTCTATGCTTTCACTCTCTCTTTCTATTGCATGTAATAGAAATACACACAGAGAATGATAATAGTTTTCATGGTTTTCGAGGGTGCTAAAGCTGATAGTGAAGTCAAAAAGAAAATCCGAGATGGCGGATGCGAACATTTTCAATTTCGTCATCATGGGTGTCGTTTTCATGGTTTTAGAGGGTGCTAAAGCTGATGTGACCGAGTGTGGACATATATCCCTATGTCCGCACCCGGTCACATCGGCTAATATTTACTGATGAAATATATCAAAACTTTCATCAGGGGTATGCACCTGTTACCATTGTATTGAATCCATGGTAACAGGTCGCCCCTCGATGTCTCTGCCACCCTGTATTATGTTAAAATGTGAGTGAAACAATGCAGGGCCATGTTTGGAAGGGTTTTTTGAAAGGAAGAGCCATTGTAGCTTTGAGTTGAGCTATCCCGACAGACGGCACGCATTATTTTCACCTGGAATCTTAAAGTGTCATATTTATAACTATTTGCTCTCAATGATCTTGCAGGTGCCGATCACGCGAGACTAAAGCCTGCTAAGGAGTGTCAGCCGATTGAGTACCCCAAGCCTGATGGTGTCATTACCTTCGATCTGCTGTCTTCTGTCGCTCTTACAGGTAAATTGAATCAAACAGTTTTATTGTGTCTATGTCATTCTTCATGGAATGTTAACCAAGCCATGTGCCCGATGGCATTTCCATCGGTAAAATTACGAACTTCCATACCAAGTTTCTTCCCCTATTTAACCCAAAAATCCTTCCTTAGCGCTCACTTTCGCTATATAAGGAACTCTTGTACAAAATTTCATGCTTCTAGTCTGTCAGTGAATGAATGAATTTAAGATTTTTTAAAGTAGATATTTGTGGCTGTCTTTTGTTACTTTTCAATTTACTCTTACGCTGGCGCTAACAAGTGAGTACATGTACTAGGCACGAACCACGAGGCGGATCAGCCAGCACATTTGACGCTGAAGGACGACACGATTCCAGTCAAACAGAACTTGGGAGTCTTCGACGGACCTGAAGCGAGGTTCTGTCCAGCAGGTTAGTCTTCGATTATTTATTTTCTATAATATGTTATACCACCATACCAGGTTATTGTGGCGTGTGGCCAAAATCGAAACTGACGCTGCCATCTTGTTTTTTTGAATACATTTCACAAAACAATTGCACACATGTTTACCAACAGCGCCCCCCTTGTCAACGTCCAGGCAAGTCCGCCTCTGTACATTTATGTGCTTAATGCAATAAATAATTAAATTAATGAATACAGGTGTATACGAATTCGTGCCAATGGAGACAGGTGACGGACAGCGTCTGCAAATCAACGCTCAGAACTGCATACATTGTAAGTCCAGCATTATTTAATATAAGGCCCGCTCACTGGGGGAGGGCCGGGACAGACTGGATCAGATCAAAATTCTCGTAATAACAATATATTTACTTTCCAGGTAAGACATGTGACATCAAAGACCCATCGCAGAACATAAACTGGGTGGTTCCCGAGGGCGGCGGCGGACCGGCATACAACGGCATGTAAACTGTGTCGTACCATAGACGGAGTGCCTCTTTTGTCTATGCTGCCCGAATCAAACCTGTTTTTATGTAACCTGATAATATAAACCATGTTCCTGTGAATGTGTCAGTGGATCAAATGTGTTTCCAAGTTTCAGTTGTCTCGAATTAGCGATATTAGGTTTCTGTATGTAAACTAATGTGTATTATTCTGTACAAAAATGTATTTAAACGTCTCTGTATTTTAAATATTAAGCAAATTTGACAGATTGCAGTAACTGTAAAAGTACTTCTTTTTTAAAATGATAAATTATGAAAATCTTTGTTAATCTCTCGTCTGTTAGGCAAGCTTGTATGTTCGGTAACAATGAAAAAAGTAATCGTGTTCTCATTAGTGATAGTTTAGTGTGCCCAGGATATGTTAACAGCGATAACGGTACTTTCTCAATTGGGCTGCTTGCAAGCGCTATTTAACTCGGTAACTACATTTAGTTCACAATACTTTTAGTTCACTCTGTCACACCAACTACATAGGGACGATTTTTTGTATCTGTGTTTTGCCCTGTTTTTTTATACATGGGCGCATAAAAAAACAGCCTGATTTATATTGTTGGTTACAAAAACCAGGTGTAGATAATATTCTAATTAATGATTGTATAGAAGGGAAGCATAAATGTTTATTAGACGATTTTTGTATGTATAAGAACATTTAATATAATTTGAACATCTCGATTAAAACCGGTAGGGCCTGAAATAAATCAACACATTCTGACCTAATCATTTTTAGTAAGTAGGTACTTAAAGCTACAAGAAAATTGAAAACTGCCTGATTCAAATGATTGTAAAGCGCCATTTCAAATTATTATATTTGTACAATTTATTTATGACATGTAAATATGTTTGGAACTGCCTATTTCATAAATCTGTAAATAATCTTGAAAGACTGCACTAAATTTGTACTGGTCTTATTTTTAACGAATTTAAGACGAAAAAAACACCACGACACCGACTATAAGGAAAAAAGATAAGACTTTGAATTTCACTTGCATTATTGAAATGCAAGTGAAATTCAAAGTCTTATCTTGAACTTGAATTCAGAATCTTACATAATTAAGAAGTTTTGCAACAACAAACTCAATGTCATACATGACAAAGTTCAAATTCCATTGCAACCAAAAATTATTAAGGGCTTTTTATTTCAATTCGTCGCTCAAAACTCTACATAACTTTAAATAAATAGTTAAGTCATAATGCGTGCAGTGGTGGCCCCGTGCTAACGGCCGCAACTTATGAGTCGTAGGTTCGAACCCAGTCAGGCGCTTTCATTTGTGTAAATTATTTCATCACCACTGCTCTCAAAACGGTGCAGGAAAACAACGTGAGGAAACCGGCATGTCCTAGAACCAAAAATTCAAAGACATGTGCCATCTACCAACCCGCACTGTGCTCGCGTGGTGGATTACGGCCCACTCCCTCTCACAGAGAGGAGGCCTGTGTCCCAGCAGTGGGAACATTATAGGCTGATTATATTATGCATGTAAGGTAGCTAAGATTCTGAATTGAAGTGTAATGTAATAATAGAAAACTATTTTGAAACAGATTTTTATCAGCGCAAACTGAATGGCTAAAACCATAGAGTATTTTATGGATTAGCGTATGCCTTATGAGATAGCGATAGCCTTTGACAGTCACTTGTAAATTGGTACTATTTATTAATATAGTTGAGTAATACTTTCCAAAGAAAACTGTAACAGCCGTTGTTTCTTGGGCCACGGTTGGCCTTTAGTCTATGGTTAACAACTGGGGCCAGACAAAAAGTTTGCATATGCAAAGGAGATAGAGAGAATATATTTGTCTAGTTTACTCTTACTACGATCTAATAAGTGTGTCCTTGTTTCATTATTATTTAGTGACTTGTCTATTGCTAAGCTCTGTCTATAACATAATTATGGTAAGCTCCCCGTACAAATATGGTGCTGTAAGAGTTAATATTTATATCTTGAGTAACTGCGTGTATGAGCTAATCCCAAAATAATGTGTAAGTTGTAATTTTAAATGGAAAATCAAATAAATTATATTTTAGATACAATCTGTTTTTTTTAATTATAAGCTGACCCGACGCACGTTGTCCTGTTACATAGAATTGCCATACAAAAGTACAGTTCGGTTTTTCTTGATATTTCCTATTTTCTTTCCCTAAAAACCTTATTCGGACTATACAGGGCGTCCCACGGCTATGCCACATGGAGGGAAAGTACCTTGAATATTGTAGATGGAACATTTGACTGAAGAAGACATTATTTTAATTTAAAAAATAATTTAAACTGCATTCATAGATTTTTAAATAATTACATGGTTGAACCGGGAATCGAACCCGCTAAACGAGAAAAAAAAATACCCTGTAGCTTTATCATACCGATCGAAAGGCTTCATCATAAGGATTGTTTTTTGCTAAATAACATAGTGTCAGAAATAAAAGGAAGACCATGAATTTTAACATTTGATGTGAAATTTTGTTCAGAAAAATGAAAAGCTGACATTGCCGTAAGGGCATACAACTGACATTATCATAAGTACCTATTACTAATAAATGTACCCATTTGAAAAGTACGCATCATTTCCCTATTATAATTTAAGTGCATGATAAAATGATAAAGACATACGTAATTAGTAGGTACCTGGTTGTATGTAACAAATTGAGCCGTATCCTGAGCCGACAGAAGACGCGTAAATTATTTTGTCCATCGCAATGCGGCTGGCTGATAAAGAAATAATTTAAAAAAGTGTTCCATTTTCAAACTTTTATTCTTTTGTTTCTGTGATTTTCATTGTAGGATTTTTGCATTGTATTGTGAATTTTTTAGATAACCATGGCGTATCACAATAATTTTGATTTAATGGAAGCATACTTTTTGAACCACAAAAACATAACGTTAGCCTTACAATGGCATCGCGAAAGATATCCTGATAGAAATAGACCATCTCGATTTATTATGAAACGGTTGGTGAATAATCTGCTAAATTTGGGACGTTTCGATCATCCATCACTTACCACTACCGCGGCACCAAATGATAAACACTGACGATGAAATCGACATTTTGATATACTTTGAGGAAAATCCTAAAAGTTCAGTGAGGGAAGGTGAAGAAGTAATCGGAATTTCGAAAAGCAAAATACAAAGTGTACTGAAAAAATACAATTTCAAAAGTTACGTTGAAGGGCGATTAGTACAAAAATGACTGCCGGGTGATGCTGAGAGACGACTTATTTTCGGCCATGAAATGGAGAGGCTCATCCTAGATGATCAGTATTTTCTAAATAATATTATCTGGTCAGACGAGACAAACTTCAGCAATAATGGTATGTACAACCGACACAATAATCGCATTTGGTCGAGGGCGAATCCCTTACGTATCCGCGAGACTAATAATCAAGTGGATTTTTCGTTCAACTGTTGTGGGATTGTAAAAAACCGGGTCCTCTTAGCACATTTTTACGAAGGGCATTTGAATACGGAAAGGTATTTAGAAATACTTGAGATTTTAAGAAATGAGATAAATAATCTTCCGGTTGCTGAACGACAAAACCTTACTTTTCAGCAAGATGTATCAGTCACAGAACAAGGGACTATCTCAATGAACACTTTCATCCCTGGATCGGGACAAATGGACAAATAAGATGGCCGCCGAGATCCCCAGATCTAACGCCGTTAGATTTATTTTTATGGGGTTATGTAAAAAATTTAGTTTACAAGAACCAGTATAAAAATGTTCACGAGCTACAAACAGAACTTAGATGTATTATTCTAAATATCCACCATAACAAGATAAAAAAATCGACAGGGATGAAATAATCAAAAGAGTGCGACTTTGTATTCAACAGTATGGGACTCATTTTGAGCATTTCATAAATTGATTAATTTTGTATTCATAAAAATGTTCAAATTCATAGTCTTCCTTTTATTTCTGACACTATGTTATTTAGCAAAAAATAATCCTTATGATGAAGCCTTTCGATCGGTATGATAAAGCTACAGGGTAATTTTTTTTCTCGTGTAGTGGGTTCGATTCCCGTTTCAACCATGTAATTATTAAAAATCTATGAATGCAGTTTAAATTGTTTTTTAAATTAAAATAATGTCTTCTTTCAGTAAAATGTTCCATCTACAATATTCAAGGTACTTTCCTCCCATGTGGCATAGCCGTTAGACGCCCTGTAGATTTTTTTATATTATATGTATATACAACATGTCCCGGAATTAACGCACACCACCAGACACCCCAATTAGAATATTAAGTTATAATCATAATACATACACTGAATTTTATTATTATGTAAAAAACATTGTTTTTTAACAAATTAGTTATACTGATTGTGCGAGAAAATTATGGTCACATTACAAATCGACGCATGCATACAGTCGCACTTGTATAATATTATAAGGGTCTAGCTTAGTGAGTATTTCATCCATTTTGGTTTGTTTTGACTGTACAGCGGAAGTGTGACAATAATTTACGTAGTTTTAATTATTTTTGGGATAAAATATTACCTATATTAAAAATTACAGAAATCGATTCAGTAAACGATTCTGAACAAACTACTTTCATAATGTGCATTAATGCGGTTACACATTGTATAAAAAAATTGCCAAATCGATCTAGCCGTTCTCAAGTGATGCTTACCAACGAATAGCATTTCATTTTTATTTATATAATTTAAGACACAATTTTTGTATGCTTTTATTTTAAATATTCTAATCCTTTTATATTCCCTTCAAAAGGCAAATTCTTGTTACTAAAAACGTTAAAATTTAGTCGCAGTCTCATCTCGGCGACAAGCAAATGTTAAAAAAAATAAAAGAAAAAAAAAGCTTTTTAAAAACAAGCTTTTATTATTTATTAATAAAAAGAACTAAAAGTTAAAAATAATTTAAACCTGATAAGAAATACTTAAATAAAAGCGTGTTACATTTTGATGGAACATTAAAGAGCATTTAGCATATTACACCTTCACTATTTTTCTTTTACAATCACAGTGTAACACGCTTTTATTTATTTCTTATCAGGCTTAAATTGTTTTTAATTTTTAGTTCTTTTTATTAATAAGTAATAAAAGCTTGTTTTTAATAAGTTTTTTTTCTTTTAATTTTATTTTTAACTATTTAGTATTTTTGATGCGAGATTGACTACGGCGTAGATCGTAGCGCGTAGCAGTGTTTTTCCGTTATATGCGTTTACTGCACTTAAGCTACCTGTACATCATCAGACCCTGGTTACGATTTAGCACCAAAGTACTGTTCAAGACGAATCATACGAGCCCAAACTCAATGAGGTTGTGTCGTTACATTACCGAGTTCCTATGGCCATCTTCCAGCTCCATCATCAGACCCTGGTAACTATCTAGCACCGAAGTTCTCGGTCAGTGGGTCATCTTAGGGGCGGCTCGTCTAGACGGATCAAACGAGTCCAAACTCGATGGTGTTGTGTCGTTTAACTACCGAGTTCCTATGGTCACCTTCCGGTTCCATCATCAGATCAGCTCCATGTCATAATAATTTTGCATTGTCATCCGATTTACACATGCATGCAAAATTTCAGCTCAATCAGTTGAAGATATCTGCTTCAAAATTGAGTTGCAAGAGTCCACCCGAACAAACATATGTAGTTACACACATACGTATACATATAAAATGTAGTGAATTAGAGGTATTTTTGACAGATTGAGACTGAGATCAGACTGAATGCGAACGTTCTTAAAATTACGAGAATTGCTCCTCAGGTATTCAAATACCTGAATTGGAATTAAGATAGGCGCGGTTTATAGCTAGCTAGCGTCTATGTCTGCGGCTCTGTCTATTTAACACTTCACCGTAACAATAACAGCGGCATGCAGCATTCAACGGTGTAACAGACACAGACTCGGTCACAACTGTGTATTATATGACTATTTTCTAAGGTTCTGTTATTAGAATGGTAGTAAAGACATCAAAGCACGTTTATTATTCACGAAACAAGCACAATAGTTGCTATTAAGAACTGTGGAAGGTTGTATAAAGAGCTCCCAGGAGATTTTCCAGAGCCAAGGATAGGCAGGGATTCCGGTTCCATCATGGGCGGCGAGGCTTGCGCTAAGGCCAGATGTACTGCTCGTACCTGGGGGAAGTAGGTAAGTCAAATACTAAGAGGTACCGAACGCCAGCACATCAAGCTACCCGAAACTGTAAAATTTTCCCAATCAACCTTGAACCATAATGCTTTAACGATAAAATTTAAAATCTATTAAAGAAATTTGACAGATTGTAGTAGCTTGATGTCCGTACCTAAGTAAAGACTGATCAGAATCACAGTGACATCATAATTATTTTTGTAAAGGCAACACTAATTCATACACCATTACAAACATTACTGGTCTGACAGTGCGCGCGGACAGACATGGTTCCAAAAACCTATTCATAGACATTACTTGAGTAGCGATTGGCACTATGCGTCCTTTAATGTTTATGAATTTATAGGCTTGCCTTATGGAACGCATTGGAAATGCCTTACTTTGCATAGTATTGCTTCTTTACTTAGACAAGTCTTGTTTGTGAATACAGGTGTTAAAGTTGTCAAAAAATAAAAGGCCCGTTTTGACATTTGAGAATGCGTTCTTGACACCTGTCAGTTTCATACAAACGAATACGTGTTTTGCGAATTTGATCTTTATTAACTACTAGAACTGTCAATGTCAAAACGTGCCTTTTATTTTTTATAACTTTAGTGTTGGTACTTTTGCGTTTGAAGTCCATTAAATAATTTCAAATACTTACAGTGTTCGGGGTCCGTGTAGGTCGCGTGGCCATTGTTCTTATTTCAGGTATTTCTGTTTTTTTCATCTGCAAACATCAATGACAGATGATTTTAATGACAGATCAGGAACCAACTCAGTCGAAGTCTGCTTTGTAGTTGCTGTTTTTGCAATGACTTTAGGTCTGTACTTATTAATTATTTAAATAAATTTGGAGTTAAATCGAGTTGCGATCAGGATGGCAGTAACTGCCATACTACTAAACAAATTTTTAATTCAAAATCTGTATTAACAATAGCATACATAAAGTCTGCCAAACTAATAATATGACATAATATACCACACAACATCATCATCACACACAGCCAGACTTCCCACTGCTGGGCATATTATAATAAAAATAATTATAATTTATTTATTTTCACTTCAAGACACAAACATCAGTGTAGCGCTGGCTCTTTACTAGGAGTTCCTGCATCACAAGAGCCAGACCTATCAATTTACAGGGAATATGCTATATAAGCGAGATAGACAAAAATGAGATACGTTATAGGTAGTTATGGCACCCATTAAAATGTAAGTTTGCATATATACAAGAGAAAAAAAAAAGTAATAAAAAAGGGCTTTGAAGATCTGTAGCATACCTACTGTCGCGTCATTTTGAAAATGGCGGCCACGCATGAGACCTATATAAATCGATAACTGAGGGGCAATTCTTGTAATTTAAACAACATTCACAGTCTGATCTCAGTCTCAATCTGTCAAAAATACCTCGACTTTCCCTACATTTTTGACCAGTTTTTGACAATGATTGTCGCTGAGATGAGATTGCGACTAGATTTTGAACGTTCTTAATTATTGGAATTGGCCTTCTGACATCAATGCAAACAGACAATAATATACATAATAAGACCTGACCCCGTAGGGTCACTTTTCCAAGATATTAACGTTCAAAGTGGATGATTGAGTCACGTGATCAACTTTGAACATTAATGTCTCGGCCAACGGTAATAGGCTCCATATGTAAACATCTTCCATCCCATCCCCTTTAAACTATAAAAGAGTGTTTTTTTTTTTTTTTAAATTAAGTTATCACTGCGTCTGTGGAGAGTGAGGGTGAGTGTGAGTGAGGTGTGTGTGTGTGGCAATCCTCATGTTCCTGTGCCAGCCTCATCCAGGTTCTATCAAAGATGGCATCAATGTTTTCCGGTCATCTCTCCGACATATTACCCAAATAAAGTCCTTATTTTCTAGTAAATAGGTATGACTGTACCATATTCGGTTGTTGTTTGTTACCTTCGGTGGGGGTGTGAGACTGTCAGGCTGCAGCTTCCTCTGGTACATGTTGAGGGGGGTAACGTGTTGTATAAACTCCTCCATTATGAACCGGGCTCTTGCGATGACAGGCTCTAAAGCTCGCATTTGCTTGGCTATCATTATAGGCTTGCTCACTGTCAAGTATTTGTTCACCTGGAACACCAAAAAGATTAAAAATTATAGGTGCACTAGCAGCGCCTCGCGGTTTCTCCGGCATAAGTTTCGATCCTGTGGGAATATCGGGATAAAAAGTATCTTACGTGTTCTGGTTATAAACTATGTGTGTGCCAAATTTCATCCAAATCCGTTCTGTAGTTAGTCGAATATTTCTAACGTCTGCGTGTAACCTACAGTACAGCCCCCCGCCCGGACTACGAGTTACTACGTCATCAACGCAGGTGTGTGTAAGATCGTATGCGTCCTCATACAAAATGTTCTAAGAACTCATATCGGAATATCGCAGGACGAAGGATAGCAAGCGTCCTACTTCTATTGAGTCGTTATTATCGCCGCAGTGTGTAACTTCGTGGCCGTCCTAACACAAAATGTACTGAAAACAGATATCGCAATAACGCATCCGATATCGACGCGCATGTGGGGAAAGCTTTTAAAAAGAAATTACTCTAGTTATTGGACACCAGCCAAACTTTTTGGTGGTGACAGGATCGGTGACTGCCATCCACGCCATGGCCAGGATCCTTGGGAACGTGGTGTGCGGTTCTCCCATCATTACCCCTGGAGTCTTGACCAGAGATTCCAAGTCAGGTTCTGCTTCCAACATGGACGTTTCGACCAGTAACTTAGTGCGAACCAGAGCTGAGATCAGATCCGTCACGATTGTGCCGTCGTCGCCTTCCAAATTTCTGTAAAACAGGATAAGAAATGTATTGAAGGGGCTTGTGGCTAAGTAATAACAGTCGAATGATCAAGTTAAGCTACACTTGCCGCGTTTGATCCGTGCACGGGTGACCATCATTAAGGAGAACCCTCCGTGTCTCGGAAAACACGTTAAGCCGTTCATTAAGCCGGTAAACTGGTAGAAATCTTCACGTAACGACAAAGCGTTATGCCCCCTCCATGCGACTTTCTCTCTGTAGTTGTCATGGTTTTCGAGGGTGCTAAAGCCGAAAGTGAGGTCAAAGTGAAATCCAACTTAGGCGCAACACCCACTACAACGCGCCACGCGACGGGACGCAGATAACGCGCCCCCGCGCGTAATTTTTTACATACAAATTCAACAAAAACGCGCTTTCGCGCGTGGAATTGGCCTCCGTTTCCCGCGCTACGCGACGGGGCGCGGTGCAGTGGGTGGAGCGCCTTAGCGACAACTTTAAAACTTAGGTATACTAGATGGCTTTGTATTAAAAACGCGTATTAAATTCGCACTTTCACTTTCCCTCTTTCTATTATATACGAGTGCGTGTGCGTGCGAGTATCGCGTAAGGAACTTCGTTCCTGACGGGTCCCCCCGACGGCCCCCGATCGCACACGTTTATTTTATCGTGTTTAGATATCAATACCCATCACGTGTGATGATTTAATTTGACCGTCTTTAATATTACTAAAAGTATGGATTGTGTATTCAAGCATAGATTTACCTCAGAAGTTCCAGCATCAGCCGAGCAACTTTCCCCGAAGCTGGCCGTGCGTATCCAATGCAGTCGGTCGAGATACTCCTGGACGGAGGAGCAGCCTCTGTCTCGAAGGCCGAGGCCAGTTCCCTTTGCCTGTTATCCTCGGCTGCCAGCCAGTCCAACGTCAGTGCTGACCTATAGGCCGCTATCCCCGAGAGGGTTGTTTTTGTGACATTTAGAGGGTTGTAGTAATAATCTTCGGCTTTGCACTATAATCGGTAGAGGTATGATTACATTTTGGTTGATTGATTGTTTATTAATAGAATAGCATAGGTGCACAACATTTATGTATAAATGAATGAAAATAACTGAATAATAAATGAATTAAAAAAAATGAAAATGGCTAGTTGGCTTTCCTAGGTCATGGACAACGATCATTTTTTTTGTATATTACTCACTGCGGCGTACTTGCGTAACACTATCAATAGGAATGGCTGTCATTTTGACATTTCATCAACATTCATTGCGTTATAAACGTTGGTGAGTAGACAAATTTTTTGAACTTATGAAGCAATGGTTTAGCAATGGCACCGATTCCCTTGTTCACAAACTAAACTAAATTTAAGTTTAGTGCATCTTTTTCTTTCTATTTCGTTTAGAAAATGACGGAAGATAAATATTAGTTTAGTCCTGTCAAAAAAGAAACTCCATAGACAGTTTAGTGATTAAAAACATGGCGACTAAAAATACGTCAATTTACTTCACGCGCTGACTAATTGGAGGAGGAGATGTATCGATCCGTACCTATGTTCAGCCGCCAGCACATCAAGCTATTACAATCTGTCAAATTTCTTTAGTAGATTTTCAACTTTATCGCTAAAGCATAAGGTACAAAGTTGATTGGGAAAATTTGACAGTTTCGGAAACTGTCAAATTTACCTAATAGAAAAACAGTAAAAAGGCCACCACTGGCGTCTGTACCACAGTGAGACTTTTACTATTAGGTAAGTATTTCGATTCAAATCGGACAAAAACAAAACGATGTGCTTTGATAGCGGTTGGCGGGAGGCGTTATTTTGGTAAATGAAGAAAGAAAATAACAGAAACATTACACAAATAATCTCTATCTATTCTAATAGATAAGGCTGAAGAGTTTGTTTGTTTGAACGCGCTAATCTAGAAGAACCGGTCGGATTTGAAAAAATATTTTTGCTTGCTCTAATAGCCTAATTTCTGAGGAAGTCTTATACGATATTTTACATCACACTAAAACCTTTTTTTTTTTTTGAGGATGCGAAATTGGGAAATCATCAAATGACCCCCTCCCGCTCTGGGTGGAGCAGAAGGGAGTGTCAGACTCTTACTGACTAAAACCCACCCGTGTTCCTTCCTTAGCCCTTTATGCACCAGGGCAGCGGTAACCCTTTCGGACGATCCCGCTACCCCGGACACTAAATCCCTTAGGGCGCATTCCACCAAACTTTTATAGCTAGAATAAGTTATCCTGAGAATAAATTTTGAATTTTTGTAAGTTTTTCCATATCAAAAGACGTCAATTATTATTATTCTACAAATAAATGATATCTGACTTTGGTAAAATCAGCCCTAAGTAGTAACAAAAAGAAAAAAGTTAGAATGGAAGTGAAAACGAAGTAATAGCGCGGGCGGGCGATGCGATGCGACGCGGCGTGTCGTGGAAACAAGAAATTTCACGCGGATGAAGTCGCGTGCAGAAACTAGTCTTTTAATATCCTACTACCTACTACTTAACTTATCCTACTTATATTATAAACGCGAAAGTTTGTATGGATGGATGGATGGATGTTTGTTAGTCTTTCACGCAAAAACTACTGCACAGATTTGGATGAAATTTGGCACACATATAGTTTATAACCAGGATTACCACATAGGATACTTTTTATCCCGGTTTTCCCACGGGATTGAAACTTATGCGGGTAAAACCGTGGGCGCAGCTAGTATTTATATATAAACTATCTGTGTGGCAAATTGTGTAGTTTTTGCGCGAAAGAGTAACAAACACCCCATGCATCCATTCATCCATCCATCCTTACAAACTTTCGCATTTAAGTATAATATTAGTGGGATTATAAAGACAAAGGACAAAGTGTGTACGTGACTGGCAGTGGCAATTCATGACATAAGATTCTTCGGGTACTTACATACCTAAAAGTACCTACTACGAGGAGTAGTAAAAAGCCAATCATGGAATGTATGTACAGACGTCAGCAGGTGAAGCTACCCGAAACTGTCAAATTTTCCCAATCAACCTTGAACCATAATGCTTCAGCAATAAAGTGGAAAATCTATTAAAGAAATTTGACAGATTGTAGTAGCTTGATGTGCTGGCGTCTGTACTATGTATACAGGGTCAAATTAAATTAGCTAGCGAAACTCTGAAGACGTGATGGGTATCGATATCTACGAGTAAACCACGATAAAATAAAATAAAAATTTTTAGGGGTGAAAAACCGCTAGTAGTTTTGTTAATTAAAATATGAGTTGAGAAAATATTTTATTGTTTTTAGATATGGACGCCAATCGTCGTCTGTGAAGTTTACACAAAAAAACTGATTATTAAACTGATATTTTAAGCGAATACACACACTAATAAAATTACGGTCGATGACCCCACAGAAAAAAATTGACAAATTAATTCATTTTTTGTTCTACCATTTTAGATATTCATAATTTGATACCCATCACGTCTGCGGAGTTTCGCTAGCTATTTTAATTTGACCTTGTAGTACAAAGCTCCTTGAAGCCAACACATAATACCAGATGGGAAATTCTCACAGTCTGATCTCAGTCTCAATCTGTCAAAAATACGTCAAATTTCCCTACATTTTGACAAGTTTTTGACATTTGTTTGTCGCAGAGATGAGACTGCGACTAGTTTAGAGATAAAGTTGAAAATCTTTTATAGAAACTTGAAAGATTGTACCTATGAAAAAAAGTAATACATTTTTGGACAAACTTTTTCAATTCGCTCTTCTTTATAAAAGTAGAATGACTGTATAAATGAGTTTAGAAATATTCTGCGTTACGTGAAAATTGAAACATTCTGATATTTCTAGTGGATTCAGGGTTTTGCTCTCATAATACTATAGACTTTTCCTAGTATAGGCGCAAAAGAGGGTATTATATGAGCGAGGACGAAGATGGAGCAGAACTCTACAGGTATACAAAAATATATTGCGGATCTGACTAGGACACTGTTTTTAATTTATACTTAATAATACTAATTTAATATATTATAATATTATAAAGAAGTAAGATTTGTTTGTAGGGGGTTATCTCCGGAACTACCAGTCGGATTTTAAATATTATTTTTGCATTAGATAGATAGTAATCTTAACTTTAAGCATCACCCTTAGAGCGCAGGCCACACCGCCAGCTGGCGGGCAGGTGGAGCAGCCGAGCAAGCATCGTTTCACCTTTTTTCATACTTCGGTAGCTTATCTCTGTAGTTCGCGGTGTGAACCCAAGTATGAAAAGATGTGAAACGATGCCTCGCTCGGCTCGCCCGCCCGCCCGCCAGCTGGCGGTGTGGCCTGCGCTTAGGAGTCAAGCAAAAATAAAAAACGCTAAGCGAAAACGAAGTGCTAGCATGGGCAGGCGATGCGATGTGATGGGATGGGTCGGGAAACAAGAAATTTCGCGCAGACGAAGTTGTGTCGTCGTGTTGTTCATTTTCAACTTTATCACTAAATCATTAAGGTTCAAGGTTAATTGGGAAAATTTGTCAGTTTCGGGTAGTTTGACCTGCTGGCGTCTGTACGCTATTTAGGCAGCGCAGTCACGATTAAATGTACTCTTACTTATCTCATTGTTATAAAGTACTAGCAGCGCCCCGCGGTTTTACCCGCATTAGTTTCGATCCCGTGGAAATATCGGGATAAAAAGTATCCTAAGTGTTAATCCTGGTTATAAACCATATGTGCGCCCAATTTCATCCAAATCCGTCCTGTAGTTTTGACGTGAAAGAGTAACAAACATCCATCCATACAAACATTCGCGTTTATAATACTAATGGGATATTAGTAGGATTTTAGTTGCTTAATATGCTGGCGTCTGTACGTACCCATATTTATTCTTATAGGTATTTGCTGCAATATGATAAGAATTAATATTATATCAAATATGGCGCTCACTGAGATAACACACACGAGTACCTATAATATGATTTTGAGTTAGGGGATTCCCCTAAATTGTGTACCAAGACTAACGAATATTCTTCAAATTTACGACTATAAATAAACGACAAATTGATATGATAGGTAGGTACAGAAGCCAGCACATCAAGCTACTACAATCTGTCAAATTTGTTTATTATTTTTTCCCCTTTATCGCTAAAGGTTCAAAAATGATTTGACAGTTTTGGGTAGCTTGATGTGCTGGCCAGACGCCACGTACGACGTTACGTACAAATACTCGCTTTATCATCCCTGAGTCACACAAGAACCAAACAGGTAAGAATCTTGTAAGGTATGTACATATGTGCGTAGTAGGCACCTTTACTAAGGACTGTAGTCCTTAGTAAAAAGACTTGCTATGTCCACCGCTAATTAATTAGGACAGAGTGATGCTACTTGAATTAATCCCAACACACACATAATCCCAATGTTCCAGGTATTCAGAACGGAAATAAAAGCCTAAATTATTATCGCTCCATAAAAGTTTCAATGTGTAACGAAACAGCGGGTTGCGTGCAAAAAAATTGACAATATCCATTAACACAAACACAGGTGTTCGGAACACATATAGAGTTTATTGTGCCAGCTTTATTTTACGTAACGGAAAATGATTTTAATATACTGCCTAGCTTATTATGCCAGTTCATTACATAAACAGCGCCAATATCTTTCATTTTGTCAATTTTAAAAGGTATCATCATGTCAACAGTAAGCGACACTGTTACCATCGTGGGTAGAACATGAATGAGGCTGGTATAGGAGCGTGGGGATTGGCACGGGAAAAGATTACCCAGTAGACATCGCCTGCTAGCGCTATGACTGCGTTGTCGCTCAGCATCCTGTCCAACCTTTTTTGGTTTTTGCTCGGCTCCTAAGGGTGATGCATGATGTTAAGATATATATATATATATATATATAGCCTATAGCCTTCCTCAAGAATTGGGCGATCAAATGCAAATAGAAGTTTTCAAATCCGACTGGTAAGAAAGAAAAAAGAAAATACATTTATTTGCGGCAAACATGACGCATAAAAAGAAGATAAACACACAAAAAAAAAAAAACAAGTTAGGGGTAAACATGCGTCACATTCACGCAAAACGGCCATCGCTCAGCTTAATGTTAAGACTCTATACGAGACAGAGCCCCAGCGCTGGTTAGCTGCTGCTGGTTGGCTGGTAGTTCTAGAGATTAGCGCGTTCAAACAAATACACTCTTCAGCTTTATTACTAGTATAGATTATTATTTGAATATCTGACATATCTCAGGACCCTGGGGGTCTCCGACCTTTGGAAGGCATGCCAGGGGCCGAAGCCAACTCACAGATGCCCCTTAGACAATTTTAAATGATGAGGAGGCACCAACCGACGATTATCCCTGTATGCACTATGCAAGTGCACCCAAGGAAAATCCCCGGTTTGTGCAGGAATATTGCAAAACATGAAAAAAAAAAATATATTGGGCTATGGGATTGGGTGGCTATAGTGAATCGGTTATTTTGAACTATGGAAGGCTAGTATAGTTTTTTTATTAGTTTAGGTATCTAAAGATAATAGTTTCCCAACCTTAGCCAACGTAGGATAGTTTAATTTTCCGCACCATAAAATGGGTCTGTTATAAGATTCCGCGCGGGTCGTCTATATTGTCACTTTATCATACTGCCTGGCCCTAATGGGGGACAAACTACATGTTTCGGTTAAATAAGGCCAGGGGGATGACCGGTCAGTGTAATGATGCCTAGGACAGCTTCGAAGGGCTTGAGCACGAATTTTATTACTTTAGATGCCTGAAAATAATTCGCCTCGTTGGTTTAGTAGTCGCACTTGCTTCTGCTGAGCGTGAGGTCCTGGGTTCGATTCCCAGGTCAGGCTAAGTGATATTGGATTCTTATCAGGATGTTTTCAGTAGCAGCCCGCAGTTTGGGCTTGGACCCGGTTAATGGCAATAGGCTCGCCCTCTATTTTATGGGACTTAAACATAACTGGTGAAATATAAGTGTTCGATAAGTACACCTCTGCTTTACCCTTCGGGGAATAACCCTTTTCAAAGCATATTGTCAGGGTGTGTACACGGGGAGCCTGTGGGTCAGCTTTACCAAAAGATCGCTGGAGGTCCTGCGCATCCAATATAATAATGTTTTCAGAATGCTGTTGGGACTGCCCCGTTTTTGTAGCGCATCTGAGATGTTTGCGCTCAATCGAACCGACGACTTTTATGCGGACATGCGGAAAATCACGTCCTTAATAGCCAGAATGCGGGACAGTGACAACAGTATTCTGAGGACAGTGGCGGATAGCATCTACTCTCCTATTCTGAGACGTTTTGTGGGGGTGATGAACGAGTGAAGTACTTTCCCTTCGCTTGTGCGTCGTCCACATGAAGCGATCTCGAATAAACAGGTACTTATTATATAATATGGCGGCACTAACATTAATTATAAGCAATTTACTAACACAGTGGATCTTACGTTGTCCGAAATAAAGAATTTATTATTACAGGCATAATGTTCTGTAATTATGTTGTAAAATAATTCACAAGGCCAAGGCAAGAATATTGATGCACTCCAATTTCGTAACACACTTTCCTTCTTTTTTTTTCCTGGGACCGTACTATACCTTACTTCAAGTTTCGTGTAATAAAACGGCATACATAAACTTACCGTAGCCCATAACAATACGACTGGAATCACTAAAGAGATCATTTCAAGTAGGTACATTTCACTGTAATTTCTAACTGCTACGTAAAACTTATTCTGAATCCACTAGGCATTTTGTTTTGACATCTCTCACCAGCGTCAGAATTTGACAAAGCCTAGAAACCCAGAATAATATCGTTATGGTAAGAGGTTGTATGGTGAGAGGGTAAGAGACCCATGTCAGTATTAAGGTGAGTATACACTAGAGCATTTTCTCGAAAATTTCCTTGTAATGTAACGTTGTTACGAATGATACAACACAGGCAAACGCTCAGTTTCCAAAAGCATTTTCATGTAGGGTAACATTCTGCTCGACGTAATGCTCACGGCGTCGGCGAGTGAGCATTTACCTGTAACATTTATTTCTACGTTGCGTTCATTGTTGATGATTGTGAGTTCTTGCTCGCTCGTGCCTTTGCTCGATAAAATGTTACTCCAATACGCTCGTTGGTTTTTAAAATCAGCAGGGTAATAGCGTAACACACAATCAACGTTCAACGTTTATTGCGTTATTTCGTTGTTGAGCAGACACATTTTTCGAACAAATGAAGCGATGGATTAGCAATATCCTACAAGAGGATTCAGATTGAGATTGATAGTTTGTTTGATAAAATTATAAAAGGGCGAATGCTCCATGTTCTGTTCTTTTTTTTAAAGTAAAAACGTTGCCCCACACTAGGAATTTCTCCTGTATCGTGGGTGCGTTTACAAACATTTAAACTCACATAAACAAACAGCCAGACCCGGAACAACTACTTGTAGGCCATACAAATATTTGTTCCGTGCGGGAATCGAACCCGCGACACGCAGCGCAGCAGTCAATCGCTTAACCACTGCGCCAACCGTGCCGGCACAAGTAAATGCTCTAGTCTGTACTCACCTTTAGAGTGAAACCTTTGTTCTTAGACCATTTTACTTTTGGACCCACCTTGTATGATTAAACATACCTGTCTGTCAAGGTAGTAGAGTTTAGATTCGTAGGTGTTAATAAAAATCGTTTTGGAATCAATTTTTATCAGAGTAATTGTCTTCGCTCTGAAGTCTATGCAGCTGAGGTATCTATAGACTAGTATTACCTATTTGCATGGGGAATATTCCGCGGGAATAAATTAATCTCTTCCGACTCTCTGTCTCAATAAGTTGTCTGGCTAGGTAGCAGATTTACAATCTCCGGTCTCCCTAATAAGATATCCTGACAGATTAATTATTCCTCCAATGAAAAGCCATTTATATCATAGAAGTTGCTTTCCAATGGTTATAAGGATATTTAATAAGCTACCAAAATCGTATAGGGAACTGCTAATCAATCGATTTAAAATAGCGTTTTTCAAATGGCTTATAGAAAAATCATTCTATTTTGTGAAGGAGTATTTAGATTTTAAAGATTCACACTGACATTTTACTATTATAATTTGATAAATACTTGAAATTTAAATGTAATAACTATGATTTATGTAGCGGACACCAGCATATCAAGCTACTACAATCTGTCAAATTTCTTTAATATATTTTCAACTTTATTTCTGAAGTATTAAGGTTCAATATTGATTGGGAAAATTTGACAGTTTTGGGTAGCTTGACCTCCTGGCGTCTGTACTAATTTTATTAGCTTCATTTATTTAATCCATGTAATCAATAATTTTGCATGCTAGTTTTAGCGAATTGTTTCAGAAACTGTTTAAAAAAACCCGACCATCTGTGATGTGGTACCTACTACAATTCTTTGCAAATAAATTTCATTTCATTTAAATTAAACATGGGTAGTATGAAAAAAAAATACAAACAGTGCTTAAAAGTGTTTATTTAAATTCAAAGTTTTTGATTTACTGTAATGTAAGTGATGTAATACATAATGCTTAGGTAAGTACAACGCTACAAGGGTATTTTGGCGCGTGGCCAAAATCGGAACTAACGATGTAACGGTTTTGTCAATACACAATGGTAGTGGCAATGTCATAAATGATTATCAACAAAAATTGCGCCTGAATGACATTGAATGGGGGTTCAATGTCATTCAGACGCAGTTTTTGTGACCATTTCCACGTTTGCCAACAACGCCAAGCATGTCATTGTCATTTAGACACCAAAAGATCCTTGCAGTAGGTACTCTCTAGGCTTCAAATTATAACGAGATCGCCACACATTGGCTTGACACTAAACCTATTGGGTAGGTATGTAGATAAATACATAATCACGAGAAAATGAATCTCTATTAACAGAACGGGTTCAATGAATGGTGATTTTGGAAGCACAGCCTGTTTCTCTTAAGCCCAGTAAAAACAGAAATTTCTGGTTATGGAAACTAACTAACTGAACTTATTTACAGATCGCACTTGACATTACTAACTAAGAATTGCATTCGAATATGAACCGTATTCTTTTGCGGTTAATGTTCATATATTAATAAGCGAATTTGAGCAAGCGTTTCGTTCAACTATAATTTATAATAAACGTTAATATTAATACCATACAGATAATGTTCGCATGCGTATGCGACGCTTACTTTACTTTGCAGATTAAAGTCAAATTGCGATCTGTGGTCTTGCCTTAAGATAATGAAAGAAACTGCTATTCTAAATATTATTATGCATATGTGATTAAAAAATCTCTTTATTTCACCATAAGTAGGTTAATTAAAACTTACCTAGTAGCATAATAGATATTTCACAAAAATTAGTACCTATACTCTGTCCACTAGGTTAGCCGTTTTTTGACAGCTGCCTTATAACGAACTATTCCAGATTACGTAAAAGTTAACTTTAAAATGCGTAATAAAATAAATATATGTATAAACCGCCTAATCTTATTGAATTATATAATAATACCGTACGTGTATCAGTTTTGACATAAAACATATCATTGTTCACTAGTTCGATCTGTCAAAAAACGGTTAACCTAGTGGATAGAGTATAAATAATTACCTCAATATATAAAACAAACATAAACTGATGGCTGCACTACGCGGCCATCCGTTGCTCTCGATAATATTATGTAGGTAGGTATTTAAGTTATACATTCAACCATAATTCTATTAAATAATTATGTAGATAGCATATAATAATACACAAACACGTCATTTATCTACGTGCATGTAGGTATGTATTGTTCCTGTTTATAAAACCTACATTATAATTAAATTAACAGTTAATATTAAATCTTATGCTAATATTATGACACATTTCCGACTCAGTCTTCATTTTTAAAGCTAAGATTTTATTTCATAGTTTACACTACAGAACCCTAATAGCGTAACACACTATTAATCTGCACCCTAATTGCGTAACACACGATCAATCGGAATTGGTTTCATTTTGACAGTTCATCAACATTCATTGCGTTATTTACGTGTTGAGCAGACAAATTTTTCGAACTTATGAAGCAATGGAATTAGCAATTTGCTTCAAAATGATACAGATTCCGATTGATTATGTGTTACGCAATTAGGGTGCTGAATCATTTTGAAGGACATTGCTAATCCATTGCATTTTATGTTACGCAAGGTGATTGCATAACACACCAGCTACTGCTGGTGTGTTATGCAATCACCTTGCGTAACCACCACCATCACCATTGCTACTGCAATGGCTTTTATTTTGACAGTTCAACAACATTCATTGTGTTATTTACTTTGTTGACCAGACAAATTTTTCGAACATACGAAGCAATGGATTAGCAATATCCCTCAAAATGATTCAGATTGTGATTGAAAGTGTGTTCCGCAATTAAGGTGCAGTTTCACAGATCTGTACCCGGCGGCAGTATAAAAAATACGCAGGCACCTACTCCTACTTTATGCAGTGAAATACCTTTATCCTTACCCTAGTTTTATAGAGGATCTAACTTAATCTTAATCAATCAAAATCAAAAGTCATTTATTCAAATTAGGCTGAGAATCAGCACTTTTCGAACGTCAAAATTACAAAAGACAGTCTTCCGAAAACGCATACTTCACCACTTCCTAGTGCTTTCGCTGGAAAGAAGGAGTGGCGCAACAAACTCCCAGCAGCACAGCTGTCTGTTCAGTTAGAAAATACTAGATTGTATACAATACTAGGTATGTAAAGTTATTAATATTACAAGACACAGAACATTAAATTTAATTATTTGCCATATGTCAGCTAGCCACGCCAATATACCAACAAAAACAATAAAAACTATATGTATTCAAGCAAAAAAATAATTAATTAAAAATGTAAATAAAAACTTACTACCTAATTATAAGCCTCCAGGCATAAAGGGCGTGACAGCTTACATATTTATGCATTGCAGGGTTATGTTCACATAGCTGTTACTTGAAGTCACAAATGATAAAGTAGGACCATCGAAGTTAAATTAATAAACAAGTTATTACTAATAACAACAATAAAACCATGGTCAGCAAGACGACGTCAAAACAAGCAGCACCCGTTCACGAGCATAACGCAAAGATCAGCCATTACCCCCGTCGCCATATTTGAGTTTCTTTCTTTTAATTTCTACAGGTTTCAGTTCTTATTTAACCCATTTAGGAACCCCTATATTTCGATTTATAATCGGATATCAAAATTATAAATCTGGTTTCTTTTAAAAAAATATCTTGATTTGCAATTGGTCTCATAATATTCTTGTTTTTGGAAGAAACATATTTAAAACGCTACAAAGTTATTTTGGTGCGTGGCCAAAATCGGAACTACAGCCGCCATCTTGTTTTGTCAATACACAATGACAGTGGCAATGTCATAAATGTTTACCAACAACGCCCCCTGTCAATGTTATTCAGACGCAATTTTTGTTCCCATGTTTGCCAACAGTTGCCAAAAAGGAAAAAAAAAAGAAAATCGCCAAGCCTGTCATTGTCATTCAGGCGCCAAAAAATTCCTTGCAGCACTCTAGGTAATTTATATATTAGGTCCGTCAAGCTCAGAAATCATTGCAATGGTAGGTACGCATTGATCATCTACACCAGCCCCTACACCTACAATGATATTGTCAATTCAATAAATTCATTGTGCATACCTATCACGTGTTTTACAAGATCTTAAATAGTAGGTACAGGGCATGTCGGACATAACAATTTCAAACAATATGAATAGCAGCTTTTTTTAAAATTACTCTTATTGTTCTCACACACTATTGTCTACATTTCTTTTTCATTTCTCCTTTCTCAGCACCCTAATTGCGTAACACACGATCAATCGGAATCGGTTTCATTTTGACCAAAGACATTAAATTATTTACTTGACAACCTATCTTAAATCTCTTTGATTTTGACAGTTCAACAACATTCATTGCGGAATATTTTTTTTAAGAATTATGCAGTGGCTTTGTAATCATTAGGAATGAATTTTACGTACGTCATAACTTCGATTGATTTTTTGATTGAAGATCAATAAAAAAAAATATGATTATACAGGCTTATTGGTAAAACACTAACAACCTTGCAGGACTGGATTACTATTAAACATCATAAACAACAAATTTTGTTCTATGACATTTACCAAAAACAAATCTTTAAGATTTTGTTGTTCCATCTAACCTCTGCTCCCCTCCGCTGAATTTTGTGCTAGACACGGCAGTTTGTTTTCCCAAGTAGCGCTTTCTTTTGCTTCGCGTAGAGTTCGTAACAGAAAATCAATATTTCAATTAGTTGAATTTAAATATTTTCATTTTTGTATGAAAGTCTGTTGAATTAATGAACATTATAGAATAAAAGTTGTTGTTTATGATGTTAGTAATATAGTCCTGAGAGGTTGTTAATGTTTTACCAATGACCCTGTATTATATACTTAACAAAATTATACCTTCAGAATGATTTCCGTTTAGGGTAAGTATTGAAGATTGCGCAATGATTAAACAAAAGTTTGAGCGAGTTTCAATTTTATTGCGCAATATGTTAAGCTATATTCTGGGTAATGCATTACTGGTATTCAGCTGTATCCGGTTAGACTGGAAGCTTACCCTAACATAGTTGGGAAAAGGCTAGGCCGATTCTAGCTCTCGCGACGACGTTAAAGCTTATGGGCCGTCATTGTTAATATGCAATTCATTGCTGCATTTATAAGAAAGTCTCAAGGTTGAGATGAGGTTCCTTGTTGTTCATCCTTCTTATTAGACTGACCAGATAGCGAGTCGACTATCGCAGGAAGGTTATAACGCAAAATATCCACCAATTTCGTTAGGTTTTCGTTGTCCTCACTCAATGCTACTACTTTTTCTGTAAGCTGCTGGATTGGTCCGCAAACTTCCTTCTTTATCTTCTCTTGTAATTCCTGCCCCATGTCGGTGCTCGTGTAGAAACTAGCCAGTGTTTGCGATACACCTTCCATTTCAGTAGAATTTATCATTTCTATCAAACTCTCACCATCCACAGTTTCGATGCAGCGCATCACATCGACTGTATGCTTTTTCCAAGATGAGTTTGCTGCCCCCAATATAAATGCACCAGACTTAAGGATGCTCAAGAATCCATCGACGTTATCTCTTGTTACATATCGACGAGCACTTTTCAATAAAAGATTAGTGATGTTAACTAAACCCTCACTTATAGCAATATTTAAACAGGTTTCAGCATCACGACCAGCAAATTCAGATGTCGCTTTTTGTTTTAAAATTAATTCAAATATAATCTTATCAGTTTTCTCGTTACTTGCCGCTTCCGCTAACTCAGGGTCATATTTTAATTTGTAGTTGAAAGCGTTTCTAACCCCTGGGGGGCAGAGCGTAAGTATTCCATTCACTATAAAATTCCACAGTGACTCCAGTGTCAAATGTGTCGTATTCCTGCGGAATAAGCACTTTATCAAATCTGAGGCGAATTCAACAATAAAATATTCAGCAAATATTAAGTTGTAGAATTGTGGTATACCGTCCACGACGCTGTCTATGAATTGAGTCTTTATTTCTCCTGATTCAATCTTTTTTATCATGCTTTTAACTTCAGATATTTCACTTTCAGTAAGGAGTTTTGATATATCACTCTCCTTACATATTGCATATAAAGCCAATTTTTTATGAGATTCATTAAATTCATCCCGCAGTTTGTCTTGCTCTTTCTGAATATTTCTGTCCTCAATTTCACAAATATGTTTAATATTGTTTTTAAGGAATAGCTCGTATGAGGTTATTGCATTTACATATACATTTGATCGGTTAATAATTACATCTTCATCAAGGTTTAATTTGAATTCATCTGTTATCTTTAATTTGAAATAATTAGCAGCTATATACATATGTAAAGGTGTTCCTGCCAACTCTAAAGATTCTTCTTCATCATTTCGCAAGAACCGATCCACGGATGTATAAGAATTTAATCTCCATTTCTTTTTTATTACTTCACGAAGGAATCTTGGTGAGAGACTATTCATTTCATTTTTGAAGTAATTGACTGCCGTTAGATATACAAGGTGGAGCGGTATACTTAATAAAGGAATAATGGGTCTATCTTGAGTGAAAGCATCGCTTTTGTAATTGAACAATTTCATGATGTAATTTATAAATATACTGATATTATTGTACTGTTGATGGTTTAGTTTTTCAAGCTTCAGGTTCGTTTTCCAGAATCTACGCAGAAAGCTTTCTTGTTCTTTCGTCGACAACCGCTCGAGCTTGTACGAATCTCCTAGTTCTTTCTCTAGAATATGGACACTATAGCAATTACTTGTTATCCACATTCGTTTGTTGGCTTGTTTAAGTGCAAGTAATAATTCAATCCCCTCCTTTGTGAAATGTGGGTGTATTTTATCAAATCCATCAAATAATAATATTACATTTCCTTGATTATAAAAGTGAATAAACCACTCTAATTCATAAGAAATATCTTCCAAGTTATCCCTGTTAAGTAGAACAGTTCGATCAGCGCTCTCGGTGAAATTAAGTTTTTTGATTGTGTCTGTTGTTTTGAGTGCAGATTTACAAAGGAATCTCATAACATGAGTCACTTGTGATTTCCACTTCGCAAAATCATTGTTGTGAGCTGACATATTGATTTGTACAATCCAAGGCTTTGGGTCAATTTTCTTAGTTTCTAAGGATAAATGAGTAAGAAGAATAGTCTTACCCATACAAGGTAAAGAAGTTATTAGGACGATTGCATCATCACCAAAGCTATTCAACGTGTTTACTTCATGTTCCTCGCTATTCCGAAGTAAACTTCTATTGACATAGTAATCTTTTATTTCATCATATTTAAATGTGTCGATTGGTTGCCCTATTTCTATTTTTACTTTGTTCAATAGCGACCACAAAATTTTTGCATGTATTAACGTTTTTGAATTATTATCGTCTATTATTGCATTTAATGTTACTTCTTCTCCCTGGTAGCATACTTTAAATTCATTCAGAACTTTCGTTTGTGAGTCAGGATGTAAATCATTTAAATTGATGTTTTCATCATTAAAAACAATGTAGTCGTTATTTTGATAAGTTTTTTCTTGTAATAGTTTATCTGTTATAATGATAATTCTTTTTGTATAAATTTTAATTATTTCATTTATCGTATTTTGGTGCCGTTCATCTAAGGAAGTTTCACAAATGATAACTAATGTGACCGCTTTCATTTCGCTCAGTTCATTCATCAATTGATTTTTGTCATTCTCTGGAAGTATATGCACATAATCTAAATTCACAAAAGTGTAGTTGTTTTGTAACCTGACCAACTGCATTATTTTATTGGCACTTAAAATAACCGCCGCAGAGAGTATATTTAGTATTTTATTATTTTTAATTATTTTCTCTAGGTCCATAGAATTAATTGCATCAGCATCAAATTCGATGTCTAACTTTTTCAGAGATCTTATGAACATAAAGTTAAGTACCGTTAATACTGGACTGTTTATGATATCTTTCTTAGCTTCATCAAAAATAGTGTCAGTTTTCGTCAGGTAACGTGCTTGCGATTGTGATTTCCACCATTTTTGTATTTCGTCATGAAATCTTAGGTAAATAGCATCGGAATGCACTTGGAACAGAATTTGGTTTTGCCTTTTATCTACGTTATAGTGTTGATCAATTTCCTTTTTCAGTATGTTTTCCACTGCTTCTTCATTAGCTTGGTTTGTGTAGAGCCATAATTTATTTAAATATTCTTCCGCGAGTTTTTCATCATTCTTGTTAGCTTCAAAAGAAGTTCGCGGAAAGTTATGCATCTTGACATTAATTTTATAAAGAGCCAAATCATCTTGCGTTAGTTTTCTTATTTCACTTAATATGTACTTTGAATTTTCTCCAAGTGAATCTTCATTTGTATTAAATATATAAGATTGGGTTTTTTTATCAAATTGCAGGAGATTTCCTACTGTACCGCCGATTCCTGTGGTAGACAGATGATTTTGTTCTAGTATTAAATCGGGACCAACGTTTTTATCGCATATGCATATTTCCACTGGATATATAATTTCCTCCTCACTTTTATTTTTTCGTTCTTCCTTTAAGCGCAGTTTTGCTTCGTTTATTAATTGATAAAATTTGTCAGCAACGAACACTCTCCTATCTTTTTTATCTTTCTTTACTTGTTTTGATTTTGGAAAGTCGAAGTTACCAAAAGTATGTGGTAGTTTGAAAGTAAGTGACTCTAGTTTATCTTTACGAATTATATTAATAGCATCCCTAATTTCAGCCTGTGAGACTTGACATTTTTGCAAACAATGGTTAATCTCGCATATCTCGGCCGTTTCATATTGATTTGTGTATATATTTTTCTGTTCGAGGAATAGCTTATTACTTTTATCACAATAAACTATTACCTCTCCAATCAAAGTACTAATAGTTTGAGCACATGGGTTATTTACGATAGCTCTAACTGTCTCTATTACTTCATCTTTCGTAAGTCTTGTTTTTTTTGTTTTGTTAATCACTATTAAGTCATAGAGTTCAACTTTTAAAGTTATTAAAAGATCGTCATCACTATCAAAAAAATCTTTACGAAATTTTCCTTCGAAATAATTTGGGTCACTACTACCTGTGAGTTCGATTACGTTTTGAGCCAAAGCTGGGTGATATATTTCCATTAAGTAATTATTCATTATTTCCTTAGTTTTGCCAGACAAAATAGAAGTAAGAAAATGTTTCCCCAGAGCCTTAATGCGTTCTTGTTGCATAAAGTTCGTCAAAGACTTGATTTCACTGATATCATAATTAAATTGAAAGACATCTTCCTTTTTTTCCCCAGTGTTTATAAAATCATGCAATTTATGATAAACTGGATTGTTTCTGGTATGAATTCTAACAAACTTTTCATCTCTTTTAAGTGGTGTATACAAAATGAAATAACAATCAACATCATTGAACTCACCTTTGAACATGGGATCAGGGGTTTTAGAGCCGAACTTTTGCTTAATTTTTAAGTAGCTATCAAAATATTTTACCAAACTAAATTGTCCTGAGACACTTGTCAAACTACCTTCAGATAGTGTTTTATTGAGGTCTTCTCGGTGTTTGGCTTGCATGAAACACATGACGTGTTTTATCTTGCCATCTTCTTGCATTTTAAATCTGTAGCAAACGTCATCAAAATCGCCAATGTCAGTTATATTGGTTGCTAAGTAACATTCTTCAATTACTTTATCATGTAATGCTCGATGCAGGACTAAGCTTAATAGTTTAGTTTCGAATAATTGACCAGTTGCACCTGAAGTACCTTTTCGTTTTTTATACTGGTACATAGTTCCTGTTGGACTGGTGGGGTCATTGTTTTGGGATATTGAACGATTCGGATTTGATTCTCTTTGAAGGTTTCTTGAACTGGACTCATCGATACGCGGCAAATGTTTCCCATGCTTAGTTAACATTTTAAGAATTTCTTTACTGACCTCTGTATTCTTCTCTTTAGCTATTTGCAATGGTGTTTTATTATCCAAATTGTTTATTAAAAGAGCACCTTTACTCAAGAGAAATTCTACAACATCTTTTTCTTCTTGTTCAGTAGCGATGTGTAAGATAGTGTTCTTCTTGTCGTTGGCATCAGTAAAGTTAATATAAGCACCATCCTTCAATGTTTTCTCGATATTTATAATTTTTTCTGCAGTCGGTTTATTTTCGCGTGCGTAAATGAACATGAATCCATTTTTATTGAGTGTATCTCTAGTGCTATCCATTTTGTTTGATCACTGTACAGTCACTGTAAAAGTCTTTATTTAGGCATGTTATCATGTCTGAGTAATTTGCATATCATCTGGAGCACTCACACTTGTCACAATTCGCAACGTCGTACGTGGCGTGTGTGCACTGCGCGGGCAGTGACCGATGACTAAACTACTGTATCGGGCGCTTGATTGTTTATGCATTCAACCTTGAAGTAAACGGTCGCTCAGTGATACCAGTCCTATTTTAAGCTTTATTCTATTTAGCATTAATTTCAACTACGAGTTTTTTAGTTGACGTACGAATTAGGTACATATTACTTTTACAAACTATGAAACTATATTTAATTATGAATAGAGTTTTAAATGAATAGTCAGAAAGTTACAGCGGAAATAATCTTCGTCATTTTAATTCAGAAAATCCATAAACTGTTAGTAAAAATTAAACTTTATAACCATTTTATAACTATTTTACATTATATCTGTAATATTTATGGTGTACATAATAAAGAATATTCTGTTCTTAGTTATAACATGTAGAGAGTGCATCTAAATGTTCTTCAACTGAGCCCTGTCAAGGTCATTCGAGCGCCAAAAGATTCTTGTAGCAGTGTGTAGCACTGTCGCCGTTATTTTACTTCTGACAGCAGCAAACTTGCTTGCTTGGCCTTGTGGCTAAGTAATAACAGCCGCACGGGTTGATCGATCAGGTTAAGCTACGCTTGTCGCGGTTGGTGCGTGGATGGGTGACCATCTTTACATACCAAGAGTGCCTCGGAAAGCACGTTAAGCCGTTGGTCCCGGCTGTCATTCGTGGATCTTTGACAGTCGTTACGGGTCGTCAAAAGCCTGAAAGTTTGACAACCAGTCTTACCAAGGGGTTTCGTATTCCCCAGTAACTGGGTTGTGGAGGTCAGATAGGCAGTCGGCTAGGTAGATGATGGCGCAGCAAACTAACAGCAACCTTATTTTAACGAAGATAAAGTTCTCTGTCTTTTGACAGACTTGCTAGTGGCAACCTTATTATACGGTTTTTAAAGATATTATTTCACTCAAAAATAATACAATCATTCACTCCTATGAGGAAAAACATAAAATTTAAGATAGGCGACGGTTTCGCTGAGTTATGAACTAAAATGAACTTATATAAAAACAAAATAAGGAAGAGTATACAGACTTACAATTATTACGTCATTAAAGATCACTGTGACTTTGACCGTGATGCAAACTCATAGCTAAATATAACTGTGAAAGGACTGGGGGCTTACCAGCCGATTGATTCTGTAAAAATCTCACCGTGAAAAGTTAGGTAAAATACATAATAATTCCATGAACAAAATGCACTTGACTTATTTTTGATGTTTTGTCTACCAAAGGAAGAAAATCATTTTTATACCTGGCAACTGCGAGCTGCGCCAATGTTGATAAGTCGAAAATTAATGTTTGAATGTGTGAGTGTGCCGGCCACACTCACACATCACGATTATTTTTATTTTTCCCAAGTCTGCTGTCTACGAGTGGGGCACACACACACAGTACACATTAACAGTAGCAAGGGGTTTCATTTTGACATTTCAACAACATTCATTGCGTTTTTTATGTTGTTGCTCAACAGCGTAAATAACGCAATGAATGTCTGCACAGGCACATTTTTCGAACATATGAAGCGATGGATTAGCAATATCCTTCAAAATGTTTCAGATTGACACTGTGTTACGCTAATAAGATGCTGGTAACGAAAGTTTAGGAATTATTGTAAAGCATAATCAGGCTATTATAATGTTGCCACTGCTGGGACACAGGCCTCCGCTCTTCGATATTAAATGAAGATGATTTTTGCAGTGCTACGTGGATTTTTTGGCGCTTGAATGACATGTTTATTATTATAATGACATTTATATACGGTGTTGGTGAACATTTGTGAAATTGTTTCGCGAAATTGTATTAAAAAAACAAGGCGTTAGTTCCGATATTAGTAACGCGCCATCGCGCAGATCCTTGTAAGTAGTACAACTCTAATTGTTTATGTTTTTGTATTGTGCAATTTGTTGATTTGTTTGATCGTCAGAATATACGGGGTCAAAATAAATTAGATAGCAAAACTCCGCAGACGTGATGGGAATCGATATCTAAACATGATACAACAAAAAAGAGATTAATTTAACGATTTTTTTGTGGGGTTATAACCGATATTTCACTTGAAATATCAGTTTTAAAAAAATCTGTTTTTTTGTGTGCAAACTTCACAGACGCGATGGGTATCGATGTCTTAATACGATTAAACAAAATAAAATTGATTTTCTCAACTCATACTTCAAGTAACAACACAACCAGCGGTCGTTGACCCCCAAAAACAAACATCAAATATGTTTTTATTTTATTTTATCGTTTTTAAATATCGATATTCGATACCCGTCACGTCGGCAGAGTTTCGCTAGCTAATTTAATTTGACCTTGTAGACCTTTTAGTGTAACTTTAATTTACCCTCTTTTGGTTTATATTTTGAAATAACTGCTAAAAGCCAAAGCATTTTTTTTAAATACCGGCCAGGTGTAGTTATATATTATTTCTTTCAGTTGGTTTATTCAGTTTAATACCTACTTTATTATACCTATTCCAAATAATACTATACTACTAATATTGGAGAACATACGTAGGTATACCGGTATACGAAATTCACAATGCCTACTTCAAATATTTATGCAGGACAGTAATTAGTTAACCTCGATGAATTTGAGTGCTCTGGCAAGTAGATTGTTAAAAATGCTGTGACTTATAGTATTTTATTTTACTTTCGACCGATTCTTTTGTACCAGTAACCGACTAGTAAGAAACGGCACATTCATGACTCATGACGCACACAGCCATTTTTCAGACTATGTGATAAGAACTTTCTGAAAATAGAAGTAAATAGTTTCAATACTAACCTAAACCTTTTTGTAAATTGTTCTCCCGTTCACCCTGTCAAGTGGACAGTTGCTCTCAAAATATTAACATGTAGTGAACATGGAATAAATGAGTAAATTATCATGTTTTCTTTGAAACACAAACTAACATGAATCAAAGGAGAAAACGGAGATGGCACAGAATATATGTCACGTTTTACTTTTGTTAAGTTTTGTGGTAAGTACCTATAGATTGGAGAAATTATTTGGAGAAGAACAAGTCACCAACGTAGCTGGCTTTCAGGGCAAGTGAACCTCAGATTACGGAAAAATATAAATAAATTTATTAAAAGAAACTTAAGGCTAACATCACCCTAATCGCGTAACACAGTATCAATCCCAAACGTAGCGTTTAGGCGCTCCTTGTGGGGCTCCACATCGCTGTCAGTGCAGTGAAGCTGTCGATTGCCTCGGACACCATGACCTATCTTGCAGTAGGAGCGCAGGTCGAATAGCACGGCACGCCAGCATTAATAACATCATCCGTCGTGCTCTTGTCACCGCCGGGGTGTCAGCTGTTTTAGAACCGAACGGCCTGGCGCGGTACGATGGGAAGAGACCAGACGGAATGACCATAATGCCTTGGAAGTTAGGCAGACCTTTGGCGTGGGCTGCAATATGTGTTGACACCCTTGCGCCATCCCATCTTCCTAGCTCGATGGGCTGTGCTGGAGCGGCTGCTGCTGGTGCAGAAAACCTCAAACGGCGAAAATATTTCAACCTGATTGAGAGTTATATGTTCGAGCCGTTTGCGGTTGAAACACTAGGGCCATGGGGTCCGAGTGCCCTCTTGGTTTTTCGAGATATCGCCAAGCGGTTAGTCGACTCTTCACATGACCAGAGGGCTGGCCTGTTTCTTGGCCAAAGAATTAGCATCGCCATACAACGTAGCAATGCTGCCAGCCTTTTAGGCACTGTTCCTGTTGACAGCGATGCGGACGAATTTTTTGATGCCCTATGATTATTATTTTGCTTATTTTTTCACATGTACATATCATTATTTTAAATGTTAGCTTATTATAATCTCAAACTGAATCATTTTGAGAGCTATTGCTAATCCATTGCTTCATAAATTCGAAAAATGTGTCTGCTCAGCAAGGTAAATAACGCAATGGATTTAGTTGTACTGTCAAAATTAAACCTATTAAGCTACTAATAGTGTGTTGTGCAATTGCCCCGCTCGATATGTATTACAGCTAAAACATTTTGGTTTTCCTAGAATTTAGCACTAGAGTTATTTCCAGACTTCCTGCACTAGGCTAGGCCGGTGTACGGCACCGGCCTAGCCTAGTGCAAAAGAAGTGGCAGGAAGCTTATAAGATTTTTCCTTGAAATTATAATTCGAGCTTTAAGCAGAATATTATAATTATATACAATAAATCCTCCCGACCGTATTTCGGCCCCGGCGGGCGACCAATCTCGACGGAGATTAGCTAGGTACGCAGGATATATATTGCACAAGCGTGTGCGCAAAGATAGGTGCACTCTCTGCTCCTATACTTTCATAGAATAGAATAGAATATATAATTATTTGCTTTATCACAGCAATTAAAATATTTAACAATATTCCAAAAAAATAAGGGAACTCCCTCTTAAATACTTTAAATCCAAACTCCAAATAAATGGCTTATTGGTAATGGTTTTTAAAGTATGAAATTTATTGAAAAAAAAATTACCATAAATATGGTTACTAATTTTCATTATATTACCTACTTTTTGTAACTACATATTATTATATATATAACCTTCATTTCATTTAAATACCTACATAAAATTTACATTTTAAATATTTTTATAAACAGAAAGATAAAAAAAAACATTAAAAAAATATGAAAAATAGTAGCCCACCGGTATTGGGAATAGGGTCCAAGCTACCGGCGGTCAGGGCTCCAGAGAGAGGATCCTCCTGACAATGCGGGCCGTGTCCAGAAGTACCGCTTTCTGAATCAAGCCCTTGATCTGATCTGTCCAACGAGAGCGTCCTCAGGTGTTGGTCGAGGCTCTTGGTTATTAACCCATTAGCTATTACGACTATCAGCACAATGATCGCTGAGTCCATTTTCTAATTTCAATCAATAGTTTAATAAGTGCAAATCGTTAGTGAATTACACGGAGTGCTTACATGTTTTTGCTCGTGTCTGTACAGTCAGGGAAATTATTTATTTAGGAAACAGACACTACTTCAATTTGTCGTGTTAGAGCCATTTTATACAGCTCTCAAAGAATGACTGTTGTGATGTGATTATACTATTTACAATTCATTTCCCTGAGTTTACATGTCCGTATTCTTTACTCATTTTTATGAATTCTGTTATTTCTAGTGGCCGTCTTTATGCGCTGAGTTAGACCTGGACAATGATATCTCAGATGAACGCTGGATATTTAGACATTCGCAACTGGACCGGAAACAAGAGAATGAGTTCGCCTGCGCAGCTGTCAAACCCTCAGCAAGAGACATCGTGAGAAGGTTCTATGCGATTCTGCCTTAGTAAGTACAACTGTTGGTGTTTTATCTCTTCTGAGCGTGTTCAAAACTACTGACGCGCTCATTAGGTCCGCGCGTACAGGTAACTGGGGTAACAATGCGGCGAAAGATGAAAGGTAGGCCATGGTCTGCGGAGACTCGCTGCATATACACTGACAGGAGAACTGAGACACGGCCAAAATCAAATAATTTATTTTCCAAACAGGCACATACAAGGCACTTCTCAACATAAACGTCACGACGACGACGAACCCTGAGTGCGCGAGTCCGACTCATTTTTGGCCGGTGTGTTTTTGTCACGTTGTTAACAATCATCAACAAATTAATATTATTTGCTACTTATAAAAAAATAAAGAAGAAAGAAAATACATTTATTTAGCACAAACTAAAAGCCACACAATACACCAGATACATACATCTGATAAAAAAATAAAATAAATATCAAATAGAAAATGTAAAGTAATTAGCAGGAAAGTGTGCCTCACGACTGTGCCAAAAAGGCCCAGTTCAGCAAAAATGTCAGACAACTCGTGCCTGAAGCTGGTTTTCAACTGGACCTGACTTTTAAACTTGTAAATAAGTTTTAGTATAGGTAGACATTAAACAGATTAAACCTTCTGCTCATACAGATAACATCGTGTTTAAATTGCGATGGCTGACGTGTCCAAGGTCGTTTTTTGTGTGTTTTGTTGCGTTCATATTTCGGGTACTCCCCAAATTGTATCGCGGCTTTTGAGACATACGATTTCTCAGAAATAAATACTTGTCGGATCCTCTAGATGGGATCGTCATAAGACATAGTAAACGAGATGACGCACTGTTTTTATTTTTGTTTTTTATCGACTTTATATTTGGCATTCATTGGATTATTTTAATGGATTTTTATGTAACTGTATTCAAGAATGCCACAATTACTAACATAGTTTTTAAGACCTTTGTTTCTAATATTATATGGACTTAAATCTCTGAAATAAATGTGGCGGGGGCATCGACGCGCAAACTGTAACCATGGATTCAGCACATGAGTTTAGACCCCATAGCGTCGAAATTTTTCGTCGGTTATTGATGTCCCTGCCGCCCTGTACACATTTATTTCAGAGATTTAAGTCCATTATTATTATAGTGTCAGATATACCTACTGAAGGCGCAGATTCATTACTTATCACTACAGAACTAATACTCTGAACTTATAATGGAAACACGGAGCAGTTCCTAGGCCAGTATGTGTCGCGACCACTGCAGCACCATGGTGAATGGTCCATATCGACACCATAGAGACTCCGTACAGTGCCTAACAAAGGCGTTTGTGCCTTCTCGTTTTTTAAGTGCATACCTACTCATCATAACAGATCCGACATTCTTATCTATTTTTAGAAATCTTGAGGGAAAGGTAGATAGGAGACGGACGTGATAACAATGTTGTAATGATAAGACACGTTGGATAGCTACGAAATCTCAGCGAATGGATTTTTTATTCACCGTTGTGTACATCTATATACTAATAATAAAGCTGAAGAGTTTGTTTGTTTGTTTAAACGCGGTAATCTCTGGAACTACCGGTTGGATTTGAACAATTATTTTTGTATTTGATAGCCTAATTCTTGAGGAAGGCTATAGGCTACATAACATCACGCTAGGTCCCTTAGAAGCCGAACAAAAACAAAGAAAAGTCAAGAGCACGCTGAGCGAAAACAGAGTAATAGCGCGGGCGGGCGATGCAATTTGACGGGATGGGTCGTGGAACAAGGGATTTCACGTGGATGAAGTTACGGGCAGAAGCTAGTTGTTATATATATGTCGGAGTTATTCGTTTATTCGGAACGCCAGCGCCATCTCGTGGCGCTAGACAGAGTCTAGCCTGAGTTCGTGGGGGTGGACGGAGAGCTACAGCTACAAGAACGGTGTGAGCAGAGCTCTCAGGATCATCGAAACATTGGACATCGTACGGACATGTGTTAGAAACTGTTTGCGTTCCGTATCGTTGAGTTGTGTGGTACCTACAGTGTGTGATTCGCTAGTGTGACTAACTTGTTCGTAAATTGTAATCTGATTTGAACTGCAAACCGTTTTTCTATTGTGCTATAACCAATACTACCCATAGTACGCCCACAGTAATTAAAATATGCCTGATGCTAACGAGAGACAGACATACCTTCTCCGACATATATTACTAGCAGCGCCCCGCGGTTTCACCTGCATAAGTGTCGATCCCGTGGGAATATCGGTATAAAAAGTATCCTATGTGGTATTCTGATGTATAAGCAAACGTACCTCAATATAACGAATTCCTCGATTTACCGAATTCTTCTAATCCCCTTGAATTGTCCATAAGAGTCAATGTAAAATATACCTTTACATTGCGAAGATTTTTTGCGAACAACCTTTTTAAGTATAACGAATTTTTAACTTAAAAAAAAAAGTGTAAACCTCTAATTAACGAATTTTGTCAACCCAAAATCTTTAAATAACCTTCCCAATAGTATGTGATTCAGTCGCGACTGGTTTCAACACGTTTTTACCTCTTTATAACAAATTTTAGACCAACCTAACCTCAATATAACAAACCTCAGTTTAACGAATTACCTAGGTACTTGATATAACGAATATTTACTTGTTCCCTTCCGATTTGTTATATCGAGGTTGCACTGTATAAAATTTCGTCAAAATCCATTCAGTAGTTTTTGCGTGAAAGATCCATCCATCCTCACAAACTTTTGCATTTATGACTACTACTAGTTGTGCCCCGTGGTTTCACCTGCATAAGTTTCGATCCCGTGGAAATATCGGGATTATAATTATTCTATGAGTTAATCCTGCTTATAAACTATTTGTGAGCCAAATTTCATCCCAATCCGTTCAGTAGTTTTTGCGTGAAAGAGTAACAAACATCCATCCATCTATCCTCATTCCTCACAACCTTTCGCGTTTATAATATTAGTACGATGTATTTACCTACTATAAGGCAATTTAGAAGATTCAGTTTTCTGTATTGTAGCTTGCCCTTTCACATGCAACAGAGATAAAAATGAATAAAGAGAGCTGCGTCGACCCCAAATAAATTTAAAAACATAAGAGCAGGAGGGGCTAATGTATTGACTTTAAATTGTTTGAGCCACTGTACTTACCTAATTCATAATAGCTAGTATTATGAATTAGGTACAACCGATCGATTCTGTAGAAAACTCACCGTGTAAAGTTAGGTGAAGAGAGCGGTCAATAGTGTCAATCCCTAGCATTAGTTGGAATGGCAGCTCACTCCACGCTCACTTCACCTAAGTTTTCACGGTGTTTGGTTACAGAATCGCACTGCAGTTGGCTCAAACAATTTACGGCCGGCGCACTTCGTACCACCTCAAAATCAATAAGAACGAATGTATGAGAAGATGAATTATCTACAAGTATTTATTTTTGTGATGGGTAAAGAATGTTAAACTCGCGTCAGGACACGTGACCTGAACGAAAGCTCGTTAGACGGAGCTGGCGTCAGGACACGTGACCTGATCGAAAATTCGTAATACGGAGGGAGAGTAGACCGCATTCCAAAATATCAAAAATGCACAACGTTAATATTCAAGTTTTACCTTCTGCCGGCACTCCTGGAGTGCAACCCGATGTTTTTTTTTTGGTAATATTTCCCATTTTTTAATAATTATTTTGCTATTCGGGGCGGATACGAATCCAACAAATCAATGATAAAAAAAGCGTTCCAGCCGGTCCTTAGGTCCTTAGGTTATAAATGGTGTAACTTACCCGACTTTGTTTTATTTATATAGATTTATGTACAATCTGTACTAATAATAAAGCTGGTGAGTTTGTTTGTTTGAACGCGCTAATCTCTGGATAACGTGGTCGCTCACAATGGGCCTTATTAGAAGGCTTAAAGTCACCCAAAGGGCAATGGAGAGGGCTATGTTTGGAGTTTCCCTCCGTGATCGAATCAGAAATGAAGAGATCCGCAGGAGAACCCAGGTAACCGATATAGCCCGAAGGATTGCCAAACTTAAGTAGCAGTGGACAGGACACATTGCTCGCAGAACAGATGGCCGATGGAGCCGAAAGGTTCTGGAGTGGCGACTGCGTACCGTAAGACGTAGCGTTGGAAGGTCCCCCACAAGGTGAACCGACGACCTTGTGAAAGCCGCAGGAACCCGTTGGATGCGAGAAGCACAGAACCGGTCGAAGTGGAGGTGCTTGGGAGGCGTATGTCCAGCAGTTGACGTCTTTCGGCTGACATGATGAATCTCTGAATGTATCGGTCGGATTTGAAAAAATCTTTTAGCATTTGAGTGCCCAATCCTTTTACAGTGTAACATCACGCTATGACCCTAAGGAGCAGAGTAAAACGAAAAAAAGCCAGAAAGAACGCTAAGCGAAAACGAAGTGATAGCGGAGAGGCGAAGCGATGCGACAGAAGAAATATCAGGCAGTCGAAGTCGCGGTTTTCGTGGGTGCTGATGTCGTGTGACATCAAAATGAAAATCCCAGATGGCGGTTGCGGTTCCGGCAATTTTTTAAAAATTTTTTATTTATTGGATCCCCAACAGAGGCTACACAGTTCGGTACATGCATGTAAACATGAACAAGGACAAATACAAGTGTGCGCCTCCAATTATAGGCGACCCCATCATTCACTAGGTACAGCAAAGACAAGGACGAACACGTTAAAATAAAACATAATACAATACACGAAAATTACTTAAAGAAGGGAAAACAAATTTAAAAGCTAAAACAAAACCTGCAAAACATTACGGGTACAAAATAATTTTTCATCATTTTGAAATCTTCGCAGCCGCCATCTTGGATTTTCATTTCGATAGCAATCTCACGTTCTGAATTCAATAAGATATTTTTTTTTTCTTTTTAGCTTCGACAAGGAACACACGAACACTGCATTTCTTCACAAGTACCGGGGTACTATCTACAGTATGTCTGACAGTGAAGACATGCTGGACCGTGAGGCCGGCTTCTATGCCGCAGTCCTCACCCCGCTGGTCTTCCTTCAACAGTACCGCGACACCTGGTGTCTTTTAGAACGAGTAAGTATTTGCAGGAGGAGGAACCAGGTGTGAAGCTCTTGCATTGAGAAAGGGGATCCGATATACATAAAGTTGATGTCACGTGACCATCTGTGAACGTTAATAACTCTGAAACGTGACACATTACGGGATTTGTGTTATTATTTTTTCTGTTTGCGTTGTGATCAAACACCTTTAAAGAGTTTATCGGTTCCCGTCCCCTGGATTTCTATAGAACGTCTAAATTAATGCACTGCCATTAAAATTTTCATGACCCACCCCCCCCCCCTTCCCCTCCTCGGACCGCGCCTGGGATAGCGTCGGTCGTGGATAGGTACAATAACTGCTGAGGTGTGTTAATCCAATCCTGTGTCATCAATTAACTCAGACTATCGTCGTCCACTGCTTTATAAAGATCTCTCACAAATAGTGCCATAACACACCCTTCATACCAGCCGCCGCTATTACGAATTCTGTGCCAGCCGCCTTTTTGTAATCTTTAAGATAAAATGGCTAGCTGTTGCCCGCGACTTTTTCTTCGTGTATTTTGATTCAACATATCCAGGTTCAAAAGTAGCCTATATCCTTCTCCAGGTTCCAGGCTACCTATCTGTCAAACTTCATAATGTTCAGTGAAAAGTCAAATCTGTATTCTGAGATTAATAGACGAACAGACAGAGATACTTTTTCATTTGTAATATTTGTGCGGATTAATTTCATAATTTTGTAAAAGGGCTCGTGGCTAATGGTAACAGCTACACGGGTCGATCGAATGTTGGGCTACGGTTGCCGCAGACGGTTTGTGGATGGTGACCATCGATTACATATCGAAACCCCTCCGTACCTCCGAAAGCGCGTGAAGCTGTTAGCCCGGCTGTCGATCGTAGATCGTTGACAGTCGTTACGGGTAGTCAGAAGCTCTAAAGTCTGACAATCAGTTTTACCAAGGGGTATCGTATTCCCCAGTAACGGCTGTAGAGGTCTGACAGGCGGTCGCTCCATGTAAAATACTGGTATTCAGTAGCATTTAGTTAGACTGAAATCTGACCGCAACATAGTTGGGAAAAGGGTAGGCAAATTGATATACATATGTATTAATTTTATAATTTTGTGCAGTTCCACAGGGCTATACGACTGTATCAAATTTCACACCCAACTGAAAAGAGGTCCGCATTAAAATTACTACAGAACTTAAGAGCCGTCAATCAAAAGGTAACAAGATGAAAATTTTATGCCCGCTTGCATCACATATCATCAGATACGAGTAGCGCTAAACGTATTTACAACGTCATTCTGCCTCTGTCAATTTCAAACGATTGAATGAAATTGCACGATGTTTCTAGTGATTTGTGGTGTATCTGCCCTAAGAGCCTGTTTAACGCCATCGGGATAAGTACTAGGCTTTCTACTATTAGATCTATCTCCTAAAAAGTAAACTTATCCGAAGGTCGCACTCTCTCACCGTGAGGAGGCCTGTGTTCCAGTAGTCCTCCAAGGCCTCCCCGATTAAAAGAAAAGTAAGAAAAATAGGTTTATATGTCACAGAAACACGTTCATACAAAAAAATAATTAATTCTAATAATAAGGAAAAATAAAAACAAAATATATATAAAAAACAAAATATATATATATAATCACGAATTACACGCGACACATGAATTATCACGAATTACACGCCATTTAGCTCGATTCTCAGCAACTAATATCCACCTGCTACCAGCTACCCTGCAAAGACCGTCGCTCCACCTAGCCTGAGGGCGTCCTACCTTACGTTAGCCGATTCACGGTCTCCATTCAAGACACGTCTACCCCAACGGTCATTGGTTTGACGGTTAATATAGCCGGCCTATTGCCACTTCAGCTTACTAATTCTGTGAGCTATGTCAACAACTTTGGTTCTCTGCCTGATCAACTCATTCCGGATTCTATCCCTCAGAGGGACTGCAACCATAGCTCGTTCCATAGTTCGCTGAGCGATCTTGAATTTATGGACCAGGTACCGTGAGTGTACACGTTTGGGCTCTTTAAGTGATAACAGGCAGGGCGCATTGATCGCATTCAGTGCGGCTTTAGTCTTTAGGCTCTGTGGAATACGCGACGAGAAGACTTGAGCAAGCTTCCGAAATGCTGCCCAGCCCAGCTGAATAACAGAAAACGATTAGAAGAAAAATCACAAATCATTTTAGTAGGCCGACTATGTATTAACTTATAGTTTTACTTTGTACGGTTTTTTTTTACTACTGTTCAGGTTACAAGATAATTTACTTCTCTAAGACATGAATATATCCACATATGTAATAAAAATGTTAAATTTATTCATTCACTGACAGAAAACTCACGATCTAAACCGCTGGGTCTAAAACTTGAAATTTTGTCCAAGAGTTCCTTACCAACGAAAGTGAGCGCTTAAGTTCGACAGATTTTTGTAAATTCATATCCCAATGGGGTCAAATAGGGGATGAAAGTTTGTATGGATGTTCATAAGGGAAATCTCATCGGGCATATGACTTGTATACAGTATTATCGGCCTGTAATGTTCCCAATGCTGGGACACAGGCCTTCTCTCTGTGAGAGGTAGTGGGCCGTATTCCACTACGTGGGCCCAGTGCGGGTTGGTAGATGTCACATGGCTTGTATAATAATGTGTTATATCATAGTCATGTTTACAGATCCGAGGATTCATATTCGAGTTACCTGGACCACAGCAACCTACACGAACTACGTCAGCGCCCGACGATGACGAGGAGATCTTGCATGATAAGAAAGATATCAGGTATCTCAAGGAACTGATTAAAAACCTCGGGTAAATAAGTGGGACTTTTATTTAATATAACTATATTCTTTAAAATACAATAATTTTACAAAATTATATACTAAACTTCGTCCAGTAGTTTACGAGACTGAACGGTAATATATATCAGTGACGGTTAAACTTCGGCAAGTCTTCTCGTCGCTTATCCCGCAGTGTTTGAAGACTAAATAAGGTCTTCAGCCAGTGCGTCCTGCCCGTCATGACATACGGGGCCGAAACGTGGACACTGACAGTCGGGCTGGTCTATAAATTCAAGGTCGCTCAGCGCGCTATGGAGCGAGCTATGCTCGGAGTCTCTTTGAAGGATAAGAAATCAGGAATGAAATTATCCGGAAAAGAACCGAAGTTACCGATATAGCTTGCAGAGTAAGCAAACTGAAGTGGCAGTGGGCTGGCCATGTACATATGTCGAAGGACAATATCGACAATGGCGCGGATTCCCTTGTTCACAAACTAAACTAAATTTCAGTTCAGTGCATCTTTTTCTTTATATTTCATTAAGAAAAGAACAGAAGATAAATATTAGTTTAGTCCTGTAAAATTAAGATACTCCATAGACAGTATGTACACGTGATTAAAAACATGGCTACTAAAAATACGTCAATTTACGTCAGGCGCTAACTAATTTAACAGGACTAAACTAATATTTATCTTCTGTCCTTTTCTTAATGAAATAGAAAGAAAAAGATGCACTGAACTTAAATTTATTTTAGTTTGTAAACGAGGGAATCGGCGCCAGTATTGAAGGATTACTTACTGTTTATTCGCTTTTTATCAGGGTTTTTAATAGAACCGTACATTTTTTCCATGCCTCGGTCCCGGCTGGCATTCGTGGATCTTTGACAGTCGTTACGGGTAGTCAGAAGCGCGAAAGTCTGACAACCAGTCTTACCAAAGGGTATCGTATTACCCAGTCACTGGGTTGTGGACGTCAGATAGGCAGTCGCTCCATGTAAAATACTGGTATTCAGCTGCAATCGGTTAGACTGGAAGACGACCTCAACATAGTTGGGAAAAGGCTGGGCAGATGCTGTACATTTTCACCAAGATGTCAGGTTTGTAGTGTTAGGGCTCTAAATTAGATCTTAACTTTTTAACAGTGAAAAAAAAAGGGGTTAAATATAATGGCCACCATAAAATGCTTTGATACCCTTAGTTCTTGCAATTGTATTCGAACTCCAAATGTAAATAGTAAATGATCACTAAATCTTAGCGAGCAAATTAATGCGCTATTTCTGCCTAAATAAACCACTATGATTGCCATAAAATGTAGGTTTATTACTAAATAAAGTATTATGATGCCATATTAAGTTATGTCTCCGGCTTGCTGCAAACTAGATAGACAAGGTTAATAAAATGGTTAGGTTATGTTCGGTTAAAACTGTGACCTCCTACGCACGAGTCGAGCGAGCGAAGCGAGCGGTGCCGCGGTAGCGGCCGGCGAGTGCCAAAACGACTAGATTGTATAGAAAAAAAAATATGGAAAAAAAAGAGATTATTTTTTGCAGGCTGTCGAGAACCGAACATGATTTATTTGGAGTCATTTTGCTTAAATAGGCTAGCGAGATGTTAAGACTTTGGTTATAAGTTTACTTTAAAATGCGGGTTTAATTTTGGTGATCATTTACTATTTTTGTCTGTTATATGTTACTATATCTGGTGGTAAGTTAAACATAAGCCAAAAAAAATGCGTACTTATGCCGTAAAGCTACTTTAATTTAAAATATGATTTAAATAAGTCCTGACACAATTAAACTAGATAATAGAAACGTAGAGCTATAACTAAAATTCTGATATCTTATGTCGTGAAACGGCGAGGTCTTGTCAAAGTAACAAGTTATCAGAAGCAATGTTAACATAAATAGCATGACGGCCAACATGAGGAACACCACCAGAGGGTCTTCACAAGCTTGATAGTAGTCGTAACTTGTTACCAAACAGTGAGCCGTTCCGTCGAGCGGTATGACAGATGGTTTCTTAAAACTGTTCAGTTTAGCACCTGTGGCGTTGACAGACATTGTTGAAATCTCTTCTAAGCCATTTAATTTATGCACAACTACTGTAGCTTCAGTAATTCTTGGGGTTACTTGTTTTGTTATACTAGCAAAACGTCTGAAAAAAATTGTGTGTTAAGTAATTCTTCATAATATGTAACACTGCAAAAATATGAACATTTTCCAGTTTGTTGCAGAGGCACATAAAAAGAAAATACTGATTATGTATGTTTGCACTGTATTATACAGCGTGTCCATCTACTTAGATGAACGGACGACCTAAAGAAGGTGGCCGGGACAGACTCCATGCGGAAGGCCGAGGACAGGGTGTTGTGGCGCAGCCGGGGAGAGGCCTATGTCCAGCAGTGACCTGAAATAGGCTGATTTGACTGATACAGCGTGTATCAGAAAGTTGCCGTTCCAATAGCACATACGACTGGTCAGCCGTTCCATAGATTTGGGTCGAGTATGTATTGAAGTTTTGTTTTGGGACAATTGATATTTTTTTCGCGATTACGAAGTTGGTCCTATTGAGAAAGTTGTTCAGTTTGAGTGTCTGTATCACACCCTTAAATTTGACCACACCTTTCTGACACGTGCAGTATTAGGGCATTTTGCATTCCACCAATAGACACGACTTTTAAATCTGGACTCTGGCATGATAACTAGTGCGCAGACCACGACCAGGTGTGACGGTCCTGCACTGCTGTCATGGGCACGCTCGCCTAGATAGAAAAGACCATAGGTCCTAATTTCGAAGGTCCTCGGAATCATTATGTATAAAATATTACCTGTAAAACTCGCGTTTCTTTCCTTTGTCGTCCTCTTCTGCTACATTTTTGTAAGCCTGGGCAATACTGCTCAAACTGGTCAGAATGTTGTCCTCCACATCGCATCCTTTTGTGTGTCCGTCGATTCTCAAACTGAAGGCGAACGCGACGTGTTTGTTGGACAGGTACTAAACAAAAAACACAACCTTTTTATTTACTAGCGAAACATCACAAACGAGTGGGGTATCATCATCATCATATCAGCCGAAAGACGTCCACTGCTGGACATAGGCCTCCCCCAAGCATCTCCACTTCGACCAGTTTTGTGCTTCTCGCATCCAACTGGTTTCTACGTCCTTCACAAGGTCGTCGGTCCACCTTGTGGGAGGCCTTCCAACGTTACGTCTTCCGGTACGCGGCCGCCACTCCAGTCAGTACCTTTCGGCCCCATCGGCCATCTGTTCTGCGAGCAATGCGTTAGGTATCCGTACGGTATCTTATTGCAGAATAAATTTTACCTTTAGAAATCGGATGATTACAAATAGAAAATAGTTTATTGTCCAAGGGTTACAATGCGCCCAATCGCCAGTGAGCCCCAAACTAGACAGTTAGACTGTATCTTAGGGCTCGAGGTAGGTTATGGGAAATAAGACCAAGTTGTCTTAATGCTGTTGTCTGTGTAGCGGGATCGTCCGAAAGGGTTACCGCTGCCCTGGTACATAAAGGGCTAAGGAAGGAACACGGGTGGGTTTTAGTCAGTAAGAGTCTGACACTCCCTTCTGCTCTTCTGATTTCCCACCCTCAAAAAAAAAAAAAAATGCTGTTGTCTGTTGTTGTTGTTGTGTTGTCTTGTTCTTTATTGAAAAGTAGATACCGAGATGTAACTTTGCGATCTCAATACCAAAACTTGTTACGCACAGGTGGATATAGGTCTGCTTTGTTGAGGAAAAATGTTTTTGGTATGGCACCGGCTATTTTTAACCACATTCCTAATTCCATAAAAGAGGAACCAGTAACAGCTTTAAAAAAAAAACTAACTGCATTTTTATTGAATAAATGTTACTACTCCGTATCGGATTTTCTAGCTGAAAAATGTTTGCTGTATCAATGTTTGTATGTTTGATGATGAACTGCATCAATGTTTGCATGCAAAAATGGTATTTAATTCTAGAGTGCAGACTAGAGAGGAGATTCAGGCGTGTCCTGTATATTTGTGCCTGATCTCTCTCCGGTCGTGTCGGACTATGAGAGTGAGGGAAGAAGGTCTGCGCGCACACTTGTGCACTATAATATCTCCCGCGCCGAAGGCTAGTCTCCGCCGAGATTGGCGGCCGTGGCCGAAATACAGTCTGGAGGACTTTATTTATTTTTATTTATATGTTTATAATTAAATAAAAAATTAAGGCCTCATCATGCCATGCTGAAGGTTGCAGATTTAATTTAATGATTTTTTAGGAGTAACCTTACCTTAGTAGTACCCTAAGTTTGGAGACGTTAATATGGCACATCGAATTTAGAAAGGCACATGTGTGAGTGAGAGGTACGATGCTATACATAGTGGAAGTCTTGCTATCACCTGATGTGCCATTTTAGCGACCGCGTACAGTACCTTGTTATGTCTGTTCCCGACCATGTCCCTCACTAGCCATGTGATGTGGTCAGCATGTTGGAACAGGTATTGAGCATGTTTCTCTTCGACGTTGGCAATAACTATCTTCGCTGAAACTCTACCGAGTTCTTGTGCTATCTAAAAGTATGTATCAAATTATGAAAATGACAGTTACGGTATATTAGATCCGAGAATTTTATGGATCCAAGATCATGAATTTAACGCACTAAACATACAACTCAATAAACCCTATAGTGTGCATAGCGCTATGATTTTTTTTCGTCACCAATGACGAATGTAAACCTTGTTGTTAACAATTTAAATAATATAATGGTATGTAAGTGACGATAATCATGATTCTTTCGTTCGTTCTTCTTGACACCACCAAAAGATACCAGCAGTGGTGATTCTTTATCAAATCTCTTCCTGGTTACGATTTTGAAACGGTATAATTCGGAAGGTGACGGCAGCGGCAGTGCCGCCCAACCGCTATGGCAGATCATAGGGACACTACAGCGGGGTAATTGCGTAACACCCTAACAGTAGCAATGGCTTTCATTTTGACAGTTGAACAACATTCATTGCGTTATTTACGTTGTCGAGCAGACAAATTTTTCGAACAGATGAAGCAATGGCTTAGCATTATCCTTCAAAATGATTCAGATTGTGCTTGATTCTGTGTTACGTAATTAGGGTGCTGGTGTATATATATTTCTATGAAAACACTTCCGTAGGGGGCGACACTGTCGTCTGCTGTTGCTGTGGTCGAGCAGCAACTGCAGACGGCATATCAGTAGTGCTGTGTTCGCGACAAGTCCTATTTTTTTGTTTGACATATGATTTTCGCGAAACTGAGATGATGCGCCGCTGCGTCGTAGGAGTGACGTCGCGCTCGGCGTCAAAACTACAGCGGCACAGAATTTTGATAGAAGTATTGGTCATCATCATCGTATCATTTCAGCCGAAAGACGTGCACTTCTGGACTTAGGCCTCCCCCAAACACCTCTACTTCGACCGGTTCTGTGCTTCTCGCATCCAGCGGGTTCCTGCGGCCTTCACGAGGACGTCGGTCCACCTTGTGGAAGGCCTTCCAACGCTACGTCTTCCAGTACGCGGTCGCCACCCAGAACCTTTCGGCCCCATCGGCCATCAGCTTATTGGCTTATTGGATAGCAAATGTTAAAACAAATTACCTTGTCCATTTCACAATTGGCATCCTCGCACCGTATTACAGTGTATATTATTCGTTCTTTATTAAACAGTGCAGTCAGTTCATCTTCAAATTCTAAGCTATATTCTGAATCGTCAGTCACAATCGCCACTCTTTGCCAGCCCACGGTTTGAATGAACGTTACAAATCCATACTTCAGTAGTTGCCATGGTACTAGACTCATAGAATTTGGAAAAGCAGACTTATATTCGGAAAACAGATATGGGGTTTCATAGAATATGGTTGGAACTGAATATTCGGAGGGTACCTCAAATGGTTCAGGGGCTAGCACAGCTAGAAGACGATTCTTATTTAAATAATTACTGCAATCAGAATCTTTTACTTGTATCAGTTTTAAGGGTTGTATATTAACTTTTTTATAGTCAGGCTCACGTAAGCAAAGGAGTACTGTCATCAGGTCCGAAGTCTTTGAAAACATAGGTTTACAAGTTTTTCTGTCTGTCAATTCTCTTATTGACATTTTCTGTATAAAGTTGTAGAGATGACCATCATTTATTTCTAATACTGATTTGCTAACGAGATTTACTATTTCGTGACAGTCAAATTCAGGTTTGGCTTTGTTCGTTTTAGTGCATACAGCGTCATCTATTTTGCTTATGTTACCAGCGTACACGAAATTCTTCAGTGGTTTTCCATCATAATAACCGGGAACCGCAAAATGGATAACGTTACTGTAAAAAAAATACTTAATAAGTATGATTTTTATTTAGATTTAAACGGGAGTTTTACTCGTAGCTACTCGGATACCGTTTCAAAATACGGTTGTTACTTGTGCATAAAGGCGCCACACCACAGCGTCCTACGTCTAAACTATGCACGTTTACTTAGTTTGTCTTTGTATTACACAAACTGCACAGTAAAACATACAAGTAATAAATCGTGCTATTTGATTAAGGGTCGATTTTTCAACTGACAGATAATTTTTATTCGTGGAATAAAATTAACGACTGACAGTTTTTGCATGGAAGAATTGTCAAAAATTCAAAACTATTCTTCGGATAAAATTATCTGGCGTTGGCACAATCAGCCCTAAAGGCTGAACTTTCAATCATGTGATAACTTTATTCGAGGAATAATTTTGAAATTTTGACAGTTATTTCATACAAAAACTGTCAAACGTAAATTTTATTCCTCGAATAAAGTTATCATATGATTGAAAAATCAGCCAGATAATAGTTTAATTACTTACTCATGTTTTTCTGATTGTTCTAGAGAGACGAATTTAATATTATAATAATCTCTACAAAGCTCATAAAAATAATTGTTTAATTGAATTTGATAAATCGAGTCAAAACCGATATCTCGAATCAAGAATATTTCAGGATTATAGCTTGAATTGTCTGAAATAAATGGAAAATGTTACATTATTTGTTGTTGTTATCATTGTTATTGTTGTTGCTGAGATAGGAGCCTTTTGGCCTCGTATAGGACTTTGTTTCATTATTCTTTTTGTAATTTTTTTTATATGTTGTTTTTTTTTTATTTTTGACTGTGTTTAGTTTAGTTTATGACCTTCCTGTACGAATCGCAATGAATACTTTTTTTTTTTTTTTCTTCATATATATTATACTAGAAGGAGGCCTGTGCATCTTTTTTCTGAGTAGACGACGGTGTCGGCTAATATTTTGGTTCCATGAACTTAGGTTCACACCTGCACATCAAACTACTACAATCTGTCAAATATCTTTAATAGATTTTCGACTTTATCACTAAAGCATTAGGTTCAAGGTTGATTGGGAAAATTTGACAATTTCGGGTAGCTTGATGGGCTGGTGTCTGTACCATGTGAACAGAAAATAGTCTCAAGGTAAGCTAACTTTGCCCGCGGCTTTGCCCTCGTGAAGGTGAAAAAAAAAAAACGTACAAAAGCGCTTTCCATGAAAAATAAAAACGGAATGGAATAAAGTTACGGTTTGCCTGTAATGTTCCCACTGCTGGGACACAGGCCTCCTCTCAGTGAGAGGGAGTGGGCCGTAATATACCACGCGGGTCCAGTGCGGGTTGGTAAATGTAACATGCCTTCGAATGTTTGATTCTAGGACATGCCGGTTTCCTTACAATGTTTTCCTTCATCGTTTTAAGGGCAGTGGTGATGAAAATAATAATTTAGACAAAGTAAAGCGCCTGTCTGGGTTCGAACCTATGACCTACATTTCGTAGGAAATCGATTCTGTGGTATTATAACGGCCGTCATGAAAATCTGTCATTTTCACCAGCATTTGACATTAAGCTGTCAAAAAACGCTCTAAATTTTGACAGTGGTTGTGTGACCGTTCACCGCTTTCTTAAGAAAAGGTTCTATTTCTCTACTAATAGACGTATGACTGGAAAACCTATGGCAAACCGGCATGTCCTAGAATCAAAAATTCGAAGGCATGTTACATTTACCAATCCGCACTGGACCCGCGTGGTGGGAGTACGGCCCACTCCCTCTCACCGAAAGGAGGCCTGTGTCCCAGCAGTGGGAACATTACAGGCTGATAATGACGATTTTCTACGAAACCGTAAATTTATTCCATTCCGTAATTTTTTCATGGAAAACGCTGTTGTACTTTTTTTTTACCTTCACGAGGCCAAAGCCGCGGCCGCCGCGGGAAAATTTAGCTTACCTTTAGACTTAGCTTACTGAGATTTAGGCTATGCCACTTTATGCACGCGTCTCGATTGAGGGCCCAAGTTATTTAATCATTACAGTTTTAATTCACGCTTAAGAAATTCATGGCCCTTTGCTTTAAATTTTAACTATTTTTAACTAAATTCCCTTAAGTCTTATTTCGTTTCGCAAGGGATCAAAAAATAGGCCCTCAATCCAGATGCACGTGACTATAACTGCTGATAAAAAAAGACGTATGACTTTCAAATAAATTATTGTCCTATCGACACGCCTTATTCTAACATTTCAGTCAGTTTTAGCTCTATTGCACTTCGGGACATGAGCTTCCTATAATAAAAGGTTTTGGAAAGTCTCTCATTGGTGAATCGTAGTTATTCTTTGTTCTGAAATTCTTTTTCCTTCTTTACGGTATAAATAATTAAATAAGTTACCTTCTTTACACTGATATCCAAGATCCGACACACATAAATGTAAAATAGACAGTTTTAAAAACAAGAAAAATATTATAATCATTTTGTCTCACTAAATTTGTATTATAATTATTATGAATACAACTGTTTCCTCTGGTAACGTTCTACTGTTTAAGGACAGCACCATTATAATGTAAAAACATGTGATACCAAAATAGGAATATTGTGCTTTTCCTGTAACCGATAAGGTAAAAACAGGGATTAATTTGTTGAGATTATGATTGTGGTCAGTATGTACAGACGCCAGCAGGTCACGCTACCCGAAACTGTCAAATTTTCCCAATCAACCTTGAACCTTAATACCTTAGCGATAAAGTTGAAAATCTATTAAATAAATTTGACAGATTGTAGTAGCTTGATGTGTGGCATCTGTACTATCGCCAAACCTACCATTTTGAAAACAAAATCCCGTGCACGGATGACCACAGCTGCGTCCGTAAAACAAAAGAGGATCCTTTTTATGTCGACTAATAATATGCGCTCCAAGCAGGAATAGTCCTTACGGTGGTCAGTTAAAGATTTTGGCGATACATACCTCTAATATGTGCTTTGTTTTTTTTTTAATGCGGTCTAGAGTGAGAATGGCTTTCTCTTATCGCATTTGCGACATATTCGCCAAAAATGTAAACAATTATGAGTTAATGGAAAAATAACTTTAATTCCTACAAAATAAAGTTCAGTTTACGCTACACATTTTTATAACTTTTTCAATAGTGCTAGTCACTCTGAAATCAACTTAATTGCCAATAAAATAAAGTTTATATTTGAAATAACGTCAATTTGAAACAAATACAATTTGAATATATCATATAATCGCGACATATTCGCCAAAAAATGTAAACAAATATGAGTTTATGGAAAAATAACTTTAATTCCTACACAATAAAGTTCAGTTTACGCTACAACTTCAAACATTTTATACCTTTCTCAGTAGTGCTAGTCACTCTGAAATCAACTTAATTATCATTAAAATAAAGTTGATATTTGTTTAACTTGAAATAACGTCAATTTGAAACAAATAAAATTTGAATATAGGTGCCCCGGTTACCAATCTGTCAAATTTCATAAAGATCCGTTCAGACGTTTTTGCGTGATTGAGTATCGGGGTATTCCTCGTAGCGCAACTATTTTTAAGCGCAACTGAATTATTCCTCAAAGCGCAACCATTAGTTGCGCTCACAAATTCAAATTAAAAATATTATATGTTAATTCCTCAAAGCCAACCATGATGAAAAATAGAGAGGGGTATTTTGGATTCATTAATGATATCGATAGACAGTTTTAAATCAACTGTCCTAATTGTTTATTTATTAAAACGGACTACCAGGCAAAAAGAAATTTACTGGAACTAAGTGTTTAAGCAACTTTTGGTCAATAATGTTAAAAATACACATACACCTGTATGTGTATTTTTAAAATTTTGTTACCAAAAGTTGCTTTAAGTTGCTTTTTTTTTGTAAAACAACTGCCATAATTAAATTTAATGAACCTTCATTAAATTGAATTATCAAAGTTGTTTTGAAAAGTACCAGGGTAACAGAAATGAACAGAAAATATACAAAGGTACAGGCAAATGGCTAGTTTCTGGATCACCGTCTATTCTGTTCTTGTAAAAATTGTGATTGATAAATATTTTGTTTTTTTTTTTAATTTTGAATTATAGAGGTTGAACTTTTGGGTTCAGAGCATCAGAGCGAAACTGTATATTATATTACTATGTATGACACCCAATAGAGGCAAGTGGTCAAAGGAATGACTGGTGCGGTATTGACGGTTTAATGCTGCATATCATAGTCTTGTCGTTTCTATTTTAAGGTTTGGTATTAATACCAAAAGGCATATATTGGGGCAATTGTACCGAAAGAGAGAGTATTTTTGCCTACGAGCAATATTTGGTCTGAAAGTTACTGACAGCTGTGTTCCAATTTTTAATAGTCATAATTTATTGACATATCCGTGCCCTTACATTTTAGAAATTGCTCTTTTTGTTAAAATGTAATCGACATCTATTTTTAACTTTATCGGAAAGCAGACACCGAGATGTATCTTTGCAATAGGACTGCTTTGTTGGGGGAAAGTGTTTTTGGTATGATACCGGCTATTTTTAACCACATTCCTAATTCCATAAAAGAGGAACCAGTAACAACTTTAAAAAAGAAACACTGTACTTCTATTAAATAAATGTTACTACTCCGTATCGGATTTTCTAGCTGATAAATTTTGGTTATGTATCAATGTTTGTATATTTGATGATGAACTGCATCAATGTTTGCATGCCAAAATGGTAGAATGTAATTACATACGCCAGCAGGTCAACCTACCCAAACTGTCAAATTTTCCCAATCAACCTTGAACGAAAGAAATTTGACAGATTGTAGTAGGTTGATGTGCTGGCGTCGGTAGGTACAAGGACTCTCTAATATTATTGTAATCTCCTTATTGTAAATACCCACATTCTGAGAAAGTAAATTAATATTCTATTGTATGCCATCATGACTCCAATGTAAGAGAGAGATGGTGGTATAAATGACCGAAAGCACCATCCCTTTTTCATGAATATACTTCATAATACGGCCCTTAGTCATTCGTTTTTTTTATTTCAAGCATTGGAAGCTGGATTCACGTATAAAATGAAACAGTAATTAATTGGATACATCTTTATTAAAAAAAATCATTTTCCGAGTAAATAAAAGCCAAGTCTTTTGTGGAGTATCAACGTATATTTACATATGTATAAACTTTTTTTTAAGTTTTCATCCATTCTGCATAGAGCTTGTATGAATTGTGCATGTATATAATGTTATATGTGGGTATATATATATATTAATTAGGTTATTTCTTTGAGTATAGTATACCGATATACATAATAGAGAATACGATATTAGCATTGTGAACTATAGTTTTATAATTTATCTATTAGTTTTGGCAGGCACGTGCTAGTGCCTGTTTGGCGAGAGCAGCGGCAGAAGCTACGTCCCTAGTATGGATGGCTGCGACGAACTGAAAAATAAATTTAAACATAAAATACCTGTTTGTAGTTAGGAAAAATTGTAGGCATTTGCTGAGCGTGGGGTTCTGCGATTTCTAGCTCGAACAGCTTTAAATCGTCTATCCACTGGTACGTAGATAGCTCAAAGAGAGGTTTGCCACGTTAGCTGCGCCACGGTAATGTTACACCGTGGCTGCGCGGTTCATTTGTTTGCCAGCCACGCATTCGTGCGTAGCGTGGTCGTGGGTCACAGTGGACATCCCGCCTACATTTTCAAAGCTAACTGCGAGCGTGGCTTAATCGTGGCACGCTGCGGAGTGCGGACTTCATATGATTTCTCTATCAGGAAATTCTACACAGCACGGAGTTTGAATTTGTGTCCGGTTCGTGAAAATAGACTCGAGAGAGGACAGCCAACCCCTTTGGGGAATACAGGCTTACTTGATGTTATAATGGACTATAATGAATTCACCTTGCTTTGCGCATACAGGGTAGCTCTTCTCTTCTCCGTCTCCTACTTGATATGGAGAGAACTGGAAACTTTGGTTATTTCTCACTTCTCCAATAGGTAGTCTTTGGTTTCAAAGACAGTTTAATAATTTTTTCGTCTTCTTGGACTTACCAAGTTTGGACGCTACTAGATAGCGTTGTTCCATAATACGAGTATACTTACTCTTGCAACTGGCTCAAGGGCCGCTTGGAAGGCGCGGTTGACAGGTGGCAGGGAGCATGCGGTGATGAAGGCTCCTGCATTGTTGCTTCGAGAGCTGAAGGCGTTGTACAGACGTTTGGCTGCACAGTATTGCTCGTTGACAAGGCTGGAAGCATATAACACGAAATAGAACAGAATCCTTAATTAAGTCGCTCGGAATAACCATTCCTGTTATTTTGACAATACATCAAAATCCATTCTTTTATATGTTACAAGTCTTCGTCTGCCCCAAAAAAAAAAAAATATTCAACCGAATTGAGAACCTCCTCCTTTTTTTGAAGTCGGTTAAAAAGTAATGCTGATTGTTGATTTGTGGAAGATTGAATTTTTATATGGAGCCTGGTATGCCAGTTCGCCATTAAAGTTTTTTTTTTCAAAATGGTGGACTAGGAAAGTATGACACGGACCTTTAAAGCCCTTTGAGTGCGGCTGTTATTACTTAGCCACAAGCCCCTATTTAATCTGACCCTGTATAGGTGTTATATTTATTGCTGTTTCCTTACCCAGCTGCGGATGGGGAGGCGTTGGAGAGGATTGAGTCCCATGCTGCTTCGAATTGGTAGGTCCTGCCTCCACCGCTGCAGCTACCACGGGGTCCAGTCTGGAAATAAAGTTTATCAATCAATGAATCAATCGTTGCAGCCAGATATGTTTACAGTACTAGTTACTGTCAGCCTGCATCATCCCACTGCTGGGCAAAGACCTCTCCCCATGACTTCCAGCTCTTTCGATCTAGGGCTGCTCGTCCTGCTTCTTCTACGGGGTCTGCTATAGACTATCGAAATCTAATCTTATGCAAAGGAATCTTTCGGAATGGGCGACTCTAGGTTTTATTTCTAGCTCTTGAATAATCTAAAAATGATAATTGAAACTAACTTCGTAAATCAAGTATTATGTAGAAAACCCTTCAAAATTATCAAAGTACATACTTCGATCACCGTCAAATAAATCCTACTGGTCCTACTAATATTAAAAACGTGAAAGTTTGTATGGATGGATGTTTGTTACTCTCTCACGCAAAAACTATTGATCGGATTTGGATGAAATTAGACACACAGATAGTTTATAACCAGGATTAACACATAGGATACTTTTTATCCCGATATTCCCACTGGATCGAAACTTATGCGGGTGAAACCGTGGGGCGCAGCTAGTGTTATCATAAATACATATTTATGATTAGCATTTATTTTAACGGAAAAGTGCACTTTAAATATCTATTGCTTGTTATTAGGTAGGTACTTGTGGACTTTCAAGAATTAGTAATAAGAGGTTGTTTTCTACCGAGATTACAAATATTTGACCGGATGTTATTCAATACTCAATCATTTATTGCATTCCACAATGCTTAGGTGGTAAGTAAACATTTGTTGTAACAATCATGGACCTTGTCGGACACGGCAAAAGAAAAATTTTAAGGAAGCGGACTTTTTTATGTTACTAGTTCTTAGCAAAAACAGCAAATTCACCGTCTCAAATTATTATAAATATGAAGTTTCGCTTGATATTTGTAAACTACCCTATATACCTAATCAAAACCATACATTCCTAGAAAACATTTTTGACAGGGGCCCAAGGGGGCAGTTGCTAACATTTGTGCAATAATTGTTTTGTGAAATTTATCGAAAAACAAAATGGCAGCGTTCGTTCCGATTGCGCTATATGTTACACCAGTGAGCCTACAAATCGAAACATGATTCGCATTTTCACCTAAATTGTTCTACACAAGTAATATTTCAGATCAAAGGAGGTCTGTCTACATCAATCCATCAAACATCGAAACGCGAGAGAAAAATCATTTATATCAATAAACAATACGTGAAGTGGTCGAAATTGTTTAGACGATAGACAATAGTGGAAGTGGATGGCGTGGTGATGGATGGCCCACGTATGATTAATGGTGGACATTTGATTACGTATGCATTGCATTTGCTAGTCATCAGCCGGTCGGTTGTTTGTGTACAAAATATTCGATACACTAACAGTTACTAACTAGGTACCTATATGGTTTTTGGTAAAGTACGATATGATCTGACTTTTTTTTCATGTAACTGAATATGTAAACCGTTTGAATGTATTTTTATTTTTGAAGAAGGATTTTTTTCTAAAATTGTTAATTCATGAATAAGACGTCAAAGTAAACACAAGGACAAGAAATTAATTCTTTAAGAAGCTTTTAGGCTACGAGAACCTCTATGTCCTAGCGTTATTCATTGTGATCTTTTAATTTAAGCATTTTCCTATAACCTTTAGTATAAATATTGCTAGAATTTTTTTATGTCAATGAAAGAATGGTTTGCATAAATAAAATGTACTAGAGCTTCAGAAATGTTATCAAAGCAAATTCTTATATATATATTTTTTAAATTGGAGGGATTCTCGGGTCGTGAAAGACTAAAGACAAGATGGATGGATGGTGTGAACAATGATATGGCTAGAAAGAAGGATACGGGTTAAGATAACGACTATGTGGAAAAAGTGCAAGAGTGCATGATGATGGTAATAATGAAAACTTACCGCGAAACGTAGCGAGTTCGGGTTGGTAGACAGTTGAACGATCAGGTCAATGCTTGAGGACACACTCTGGATGAACCTGCAGACGGCTGAGCGAATGCTAGCTTTGTTTCCGGAGCGGAGAGCCCACACGTAAGCGTCGATCACCTGGGAAGAGATGAAACTTAGAAAAAACAAGACACATACGTAGCATAAGCATATAACGTGCCTCTGCAGGGACACAAGCTTGCTGTCTGCGAGAGAGAGTGGGCCGTGATCCACCACGCGGGCCAGCGGGTTGGTGGATGTCACATATCTTCGATGTTTTGGTTCTACATAGGTCGACATGCTGGTTTAATGGTGGTAATTTGAATTTAAACAATTACGATTTATTTCGCGGACACATTAGGACATAAAATGATTGTTACCATCATCCTGGCTAATAAAATAAGTGCAAAACAGCAGAGGCTTTAAAAAAAAAATAAAAAAAAAATGTTATTTAGGAGGAAGTTAATAGATATACAAAATAATCAAACTCTCGTCTATTTAAATCAGGCTGAGAAAATTTCGAATTTTACATTACTTACTTATTACTTTCCGGGTGAAATTATTATCTGCTCCTTTTTTTATAACCATAAACTTGCAGGAAAATCTGATACACACAGACTAGCTACTACTTAGTTTGCATGCATATATCGTGACCAGCACCCTAATTGCGTAACACACGATCAATCGGAATCTGAATCATTTTGAAGCAAATTGCTAATCCATTGCTTCATAAGTTCGAAAAATTTGTCTGCTCAACACGTAAATAACGCAATGAATGTTGTTGAACTGTCAAAATGAAACCGATTCCGATTGATCGTGTGTTACGCAATTAGGGTGCTGATCTAAGAATTGATATTTCAATTTTCATGACACTTCATGAAATGATCAATTCTTAGATCTGTCATTTCATGAAATGCTTGTTTAGCTGGTGTAGAAAATGAACAGGCTAACAAGAAATGAAAATAAAATAAAATACAATAAAACTATAAGACGTAGGTATGTCTCAGCCATGAGAGAAGGTTGTCAAATCAGCAGCGCTACTCGAGGCATATTTTTGAACTAAGTACCTATGTGGTAGGAGTGAACCCTACACTTGTGTTACACAACACGAGATATACACATGAGCGACACACGTCAACGACAGAAGCAACTGCAGCCACGTCTACGGCTGCCGTCGACAACGTGCCGCTCGTGCACACTTACCTGGAAGAGCACTTTCACAAATAGTGTTCTTTTACCACTAAACTTATTACAGGCTGGCGATTTAGTCACCTTAAGTACGACAGGTATAATCACTCCATTAACGGATGCAGGTGACTAAATCACCAGCCCGTAGATATACCTTTGGTGTACTTACTTCAGAAGCTGCACAAGCGTCTCCTGGGATGCCAGTGCCGAGTGATCCGAGCACACCGATGGTCTGAGCAAGGGCAAGCGCCTGGCTACTCCTTCCGTTCTGGTTGGACAAGTCCTCCATGATCTGTTCCGCGGTCAAGACGTAAGGGGGAGTGTCTCCGCCATCTACGGCTTCTAAGGCTTGGTTGGTGTAGTAACTGAAACCACAAAAATATAAGATGAAGAAATACAGAAATCGTTATTCAAATTAGGCTGAGAATGAGACTTCTTGAACGGCAAAATTACATGCGTTCGAAAAGGCCTAAGAAACACACTGAACACAAAAACCTTTTACCAATTCAATGTAATTGGTTTTTTGGGATTAAGTTTGAGTTTACCAATTGTTTTTTTTTAAATGTATATCCAGCTCCTAGACCAGGACTAAACCTGTCGCAGTCCTAGATATAGGTATTTCCTAAGTTGTGCCGGAAAAACTGCCTTCTGAACGACGTTAATCTATAAGTTGTCGTTGTGCATGGTTCGTCTAGATTGGTAATCTAATAATTTAGACCATCTCTGGATACATTATGGAATATAGAAAAGTGAGAAGATTTTAATGTTCAGGAGTGGTCTATGCGGGCTGTATTTTATAATTATTTGTCCCGTGTGTGTGTGGGTATGTGTGTAGAGGCGAAAAGGCGAAATGTGGGTGTACACCTTTGCCTAACCCCTCGGGTTTGACCGGCGTGATGTTATGCTATATGTTATAATGATATATACTCACGCAGAGACTATCCCGCCATTGTGCCTTGGTGGTACCGCATCTTCGATAGATATGGCATTTAATAGGGCGCCGGGGGCGGCGAAAGCGCTCTTTAGAACAAAAGAAAACCTTGATTAGCGATTCTACAGATGATGATGATGCGTAACACACTGTCAATCACAATTTGAATCATTTTGAAAGATATTGCTATCATATCCATTGCTTCATATGTATGTTAATATATTCTCGTAATTTTTGTTTAGTTTTTAAGTGAATTGTTTTGTTTTTTTGATTCTATGTATTATTTTTTGTCTCCTTTGCTATATCACACGCTGTCTACATCTCTGTATCTATTGTCCTATCTCAGGTATGCTGGAAGAGATTTCTTATGAAATAAGCATCACCTCTGTACCTATTTTTTCTGTTCTGTTTTTCATTGTCTGTTTATATATGTGTCCATAAATGGTTAAATAAATAAATAAATAATAAATAAACCTATAGCCGTGTACGTACGAACGAACAAAAACATGGTGAACACGAACATCGACAATTTTGCTCCCACGTGCGTACCTCTAACGAACATCAAACACTGTGTTCGTTAGTGGTACGCACGTGCGAACAAAGTGTAAAGACAAAGGCTTATTGGTACTGATAGAGTGTTATGCAATTACCCTGCATCAATAGTTTATTCTTCTTACTATGCACATGGAGTGCCTTCTCCTTACTATGCACATGGAGTGCCTTCTCAATATAGCAGAAATGAGCGTTGTGTCACCACGCTTGCTCCTGTTCCTTTGCAAACTAAATCATCATCTGCCTATCAAATGACCCCTCCCGCTCTGGGTGGAGCGGAAGGGAGTGTCAGACTCTTACTGACTAAAACCCACCCGTGTTCCTTCCTTAGCCCTTTATGTACCAGGGCAGCGGTAACCCTTTCGGACGATCCCGCTACCCCGGCAGGCTTCGGCCCTGTCGGGCCCCGTCATCTATGCTGACATCTCTTTGAGGCGCGCGTGGAACACATACGCGCCGTCTCTGCCTAGCCCCTGCCCAACGGCAGAGCCCATGTTGAGGTCAGCTTCCAGTCTAACTGAATGCAGGTAAATACCAGTATTCTACATGGAGCGACTGGCTATCTGACCTCCACAACCCATTTGCTGGATAACGACACTATTTGGTAAGATTGGAACTTGGAACCTCCTGCTAAATGGTTAATAATAATTTCTATTGCATTCACTAGTACCCAGAATCTTCACATTATTCAAATACAATCAAATTACATCTAAATAGTTGTCGTATCTCCAATTTCATGCACATCATTATAATCTGGAGTGATCCATAATTTACAATACTCGATTTCAATATATTATGCTCTGTAGATGCCTGGGATGGAACCCTGTCGGAGTCACACGCGCTATACATTTATTCATGAAAAACTAGGGTGAACAAATATTCTCTTTTATCGGGATTTTGATTGAATGTACAATGGGCGATTTTAAGAGCACGAGTTTTCATGTAGGTACACACGACGACACATCAAGCTATACATTTCCGGATTTAGCTGACCTCGCATTGTATAGGCTTTTCGTACAATGAGAAGTCAGCTTATATGGGAAATTTATAGCTTGATATGTCGCCGTGCGAACAAGGTCAGTTGTGCTTTTTAGACGATTAATAAGTGACTATTTGAGATGTAATAATATTAAAGTTAAAGGAGTGGGATTCTTAAGAGGCCTGTTTGTTTTTTACCAGTAAATTATTTAAACAGACGATAAAAAGAACTTAAATTGTTACCTTTTCTAATCTGATTTATTATGTCGCTTATCAATCTCTTTGAAAAAATATTTCAATTAGTTTTCTTCACTTTTTCTTTAGTTTTTTAAACACTCACATTTTTTACACTTATGACCATATTTTAAAAATTGTATATGTAAAAAAATGGTTAGCAATTGTAGTTTGATCGGAGAAGAATCCTATAGAATACACAATGCATGGTGTTTCCTTATAAATCCGCCTATTCTCAGGTGTATGCGTATTGAGTATTTGACTGAAGGCGTTTAGAGCACCGCTTCGCACAATTGTTGAGTTTCTATGTTGGTACGCAGGTTCAGTTCTTAATCCAATCTTATGTATCTATTTATGGGCTGTTTTTTCCAACGCCAGATAACTTTTTCCGAGGGATAATTTTGAATTTTTAATAGTTGTTCCATACAAAAACTGTCAGATGTCAATTTTATTCCACGAATAAAAAATATCTGTCGATTGTAAAATCATCCCTAAGTAAAACAAACTCGGATTAGTTGGTTTTGTCTCCGCGCCAAATAACAGAATTACCTATTAAAACATGGAAAAAATCACGAAAAAAATTGAAGATAATTAATTTTCTTATACATTTTGTATGAATGTATACTTACTTAAAATAAATCAAAGATCAAAAGAAAAGTAACCCTATACTTCTCTTTTGATTTTTTATTTATTTTAAGTGTGACAGGTTGTCAAATTAAAAGAAAACGAAAAAATATAGTTTGGTTTAGTAAAATATAAAAAGCATTGCTTATTAAGTGTTTTAAGTGGTATTATTTTGCCGCAAACCCCACGGACCCATAATTTTAGAACATTTATTGATTTTGAGGCGGTACGAAGTTCACAGCTAGTTTTTACAAAAATATTCTAAACAGTTTGACATTTGTACAGTAGAAACAGTTACATAGTTTGTCAGTCCCAACTATTTATATTTTAATTTATGATTGCAAGATAATTAGGTACTTTAATTTCGAAGAAATAAGAAATTTAATTCCAATCACTCGTCGGCAGAGCGAGAGGTATAGATATAATAAATTTTTTAGGTCATTCTGTATACAGGGTTACCGGTTAAGTCGACCTAGATCCTTTAAGACCTTTTAGTTTTCATCATTCCTAGCTGATTTGACTATGAAACACCTCACCCCAAACCTATCCCATATTGAGATATTGGATTTTGATTGTTTTTTAAATAAAATGAAGATTTTTTGTATAATTGTCCTTTTTTTCGAAGTTTGTGCCTCTAATTTATAATGTTTTTGCTATTTTTATGTAGAAGTTTTGGTTTGTTTATTACTCTCAACACTCACACTCAACACAAAAAAAACAGGTAACTGAAGTAACTGGGTAGTAGTCGACGATTGAAAGTTTAAAAAATAAACAAATTTGTATAAATATTTTTTTTTATTTTAAGAATATTTCAAAAAAAGTTTATGACAGTTATGCTGCAGATGTACTAAATAAAATCTACGTTTCTTTAGCTATCCAACAATATATAACAAGCTAGGGTATCATCATGATATTCAGAAAAAAACTGTGATGTAAAGCTCTCAGGCAGTAGTAAAAAATAACTGTACTTAAGAGCAAAGTTATCACTTGGGTTAGCAAACGAAATAAAACAAACTAAATAGCTTTAACAACATTTTTTTTTTTACAATACATGTTCTACATGTCCGCCTCTGTTCCGCACACATATTCGCATTCTGTGCCTTAGTCCACTTTTAACCACACCAGTCGTTAAGCCTCTTCTAATTGCGTTTGCTGAATCGATAATTTTCTGTCTTAAGACATCAACAGATGAGATCGGATGAGGTTTATTATAAAGTAAACTTTTCATATGGCCCCATAAATAAAAATCCATGGGGGTCAGGTCGGGACTTCGGGCTGGCCACGGTATGGGTCCACCTCTTCCAATCCATTTGTTGGGGTAATTAGTGTCTAGCCACTCTCTGACACTTCTTCGATAGTGTGCAGGGCAACCGTCATGTTGATACCACATATCTCGGATTAAATTGAGGGGTAAATCTTCCAGTAATTCAGGTAAATCGTTTCTTAAAAAGTTTTCATAATGTTCCCCATTTAAATTGTCAGGCAGAAAATATGGCCCAATCAAATGGTTTGAGATTATTCCCATCCAGACATTTATTTATTTAAACTTTTCGCACAAAAAGGTACAAAGGCGGACTTAATGCCATAGGCATTCTCTACCAGTCAACCAAGGGTGATGAAGAGATTAGATGGCAGGTGCTTCAATCTGAACCGTCTTTGTGATCCCTTTGGTCGCTTCTTATTGGGATTTCTGTCTTCTTTCGTAGCCCAATAATGAGCGTTGTGGTAATTGATGATGCCGTCTTTATCAAATTTAGACTCATCTGTCCACAAGATGTGTCTTAAGAATGCTGGGTTTTCTAAATCTGCGTTTAGCATGAATCTGCAGAAATCTAACCTCACAGGATCTCCTTCTTCGATAACATGTACCAGCGTGTAATGGTAGGGATAAAGGCCTGCAGTATTCACTGTAAACCACACTTTCCACTGCTATAGTCCAAGTTCTCGGGCAACAATATTAGTGGAAGTAGTTGGATCCGATCTAAACCGTTGCACTATTTCATTGTCTTGCTCTTCATCGTCATCATTGACACGTGGTCTGCCTAGGTCTGATCGTTGCCTCGAAACAGAGTCAGTCTCTCTTAGTCGCCGGTAAACTCCGTCAAAGACACTGATATACGGCACTCGGGGCCCGGGATGACGTGCAATGTATTCATCCCGAGCTCGCGCGGATACACAGTTGCAGTACCCGTAACAAATTAAAATATCCGCATATTCCTCGTTCGTGAAGGTCGTCATCGTCAACAGTTTCAAATCAGAAGCACAAAGTATCAAAGTCCAGTTAACAAGCACAGTCACAAATGGAAGGGAAAACAGTCAAGAAACACAAGCCAAGTCGAGTAAGAATCCAAGAGCACTAAGTATCACATCTACTACGGATGAATCGCGTAAGCAGACTAAAACCAAACAGAATAACAACAAAATGGCATAAAATAATCTATCTCGCTCACACCTACATAAATAGTCCCGCTTGCACGCACCACAGCTCCATCGAAGGACAATAGTACCGTAATTTTTGCTACTACCTGGGACCCTTTTATGAAAGTTTTTTCTAAGAATTATGATAATACCCTAGCTTATTACACCTTGTTGGATAGCTAAAGAAACGTAGATTTTATTTAGTACATCTGGAGTATAACTGTCATAGACATTTTTGAAATATTCATAAAAGAAAAAAAAAATATACAAATTTGTTTTTTTTTTAAACTTTCAATCGTCGACTACTACCCAGTTGGTTCAGTTACCTGTTCTTTTTTGTGTTGAGAGTAATAAACAAACTAATCTACTACACAAAAATAGCAAAATTATAAATTAGAGGGACAAAATCCGAAAAAAGGACAATTAAAAAAAAAATCTTAATTAAAAAAAAAATGTAAATCCAATATCTCAATATGGGTTAGGTTTGGGGTGGGGTGTTTCATAGTCAAATCAGCTAGGAATGATGAAAACTAAAACCTCATAAAGGATCTAGGTCGACTTAACCTGTAACCCTGTATATTGATTGTTGATTTCTGAAGGCCAATTCTCGTACTTAAAACCGTCCAAATTCAAGTCGCAATCTCATCTCAGCGAGGACCAATGTTAAAAGCTTGTCAAAAATGTATGTATATTGATTGTATTTTTGATAGATTGAGACTGAGATTAGAATTTTAACGTTCTTAAAAATACGGGAATTGCCCTTCTGTTATACATCGATTGTTATTTTATTTTATATTTTTTTTATCAATTTAGGGCTGATTTTTCCAATGCCAGATAATTTTATCCGAGGAATCATTTTGAATTTTTGACAGTTCTTCCATACAGAATCTATCACACGTCAATTTTATTCTACGAATTAAAAAAAATAATTATACGTAGATTAAAAAATCAGCCCGTAATTAAATATTGAGTGAAATATTATATTTATCAAATGACACTTAAAATATTTAATACCATGTTAGAAATTAAAATATTAAAAGTACTTACTGTAGCGACGAATAGTACCAGTACGATAGGCAGCATTTTGCTGGTCTGCGTATGACCAATCGGTATAAAATACTATACACGAAAATAACAGTACATAACCACTATATATACATAACGACACAATGATAGAAAATAAACCACAACTGGGCAAACACTATCGATTTGCAAACAGTTATACAACTTAACTTTTGACACTGTTATCTGTTTTTCAGACTCTTATCTCGAAGAGTTTAAGGTTTTAATTTCAATGGGTATTTGTTTTGTAACTATGTATATAAGTTGGCACATAGGCTTCAATAAAGCTTTTAATTAAATCGTTTGTCTATTTGTTTGTTCTGTTCGAGCATTAACGTAAATTCTCTTTATTTTACAAACAATGTTAAGTTAAGATATTTTTATTGTTCAACGTCATTTGTTAGGTAAATAGAGATACATAAGGTTATACAAGGTATATAAAGTTGTATATAAAACGGTTTGGCGGCTGTTATTGGTAAGTGATCGATGGCATTATCTGCTTAGCCTTTTCCCTATGTTGGGGTCGGCTTCCAGTCTAGCCGGATGCAGCTGAGTACCAGTATCTTACATGGAGCGACTGCCTATCTAACCTCCACAACCCAGTTACTGGGTAATACGAAACCCCTTGGAAAGACTGGTTGTCAGACTGTTACGACCCGTAATGTCTATAAAAGATCCACGAATGACAGCCGGGACCAACGGCTTGACGTGCTTTCCGAGGCACGGAGGAGTCTTGGTATGTAAAGATGGTCACCCATCAATCACAATAATACAGGGAAGAAAAATGTATGGAAATATATGAAGACATATATGAAGACATATATAGGTAGGTAGGGGGGGGGGGGGTTAGGGGGGGTTCCAATATAGACGGGCGCCCTACTTTGTGTAAATTATTTCCTCATCACTACTCTCAAAACGGTGAAGGAAAACGTGAGGAAACCGGCATGTCCTAGAACCAAAAATTCAAAGACATGTGACGTCTACCAACCCGCACTGGGCCCGCGTGATAGATTACAGCCCACTCCCTCTCGAAGAGAGGAGGCCTGAGTGCCAGCAGTGGGGAGTGGCTGATTATACACCATGTAGTAATTCCCAAGCAGTACAAGAGTACAACAGGGAACCAAAACAGTTTACGTTCAAAACGGTACAACGTCCAAACGCAACAAAGTTACGTTAGGTTAGCATCCACCAAGTGACCGGAAAGTATTATGGGGTGGTGGGCTCCTGAAACAGCGAGTATACACCATAAGGCCCGTTAGACACGGTTTCTTTGCAGAATAAGCCCACGGATGTAAAAATATCGCCGCGGGAAGAACGCGCCCGTCTGTACCTGGGCTAATGTTTCTATGAGTATATTCGGCTTAAAAAGTGTGTGTACAACGGGTCTTACATGTCTGAATTCGCCGAAGGGATAAACAAAGACAGTGCACCCACGATATACAGGTAGTTAGCCGTTTTATAATAACTCACAACTAATATAAGTCCCAAGAAATAGGGGGCGGGCCATTACCTGGATACAAAAAAATCAAGTTCTTCGAACGTAACAGACAACTCGGAGTTTGTTACACCATTTCTTCTTCCCAGCTACAATACTAGGAAGTGGTCAAGAGTGGGCATTTTAGGAGCTGTCTAATGTAATTGTTTTTCCTTTTTTTTCCCCTTTTATAAAGTACCTATCACAATTGGTGACACTTTATTTACATTACAATCTAGCCTATTAGCTATTATGTAATTTAAATATAACTTAAACTGCTAAGTAACTATATAATTAAGAAATCGTCCAATAACGTCTTTCTTATTCATTATAAGTTATGGGGAAGATGCTTGTTTCACGTGTTCTTTATAAGATGAATGTAATTGTGACGTTCGAAAATGGCTGGTTCTCACCCTGATTAGAATAAACGCCTTTTGATTTCGAAACGATTGCCTAATTGAAAATTGATTGTTTTTTTGGTTTCTACTCCTATGGGGCGTGTGGCTCATTAATAACAGCCGCACGGCTCGATCGACCAGGTTAAGCTACTCTTACCGCGGTTGGTCCGTGGATGGGTGACCATCTTTACATACCAGGACCAGTGGCGTAGCTACCTAGGGGCTAGGCGGGGCAGTGCCCCGGGGCCCTCAAGCTCAGGGGGCCCTCGAATCCTTACCAGAAAATCTCGAGCGAACTGAACTTTTGAAAATTCCTCCCATTTTCAAAATAAATATGACAGGTTGCAACCCGACTTTAATCATGGCAACTCAGTTGAGAGAAATTCGAAAGTTATTTCTAGGGAATTCCCATAATTCTTTCTGTGGGTTGTCAATTTGACGGATACGGATAGCGATATGTGCGTTTTATTATTCATTGATGTGCGTTTTATTGTGAATTCGAGTCAAGATTTTTTTTTCGAGAACAGTCTAAAAATGACTGCTGTGTCAGGAATAAGTAAGCTAATGTCAATAAACTTTTTAGTACTGGTCAATATAGTGGTTCAATTTATTTGATTTTAGTACCACTCATATTGATGTCCGTTACGTCAATAAATCATGTCAAATCTATAGATTTCGGCTACTCATTGAATAACGCGAAATATCGTGAAAAAAATGCAGGTCACCTGCAGTAGGTACATTGATTCAGGCCCGCGCGCGAGGAGATCGTTCTTGGTCTCCACCGTTAAATATGGTAACACTAGCGGCGATAAAATGTTTACCGGGGATTCTCCAACGACGTCTTGTAGCGTATCATTACGTTTCTCCTTCCTTTTACTTCTAACGTCGTCAGTGAACAGTGAGTACCTACTCGAGCACAATCTAATATAAATATTGCATAAATAAATTAGAAAACTAAAATTATGGACAAAAAGAAGAAACCCAGTGGTGCATTTAAACGCAAACAACGCCAAGAAAGAGAAGATAGTAAACAAAAATTGCCCAAACTTGACAAGTTTTTTAGTCAGCCTTCTGCAAGTACTTCTGGACAAAATATTTCTATTGATAGTGACTCAAATTATGTGGTAACTGCAGTGTTGGTTGAGAAGCCTACTGAAGATGATTCGACAATTATTGCAGCTGGAGATTCCTCCGCCGCCGATCATTTGAACGTGGATGATGTTTGCATGGCAGACATAAAAGCGGAGGATTTGGAGGAACCACAGACCTCTACATTTTTCGAAAATGTGTACGATAAATCTTCTTATGACTAGGGAAACTTCACGAACAAAATATTAAGTGATAATGAAAAACGTCGAATTCTTGATATGGGGCCTTTACAGCCTTCAGGACCTTTTCCAACAGACATCAACCAGAACAATAGATGTTTTTCAAAATCGTACTACGTTTCAAGTTCTAAATATGGACCAGTTAATCGTTTTTGGTTGTGTTATTCCAAAATACTAGACGCTGCCTATTGTCAACCCTGCTGGTTATTTGCTTCACAAAGGAATAATGTTTGGTGTACGGGAATTCGGGATTGGAATCATTTATCAGAAAGAATTAAACAACACAGTTGTTCGAGTGGCCATGCGGAAGCATGTGCTGTGTATGAATTTTGGAAAAAGATGATACTAATACTATCGAGAAGGAACTTGAAAATAAAATTCGCAAAGAATCATCATTTTGGAAAATGGTTCTTCAAAGGTTATTCGATATCATACTTACCCTAGCAAAGAGTTCTTTGGCTTTGAGAGGACATCGAGAAGACTTAAGTCATGGAGGATACCATGGAAATTTTTTGTCCTTTGTAGAGCTTGTCGCCCGATATGATCACATTTTGCGGCAAGTTTTGGATATGCCCAAAGGTAATAATTATTATTTCTAAGTTTTTTATAATTTTATTTTGTTTATAATTATTAACTATTTAATATCAGGACTTTTTTGAAATTGTGTTCTTTTAATAATGTTTTTAGGATCTACAAGATATCTGAGTGCAACAATACAGAATGAAATGATTGAGAGCTTGGGGACCAAACTCGAAACCCATCTACAAGAACAAATTAGGGCGTCACCGTTTTTCGCCATCATAATGGATACGACACAGGACATATCGAAGGTAGATCAGCTAAGCATTGTTGTGAGGTATGCAGTAATAACCAGATCGGAAAATGGACAGCCAATTGATATAGAAGTAAAAGAAGTGTTTCTAGGCTTTTATGCAGCCATAAAACATGGCGCAGCGATTTAGTCAACCAAGTGACTACATTATTATTTTTTTAGAAGAGTGAAAGAACACTATCTGTCCACTTCATCATAGTTGTGTATGTATTTATTATTTTGAGTAGGATATAATTATTATCATTCTTGTAATATTTATTTTAGAAGTATTTATGTATGTTTATTTGTATGTATGTTAATATATTCTCGTAATTCTTGTTTAGTTTTTAAGTGAATTGTTTTTTTTTGATTCTATGTATTATTTTTTGTCTCCTTTGCTCTATCACACGCTGTCTACATCTCTGTATCTACTGTCCTATCTCAGGTATGCTGGAAGAGATTTCTTATGAAATAAGCATCACCTCTGTACCTATTTTTTCTGTTCTGTTTTTCATTGTCTGTTTATATATGTGTGTACATAAATGGTAAAATAAATAAATAAATAAATAAATATTTATCGACAAAAATATTGATTTAAAAAAATGTGTGGGGCAAGGTTATGACGGAGCTAGTGTGATGAGTGGTGTGTATAATGGTGTACAAAAACATATTAAGGATATCCAGCCTAACGCGGAGTACGTACATTGTGCCACTCATAATTTAAATTTGGTGATAAATGATGCCGTTAGTAGTTGTGTGGAAATACAGATATTTTTCGCAACGTTGCAAGATTTGTATAACTTTTTCGGAAACAGCATCAAACGTTGGTATCTGCTGTCAAAATTCACTGGCGAATCGGACACTACTTTTAAAAAACTAAATCCGACTAGATGGTCCAGTAGGGTCAATACGATATCTGCAATAAAACTTCGTTTTTTTTTATATTATCAAAGCATTATCAGAAATAGTTCTAAAGAGTCCTAATAAAGATGAGCGTAGTGAAGCAGAGAGTATTAAAACAAAAATGCTAAATTTTGAGTTCGTGTTGTGTTGCGAATTTATGCACAGTGTATTGTAATGACATCAATTATGCATCCAAAACTTTACAAATATGCGACATCAATTTAGGCGAGGCAAGTAAAGCTTTAGCAGAGACCAAAGCAAAGTTGCAAATTTATAGAAATGATTTCGAATTATTCAAGTGCAAAGCCAGTGAAACTGCAAGAAAATATGATATAGATACCCATTTTCAAGAAAAAAGGCAAAGGAAAGTTAAAAAAAAATTTGATGAATTAGCTGCTGATCACCGATTTCCAAACAGAGAAGAAATATTTAAAATTGAGATTTTCAATAATGTACTAGACACATTAATAGCTCAATTAAATACACGTTTTACAGCAATGTTATTATTCTTTACAATTCCTATCACTTCTGCAGCAGCTGAAAGGTCATTTAGCAAATTATAATTAATAAAAAGTTATTTAAGAAATAGTATGGGCCAAACTCGACTCCGACATTTATCGCTAATAGCAATTGAAAACAAAACCGCATCAAGCCTGGATTTAACCGAAGTCATTGATACTTTTGCGAAAACTAAAGCTAGGAAAAGATTGTAAATATAATTGTTATTTAGTCAGTTGGTAGGTCCGACCTTTATATAATAGAACCTCGAATCTTTTCTATTTTGTTTTATTGCCCAATACCTACACCAAGTATTAAAAGTAATTTATGTTGTTACTGTTTGATATTTTTATTACCTGCCCTGCAGTGCACGAAAAAGAGCTGATGATAAAGTAGCTTAGCATTTTTAAAGTATTTGTATATTTAATATTTTTACTTGATAAAAGTTTAGATAGCAGTGGGGCCCCATTTTTTTATATGCCCCAGGGCCCTTGGTTACCTAGCTACGCCACTGACCAGGACACCTCCGTGTCTCGGAAAGCACGTTAAGCTGTTGGTACCGGCAGTCGTTTCAGGGCGTCAGAAGCCCGAAAGTCTGACAACCAGTCTTACCAAGGGATATCGTGTTACCCAGTAACTGGGTTGTGGCTCCGATAGGCGTCCGATAAGCTGTCGCTCTATGTAAAATAGGTTAGACTGGAAGCCGACCCTAACATAGTTGAGAACAGGCGGGCAGACTGATTTACTACATAGTTGAAGTACGGTGCTGATATAAGAACTCAGAAAATAAAAGGGAAATTTGCCAAATTACTTAAGCTGTTCTTTCTAAAGAGTTTGTAAACCATGTTTGTTTATTTATTACCTACTTTGTAAGGCTATTAAGTAGAAATAGTGTTTATACTGTTTGTTCCGTCCCCACAGACAAACCGTGAAAACGGTTTTGTGGGGCATAGTTTATAACCAAGATTTTTGTAAACTTACATTTTATTTAATAAAGAAATAATAATAAAAAAAATACGGTGTCAAAAAGCGCTGTCTAGGAAAACATATCACAAATAATGTTTCAGTTTAGGAATCCGTAGCTGAAGCGGTGGTTCACCGAAGGAACATTGAAGAAATTCTTGTTAACTTCAACGCTGTTTTAGCGACCGTAACGCTTAGCCATCGTTCACCACCGACTCATCATTTGCAGTAAAGCAACAAACACGAATGAAAACCGCGATGGCCACTAAAATACTATGTACCATTTTATGGTCACTTTAAACATGTGACCATTATCTTTATGAGTATGGAGTGTGACGACAAATAGGTTTACTGTCTGTACATTGTAAAAATGGATTTTTAAATGGGAGCTTTGGGATTTCTTTCAGTAAATACAATAAAACGTATACATAATGCAAAATTAAACCTAAGTTTAGACAAAAAATAAACATTAAAAGTATAGAGGTATGAGGAACAGGGTGTAAAGTTCACTCATACTCTATAGAAAAGGGAGAATCCTCCGACCAGACGGGTGTTGTGTCTGGCGGGCAATTGCCCAACGATTGATGTTGGGAAATTGTATCTATGCTAATTGCGTGGTAAACTCTGCTTGCGAGATGCAGGATTTGCGTGACGTCAGTATGACGCGTTGTTCGCATGTGGCGTTGTAGATACCGCTACAAAAGTAATAAATGCTCTCAATAGCAACTATGATAGCAACTTTGTTTCGATACGTAATATGGACTCATACTACTCATAATCTAAATATTTTTGCAGTTTAAAACACACACAATAATAAACATACAACATAATGATAAGTTAATAAATGTACAGACGCCAGCAGGTCAAGCTACCCCAAACTGTCAAATTTTCCCAATCAACCTTGAACCTTAATGCTTTAGCGATAAAGTTAAAAATCTATTAAAGAAATTTGACACATTGTAATAGCTTGATGTCAGCTGGCGTCTGTATCTACGTCTAACTTTAAACATACTGTTCCGATACCCGTTCCACGGAACGTTAATATGTATGCAACCAGTGTTTCTCATTCTAAGTGAATAATTGTATTCCGTTTTTGAGAAATAAATGTCTTAAACCATTCTTTGTGAGCTGTTCATCCGGGGCTGACACTTCTGCTGATCTTTTCTAGACGCAAAGGATGAGGAAAGAAAGGAAGTACGAGTGTGTTGTCGAAGACTTGTAATCTTGGAAGCACCTTACCTACAAACCTTCCTTATCTCACGGAATGAACTTCAGTATTTTTTTTGTTTTTTGGTGTCCAGGTATGTAATGGAAATTCTATATCGGAGATTGGAACTGGAATCGATGAGAATAGGTGTGTGTTGTATACTTAAATAAAAGGTAGATATTTCTCTTGAGATCTAGTAGATGTCTTTACTTTCTCTTTTTGGCATACCTTTTGTATAGCAGGTATTTGTGAGAAATAAAACAGTATATTTGCTAAACAAATCACGTCTTTCTAGCTAGTAAAACATACACTTTGTATAATAATATCGGTAATATGGACCTAGTACACACCGGGTCGCTAGAAAACAATTTTACATAAGAGTTGGATTCGTCTGAGATTTATGAAACAACAGTACACTCGGTAAAGTATTATTGAAGTCTTACAAAGTCAAATTCTGTAGGTAAACGAAGGGTCACAGTGATGGCGAGTAGACAACCTACCCGTGTTCACAAACATTACTATGAGGTCTCATAGTGCGCGCGGACGCACAGGGTTCCAAAAACCTATTCATATACAGGATGAAATTAAATTCATGGGCATCCTTTTAAGGGGTCATTGTAATCATCATTATGAACAACTTTTACTATGGGACCAAACCCGAAATCGCGAAAAAAAAAAACAGCTGTTCCCTACATTTTGACGAGTTAAGCGAACATAAATGTAGGGAACAGCTGATTTTTTTTTCGCAATTTCAGGTTTGGTCCTATAGTAAAAGTTGTTCATAATGATGATTACAATGACCCCTTAAAAGGATGCCCATGAATGCAATTTCACCCTGTATACAATACTTGAGAGGAGATCGGCACTATGCGTCCCTCATGTTTATGAATTGTCCTCATGTTTATGAAATGTTTATGGCTTGTCATATGGAACACTTTACTACAATACTTCACTACACTTCACTACTTCGCACAGTATTACTACTTTACACAAGTATTGGTTGTGAATACAGGTGTCATCCTCTTTACTTACCCTTAATTAAGTGAAGGAAATTAATTGATGGGAAAATTTACTACCTACCTAAATTGTCCGTATATTCAAATTAAAGCTGTCATTCTTTAACAGTTGTGGCTAAAAGTCGGCAAAAAGAGTAGGGTGTATCTTTGCTTAACAATCAGGGGTTTATTTATAAGCGATGATTAAAGCGTCAAAAATGTATGGTTAAACAGTCGCTAATCACTAAATAACTTTAAGCAACGTTTATGAATAAAGAGGTTAATTTCCCTGGCTCTAAAATAAACACACGGCCTTTTTCCATGGGGGTAGGCAGACACTACTGACCGCCACCTGCTACAATCTCCAAATCCCTCTTGGGAGTACCAAGAGTGAAGATTGTCTTTATTTTTTAAATAAACCAAACGAAACTTTAATTTCACGCTAAACTTGAATGAAAAACTAATGAAGACACAATTGTGAAAAAACTCTCCAAGTGTGTCTCGCGCATCCTGGGCAGTGAGCCGGTCAGCACCTCTATCATCTTGCATACCAGCCTCAGCATAAGCTATTCATATTCACGGCAAAGACGCCAGCACATCAAGCTACCCAAACTGTCGAAATTTCCCAATCAACCTTAAACCTTAATATTTTAGCCATAAAGTTGAAAATCTATTAAAGAAATTTGACAGATTGTAGTAGCTTGATGTGCTGGCGTATGTACATAGTTTGTTGCTATAAGTAGGACCCCAACTTTACCAGGTTTCAGTCGCAACTTAAGCTGAAGATAATCCTGTCTCCCCGTGGGATCTACTTTGTGATTGCAAACGGGAACTCGACAAACAAAGAAACTAGGGGTAGCACTGAAATTGGTACTTTTGATGGCTACGGGAGCCTTTCATCATATTGTGTTTGGATACTAGTGGACTACTAGGTTCCAGCAAAATCAGCCTATAAGTATACCCTGTTCATTAGGTTAGCCGTTTTTTGACAGCTGTCTTAGAACGTAACTATTCCAGATTACGTAAAAGTTAACTTTCAAATGCGTAATAAAATAAATATATAAGCTGCCTTATCTTATTGAATTATCTTATTTATGGCTTCTTACAGACATTATAATACCGTACGTGTATCAATGAATGTATTGTGTGTTGCTGTCATCACTAGTCCCATCTGTCAAAAAACAGTTTACCTAATGTACAGGGTATAATGTTCCCACTGCTGGGGCACTGGCTTCCTCTCAGTGAGAAGGAGTGGGCCGCAATCCACCACGCGGGACCAGTGCAGGTTGAATTTATCGTGTTCTAGGACATGCCAGTTTCCTCACGATGTTTTCCTTCACCGTTTTGAGAGCAGTGGTGATGAAATAATTTACACAAAGTAAAGAGCCTGTCTGGATTCGAACCAGCCACCTACAACTTGTAATTCGCGGCCGTTGTCACCACTTACACGAGGATACGTTATTAGCAGATGTCGTGATAAGCTAAGGAATTGACGTGACGTTGTTTCATTTCCACTTGACGCACGCGTATACATCAAAAATGGCGCTAACTATCGTCAAACCAAAAAAGTGTTGTTTCAAATTACAATTACAAAATTATGGCCTGGTATGTTACGATAACCAACCGTTTGAAACAACCGGCCCTAAGTTTAGTATTACTTACTTGGTGGGCCTGCTCTTGACCTCGATCACGCCTGATGGAAAGCGATGGATGAGGTCTATGATGGAACGAGCATGCCCAGAAGATGCTTGCCGTTTCATTGGTGAAATACGTCCTAAGTTGCCATCCTTGTTAAAAATCTGCGGGCTTTTAATAATTATCTCCGCAACGTAGCACTTTATGAAGAAGGATTTGTAATGGCTGAAAAAATAATTCTTTGGAGTGAACAGTGAGAAATCGGAGGGAGCCAGATAAGCCGGCGACACCGTCTATAAATAATTTATTAACTGCCGCTTTGGAGATGGGGCTTTGAAAACTGCGGTGATCAGAGGACCGATTCTCGTAATTAAAAATATTCAAAATCTATTCGAAATCTCATCAATGTCAAAACTTGTCAAAAACGTAAGGAAACTAGAGGTATTTTTGACAGGTTGAGACTGAGATCAGACTGTGAACGTTCTTAAAATTAGGGGAATTACCCTTCTGATTTTTTTGTTTACACTGGCGTTGGTCGAACCAGGGTGGCAATATGGCACATACAGGTTACGAGTTCTAACTTTTTCACTCGATTTACTATAGCAGGTCAAATTAAATTAGCTAGCGAAACTGCAGAAGTGTTGTATTTACGAACGGGTACTGTGCCAGCTTCTTATTATCTTTTGTAGTTGCTATTGCTGCATTCCTTTATTCCAACACGGCTGAGAATTCCTTCACATCAAAGCACATTATGTCATAAGAATAACTATGTATATCACAGCAATTAAAATTTTCAACAATATTCCAAATGAAATAAGGGAACTCCCCCTAAAACGCTTTAAATCAAAACTACAAATGGCTTATTGGTAATTGTTTTTATAGTGTAAAGGAATCTTTTGATAAAAAAGTAGCAAATAAATATAAGATATGATATTGAGATTTAATTATATTACTTTTTATATCTTTTATTCTTAAGTGTTCAAATAGATACAAAACCCTAATAACCCTAATAATGTTATCTAAAAATGCTATAATTTTAATTTTAACAAATTAATGTGTTCGTTACATTTAACATGTTTAAATATTTGTATGCCAGTCCGTGGCGAAACATGTAAGATCATAACTTTATTTATAAGACCTTAATGTACCATGTTTTAAAGCAAATAAATATATTCTATTCTATTTTATTATTTTTTCGCCTTTTAGCCTCTTACTTTTACGCTATTCTTTACCCCATTTTTTTCCTGTTTCCTATAAGTGGTTAAGTTTGTAAGTTTAATACTAATGTATTATACACATGAACCTATCAGCATCCATCAATCAACTCAGCCTATCGCAGTCCACTGTTGGACAGGCTGCGTCACAACACCTTATCCTTTCAGGATAAATTCTCGAAATGATGGTGAAAACCGCATCAAAATCCATTGCGGAGTTTTGTAGAACAACGCAGACACACAGACGTGAAGTAAGACCCAGTTCTTCCCGCTATTCTTCAGGCCCCACTCAAACAGTTGTTACTGCGCCTCTTTGTTCAAGAATTTTATGTTTCAGCAAACTACGGACGGATTCATTTTAATAATTTTAAATATATATTTTTTCTCTTTGAACGAAGAATGGGTTTAATTCTCGAAGAAATTTTGATCTTCTAGACTATAATCGACTTCTTTACTTTACTTATATACCCTGTCCACTAGGTTAACCGTTTTTTGACAGCTGTCTTAGAACGTGAACGTTGCAGATTACGTAAAAGTTAACTTTAAAATTAAAATGCGTGATAAAATAAGTATATAAACTGCCTAATCTTATTGAATTATCTTATTTATGACTTCTTACAGACATTATAATACGTGTATCAGTTTTGACAAAAAAGATATAATTGCTCACTAGTTCGATCTGTCAAAAAACGGTTTACCTAGAGAACAGATCTCTCTAGTCTCTTGAATCGATCAAATCAGGGATCACGAATTAATATTGTTGGGGGTCCGATTTTCAAAATAAGATGGCTGTCGCGGTCCGTTTGGTAGACGATTACTAGGAAGTAGCAACCAAGATTAAAATTTTGAAATATCAAGTAAATAAAACGAAAAGAAACATTTTTTCAAGTAACAAACAAATATTATGCACAAAGCCTTAAGTCATTATTCATGTCAATCAACTCAGCTTATCGCAGTCCACTGCTGGACATAGGCCTCTCCCAGGCTGCGCCACTACACCCTGTCCTCCGCCTTCCGCATCCAGTCCGTCACAGCAATCTTCTTTAGGTCGTCCGTCCATCTAGCTGGGCGTCCCACACTACGTTTGCCGATACGCGGTCTCCACTCCAGGACTGGTCTGCTCCACCGGTCATCGGTCCTTCGACATACATGGCTAGCCCACTGCCACATCAGTTTGCTTACTCTGCAAGCTATGTCGGTAACTCCGGTTCTTTTCCGGATAATTTCATTCCTGATTTTATCCTTCAAAGAGACTCCGAGCATAGCTCGCACCATAGCGCGCTGAGCGACCCTGAATTTGTGGACCAGCCCAACTGTCAGTGTCCACGTTTCGGCGCTATATGTCATGACGTGGAGGACGCGCTGGTTGAAGACCTTAGTTTTCAAACACTGTGGGATAGGTGTCGAGAAGACGTGACGGAGTTTTCCAATTGCTGCCCAACCCAACTGAATCCTTCTGTCCGCTTCTTTCTCAAAGTTGTGTCTACCGAGCTGGATTAGTTGCCCCAGGTAGACATAATCCTCCACTACTTCGAGAAGCGACCCTTCGATGTGGATTGGACTCGCCAAGAAGTGCAAATTGTATATGACTTGTCTTGTCCAAATTCATGCCGAGGCCAACCCGCCGAGAGGCTCCATTAATGCCGTGCAGCATTTGGTCTAACTGTTCCAGCGTCTCTGCCATTATGACGATGTCATCGGCAAATCGAAGATGTTAAATGTACTCGCTGTTCACGTTAATACCCTGTCTTGTCCAGTCCAGCGTCTTGAAGACTACCTCCAACGCATTTGTAAACAGGTTTGGGGATATCAAATCCCCCTGTCTCACCCCCCTGAGCAGTTGGATGGGGCTGGTTTTCTGGTCCTGGATCTGGACAGTCATCGTGGCAGCGTCATACAAACACCTCAACATTTTGATTTAGCGGCAGTCAATTCGACATCGTTGCAGAGAGGCCAGAACTGCCCATATTTCGATGGAGTCCAAGGCTTTCTCGTAGTCTACAAATGCCATACACAGCGGCTGATTGTACTCCTCGGTCATCTGTACAATTTGCCGAACAGTATGGAGGTGGTCTACGGTGCTGAAGCCATTTCGAAAACCGGCTTGTTCTGGCGGCTGGAACTCGTCAAGTCTCCTAGCGAGACGGTTCGTGACGACCCTCGAGAACAGCTTGTATAGGTGGCTCAGAAGCGAGATGGGTCTATAGTTCTTCAGTAAGGATTTGTCATCTTTTTTGAAGAACAGTATCACCGCACCTCTGCTCACGCCTCGGGCGTTGTACAGTCACGAGCACCAATATGTCAACACTTGGCAACTTTCAATTGCGATTTTTTCGTGAAATAACGAATGCAACGTTGAAATACGACACATTATATAAACTTATGGGTTCGAAAATGCTATGTTCGTAACAACATAAAATTTCATTAAAAAATAAAGGAGTAAATCGCTTTTGAAAAAAGCCGAGTGTATACATACTTTTGCTCGTGACTGTACCCTCTTGGATGACGGAGTTAAAGACACCATAAAATATAGAACTATAAATATAGAATATATAAGAGGATTATTCTTGTAAAAATGTATTTTTTGAACCATCTGTCTGTACCCTGGAGTAAAGTTGGTACAAGGTAAAATATATATTTAAAAAAATATTTTTAGAAAAAGTGGTCCGCCAATTGGTGACTCTTGATCTACATGATAAATTTATTTTCACTTCCAGACAGGTAACCCTGGCTCTTGTACTAGAAGATCATCTGCAGTATACTATACATATAATATTGTCAGTACCACGGTCAGTACAGACTTCATCACCTGATATACCTAAGTTTTCCCATGTTGGGTTCGGCTTCTAGTCTAATTGGATGCAGCTGAATACTAGTAGTTTACATGGAGCGACTGCCTCTCTGCCCTTCAGTAAAATACCTGGCCGGTAAATATGGCATATCTACGTAGTATTTCTTAAAAAAAAAAACAGCAAGCATCTCTTTTACTCATACGCGTCCGTAAGTATGCCTTATTATTATCTATTATAGACCACTCCCTCTCGAAAAGAGGAGGCCAGGGTCCCGCCAGTGGCTACATTATAGGTTGATGATGATGGGCAACCACATCTTCTAAAACCAACAGCACAGCACGGTTGGCGCAGTGGTTAAGCGATTGACTGCTGCGCTGCGTGTAGCGTGTTCGATTCCCGCACGGAACAAATATTTGTAAGGCCTACAAGTAGTTGTTCCGGATCTGGATGTTTGTGTATGTGACTTTAAATGTTTGTAAACGCACCCACGATACAGGAGAAATTCCAAGTGTGGGACAACGTTTTTAAAAAAAAAAAACAGTCCAAGAAACTCTATTCTTAATCCTTCTTTGAAGCTGTAATCAGTGTTTACCGATACCCATGTTATAATGAATGTTCACAAATCGTAGTATGTATACATAATGAGTATTTACTCAGACAGCTGGGCGAACAATGACTAGTGATTAGTGAGACTTGTTTGTATTAGAATGTGGTAAAATATGACGTCAATCTCTTGAATAACACACGGCATGCTGTTAATTTTTGTAGGGTTGGGCAGACATGTATGCCACAGCACTATAACTTTATTTTGGTGCATGGCCAAAATCAGTACTAACTTCGCCATCTTGTCATGTCACACTGACCTCTAATTAACAACTACACTGGACTTAATAAACAACTAAACTGGACTATATACTATAGGAAATGACAGTTGTTTTTTTTAAGCTGATTCAAAGCGCCCCGCTCGAGCGTTTCAGGAACTAAAATTGGTTCAGCCGTTTCAGGATTATCAGCTCTTTTTTCTAACAATTACAGTTCTTTGATTGTAATGTCACCTTTGATTTTGTGTGTACTGTGATCTTTATTCTCTTTGCTTTAAGGTTGCTGATGGGTTGCTGATGGGTTGCTGTAGAAGGCAGTAAAAGAGCTCATAGAGGAAGAGTTCGTATTAAATAATTAAAAGAAAAGAAAGAAAGAAAATATGTTTATTTGCGGTAAACGTGACGCATAGTAAAAAATAAATAAAAAAATTAAAATACCCCCGACACAATATAATAATAAAAATAGTATAAATGTAAAAAGGCTAAAACAATAAAAAAAATAACTATTCAAAAAATAGCCACAAATAGAACAAACAAGGTATAAACGTGACACCCTATAAAAAGAAAAAAATAACCTTGAAATTATGCCCCTACGTAAGTACGTATGAAATTTTTTGATTAAATGTTGTCCCGTCGCGTCGTGGGACCGCTCTAATTATTAGCCTAACGTTCTGTTAAAGTTTAAAATAGTAGCGTCCCCCATTCCGTAAAACTGATTCAAGATTCAATTCCTCCATCCCCAGAATTTGCAAGCTTCTTAATAATTGCGATGAAGCAATAGATATTTTTTCCACATCACTTCAAAAATTCAAGCGTCTCGCAAATCCAAGTCCATAAAAAGTAACCAACACAAATGACTATTTTTTTTCTTTCTTCATTTTGTATTGTATTTATTTTGTATTTTTTTCCTTGTCATGTTTTCTTAAACTACACATGTACACCATCCATATGTCCACCGCCAAGCGGCCTTGCAGTGTTCTAGTTCGAATGGTTTGGGTGACGTTTCAGCAGACACGTGAGATGTTTACAAAAATTAGGATCCTTTGTTGTAACAATTAAATTATACACTTATTCACAAAATAAAGTCTCTTTTAAATACAGTTCTATGAATCCAAAACAAACTAGTTGAGTTTGTTTTGGATTAATAGAACTGTATTTCAATAATAAGTTTCCAATTCCAATGACAATTTTCGGGACTAATGTCTCAAATTACGCGACGTCTTCCAAGTTTAGTGGCAATTACGTGTTTTCAAGAGTTAGGCAAGTGGTGAGTCCTCCGAGAGCTAACTTAGTTGACAGTGCGCCTAACTAGACGTCTAGGAAGGCTAGATTATGCCGCTTGAAACTATTCACCGGAGTTTGGGAAGGACTAATTTGGTATGATAGATTCGGAATCGTATCTATCTTTCGTGATTTTTCATCGATTTGTGCGGTAAGCTGTATTTGCAGACTGTTCTTTATTTATAGATCCATCCATGCTAAGTCAGCACCTTAATTGCATAAAATACAATCGATCACAATCTGAATAATTTTGAAGGATATGGCTAATCCATTGCTTCATATGTTCGAAAAATGTATCTGCTCAACAACGTATGTAAGTAACGCAATGAATGTTGTTGAACTGTCAAAATGAAAGCCTTTGCTACTGTTAGTGTACAGATTAGGAGCCGTAATACGAAGTATTAATGCCATCATGATTCCAGTGCGAAAAAGGGATGGTGCTATAGGTCATCTATAGCTCCGTCTCTCTCTTACACTCGAAGGGAATGGTGATGGCATTAAACCGTCATAATACGTCACCAGGAGCCTGACAATCTGGCAACTATAAGGAACGAAAGACAAGGTTTAGGTTTAGTCTTTTCCTCTCAACTTACTTTTAACAACGCCGTATTGTTGGATAGATATTCCTGCAAAGAAGCAAAACTGTCTGATGACACAACTACTCATCCTTAGTCGCAAAACAAAACACTGACTTCACCACCTTAAGCACTGCCCTTGACTTATCTGGCGTGCAGCTTGTCTGCAACTAAATCTGGCTGCTAAATAATCGTAAAATATATGTTAATTAATTATAAGTGAATAACTAATACAATGTAACAACGAATGTGCCAAGGCAGTCTGTCAAAGCTCGAATGTTGGAGTTACATCGAGTGGGTGAACTGCCTTTTAATTGGACATCGTCGCTGCTAGTTTATCTACTTACGAACATTTTAGAGAAAATTAATTTGTGTACTACAATAGCCTTTGAAACCAATAATAATCTAGGTAATGACTTTGAGCATAACGACTTGTAACTTTATTACTGTAGTATAGAGTTCTTTTTTGTACGGTTGTGCAAGAAACTATCATAAAATGTTTGCAATGTGAGTGTAATTGTTTATAATGAATGTTGAGCGAATAGTCATTATACTGATTGAGGTACAGGAGTATAAAAAGAAAACTATATTTCTTCTCACGTGTCATACACCATATATGATTGTTCATCATTATGGATTGGCTGACGTTCAAATTTTGTGTTTTTATTTGGGTAAGGATCTATTTTTTTACTCCTTACGTAGTCCACAGCCGGATATGCGCTTCTCCTGTTTCTCCAGGGCAGTTCTCTTAATCCCATTTAATGCAAATTATTCAGATTGCACGAAAAATGAACTTGCCGAAAAAAAGGCTATAGTTTGTCAAAAATACGGACGACATTAAGATAGTATTTAACATCCCCTTGAGTTTTCAACAAGATCATGAATCTGTTTGCTTAAAGGGGGGCCATAATGAGTCTGGCACAGGAGTGTTGATACTGGCTATATCCTAGTAGGAATGATAATATATAAATATACAGACATAGAACACTGATGGACTAGCAATGAATGTTAGCGTCCATCGACGGGTAGCGCACAGCACCTAGTTCTAGAGTAATTTCCATAGTATTGTACATAGTGTCAGTCTCCTAGTGTGAACATATAGGCCGATTATGATGCTGTATGATGAACAGGATTAAGGTATTCTTCCTGTTAACCTCTTTGGAGTGGTTTCAAGTTAAATATTGAAGTGGTGACCCCTAAATTCTCTTTCCAAAGCCTACAACCATTATGCTATTGCCGTTTGAAACATTAGCGTACGTTTCTATGAAATCTAATTACCCATAACGTATTGTAAAATTTACGTAAGTAATTGGTAAACGTGCTTCGAAATTGGCATTTATGTAAGTGTGTACGTACGACATTAATGTGTTAACAGAGTTGGCTAATCGGTTTGTTACATTACCTACCCGTGCGTTATGGACATATTTTTCTTCCTTTCTGGTTTCATAATACTTGGGGGCCTGAAAAGGCCACGTTTAATTTTGAATCTTATACGCCGAATCAGAGAGTACAAATTAGTAAAGTTTATTATTGAGAGCCATGGAGACTCCGTGGTACTGAACAGATGTGCAAACAATCAAACATTACTTGATTTACAAGTTGTTTATTTATTTTTGTGGTTATTTCCACACAGACGAAACTGCAAAGCTGATTTAAATCTGTTCGCTGTCGAACGGCTGATGCTCATGATATCTGTATATAAATGTTCTCATGAATATACAGGCTAGTAGAGACATCGACGCGCAAACCTACCTTGGATTCAGCACGAATCTAACCCTCCCTGCGTCAAAAATTTTCGTCCGGTATTCATAAAAAGAATAAGCCGTTCATGTATTTTTAACAGCATAGGTAGTGGACTTTCTATGAAATAACGGATTTTTTATGATAACCGACGAAATATTTCTACGCTACGCTATGTCTAGTATCATGTGCTGAATTCATGGTTACAGTTTGCGCGTTGTCCACCCCTGTATATAACCATATCTGACCAATTCTAAAATAAAACATTATGTTCAATTTTAATGATTTTCCTTTTGTTTCAGGTGTTATGTGTATCAAAATCAAAATCCCAATCACAATTAGTTAATTCTACAAGTAGTTTAAATAGTAAGTACCTATATTTTTTTAAGTTTTTAAAACGAATCTAGTTTTGTCCACCTTTTTACTCGCTTCTCGGCTTTAGGTTAGGGTAGGTAGGTGGACCGAAAGAAAGAAAATACTTATTTTTTTATAAATCGTTTGCCCCACACTAGGAATGAAGGCCTGTGTCCCAGCAGTGGGAACATTATAGTATGAGTATGTATCTAATGTATGTAACTTAACCATCGATCTTATTATTTTCAGATCAGTTGCGGTCAGCTTGCGAGGATGGTCAGCCTATAGTCCCCCCAGATCAGTGCAACAATTGCATTTGTTTTGCCGGCCAAATATATTGCACGAATATTCCATGCCCAGGTAAGTTACAGACATTTTAATATCTAATTATCTCGGTATGAATGAGACCCTATCAAAGAATCAACTGGCATATGAATTATTCTTCAATTATCTTTTTTTTTTCATGCAAAATAATTTGAAAAAAACACGATTATTAATGTAAAACACCCTTACGTGAAATATGACAACGTTGTATTTTCTTAGTTTTAAATATGAAAGATTGGTTTGAATGAAAATGAATTACTCGTATTTATCAATGAAACTTAGATATACACACATATCTTATATCTTCGAAACTATGCATTTTTGGACCACATATTCTAGGTTTTTTTTGTATTATATTTACTTGTAGAATGTAACCCTAGAGTTATGGGATATAAAAAAAAAACGGGTTGCACTCCGGGAGTGCAAGAAGTGAAAACTTGAATATTAACGTTGTGCATTTTTGATATTTTGGAATGCGGTCTACTCTCCCTCCGTCTTACGAATTTTCGATCAGGTCACGTGTCCTGACGCGAGCTCCGTCTTACGAATTTTCGATCAGGTCACGTGTCCTGACGCGAGTTTAACATGTTTTACCCATCACAAAAAAAGTGCACAACGCCGCTAAAGTAGTTTTCACTTCAAAAATACGTTGTATAAGGCTCTTGTACACTTGGTCACCCGTGGTCTACTACCTATGCACGGAATCCGTAGTTTCGGCCGAAGTAACGAGCATTTCCTACTCCGTTATATCACTTAGGGCTGATTTTTCCAACGCCAGAGAATTTTATCCGTGAAATAATTATGAATTTTTGACAGTTCTTCCACACAAAAACGGTCAGACGTCAATTTTATTCTACAAATTAAAATTATCTGTCGATTGAAAAATCAGCCCTTACGGATATAAGATTAGTTCAGGTTCCTAACTAATAATTAATGACAAAACGATTAGACAGTTGTCCTTTTTTAATTGGTTTATCTACTCGCCACGTGATTAGCCAATTATTTGGGCTATTCTGAAATAAATACGATTTTCAGAACAAGATTGCGTCAATGGTGTGGACTTGCCTCAACCAGATGCATGCAATAAATGTATATGCCGACGAGGGAAAGTCACATGTTCCAACATGATCTGCATACCAGGTACGATCAAAATACAATTCAATAAACCCAGATTTTTAAAGTTGATGCAAATTATTTTTTAATTTTTCATTAAAGTGTTTTCTGCCCGTCCAACTGTACCCATGCCCTGTATTATTCCTTCAATCTTACGTCTATAATTTCGGGGGTTTTTAAGATACTAATATATCAATGCTTAATGTAGCTGTAGCGGTATCTACAACGCCACATGCGAACAACGCGTCATACTGACGTCACGCAAATCCTGCATCTCGCAAGCAGAGTTTACCGCGCAATTAGCATAGATACAATTTCCCAACATCAATCGTTGGGCAATTGCCCGCCAGACACAACACCCGTCTGGTCGGAGGATCCTCCCTTTTCTATAGAGTATGAGTGAACTTTACACCCTGTTCCTCATACCTCTATACTGGTGACCCCGGACATGGACGTCAGCGCAGCCTTCGTGCAAACACTTCAGCGTGACGTCATCATCATCACTCCCGCAAGCTTTAGCGGCGAGTCACCCAGCCAGCCAGCATCCACGGCTTCAACGGGTATCCTGACCAACAGCATGCAGCGTCCGCGCATACCTGGTCATCACCCTCAGCCTCATCAGCAACCTCGGCACAGCACACTGCACTTTCGGCCGGTCAACAAGCAGAGCACCCTCTCCTGGTCGACGCAGCAGCCAGCCTCAACCCGGCGCTGTACATCCGACGCACTGGAATACAACGCAGCGCCACCCCGACTTACTGGGGACAACTCCGCAGACAGTTCCGACTCACCGTGAACTATGCGGCAACCGGTTCCGACTCACTGGAACCTCAGCTGGCCTGGCAAGCATCGCAAGATACAAGACTCAGTCGACTATCGACCTCCGGTCTCCGGAGGGGAGTGATGTAGCGGTATCTACAACGCCACATGCGAACAACGCGTCATACTGACGTCACGCAAATCCTGCATCTCGCAAGCAGAGTTTACCGCGCAATTAGCATAGATACAATTTCCCAACATCAATCGTTGGGCAATTGCCCGCCAGACACAACACCCGTCTGGTCGGAGGATCCTCCCTTTTCTATAGAGTATGAGTGAACTTTACACCCTGTTCCTCATACCTCTATATAGCAATAAATAGTATTATCACAATCCTAGTAATGGATCGCATTATAAAGAGAAGCCTACTTTCGATCACCTTCAAGGTCATTCAAATACAAAGTTAAGTAGGGCTGCAAGGGGCGTAGCGTGGGTATCGGCTGCCCGGGGCGGAAGACAATTTTGCCGCCCTCTTAATTAGGTATTTCAAATTAATGTATACTATACATTATATACATTAATTCTAGAGAACTTTTCGGCAAGAACAGTCATCATTATTTTGCATTATACAGGTTAGATTTTAAATAAAAAAGTTTATTTGTTTTACAATCACGTTTATTAATACAAAAATTCTTACTTCAACCATTGATATAACAGGTACATAGGTATTATTAAGGGGATTCCCCGAATTCGTTTACAGAATAAGTAATGAAAAATTCCGTGCTTTTTTCAATCGGTCCGAATTTATAGTTGCGTTAAAAATATGAAATGGTTCAAATATTCACAAAATATATTTTATTATTTACTGTGAAATTTTGCCACCCCCTAAAAAGTGCCGCTCGGGGCGGGCCGCACCCCGGTCCATGGCCCTTTACGGGGCACCGGTATGGGCGCGTTCCCTGAGGCGGCGACCAGCCCGTCGGTTGAACGCGTCCCAAAGGGTCATGGCTGTCCGGCTTATCCGAGGATACCGCGCTGGGCACGCCACAATTGCGGCGATAAGTCCACTCTTTGAGGTGTGGCTAGAGAGGCGCCACGGCGCCTTCACCTTCCGCCTGACGCAGGTCCTCACCGGACACGGTTGTTTCGGGAGGTTCCTGTTCAGGATAAAGCGGGAGGAAACGCCAGTGTGTCACCACTGTGGGGATCGCCCGGAGGCCACGGTGGAGCATACGGTGGAGGTCTGCCCGGCTTGGGCGGGGCCCCGCCGTGTCCTCGTGGCGGTGATCGGCGGCGGCGACCTCTCGCGTCCGGCCCTCATCCAGGCCATGGTACGGAGCGAAAGTGAATGGGAGGCCGTCACCTCCTTCTGCGAAGCAGTAATGCTCGCGAAGGAGGAGGCGGAGCGCGTGAGGGAGAGGCAATCGTTGCACCCTCGCGCACCTAGCCGCCGCAGGAGACGCCCTGGACGGAAGTCAGTAGCCGACTCCCGGCCACCGTAGGCGCGGGCTTGCGGGCGGCGAGCTATGGGCAGCTCGCCGCCCGGTAAGGACCAGGCCCGGGTCGACGGCGCGTTGTGTTCCACGCGCGCCTCAAAGCTGTCAGCACGAACTGACGGGGTCCGCTAGGGTCGATGCCGCCGGGGCTGCGGGCTGTTCGAAAGAGATACCGTGGCCCCTGGCACTGAAGGAACACGGGTGGGTTTTAGTCAGTAAAAGTCTGACACTCCCTTCTGCTCCGCCCAGATCGGGAGGGGTCATTTGATGATTTCCCACCCAAAAAAAAAAAAAGTGGCGGGCCGCACCCCCCGCCCGTACTACGCTACGCCACTGAGGGCTGCTCTGCAGGACACATGGGTACAGGCCGATTTATACTTTATGGCGGCTCGGAACATAGGTAACGCGAGTCGCTGCGCAGTAACAAATTCACGTGTCAGCGGGGGTGAGGGGTGAGATACTGCGCAGCGAGTAGCGCACTTCAGTGCCGCCATAAAGTTTGATGCGGGCTGTAATAAGTGTGTTCTCCGTCTGTCTGACCGTCTGTCGGCGCTCAGCAGACGGCGGAAATTTTGACCGCGAATTACCGCGATAGAGGTCATCCAGCAAGCATGGGCTGCGCGGTCTTTTTGTCCTCCGTGTGCGTTATTGCATAGGTTTCCATACGTTCTATCTCTGCGGACGAATGATCCGTTTGCTCAGCGCTTTAGTTACATACACACATCAACACCGTCTAGGGATATTTTGTATAAAGTTCTTAAATTAAAAAAATACTGGCCAGTTTTGAATTCTTTTGAAGAAAGCTTATTTTGTAAACCTTTTTGAACGATTCTAAATTTGAATTTGAAAAAATAAATTAAAAACAAAAGATTTACGCGGCATAATGGTAGGGGACTCCGAAGGTTTCATTTACCTACAGTAGTTTTTGGCTATTTTTTTGTGTCAAATTTAAGTTTTATAGCAAGTTATCGGTTAATTTCGAATTAATGTTATTGTGTGCATCATGCAGCGGCGCCATTTAACGAGAGAGGAAATGTTAAGGGCAGTAGGCATGCTCCAAGCTGGGGCTACTCAACGGAGTATTGCTGAGGAGATTGGAACAAGACAAAACGTGATATCAAGGTTATGGTCACGTTATCGTGCTTCTGGTGATGTGGCTGAAAGACACCCAAGCGAGAAGCGCATAACCACACAACGACAAGACCAATTTTTGCAAGTTGCCGCAAGAAGACAACCAAATGTTACGGCCATGCAGTTGGTTCAGAGGCTCCAGTCAGAGCACCAGTTGCTTGTGAGTGACCAAACTGTAAGGAGAAGGCTGCATGAAGCTAACCTTCATGTTCGCAGACCGCTTCGTACTTCAGCACTACGCCGAGGAAATCGTGGACGACGACTAGAGTGGGCTCGTGAACATTTGCACTGGGAAGATAACCAGTGGTCTGTCGTGCTGTTTACCGATGAGTCCCGGTTCAGTTTCCATCCCGATACACGTAGAGTACGTGTTTGGCGAGTTCCTGGTCGTGAGAGCCGTCTACAACACCCTCAGGAAGTCCATTTATACCACGGCGGGACAATTATGGTTTGGGCGGGAATTCGTGTTGGTGGAAGAACAGACCTCGTTTGGATCAGAAACACCATGACGGCTGAAAAATACCGTAACGCGGTGCTAGTACCAATAATCTACCCCCATCGAATACAAATGGGCCAAGAATTCACGCTCATGCACGATAACGCCCGTCCGCACACAGCGAGAGTGGTGACGAGCTGGTTACAGGAGCACGACGTATCGGTCTTAGGCTGGCCCGCTCAATCGCCTGACCTAAACACCATAGAACACGCGTGGGACATGCTCCAAAGAAGGGCTTTGAGGAATTTCCCTGCAAACATTGCGACGGAAGAGCAACTTTTTTTGCATCTTACCCGGACCTGGGACAATATACCGCAGCAAGACTTGGATAACTTAATCCAAAGCATGAAAAACCATTGCAGGACTTTATTAACATCATGGGCGGTTTTACTGACTACTGATTTTTCACATAACTGTTAAAAACAGATTAATTTTTCCTTATTTTTCACTTTTTCTTGAGAAACACATTCATTGTTAGTTTTACCATTATTTCACGTTTTTTCTTTATTTGAATAAAAATTTGTTTACGTAAAAAAAATAGTTTTCTTTTATTCTGGAGTGTAGTCTGATAAATGGGCTTTATAAACATATATGCATGTTGTATGTTATTTTTAATAAATTTTGAGTAAATTGAGTAAATCCAAAATATCCCTAGACAGTGTTGATGTATGTAGATCTACAAATCTGATTTACTCAACATTAACAATATTACTTAATTTCCAGCACCGCATTGCGCAGAAAAACAACTCTACCCCGCACAAAACAAATGTAACGCCTGCATGTGCATGAAAGGCTTCATAACGTGCACGAGTAATCCCTGTGCAGAAGAACCGTTGCCTTCTACAATACCGACAAGTAAGAATCTACCATTGTATATCTATCATAGCGGTGCCCTAATGAGGTAAAGTGCACAATGTTCAGGACATATTGCCAATTGTTTTATTAGTGCACCCTGTGGATCAGCTACACTCGGCGGATACTCAATGCCCTTCGTGTACAATATAATAATGCTTTTAGGATGTTGTTGGGTCTGCCAAGATGCTGTAGTGCGTCTGGCGTATGGAGGCTCAGATTGATGGTTTTCAAGCTATCAGGAGAAAGCGACCGGCCTCCATATTGCACCGTATCCGAGCAAGCTCCAACAGCATTCTGAAAGTAATAGAGGACCGTTTAGACGGTCCTTTTTTTAGACACTGGATCGCACTCCATGTGTCTATTTTATTTCGTTTTTTTTATCTTTTTCTTTTTAATAATTCGTTGACTATTCACACCGTCGGCGAGTACTCGTTTGTCGCAGCGACAAGAGCTATAAAAGAGAGTACTCTCTCAGCGACACTCGCTTGGTAGGCAGAACACTCGCTGCGAGACTCACACATGGTACATACGCATACCAGCAAGTAATCGTTCGTCGCCGTCGCGCACTCGCTGCTCACCAACTAGTTTTTGCTGGCGGCGCCGACGGTGGGAGGTTTAGCCTCAAGCTCAGGCTAAAGTTAAATCTCGTTTTGCAATAACAAGGCTAAGGGTTTAATTTGTTTTGACTAATTGACATCTGTATGTTACAAAAGCCACGACAAAAAAACCTAAGAAGAAAAAGAAATGCATAGAAGGGGAGTCCCTTCCTGGACATAACGAGTGTATCGAGTGTTTTTGCCAAAACGGCGGAAAGAGGTGCAAATACATTTGTAAACCGACCCTGGAAAGTCGATTCGGTCAAGGTAATTTTTTTTCACTATTTTGTACTTTGGAGCGACCGTTGTTGTGATACTTTGGGGAGGCTTATAATCAGCAATGGACGGATTTTCTTTCTTTTCTTTCGACTTCTGCCCGCGTGTATTTTTAACCCCCGACGCAAAAACGACGGGGTGTTATAAGTTTGACGTGTCTGTGTGGGGGGGGCGGGGGTGAATGTCTGTCTGTGGCATCATAGCTCCCGAACGGATGAACCGATTTTGATTTTGTTTTTTTTGTTTGAAAGGTGAATTTGTCGGGAGTGTTCTTAGCTATGTTTGATGAAAATCGGACGCCGCCACAAAATGGCGGATTGCATATTTTTCCACAACTCCCTCAATATGGGTATCAAATGAAAGGGCTTGACTAGTAGAATACTATACACTATGATAAATTTCAAATCCAAGATGGCCGCCACCACAAAATGGCAAATTACATTTTTTTTGTTTCACAACTCCCTCATATTGCACCCCATTGCATCGGCGCCCGCGCTATTACTTCGTTTTTGATTAGTGTTCTTTCTAGCTTTTTTCTTTTCACTAGGCGCCTAAGGGCCCTAGTGTCATGTTAATAGCCTATAACCCTTTCTCGAGAATTATGCTATCAAATGCAAACAGAATTTTTCAAATCCGACCGGTAGTTTCAGAGATTAGCGCGTTCAAGCAAACAAACAAACAAACTCTTCAGCTTTATTGTTAGTATAGAAGATGATGACAAACACATTTTGATATAGACTTCATAGATATTTTGAGATATATTCAAATTTTATTTATGTTTAAAATTGACGTTATTTCAACTTAAACAAATATCAACTTTATTTTAATGGTAATTAAATTCATTTCAGAGTGACTAGCACTATTGAAAAAGTTATAAAAAAATTTGAAGTTTTAGCGTAAACAGAACTTTATTGTGTAGGAAGTTATTTTAAAGTTATTTTTTCATAAACTCATATTTGTTTACATTTTTGGCGAATATGTCGCAACTGAAGATTAGAATCTCATACCTACGGTTTAGAAAAAAGGTCTCGCTCAATATATGTGCAACAATCAGGTACAGACTTTAGGGATGAATTTATTTATTTATTTAAACTTTTTGCACACAAAAAAAAAATACAAAGGCGGATTTAATGCCTTAGGCGTTCTCTACCAGCCAACCAAGGATGATGAAGAGATTAGATGGCAGGTGCTTTGGTTGCGAGGAACAATTATTAAAAAAGCTAGTACTAGGCTATAATTAGGTACACAAATAGGTCATAAATACACTTACATAATATATACTTATAATATATATATGTAAAAAACAATAAAAAGTAAAAACAAAAAAAAATAAAAAAATAAAAATCGTTGTAAACAATAAAAATGTGTAAACAATCGTTGGTAGACCAATAAATAAATATATTATATATACAGGATACATTTTTAACCAGTGCGCAAACTTTAACCATGAATTCAGCACATGATTCTAGACTGGCTAGGGTGGAAATTTTTCATCGGTTATCAAAAAGAAACCAACTGTTTCTTAGAAAAGTGCAATGCTGATGCGATCAAAATGTAGCAATTTTTGTTTCATCATCATGATCATGTACTGAATTCATGGTTTCAAGGGAGCAAGGGAGACAGGAATGAATCTTTATGTGGTGTCCTAGTTAGAGCAATTACTTAGCAATTACTGAATATTTACAGGACTGATCTGAGCCACTAAACGAGAATTATAGGATTGGTGGTTGAGACCAAGCTACGAAATTAAGCACAGTTGAAAACATCGAGTCTCTTTAATCAAAACTATTTTTATTCCTTTTTTACTTTTGTTTTTTTTTTTATTATATCTTAATGCAGTCTTCTAATACTAAATAAATTACAAATTATTAAAATTAAAATTAATATCCTAATCTAACTAAAAATATTAAAAAAAAAACTAAAATATTGCGTCGAAATATTCCTCCGCATCGCTGTTGACTGGTAATGTGCCCAAAGGACTGGCGGCAAGGGCTAAGGCTAAGGATTGCCATACAACGTGGCAATCACGTTGTGTAGTAATCCTTAGCCTCTGGCCAAGGTAAAAGCCAGCCCTTGGGTCACGGGAAGTGTCAACCAGCCGTTTAGAGATAACACTAAAATTAATCTTTCTCTTGCAGTGGAAAGTTCGCTTACCATTATAATAAGCACTCGCTTCTACCCGTTTCGCCCGAGTGGGTGTCGGATTTCATGGGTTTTTTTTTGCGCGATCCCTAATCCTTTTTATAAGATATAAGCCTGTTTAGCCTAAGTTACTGTTTATAACATCAGCTATCTGCTAGTGAGAGTCCCGTCAAAATCGGTCGAGCGGTTCCGGAGATAAGCCGAAACTAATAAACAGCTGGGACAAAAAAAACGTTTTTTTGTTGTTATAAGTGTCTACCGTAGGTATATACTTTTATATGCATTTAGTAAAAAGTTGTTATTTTGACATTACAAACAGACATTTCAATTTTATTTATTTTTATTGTAAAGAAGATGTATTGTGTATAAAAAAGAAAATTGCACATTTCAGAACCTGAATGCGTCCCCGGACAACATATCCCAAGACCGGACGACTGCAACAATTGCATTTGTTTTGAAGGACAAATACATTGCACGCACTTACCTTGTCGAATGGACACACGTATAGGTAATCATAATTATTTTATGAAGTTTAGGTATAGATTCCCAGCTGTATACCAATATTTTACATATAGAGATAGTGTCTACATCACAATCCAGTTACTGGGTAATAGGTAATACGGGCTGGTGTCCGCAACTCCACGTTAATGCGCGTATTTTGCGTACGGGTGGGAAAATCGATCATTCGATCCACCCCAGCTCCTCAAGGAAGGCCAGCAACGCCTTGATGTTACTGACCGTCTCACGTAGGGTATCTGGGTTATCGAAGTACTTTGCCCTGTACAGTCACGAGCACCAATATGTTAACACTTGGCAACTTTTGATTGCGATTTTTTCGTGAAATAAAGAATGCAACGTTGAAATACGACACATTACATAAATCTATGGGTTCGAAAATGCTATGTGCGTAACAACATACAATTTTATTAAAAAATAAAGGAGTAAATCGCTTTTGAATAAAGCCGAGTATATACATACTTTTGCTCGTGACTGTACGTGGCGACCACCGGCTAGTTTAGCAGCACATGCGCCGCTGTCTCGTCATCCTTGATGCGCACCCTGCACAGTGGACTGTCTGTTACTTCTATGACAAAGAGGTGTTTGTTAAATGACCCGTGACCAGTTAAAGCTTCAGTAACTGTACGCAGCTTTAGTTTATTTAGACGGAGAACCTGTTTCGTGAGACGGCCATCAATTGTGGCAAGTGCTTCCTTAGCCTGCCTGCACTCGCCTAGTTCCGTCCAAAGTTTGTGATGTTGGTCTTTGGTGCGTTTTCTTACCAGAGTGCGTAAGTACCTGAAGGGGAGTGGCGCCATGGGCTCAGGTCCCACTGGTGCCATGCTCGACTCCCTTCTGGCAAGTTCATCGGCTCCATCGTTACCTAGAACCGCTGTGTCCTTTGATCCATTGAATGTTTATGTTATTGAGGCTACCCACCTGGTTGAGGCGCTGGTGACACTCGTATATTAGCCCAGAATCAACTGTGTAACTGTTCAGCACTTGCAGAACAGCCATGCAGTCTGAGAGTATGCGGATCGAGTGGTCCTTGGCTATAATGGCTGAAGTTACTGGGTAACACTATTCCCTTTGGTATAAGACCAAAGAGGGTAGAGTTTGGTAACAACTGTCGACTGTCTTTTCTGGACGTCATTAAAGTCACCAAATCTACTGAAGTGTTTGGGGAGATGCTATCTGAACTTTATTATGGAGCAATTGAGGTCAAAGGGGATTGAAGATTTTTATAAGGAACCTGGCATAACTACCAGTTCGCCATTTTGCTTTTTTTCAAAATGGCGGCCACGCATGAAACCTATTTAAATCGATAGCTAACATCAATGCAAACAGAAAACATAATAAAATCAAACCCTATAAAGTATAACGTTTCCGTGATAAATTAATGTTCAAAGTTGATCACATGACATCCATATTTATTGAACTGGCTATTATCTTGTTGCATAGATGTTTGAAATAATCACTCTGAATGTTTAAAATAATCAAACATTTATGCAAGTTCAAAAAAATATTGTGGATAAAGAGTCATTTCGAAAAAAAATCAAAATGGCGGACAGGATTTAGAGAATTTCTAGGCCACGAGCCTCAGTCCATGTCTCATTTGCAGTCCTGTCTTTTTAGGTAACTACATCGTAGGAATAGGATGTGGCCGTAACAATGGAATAAATTATAGTTTTGTTTTGCTTCTGACAATTATTATCAAATGTGTTCTTGTTGCAGGTCCAGAATGTAGTGACGACCAGCCAGTTTTTCGACCAGATGAATGTAACGAGTGCTACTGCTTCGAAGGCCGACTGGAATGTTCTGATTTAGTATGCATACGAGGTAATAAACAAAACTCATGGGATAGCCAGTTCTTGGTACTTATATTTTGGCAGCACTGATGTAATGCTGTTTTAAGATTGAGAGAGAGATTATGAAATCACTTATATTTATTTGCAAGAATTGTGGCATTAGAGATGGTCGGGTTTGTTAATAGTTTCTAAAACTAGCATGGAAAATTATAGATTTCATTATGTAACAGAAGCCAATAAAAATGGTATAGGTGCCAGCACATGAAGCTACTACAATCAGTCAAATTTCTTTAATAGATTTTCAACTTTATCAGTAAAGCATTAAGGTTCAAGATTGATTGGGAAATTTTGACAGTTTCGGGTAGCTTGACCTGCTGGCATCTGTACCATAAATTATAGTTATTTAATTTAAAATGTCAAGTATGTGTCAGATTATAATATTAAGATGTTAGTGTCAATCGTTAATCTAAAAATACCCATTCACAGAATAGAATGATTTTTCTATAAGCCATTTAAAGTTGTTATAAATGCATGTTTTATGCAATTTGTCTAGTGTTAAGATAATTTCTATGTAGGTCGACGGTGTCATTAGGAGAGAACTTACCCTAATAGGCTAGTTTCCTAAAAAAATCTAATTAGTCCGTCAGTTAGATTATCAAAAAATATTGGACCCGTATTTTTTCTTTTGTCAATTATATAAAAAATGATGAAGATATTGCCTGTTAAAGTTCCGCGTGACGTCACGCCTTGCTACACTTTTTAGCACGGCGTGACGTCACGACCCCCTACTCCCAAATTTTGACGCACTTTATCTTTGTCATTTTTTATTTGACTGACAAAAGAAAAAATACGTGTCAATTATTTTTCGATAATCTAACTGACGGGCTAAATATAATATTTTTTTTTTACCCAGGAATCTACCCTATTGCGTAACACACTATCAATCTCAATCTGAATCATTTTGAAGGATATTGCTAATCCATTGCTTCATATGTTGGAAAAAAATGTCTGCTCAACAACGTAAATAACGCAACGAATGTTGTTAAACTGTCAAAATGAAACCTATTGCTACTATAATGACTGTTTTACTCAATTCCCCGCCTGGATACGGAATGCTCCAATGTCTCTAATGTTTTTACTCAGTTACTACTTAAAGAGATTATCATGCGAAAATATTACTTAACACAGAAAAGATACATTCATAATAAAAGTAATATTGAGGTTTTTTAGAGTTCCGTAGCTAAATTACAAAGACGGAATCCTTATATTTTTTATCGGTCCTTAATTTGGATATCAAATAAAAATACCAGATTTGAAAACATTGCATATCATTGTGCCAAAAAGTATATTATTTTTAATGGGCTTTCGTTAACAACGATCTCGCCTGATGGAAAGCAATTAGCTTATAATTTATCAAACAATAATTGCCGAAAGCCTTACTAAGTAGCTGTTAACTTCTCATGTGTGTCCCCGATTTCATTGGAATAATCCTGGAACCGTTATTTCAGGGTCTAAGTGCGTCCAGGGTCAAGTTATACCAAAACCAGACATTTGCAACGCCTGCAAATGCGTCGAAGGACATATTCTGTGTACCGACTATCAATGTCCGATACCAAACTCAAGTAATGTACTTAGACCAGGTTAATACAAATATTAAAATAACATTTTTCATAATTGTCTGTAGATATTCTTGCACACACCTTTTTATTAAATAAATCTTGTTGTTGTGAATTTCTTAATCTGTCTTCATCATTCCTGTAGCTGCTTTTTCGTGAACAACTAGCTACGTTCCGGGTTACTTGACTGTTGTGGCGGGAACCTAGAGTGTTACAGGGATCTTTTGGCACCTGAATGCTTTAGTCCCGATTTTGACCACGCGCCAAAAGAGCTTTGTAGTGTTGAAGCTAGTGAGCGGCCGTCCATTGTTTTACCTTGTGGAAACAAGTCTAGCATCTTCTCACAGTCCGCTACAACTCGCGATGCAGTGGCAACCTCATCGCGCCCGCTACCGCCCTAGTCACCACTAGTCACCAATAGTCTCCGCTAGTCACCACCAGCCAGCAACCTAATGGCGTAACACAATCTGAATGATTTTGAAGAATATTACTAATCCATTGCTTCACATGGTCGAAAAATGTGTATGCTCAACAAAATAAATAACGCAATGAATGTTGTTGAACTGTCAAAGTTAAAGCCATTGCTACTGTTAGTGTGTTACGGAATTGTCCCGGAGGTGACTGTTGGTATATCAAATCGAAGAAACAAAGTGAAGGAATATGAGGCTTGTGGTGCAACTGAGAGAGGCGATTAACTGTGAGAGGTCGAGTTGGACACACAAGTCGATGACCTTTGAACCAACACTTTCTGGGGGGTTATGTCAGAAGCTCCAGCGAAAAATAATTTTTATAATACCTACGTACGACAAAGCTCTTTAAATAGATCTAAATATGATGCTCCCAATCGCCGAGAGGAGGCCTGTGTCCCAGCAGTGGAAACATTATATGTAGGTTGATTATGATGCCACCCAATGACATAATATTACTACAGTGGGGCCGCTGTGAGAATGAGAGTTCTTGACAGCTGTCAGTTTCATATAAACGAATACGTGTTTGCGCAATTTGATCTTTATTAGTTACTAGAATTGTCACTGACAGGTGTAAGGAACGCATTCTCTCAACGGCCGGACTGTAGCTTCCATTTATTATTTTTATTATTTCTCTTACAATCAAGTGGTTTCATTGACTGTACATATTTTAAGAGTATAAGATTCGATTGTAAGTCTATGCTTCAATCATTGTTAAAATAAGTCATAGTTGTGTGTTGTTGTTTCATTTATTGAAGTTGTTATTTTGTTATTTTTTTATGTTATAATTTAAATTATTTGTCTGTTAATTAACATTACCATAAACATTTTATTATAATTAGTTTCCACTGATTAATAGTTGATATAAATAATGTTGTATGAAATAATTTATATACTTAGGGGGGCTTGTGGTTAAGTAATAACAGCCGCACGGGTTGATCGATCAGGTTAATCTACGCTTGCCGCGGTTGGTCTGGATGGTGACCATCTTTACTTACCGAGACCCTCCGTGCCTTGGAAAGCACGTTAATCCGTCAGTCCCAGCTGTCATTTGTAGATCTTTTACAGTCGTTACGGGTAGTTAGAAGCCCGAAAGTCTGACAACCAGTCTTACCAAGGGGCATCTTATTACCCAGTAACTGGGTTGTGGAGATCAGATAGGCAGTCGCTCGAGGTAAAATACTGGTATTCAGTTACATCCGGCTACACTGGAAGCCGACCCCAACGTAGTTTGGAAAAGGCCAGACAGATGATGTACTTAGGGTCAACAAACATAGTCAAACAAGAATTACACACCTTACTCTTGGAGTTCTTGCATTTCTGTGGGAGTCTTAGGAAAAAAAAGCTGAATTTTTAAAACGGAAAAACTGTTGAAGCTTTAGTAAGGGTATGAGGAGTAGGTACTGTAGAGGACTAGAAGAGCCCTCTGAGGTAACGGGAGGAATCAAACACTATATAATCCCTTTAAGTTTATATTGGGAGAAGGTCTTTATTAAATGATTATTTATTATCTTTATTTTATTTTTCTTTGTCTTTATTTTTTATGTCTTATAATTTCTTTATTAGTCTTTCTTTTTTTTCTCTAAATTATCACTCACAGTTCTAAAACAAAAACCTAATTAATATATTTGACACAAGCTTGAGCGTTCGAATGTCGTCCGCGCTAAATTATATCCGGCCTGCAACATATGAGGTTACCTTCGGCAGACAAGCCTCTACAGTACCTATATTAACAGTTAGGTCGGTGTATGTCATCGGAGTTCCAACTACGACCATGAATGTTGACCACCACCCCAATTGCGTAACACACCTTCAAAGGATTTTGAAGGAAATTCATAATCCAATGCTCCATATGTTTGTAAATTCGTTTGCTCGACAACGTAAGTAACGCAATGAATATTGTTGAATTGTCAAATTGATAGGCTGTAGGTGTGTTATGCAATTCATGGCAAACTCATGACTACGGTGACCATTATCGACATCGAAGAAGCAGGACATGGTTATTCCAAAGCCGAAGGAGGGACAATCGTCGAGGCATATAGAATTTTCATAAATAAATATTTACTAAAACATAACTTGATTTTTATTATATTTTATGAACCGAACTTTGAGAAATGATTTATAGTTACCGGTAAATGTAAGGATTTTGGGCATTTTATTGACATTTACCAAAATGTAGTAGCTATTTAAAACATGGACAACATTTGTAGAATCTCATGCAGAGTCAGCTGCATACATTTGTATTCCTTGAAAGTAAAACATGAATATTCTTATTATATTCCATCTACTACTTTAAGATTTACAAGTGAATCTGAAATTAATCCGCTAAGTGCATACATATTTATATCGCTGACTGTAAAATGAGAATGAGTAAATTAAAATTTTAATAAAACAGAAATATAACAAATATTCTCTGCAGTCATTTTCTAAAGTTAGAGTATGATGCAAACATATGCTTCGCTACACCATAGACTACCTGCAGTATTGTCCCTCCTCCCTTTTAATTCATTCAAAGGTTGTCTTTTAAACATCGCTTTTAGCGACAAGACCGCCCAATGTGCCACCCTTTGTAATGTTCTACATTTATATCTGTAATTCGTATGGTGGACATAATAAACAGTATTATATTCTATTCTACGTACAATTTTGGTAAAGTAATGGGAAACGGAGATTTATTATAAAGCCCAAAATTATTTGGGCTAATTGTTTCGTGATAGCTTAAACAGCTCGTATTAACGAGCTGTATAAGCTATCACGAAACAATTATCCTATAAACTTACCATTCTTAAGATCAAGTAAAGATAGCGATAGAAGAAGTAAATCAGTGGGTGGTAAGTCAGTTTATGGAAGGTAGAGTCGCAATGTCGTCTACAAAAAACTGAACGAAAGCCTTTAAAAAAGTAGAAAGTCTTCTGACCTTCTCTAACCTTCGCGATAACCCGATTATACTTTCATCTTTTTTCCTTTTTTCTTAATATCAAGACTGTTCTTCAAAGGTTTCACACTTAGCACCACTTTCGCTCGCCTTTATTTTTTTACTCGTCTCTTTTATGGGCATAGAATTTCCGCGTTCATGGAATCTACTGATGGAGATTTCTGATTAGTCACCCATCCGACAACGGCGGCTGACTTTGAAAAGAACCATATTCTTTTACATGACGTCTCTTTCTGATAACAAAGACATAACAAAGTTTGCATAAAAGCAGACAATAGTTTCTTGTGCGCCAGTTCTCTTTTGTTTGGCTTGTGGCTAAGTAATAACAGCCGCACAGGTGGATCGATCAAGTTAAGCTACGCTTGCTGCAGTCGGTCCGTGGATGGGTGACCACCTTAACGTACTAAGACCCCTCCGTGCCTCGGAAAGCACGTTAAGCCGTTGGTTCCGGTTGTCATTCGTGGTTCTTTGACAGTCGTTATGGGTAGTCACTAGCCCAAAAAACTGACAACTAGTCTTACCAAGGGGTATTGTATTACCCAGTAATTGGGTTGTGGAGGTCAGATAGGTAGTCGATCCATATAAAATACTGGTATTCAGCTGCATCCGGTTAGACTGGAAACCGACCCCCAGATAGTTAGGAAATGGCTTGGCAGATGATGATTAATAACATATTGTGTCGAAACGTATTACATTAAAAATTAAAAGAACAGGGAATATAACTTAAAAATTAAAATAAAATATTATGAATTGACTTTTGCCCGCGATTTCGTCCGCGTGAAGCAACTTTCTTATTTTTTTTTCCCGTAAGAACCTTCTACAAATATTAGGAAACTTTAAAAAAAAAGATGGATGAAATCGGTAAAGTCGTTCTCAAGTTAGACGTGACCAAGGGAAATAGGGATTCATTTTTATACAATGTGGAGACAACAATACGACCATAAATGAAAACATTGACACAACTAATGCATAAAAGTATTTTTGAACTATCAAATGAATCCTAGCATCAAAATTAAGAAAGTGATTTTTTCAAACAAACTAAATAGTAGTGTTGGCCCAACTGTGAGTTTTGTCAATCTTTGACTAGCTATAGTGACTAAACTATTGGATATATTTGATTAAATTTTGGTATGCAGACTGGGAACGGCATGAGATATACGCAGTTTAATTTATAGTCGTATTGTCGTCTCCACCTTGTATATGTATATAGATAGCTATACTATACCTACCATACATGACAGGCTTTAAAACAATCTTCGTAGTAAAAAATATTCTTAATACTTTACAAAAGCCACTGTCATGTAGTTATACAAAAATAAACTAAAATTTAATTAAATTTACGGATATAAATGTCACGAGAGAAGGAATAAATCATGTCAATTACGAAAAACTTATTTTCTGCCCACAGGAATGTCATCAACAGAAGTAAGGGGACTAGACGAATGTCAAGAGGGTGACATCATATCACCACCGCCGCCACCCAATGACTGCAATACGTGCTTTTGTATGGACAATCGCATTATCTGTACTATGAATACGTGTGAGGGTTCTGCTCCAGGTACATGTCATTCGCATGCTTTAAAACATAGGTCTTTTAGTCTGTGCTAAATAAATGTTTTTTCTTTCTTTCTTTCTTTTACAAATTTCGTGAGCAGTGGTGGCCCAGTGGTAACGGCTGTGACTTACGAGCGCAGGTCGTAGGTTCGAAACCAGCCCGGCGCTTCACTTTGTGTAAAATATTTCATTACCACTGCTCTCACAACAAGGAGGTAAAACATCGTGAGGAAACCGGCATGTCCTAGAACCAAAATTTCGAAGACATATGTCATCTACCAACCCGCACTGGGCCCGCTTGGTGGATTATGGCCCACTCGCCCTCACAGAGAGGAGACCTGTGACCTGTGATCATCATCATAAAACCTGTGACGTAAAATCAGGTTGTGAAAAGGTTGACCATATTTGGAACCTTTGTCAGATCGTTACAGGTTGATTATGCTTATGTTGAAATTTCGTGGCCCTAATATTGTTTCATTTGCCTTTCCAGAAATTAAAGGAAGACTAAGTGAGCCAAATGAACAAACCGATCTTGAAATTTTTGATAAACAAATCTCAGTGGAACCGTTTATTCATATGCTATCTAAAAACTATGAGAAATTACCAGCCAAACTAATACACACGCATGCTTATAACGGTTTTCATCAAGAAATTAAAGTTCACGCCAATCATATACCTAAAGATGCGACGAAGCTTCTTAAAGTTTTAGCAACTTCATTGGATAATGCCGCTCTTGCTAGCATTAGTCAAACATTATTGGCATCTTCAAATTCTCTCTCAAATAATCACGATTCGAAGATACCACTCGATCATCAAGTAGTTCAAACCAACTCATTAGGTGAAGGAAACGTGTTAACAACCCAGTCGAGCAAGTTAATAACCTCGGGCTCTCAAAGTAATGAAACAATATTAGTTCTTCCAAATACTGAACCTTTCGACGGTCAAAATTCTCAATCCGTATTGCCACTAACAAATAAACAAGAAACGATTTGGAAATCTGTTTCATCTCCTGGTTCTCTAGTTTTTAACAATAACCAAGAAATCAACCCGTACAGCAGTCAGGAAGAAAAACTGAATGTATATCATTATGATAGTCCCCCTTCAATGTTCATGCCCATTGATCAAAATAATGTGATTCGGAATCCATCTAAATTCAGTCGGCCAGGTCATCAACATATGTTACCAACAAAACATGCGCGAAACACAGTACACATACCAAATACAAATCCTCAATCCATTTACCCGGCATCGAATTTTAAATCAACTAATATTAACGATGGTAAAATGAGCTATGCACCATTCTCCCAAGAAATTAAACAATTCAAACCAATACCTTCTGGTTTTGTATCTAAACATGATAAGTGGCCACATCTTCGTCCTTACCAGCAAAATTTGCCTGGTCATAATCAGGTTTTCAACTATACTTCGTCGCCTCTAATATTTAGACCTGGCAAAATTATTGGTACTCCAAATAACAATAATGGCCAACAAAAGCGGTTTTTACCAAATTTCTCAAAGTATTATCAAGTTAAAACACAACTAATTCCGTTCAAACCTAACCAAAATCATTTACCCACGTTAAATAATAAGGGTATCCAGTATCCACCTTTATTCCTGAACAATCTAAATCAACCGATAGTAGCTGTTAAACATCCGCGACTTGGGATAAAACCTGGTCAAGGAAGTGTCAGCCCTTTGATTAATATAGGTAACCAAACTGACCAACAGTTCATGGCATTTCTCCCCAATTTCCAAATAAATTCGCCTCTCATCAATTTACCTAACCAAAAGAAACGAATATCTAATGAAGGTAGCAAAGAGACACCGCCTCACTCCATGGTACCAAGTTCCACAGCCCACCACACTAATATTTTAAATCCACCACAAATCGGGGTTGATCCTGAACATACTCAACACAAACCTTCTCATTCTCAGTTTGTTCCAAATCCTTCTATCTACTATAAAAATGAATATGAAGCGCCTAAAATAAATGAGGTAAACCCTGACCTGACTTATAAGCATACTGAGCAGTACAACCCACCTCATACTTCTTCTGAGTTTCGCGATGATACACATATAGCCAAAGTCCGTAATAAAACCAGGAAATATAATACCACCCACTCGCACTATGAAAAACATACAACGATCACTTATGTTTCCGAACACGATCCGACTGATCCAGCTATCCCACTCCAAATCGTACATGATCCGAATCAGCATCAAAATGCACCACAAACTTATGCATATGAACATTATTTACCTGACCAAGAATCACAGGAATTAGATTTAACAATGTCTAAAGTGAATTATTATTTAAATCTACCTAATCTTCAACTTGATCAAAATGAACCTCAACCAAAATTGACTCATTATTATCCATCTCAAACTACTATTTTTGCTGAATCCGCTGAGGGTCCCCGACTTCTATTTAATTCCGCTGAAGATCCTACACATCAAAAGAGTAACGAGTATCTACCTCCACCCTCTCCAACTGGACCTACCCAGAATCAACACCCGCCAGAAGTGTTTGACGATCGGGAATCTACTAATGGATTCCAATATGCACACAATGCTTATGAAGATTCAAGACAGCTGAAACCCGTTTACAAACTTCCACCATCTAAATTGGAGACACCCCAAAATCACCAGTTACCAGAATTTTTTGGTGAGCGTGAATCCGCAGATGGTTTTCAATATCCCTCTAATTCTGCTGAAGATCTTACACATCCAAAAGTTAAACTTAATAAATCTCCACATTTTCACCCATATACATCAATTACTAATCCTGAACAACCTAAAGATAGCCTACACATTTCTCCACACTCTCAATTTGGATTGGCCCAGAACCAGCATAAACCGGGGCTATTTGATAACCGTGGAGTCAAGGATGGATTCCAATATGCACATAATGCTGATAAAAATCCCACGCATCTGAAACCTGTGCATAAACTTCTTCCCATCACTCCATTGGGTCCTACCCTAATTCAACATTCGCCAGGAATATTTGATGAGCGTGCATCCGCTGATGGATTCCAATACCCATCAAATTTTGCTGAAAATCCTATACATTCAAGAGGTAATCTACACAATCCTAAACTAACTCAATTTGGACCTACACGGAACCAACATTTACCAGGAAGGTTTGACGAGCGTGGATCTGCTGATGGGTTCCAATACCCATCTAATTCAGCTGAAAACCCTTTACATCCAAAAGAAAACATACACAAACAACCAAACTCTCCATTTGGTTCTACCACCCATAATCAGTTATCAGGAATGTTTGACGAGCATGGATCCGCTGATGGGTTTCAATATCCATCTAATTCTGCTGATAAACCTTTACATCCCAAAAATAACCTGCAGAAACTTCCGCAATCTCAATTTATACCTTCCCCTAATCAACATGCTCCTGGAGTATTTGACGATCGTGGATCTGCTAATGGATTCCAATATCCCTCTAATTCAGCTGAAAACCCTTTACATCCAAAAGAAAACATACACAAACAACCAAACTCTCCATTTGGTTCTACCACCCATAATCAGTTACCAGGAATGTTTGACGAGCGTGGATCCGCTGATGGGTTCCAATATCCATCTAATTCTGCTGATAAACGTTTACATCCAAAACAAAACATACATAAACCACCAAACTCTCCATTACGTCCTACCACCTATAAGCAGTTACCAGGAATATACCCACATAATTCTGCTGATAATCCTACACATCCGAAAAATCTTACACATCCAGAACAAAACAAACAAAAACAACAACATTCACAAGTTGGTCCTAACCATAATAAACCAACACCTGGAATGTTTGACGGTCGTGAATCCCCTGATGGCTTCCAATACTCATCCAATTCATCTAAAAATCCTTTACATCCAAAAGATATCCTACATTATCCACCACATTCTCAATTTGGTCCTCCCCAGAATCAACATTCACCAGGCGTGTTTCACAATCGTGGATCTCCTGGTGTATCCAATTCCGCTGAAAATCCGATACATCCCAAAAATAACCCGCATAAACTTCCACAATCGCAATTTCTACCTTCCCCTAATCAACATACTCCAGGAGTATTTGACGATCGTGGATCCGCTAATGGATTCCAATATCCCTCTAATTCAGCTGGAAATCCTACACATCCGAAACAAAATACAAATATACAACCTAACTCTCCATTTGACCCTGCCCAGAACCAACATTTACCAGGAATGTTTGACGAGCGTGGTTCCGCTGATGGCTTCCAATATCCCTCCAATTCAGCTGAAAACCCAACACACCCAAAACAAAATAACCAAATACAACCTAAATCTCCAGTTGATCCTGCCCAGAACCAACATTTACCAGGAATGTTTGACGAGCGTGGTTCCGCTAATGGTTTCCAATATCCCTCCAATTCAGCTGAAAATCCTACACATCCCAAAAATACCCTGCACAAACTTCCACAATCTCAATTTCTACCTTCTCCTAATCAACATACTCCAGGAGTATTTAACGATCGTGGATCCGCTGATAGATTCCAATATCCATCTAATTCTGTGGAAAATCCTACACATCCCAAAAATAACCTGCAGAAACTTCCGCAATCTCAATTTATACCTTCCCCTAATCAACATGCTCCTGGAGTATTTGACGATCGTGGATCTGCTAATGGATTCCAATATCCCTCTAATTCAGCTGAAAATCCTACACATCCGAAACAAAATACAAATATACAACCTAACTCTCCATTTGACCCTGCCCTGAACCAATATTTACCAGGAATGTTTGACGAGCGTGGTTCCGCTGATGGCTTCCAATATCCCTCCAATTCAGCTGAAAACCCCACACACCCAAAACAAAATAACCAAATACAACCTAACTCTCCAATTGACCCTAACAAGAACCAACATATACCAGGAATGTTTGACGAGCGTGGTTCCGCTAATGGTTTCCAATATCCCTCCAATTCAGCTGAAAATCCTACACATCCCAAAAATACCCTGCACAAACTTCCACAATCTCAATTTCTACCTTCCCCTAATCAACATACTCCAGGAGTTTTTGACGATCGTGGATCCGCTGATAGATTCCAATATCCATCGAATTCTGTGGAAAATCCTACACATCCCAAAAATAACCTGCAGAAACTTCCGCAATCTCAATTTATACCTTCCCCTAATCAACATGCTCCTGGAGTATTTGACGATCGTGGATCCGCTAATGGATTCCAATATCCCTCTAATTCAGCTGAAAATCCTTCACATCCGAAACAAAATACAAATATACAACCTAAATCTCCATTTGACCCTGCCCAGTACCTACATTTACCAGGAATGTTTGACGAGCGTGGTTCCACTGATGGTTTCCAATATCCATCTAATTCTGCGGAGAATCCTACACATCCCAAAGATAACCTACACAAGCTTTCACAATCACAATTTCTACCTTCCCCTAATCAACATACTCCAGGAGTATTTGACGATCGTGAATCTGCTGGTGGTTTCCATTACCCTTCCAATTCTGCAGAAGACTCTACACATCAAAAAGGTAGACCGCCTCATTCTCCACTTGGTGCGACCCAGAATCAACATTTACCAGGAATATTCGACGAACGTGGTTCCGCTGATGGATTGCAATACCCATCCAATTTTGCTGAAAATCCTACACTTACAAATAATAATCCCAACACAAATCCTCAATCCAAGTTTAAACGACCACAAAATCAACCTAAACCTTCGTCCTCGGACGACGTTTACTATAGTAATAATCCTCTCAGACCTTGGATGCATCTTGATCATGATCAGTACAAAACTTCATCATTTGACAATCTATTAAATGGAGTTCATAATATACCTTGGTCATCTTCAGGCGACCAAAATAAGGATTCAGACACTGTTACTTTCTCCCCTAAACCGAAGTTTACACCCGACTACGATCAATATAAACCATCGTCCTTTGACAATTTATTCAATGGAATTCATCAAATTCCGTGGGCAGTACCCAACCAAGATAATAATGCATTAGGGTCCGATGCAGAAAGTACAACTCCCCGCTCTGGATTTAAGCCCAAACAAGATCAATATGGACCCTCGATGGTTATCGATCCCTCTATATCCAACCAAAATGAAAATATAGACCCTACTGATGTAGATGATAATCAACTACAAATAGAGCAAGATGTATCAACTCCATCTACGGACCTCGCAGATTCCGTTAGTACCCAGTACAACGTTCTTCCGAAGTTAAAACCGGATAGTAATTCAGATTGTCTGCTTCCCACTGATGATGGTAAAATTCCTGATTACTACGAACAATTGTATCCATTAATTAAGGCTGTGAAAAAACTAAGTGATCCTCCTATTGACGATTCTGTATTTAGTGTGGGTAGCATGGATCAACTCGATCTTCTTCCCTATTTGTTTCCCGGTATTGCCAAAATTCTTAAATATGAACCATCACAAGATCAAGACGATATATCACCAGTTGAAAACCACGATGTTCAAAGAAATCCTTTAAGCAAACTAAAATCCAATTTAAAACAATTGCCTGAAAACCATAATGGAATCCTCGATTGGTTAAAGAGTAAACTTAATAAACTTGTCCCAAGAAAAGATAATGCTACTGTTACTAAAAAGGATATCGATTTGACTAAAATATTCAATTTGTTATCTAAATTAACGCCCCCTAATCTAAAAGACACCGCGGCACTACAGAATATACCTTTCAACGGTTTTGACCCAGAAATCATAGAACACATTATGAATGATTTCAAAGAAGACACTTTAAACACAACGTCGACTCCTCGTCCTGACTCTACACGCACCTATGAAAAGCGATTTAAAGCTGCCCCGACAATATCTGAAGAAAGCCGACCACAGGCACACCAATTAAAATATCCAGATGTTCACATAATACTACACCAGCCGAATGATGAAGATGACGTGGACATACTGCAATATACAGAAACTGATGGCAAAATAAACATAGCTACCGATATAGATTCCGAAGAGCTCAGCGCTTCTATGTTTCCAAAAATGTTTAATCCCCGGTTCAGACACAGACCAAAAGATCAGAAAGAAGAATGTGGTGACGGAACTCAATGGATTAGCAACTGCCATAGCTGTTCTTGTTACTTTGGTCAAGCGATGTGCGTTAGATTGCCTGATTGTGAGCTGAGGCCTTTGGGTAAGGGCTTAATAGTAATATTAACCTGTTGTATTAAATTCTTATCAAATGACATAACATCTTTATAAAAGTTAGGCCGATCGTTTATAATAAAAAATAAAGTGTTACCAACTGAAATCACTAATGGGTAGCCAGAATGTCACAGCATGAATATTTCAATTATTGCAGTCCGTACGCGACACGCGAGTCGTTTAGCTTTTGTCACTTAGCTTTCATTCAAAGATAAAGTAACTCTGCTTCTTTTTAGGTGAACCAATGACATGCAAGCCTTATTCTCACTTCAAGATGGGCTGTTATACTTGTGAATGTAATGGTGATGGGGTTGCGGAATGCGATGCCACAGATTGTAATACACAGCCGAGTGGAAAGAGCAGAGGTAACTTATTGGTGTGAATAAATAAATATTTTGTTTGTTAAGCTTGGACATGATTACAAAATAAGGAATACAAAGTATATAAATCTACATAGTTAGTGAACATAATACCTTTCTTTTAGATAGAGCACTGAATGACCTGGGCCCTATATCACAAAACTTTACAAGTCTACAATTCTACAAAAATTGTTAAATGGTAGAAAATATTGCGTAACACAGAAATGACAAATATGTATGAGCTATAATTTACAATTCTTCCGCATTTTTAAAAGCGACAACTAAATTACATATTTGAAAGGTTTTTCCGTTACAATTGTGTGGCTTTAGAGTTTTGTGGTACATGCACTTGTAAAAATTACCTAAATTGTAACTTGTAATTGTAAAGTTTTATAGTATAAGGCAGTCAACCGTTATTTTTTGTAGGTTAACTTTCTGCTATTGAAGTTATATGCAATTCAGTACTTTCCGTCCTTGTGATCTTTGAAAACAACGCGGCAAGGACTGATTTATCAATAGTTAAAACATTAGTAAAGTTATATTTCCCACTTCATTCTCAGGTTCAACTGAATCACCACTGCCTATATTCCACGAATTCTTTGACAGCAAAGAGACCAATAAAATCCTGCAATACTATAATTACTACAAGAAATTGCCTAAAGATTGTCCAAAAAAAGATTTGCAGACACAATACCCAACTTGTGAACGAGGTACGAGTTGGGTCAGTAGCTGTCATAAATGTGAATGTAGCCAGAACGGCAAACATGAATGCAATAAGATTGATGACTGCAAATTGGACGTTGATAAATACGGTAAGGATTTTTTCGCTGTAACTTTTACAGCCAGCAACTAGACTAAGATCATACCAAGGGTTGCTGAGGTAAATATGCACCTTTACCATATACCTTTATCCAGGCATTTTGTAGTCATCAAAGTTTTCCTTATCAGATGCAGTGGTGAGGTTACTGCTTGTCTTATAAAAATATTAAAAAAAAAAACTATCATATACATATATTGTTAGATTAATACAATACAATGTCTTGGACAATGACTGATTTCAGGCAAACCAGGTCGATGCAAGCCGAACTCCAAATTCTACCCGAAGACGAACAGCATGCCTTGTGTGGAATGTTCGTGCAACGACGAAGGAATCTCCTACTGTCCAGCTGCTGATTATAAGAAGCACTGATGCCTTGTAAAAAGGATGATGATGAAAAAGGGTCCTGATGATGATCCTCATACGTTTTTGTACACCTTTTGTTAATGTGATTCTTGACGAAGTTAAAAATGAGCAAGTTGAGATTATTAGTTTGTTTGTAGGTATCTTGAACATTGACAAAATCAGAGCAACTTTTCCACAATCGATTTGTTTTCATCTAGTACTTCACTACTTAAAAAGATACTTATAAAAATGTGATTAATATCTGACTTCAATGCAATGCAAAGCAATGTTGTGAGCACAATCTTTATTTTTCAAAATGAATCGACTGTGACTAAATTTCACTTTTAATATTTAATATACAAGAGTGTAGTATAAATTACTATTTAGGCATTGTAATCTAGTAGTTAATTATATAAAAACACTACTTTTAAATATAGAGACCATACCTTTTTGTGAATATGTAGACGACGATATGTAGACCAAGAGTACGTTCGACTAATGAGCGGTAAGGTAAACGTAAAATTGAGCCCTGATTTACAAAACGCGAAGGAGAGCCAGGTATATATTCTCAAGATGTGCTGAGCGACTGGCAACACACAGGAGTGGCTTACCACTCCTCTTGATGAAAATGACCAAGAAGTGAATCGAAATCTTATAATGGTTCTCTCATTTAAAGATCTCGATTTACGGTTTTTAAGGATTCTCTGAGAGCAGTGGTGGCCGAGTGGCAATGGTCCCGGCTTACGAGTTGTAGGTCGTGGGCTCGAACTCAGGCAGGCATTTTACTTTGTGTAAAGAATTTCATCACGACTGCTCTTAAAACGGCGAAGGAAAACATCGTGACAAAACCAACAGGTCCTAGAATTAAAAAATCGAAAACATGTGATATCTACCCGCACTGCGCCCACTCGCTTTTGAAGAAAGAAGGCTGGTGTCCCAGAAGTGGGAACATTATAGGCTGGTTATGCTCATGCTAAGGATTATCTATAGGCATAAACGGTCATCCACGTTTTATTTGATAATAATCCTAAACGTGAGAAAATAATCTTACGTGAGCTATGAAATAAAGTAAAAGTAACAAGGCAGCTCATTATCAGAAGATATTGAGCGTCCTTGACTTAACCTACATTTTCCAAAATGAATCCTATGTGAACAGAAGGCGAAAAGTGTAGTTTAGAGAAAACATGAACATTTTTTTTAAAGAATGGTGGTATCTGAATGTTCGTATAATATCCATTAAACTTTTAACTTAAGGCTGATTTTTCAATAGTGAGGTAACTTTTATTTGAACAATAAAGTGTCACTACTTGACATATTTCCTGTGCAAAAGCTGTCAAATCGCAATATCTATTCCCCAGATAAAAAATATCTGACTATTGAAAAATCAGCCCTAGTATACGTATGTATATATCAAGAAGCAGTTAACAATATTCTCACTAATAATAAAATAACTTTTATAAGACCTACTCACAAAAAAAAAATCGAACAAAAGCTTTATAAAAAGCAACTTTAATTTACTAACGAGGTGGCCAATGGGCAATGGCCAGCAACTTTTATAAATAAAATACCCCAAGCCTGCAAAAAAAAAACCATTGCTTTGGTCGTGTTCCCTTGAAACGTAATAAAAATGAATGTTTAATCCTTGCTCGAATGCAGTACAAAACTACTCATATACATTATACAGTATTTGTTTGTCCGGTTGTTCAGAAAATGTTAAAAATATGTGAGTAAATTGGCGTGGGTTGCAAAGGGTAAAGTAAATGTTACTTTAGGTTTTGTAGACTATAATAAGTTTTCATATAAGAGGAAGTATGAACGTTGCAACGGTGACTGAAAAGTTGTTAGAAATCGGTTGTGCATGAGCCATGAGTATGTGATGCGGAGGAATGAGGAAAATGTCGTGAGGTAAGTTTTGAGTATGCATGTTGGCTGCAAGAGTAGGGGAAGATAAAAGAAACGATGGATGGACTATGCGGAAAGGGGTGAATACTTAGATGACGACTAGGTATGGACAAAGAATATGTTTCACCGACCCCAAATAAATTACGATAAAGGCAAGAGAATGATGATCATTTTAGTCGCATATAATAGGGTAGTTGCCTGGGTAAAAAAAAATAGTTATATTTAGTCCGTCAGTTAGATTATCGAAAAATAATGGACACGTATTTTTTCTTTTGCCAATCAAATAAAAAATGACACAGATAAAGCGCGTCAAAATTTGGGAGTCGTGGTCGAGGGGGGGCGTGACGTCACTTGCTTGCAAAAGTGTCGCAAGCTAGTGCCATCACGCGGAACTGTAACGGGCGATATCTTCATCATTTTTAAAAGAAAAAATACGGGTTCAATATTTTTTGATAATCTAACTGACGGTCTGATTAGATTTTTTTAGCCTATTATGCTGCTTCCAATTTTTCTTCCAAATTAAAATAAGGGGTAAAATCATTATCATCATGTAGTTATATAGTAGGTATAAATATTAATATTATGACTAGCGACCACCACAACGGAATACTTTGCTTGTCATTCTGAACAGGGCCTGTTTTTCTCCTACTTCGGTCAGCGGCAATGAGGATCGGACGCAGGTAAGGCTGATGTTTAGGGAAGAAATATAGGATAAAAAGAATAGAATAGAACATCGTATATTGTCTCCAATTTTACACATAGTAGCAGTAAGAACATTCACAAAGGCAAAGCTGTAATACCGGTAGCAAAAGGTTTAAGCGTCAGCATTATGCTCAGGTCCCCTAGTGGGTTACTAAGCGCTGGTTTCCAGCTTGAACCGTGGACTCTTGTTTACAAAAAAAAAAAAGCAACATCGTGCATCGGATTAATAAAATCAATGGTAATTATATGTTGATCATACATTAATATTATGTCCTGGTTTCAATTCCCGGGAAGAATGCGGGAGTCCGCTGGATGCGGAAATCGCAGCAACGGTTTTTGTGGCGATACTTGCCTGGCCTGTGTCCAGCAGTGGACGTTTTTCATCATGATGACCCGTCTACGGACTGCTATATAAAATAAGTTTTTATAGCTCTGACAATAGAATACATTATTGAGTGGCAAGCTGTCAAGCAAACCTACGCGACATTAGCTAGCTAGGCGAACGGTAGCAGATGTAACAAATAAATATACATTTTTGTCCAGCCGACGACACGACAGCAGCAGTGGGAAACGCATTGCGGCTCCAGTACCAAATATATTTTTAGTGCACAGTGATAAATATAATGGCAAAATGCAGACAAATTGGCCAGTGTGCCTCAGCTTTGAATTTGTGGAAAAAGTTAAGACTTCTATGGTTTTATTTAATCGTAAAACTGATGCTACTTTTACGTGGTAGTAGCGAGTATTTTATTAACTTAGGGCTGATTTTTCAATCAACATAATTTTTATTCGTGGAAAAAATTTGACATCGGACAGTTTTTGTAATAACTGTCAAAACTTGAAAATTATTCCTCTGATAAAAATATCTGGCATTAGAAAAATCAGCTCTTAGCCACTTTATTTTATTTTAAAAAACTTGTGATTATTGACAAAAATATAATTTAAAATATAACGTTTAGAAGACTGACGTAGTTACCTAACACATTAATTTTTTTTTTTTTTTTTAGGTACGTTACTGAAAAACTGTCTCACTAATTGAACTCAGAGCACATACTCGTATTTTCTTCTCCAAATAAATACCGTTAAACAAAATGCTAAATTGAACACTAAAAATTAAAAGAAAAAAAAAAAATTTTAAAAACAAGCTTTTATTACTTGTTAATAAAAATAACTAAACAGTTAAAAATAATTTAAACCTGATAAGAGATAAATAAAAGCGTGTTACATTTTGATGGAACATTAAAGAACATTTAGCATATAATACTTAATTATTTTTCTTTTGCAATCACAATGTAACACGCTTTTATTTATTTCTTATCAGGTTTAAATTATTTTCTACTTTTTAGTTCTTTTTATTAACAAGTAATAAAAGCTTGTTTTTAAAAAGTTTTTTTTTTTCTTTTAATTTTATTTTTAACTTTTTAGTATTATTGATGTGAGATTGACTACGGCGTAGTTCGTAGCGCGTAGCAGTGTTTTTCCCTTATATGCGTTTACTGCACTTAAGCTACCTGTACATCACCAAACCCTGGTTACCATCTAGCACCAAAGTACTCGTCAAGACGGACCAAACGAGTCCAAACTCGATGGGGTTGTGTCGTTTAACTACCGAGTTCCTATGGCCACCTTCCGGTTCCATCATCAGACCAGCTCCATGTCATAATAATTTTGCAATGTCATCTGATTTACACATGCATGCAAAATTTCAGCTCAATCGGTTGAAGATGTCTGCTTCAAAATTGAGTTGCAAGAGTCCACCCGAACAAACATAGTTTCATACCTATATACATACATACATCGCAAATTAAATAAAAGCTTGTAAAAACATGAACGACCAAAATTAACAAGGTATGATCCAACCAGGTGCTACCGAAATCAGTTGGTGTAATTTCAGCAGTTTAATGAAACGGCACCAGATGGCGTAAGTGATGACGACTGTACCAGCTGACAGGAACTAATATGTAGATTTTATTACAATTGTAGGTAGGTTTTTGTAGTAGAAAGCTTGCTTGCTTGTAAGTAGATGAAAGGAGGCTTTGTATTTGGTAACAATAAGTTACATTAGTTAGATACAGGTGTAGCAATTTTGTTATTAATTTCTCCAAATTGAGACAAAAAAAAAAAATCGGTTGCGAATTAAAATACATTTATCAGAGTTTTATTGAAAACGCTCATTGTGACTGCAGTAAGCCATTCTGCAACAACTAGCGGCTTTGTAAAACAGCAGATTCTACAATCCATCTGCGACATATAGATTCAGTGGGTGATGGAATTTTTAATGATTACGCCATTTTAATTAATGTTGGCGCGGCATATCTTTTTCTTCCATTCCTTTCTCTTTGTTAACATCTTTGACAATTATTGAAAACGCACTGGCGTTGCGTGTATTGGCCTTAGTAGTTGGTATTATCATCTCAGTATGTACCCCTAATCTAACCATATCATAGTACACACAATGCGTCCAAAGCTTTTTTGGTTGAGCTGTGTTGTCTAGGGTCTATATACTTACGAGTACATATACCTATTATTGTTATTATATTTCCTCGTTCTACAACCTATGTGGGGTCTAGTAATTAATGTTTTTTTTTGTTTATACCTATACCTATAGGTACTGTACCACTGCTGGGCAAAGACTTCCCCAGGTCCTTCCGAGAACTCTTTTCCCGCGCCACCTCGAACCAGCCCGCGCGGTACGCGACCAGGTCATCTCGCCACCGTTTTCTGGGCCGACCTCTGTGGCGCCGTCCACCTTCAAGCACCCGTTGTATAGAGCCTAGCGGTCATCCTGCATAGGGCTGTTGTGACCATCCCATTTGAGCCTGGCAGGCTTCTTGGCTACGTCTATTATACCCGTTTTGGAAAGCAGCGTGGTGTTCCGAATTTTATCCTATAAGAATGCTGTGTTCCATCGCCCTTTGGCAAACTCCAAGGCAGAATTTTTGCGATTCCGGGACCTGGTCAATCTGAGCATCGTAGGTAAGGACGGGCAGGATAATCGGAAAGAAAATATATATCGGCAAAGGAAACAATATGACCTAAATATTGCAAAATTATTTTTATAACAAACGTTTGATTTTATTGCATTGACGGTTTCGCTATTGCTTCAGCTTCAACTGGCTGATGACTTGTCGAACGCATTTAGCCTCGGTGAAGCACATATTGTGGGAGCCTTCTTCGTAGCCCCCACAGAGGCATATACTGCAGTGTTGTCTCGGGTTGTGGATGAAAGTGCCTAGAGGGCATGTGGCATTACCTGTAAATAGGTATAGCATTAATTAAAAATAATGAATTAGTATATTTAATTCACTAGCTTAATTATCTTAGCTCAGGACAGCAAAATATGTCATATTTTTTACTGACAGCGTATCAATTTATACTAGTCCAATAAAGCTATTGTGGTACAAGAATCTTACATCTAAAATATGTGAGCACCATGTATCTATCACATAGTTAATTTATATGTCATGGATTCATTAATCCATTTTAATTCTTTTACTTATTGTGGTAAAGTAATTTTATTTTTAGGTGCATCGTCTTCACATATAATTATATAATTAATGTATGCAAAATATTGTAAAACATTTTAACAGAGTAACTGTGGAGTTTCTTGCCAATTCTTCTCTATACGAAAACTACCTTTTGGAAGGGGCGACTAGAATCGATTTTATTTTAATTTTATTTTTGACGTTCTAAAGTGTCTTTTATGTGCCTATTTGAAATAAATTATTTGACTTTGACTTTGACAGTTTGACATAGTTTCTATACAAAAACTGTCAAAGCGCAATATTTATTCCTCAAATAAAAGTTACCTCACTATTGAAAAATCAGCCATTAGTCGTACGTAAAATTTCAAGTAACGACTTTGAGTACATTTATCTACATTATAGGCTACTGCATCGCTCTGATGGTCGCAACTTCGATTGCTGAGCGTGGAAGTAACAGCGACAATTAGCTCCCCCACATTACATCATAGAATTTAAATCTAAATCGTAGGCAATTATTTATTATTCAAATGAGTAGACTTTGTTTTGTACTTACTGAAATCTGAAATAGACAATAAAATGACGATTAGAAAAAAACTATCAATAAATAATTCTTAGACTCTATCAGATGGCAAAGTAAATAAATAAAGTCCTCCAGACCGACTTTTGGCCATGGCGACCAATCTCAAGCGGAGATTAATTGTGGAATTAATTCATAAATTGTGAAATTCACTACCGCCTGACATTAGGGACTGCCAAACTGTTGCAGTTTTTAAAAGAAGAAAAGACACACAACCAACAAGAAGTGAAAGAACACTATCTGTCCCCTTCATCATAATTGTGTATGTATTTATTATTTTGAGTATGATATAATTATTATCATTCATGTAATATTTATTTTAGAAGTATTTATGTATGTTTATTTGTATGTATGTTAGTATATTCTCGTAATTTTTGTTTAGTTTTTAAGTGAATTGTTTTTTTTGATTCTATGTTTTTTTTTTGTCTCCTTTGCTCTATCACACGCTGTCTACATCTCTGTATGTATTGTCCTATCTCAGGTATGGTGGAAGAGATTTCTTATGAAATAAGCATCACCTCTGTACCTATTTTTTCTGTTCTGTTTTTCATTTCATTCATTTTTTATGTGTGTACATATGTGGTAAAAAAAAATATATAAGGACAAGAACAACACGTCAGCCTAGTCAAATAACCAGCCCCCTTTTTTTTTTTTTTTTTTTTTTTTTTTTTCTGGGTGGGAAATCATCAAATGACTCCTCCCGCTCTGGGCGGAGCAGAAGGGAGTGTCAGACTTTTACTGACTAAAACCCACCCGTGTTCCTTCAGTTGCCTGTGCCAGGGGCCACGGTATCTCTTTCGAACAACCCGCAGCCCCGGCGGCATCGGCCCTAACGGACCCCGTCAGTTCGTGCTGACAGCTCTTTGAGGCGCGCGTGGAACACAACGCGCCGTCGACCCGGGCCTGGTCCTTACCGGGCGGCGAGCTGCCCATAGCTCGCCGCCCGCAAGCCCGCGCCTACGGTGGCCGGGAGTCGGCTGTTGACTCCCGTCCAGGTCCAATAACCAGCCCCTAACTGTTCCCGGCGCAAAGGTGCCAAAAACGCTTGCTGCATTGCCACGTTGGATGGCAATCGCTATTTGAAATAATTTTTTGTTACAGGTAACAGGAACAGGACCATAAACTTAAGGATCGTTAAAACCTTACCCTATTCATTCTTATTGGTTACAAAATTATAACAATTTTTTTGTACCTTATACTCGATAGCTGATATTCCTTTCTAAGGTACAATGTATTAAAAAACAACTACGCACCTCTACACGTCTCGCTCTGTATGGAACAAAACCACTCCTTGACAGAACACTTGCATCCCGCACAATACGGGAAGAAACCCATGTGGAACTCGTCCTTCTCATCGCAGTCCCTCTCTAAAAACATAAATGTTACCTTAGAGGTGAGGAATAGGGTGGAAACTTCCTCATCCTCCATTGATAAGTGAGGATCCTGCAACCAGATCGGTTGTGTCTGGTGGGCTACTACTCGATGGTTGTTATTCGAGCGCAAACCGATGCGTGTTTTCGAATGAAATTTAGTTTGATAAATGAACTGTTTGTTTTCTATTAATTAAATAAAATTTTATCCGAAAACATCAATCCGTTTCTTACTAAAATTCAACTATATCCGACGAACCTGCACCCTAATTGCGAAACACACAATCAACCTCAATCTGAATCATTTTGAAGGATATTGCTAATCCATTGCTTCAAAAGTTCGAAAAAGGTTACCTTCATATAGTCTGCTCAAGTAAATAACGCAATGAATGTTGTTGAACTGTCAAAATAAAACCGATTCTGATTGATCGTGTGTTACGCAATTAGGGTGCTGGTTACTTATTTCCTTTGGTGACCGTACACGGCAAGCGACACGCGTGCGCGTCAATTGTTTTTATCCGTCGCGTCGCTCCGCAAGTCGCATTGCAGAGACTCATGGCAAGCAGCTTTACACAGCTTTTTTCATTTGTTGTCTCTGTAGTCGCCGTCTCAGGACGCGTGTCGCTTGACCGTGTAGGACGTGGTCACAGGGTAAGAGGTAGTCTGAAAGTGGCATCCGTAACCGAGAAGTTGTGTGGAAATCAATTGTCATTTTATGGGCAAGTGATGTGGAGGAATGAGGAACATGTCATGAGAAGTTTTGAGTGTGAATGTAGACAACGAAACGATGATTGGATTGTGTGAAAGATTATATAGCTGGAAAGTGGGTGGTATGACGACTTATAGAAATGTATGAAAGAAGAAAATATATGTTTTCAAGACCCACCTTGACAAAGAGCTAATTCTTCCCGCGTGCATATCCACTTCCCATGCTCTGAACACGTGCAGGTTACGCACTTGGTCGGGTACCCTGTCTCCCCTGGATTGCATACTTCGTCCAACTCCTCTGAAATTGTACGGTTTTAAAAGGAATGTGACAAAAATCAGTCATAGTCTTGTACTTAAAAGCCATAGCAGAAGAACCAAGAAAAAGAGTCCTCACAAGAACTGTCAGTAGCGTATTGATTTATAAAAGTTTTTTTCTAAGTGAGCGCTTGAAACGTAATATGTCATGAAATAGCACAATTGAATGAATATATTACTGTTAAAATAGCATTTAGGGCCGATAATTTTAATCGTGAGCTGATAACCATTTTTCAGGAACAAGCTGTGCGCCCGATGGGATTTCTCTTCGGCAAAATTTCGAAATTCCATACAAATATTCATCCCCTAATTGACCTCTTGAGGAAGTGAATTTTCAAAAATCCTGTCTTAGTGAATGAATTTAACATTTTTATAAATTAAATAAAATTTGTCAGTTTTTGTACATAAAATACTAGCTGCGCCCCGCGGTTTCACCAGGGTATTAGTTTCGAAACCGTGGGAATATCGGGATAAAAAGTCCTATGTGGTAATCCTGGTTATAAAACATCTTTGTGCCAAATTTTGATCGAAATCCGTTCAGTAGTTTATGCGTGAAAGAGTTACAAACATCCATCCATCCAATATAAAATTACTAGCAGCAACCCACGGTTTTACCCGTATAAGTTTCGATCCCGTGGGAATATCGGGTTAAAAATCCTATGTGTTATTCTGATGTATAAAACGATATTACTGTAATGTTTCATAAAAATCCGTTCAGAAGTTTTAGCGTGAAAGAGGAACAAATATCCATCCATCTATCCATCCTCACAAACTTTTGCGTTTATAATATTATATGTGACTAACTTGTTCGTAAATTATAATCTGATTTCAACTGCAAACCGTTTTTCTATTGCGCTATAACCAACACTACTCATAATACGCCCACAGTAATTAAAATATGCCTGATGTTAACGAGAGACAGGCATACCTTCTCCGACATATAACATAATAATAAGTATTTATTAGCACAATACAAGTTTGACACATATTATTTAATTTAATATATTAGTAGGATTATAGGATAGTAGGATACTAGGTCGAACCGAACTACCGCCATATTTGTTCTTCAAATAAAATTTTTCTGACCATATATGAATAAAAAAACTATTATAAAAACGCATTGTCTTCGAAACAAAATCAACATGTAAAATTTCAAGTCCGTAGGATAACAGGTAGTGGTTTAAATTCAGCTTGCAAAATTTGACTAATACGCACTAATTAACTAACACATGAACTAATAAAAGCTTGTATATGTAAATGACTTACCTGGTGAATTTTGGTGCGGTATATCTAAAAAAAATAGAAAATTCAATAATAATAATTTATATGTTTTTCGGATTTATCATTTGGCTGTCTGAAAATTATGATTTAGGACAATTTTAAAGGTTTAGGACATTATTATTTTCATTAAAAAAGTGAGAAAAATATCTGTAGTGAAAAAGAAGAGTGAAGAGTGAGTGTGTGTATGTGAAGTGTGTGTGTCTATAGTTACCTTTTGAATATTTGCACAAATTCAGTAAACATAATGCGAGTCCATTGTGCAAACAGAAACAATTTCTACAAAATCTGTTGTTGTCAGGGCTGAAGAATGTGAAAGGCTCGCAGAAAGTATTATTCTTCTTCTCCATGTTTCCTTTATTACCCTTGCTGCCTTGAACGTTTTTGTTAACTGCAAAAATCAAGAAATATTAAATACTATCTGACCCGGCGAACTTGGTACCGCCTCAGAATCAATCTTCATTCTTTTTCCCGTGAATTTTCCCCCATGTTTTAATAGTTATTCTACTATTTGGGGTGGAGACAAACCCAACAAATCAAAGATCATAGAAATCGGTCCAGCCGTTCTTGAGTTATAAATGGTGTAAATAATGCGACTTTATTTTAATTATACAGATCTGTACTGTAACTTTTTTGTATTATAAGCGATTGTGGATTTATTGGATGGTTTATATAATTTCTAGCGTCAACACAAAATTTCGGCTCCGAACCCACTGCGTCGCATTTCATATTTCATCGACGACCCGCGCTGTTACTGCGCTTTTGCTTAGCGTTCTTTCTGACTTTTTTTCATTTTGCTCGGCTCCGAAGGATCATTATATACCTCCATAACATTCCTTAAGAATTAGGCTATCAAATGCAATCAAGATTTTTCTAATCCGACTGGTGGTTCCAGAGATTAGCGCGTTCAAACAAAAAAACTATCAAATTCTTCAGCTTTATGATTAGTAGTTAAGTACAGACACATGAGAGTACTCGCAGATAATGCATTGAACGATGCCAGTTAATAATTATTATCGATCAATAACTTTAAACTACCGGGAATTACCAATATTAAAACGCTGTGAGTCAAAAAGGGATAGATTTAAAAGATTTTAATTTTTATGACACATCACGCGACGACAATTTATTTAGTCACTAGCTGCGCTCCGCGGTTTCACCCGCATTAGTTTCGATCCCGTGGGAATATCGGGATAAAAAGTATCCTCTGTGTTAATCCTGGTTATAAACTATTTGTGTGCTAAATTTCATCCACATCCGTTCAGCAGTTTTAGCGTGAAAGAGTAACAAACATCCATCCATCCATACAAACTTTCGCGTTTATAATATTAGTAGGATTTAAGTACTTTAATTGATCAACAAATTAAAGTACTTAAAGGAATAAATAAATAATTAATATTGAGTGCTATTCTTTATATTAATAGCATAAATATATGCATACTTTCAGTCTAAAATGCTCTCACTGCTGTAATATAGGCCTTCTCTCTGTGAGAGGGAGTGGGCCGTAATCCACCACGCGGGCACAGTGAATTAAAACGTCACCGTCGTTTAAAACTTACACAGTGCTTCATCAGAGCCAAGTTCACCTTCTTTTTCATCCGTGCAGCTGAAGATAGTACACACTTTCCGTGCATTCAAACACATGCAGGAATTGCACGGATCATCTGACGGCAGCTTCTGGTTTTCCACGCAGTACTCTTGTTTTAAGAACTGTTTAGCGTTTCTGGATTTTTGTTCTACTCGACCTAACGGCCACTTGAATGGAGCTGCAAATAAAAAAGTATGACTATTTGTTGTTGCGTGCGTAAAACCATTGTGACGTGTAATAAAAACTTTTTTACAAAAAAAAACACTACGAAGTGAAAAATAACTTTAATTTCTGAAGTCGGTGTCGTTGGTTCCGCATTTTCGTTTTTTTACAGCGACTTCTGAAATTAAAGTAATTTGTTATTTTGTAGTGCTTTTTTTTGGAAGTCGGTTGTTTTTTTTATAAAAAAACTTTTTATATTTCACTTTAGTTGTATACCCCACACAAATTCATATATTTCCGAGATTAGAGGTGCCCCAATAACAACTTTGACAGAAATGAGGTTGTACCGTAGTATACTGAACACATCTGCGTACCCCTTTAGAGGGTACAGGCGTGATGTTATGTTGTGTGATTGCGTAGACAATGCATACATATGCGATATCAGCAATCACGGTTGATTTGCTGGCATTTATGGAAGAGTTCCGTTGTCTGTCTCCGAAACTGATCATCAGATCTTTACGAAATTTAAATGGGATCATTTCGGGGTAAACTTCTTTCGAACAATAAAATCATTTTGCAAATACGTCTATATATGAGTTACACACACACACACACACACACACAAAAACATAAAAAAAAAACATATACAGGCTGATTTTTTAAAGACCCTGCCAAATTTAAGGATGTGGTACAGACCATCAAACTGAACAACTTTCTCCATGGGACCAACATCGTAATCGCGAATAAAAATTCAGCCGTCCTATACATTTAGGTCGAGTAGGTATTGAAGTTTTCTATGGGACAGTTGATAAAATTTTCGCGATTACGCTATTTGTCCCATGGAGAAAGTTGTTCAGTTTGATGGTCTGTACCACATCCTTAAATTTGGCTGGTCTTTAAAAAATCAGCCTGTATAAACATCCGAATTGAGAACCTCCTCCTTTTTTTGAAGTCGGTTATAAATAGATGTATCTACTGTGGATGCTCAGCCAAGGCCGTCGACCAAACAGGAGTGACAACGCACTGCTATGTCTTGTGTTGAAGATCAATATTGAGCTTTAGTTGATTGATCTTTATTTTCATTAGTTTACAACCTGAACTTAGGAATAATGTTTAATTTTGAGACGCCGCTTCAGCATGACTTCAAAAGCCCGAAATTTAATAACATTAAATAACCATAATAACTAGGAAAATGTTGGTTACCCCTGAAACGTCACTTTGGCAATGAGATATCTTTGTTTACATTTTCGATCTGGATTTCCATTTCCGAGTTTTTTCTTCTAAATATGTAATTTGCCTTTGGCTGTTGAATAAATAAATCAACTCTGTTTGCTACGTGTATCTACATATACCCAAATAACATACTTACTTTGTTTATCCCAATTATTATAACACTTCCTCTTTGTGCACAGTAATTCATTTCTATCGCAAATACACTCATTTGGACAGTTCGGGTCAAAGTCCTCTGGGAAATACTTTTTCCCTGGAGTGCATTTCTGTTTTGTGCTTTGGGTCATTTTATGCTTTTTATTGTTTTGGGTTCGAATATAAGACAGGAGGTTTTCTGAAATTGCATCTAAAAACATAGGAACAAAGATTAAGAAAGATAAAGGCTGTATTTGGCCAGCGCAGGGCACGCCACGATAGCGGCGATAAGACCCCTCTTTGAGGAGTGGCTAGAGAGGCGTCACGGCGCTCTCACCTACCGCCTGACGCAGGTCCTCTCCGGACACGGATGTTTCGGGAGGTTCCTGCACATCATCAGGCGGGAGGAGACGCCCGGGTGTCACCACTGCGAGGATCGCCCAGAGGACACGGTGGAGCATACGGTGGAGGTCTGCCCCGCTTGGGCAGAGCACCGCCGTGTCCTCGTAGAGGCGATCGGCAGCGGCGGCGACCTCTCGCGTCCGGCCCTGGTGCAAGCCATGGTCCGGGGCGAGAGGGAGTGGGAGGCGGTCACCTCCTTCTGCGAAGCAGTCATGCTAGCGAAGGAGGTGGCGGGATGGGCGAGGGAGAGATCCTCACGCCTCAGCCGCCGAGGGAGACGCTCCGGGCGTCGGGAGCCGCGTGACGACCCGGCCACCGTAGGCGCGGGCCTGCGGGCGGAGAGCAATGGGTAGCTCTCCGTTCGATCAGGACCAGGCCCGTGCCGGACGGCGCGTAAGTGTTCCACGTACGCCTCAAAGAGATGTCAGCATAGATGACGGGGCCCGACAGGGCCGAAGCCTGCCGGGGTAGCGGGATCGTCCGAAAGGGTTACCGCTGCCCTGGTACATAAAGGGCTAAGGAAGGAACACGGGTGGGTTTTAGTCAGTAAGAGTCTGACACTCCCTTCTGCTCCACCCAGAGCGGGAGGAGTCATTTGATGATTTCCCATCATGAAAAAAAAAAAAAAAAAAAAAGCCTGTATTTGGCTAGGTAAAGAACACAAATTATATACTTACAGAAATAACGCTTAAAGAACAATGGGCAACTTTATAATTATGGATCGTGGGCCCAGTGTTGTAGTACTTTCTTACCTAGCTTAAAATGAGGATCCGAATAATCTCAACATTTTATTCTATGGCAGCACAGCTATAATGAATCAAATAAAAAAGTTACAGCTGTTCCAAATAATCACTAATGGCCTAATGGTACGCATACCTAATTGAATCTACATGTTGGTATGCATTTTTCTCTTTTATGTGTTGCCTTGGGACTTGAAAAGTTTAGTCTAATGGTGTAAAAATATTCGGTTTGTAATTGAAAAATACCTTTGAAAATGAAACAGCTTAATCGGCTCAATGATAGCCGAGCTCATATTCCACATGTCAACAACCTCGTGTGCTAAGTCGAGATATTTAATTTGTTTCTCTTTCTCAGCTTTCACGAGGTTCCCGTCATGTGAAATGGTAATATCGACAATCATTGTGCGGCGCGCTAATTGATCTATCACCACTATATCAGGCTTATTGGCGACAATAGTCCTGTCAGTAATGATATACCGATCCCAGTACAACGTGACATTGTCATTTTCAAGAACTGGGTCGGGCACATACTTGTAATACGGTACCTCAGAATCCACAAGTTTATATTTCAAAGCAAGTTGCTGGTGAATAATCCTGGCTACTTAGTTATGTCTGTGCAAGTACTAGCCGTTAGCCAAACGAGAACAACCAGAGATAATATGTCTGATGGACTCACCCGGACGGTGGCATGCCCGACATACGTCAACCGTCCCGTCCTTCATAATATATCTCCGGTAGTTATTCGTCAAGATAACTTCGTCCATAATTGCACAGACGAAACCTTCAGTTTCCCCGAAGAGGTCACCAAAACGTAGCCGCTAAAAAAAACGTAAACGTAAACGTAGCCGTAGACGCTAAGAAATCTACACCGGGCTCATGGAGAGTCCGATAGAAGCGCTCGTGAAGCTTCTTGCTTTGCCATACCTTCTTGCGGTCATCAGTAGTAAGTACTACAGGTTTGCACCAGTTCTCTTTCGACATAGAGAGCGGGGTGAGCCCCTTGTCCACCTCGACCACATCACGGTGTATAACCACTTCGGCTTTTAAAAAATATTCCCTGAGACTACACACCTCGCGGTTGTGGAGGGTCTTCGCATTTAAAAAGCCTCGACCTCCACACTTCCACGGGATATACAGTCTCATCACCGATGATCGTGGGTGATGCATCCGGTTTGCGGTCAGTAGTGTACGGACCCTTCTATCCAGGGCGTTGAGTTCAGTCTGAGCCCATTTGAGTATGCCCAAAGAGTACAGCCAAGCCGGCATGTCCCAACCATTGAAGGCGCGCCTGAAAGAAGCTTAAGCACCTTATTCCCGCCTGAAAGAAGACTAATTGATACCTTCTTCAGGCGACAAAAGAAGCGCTCCTTCAACGATTGCTTCATGTCAGCATTGTTAATGCCTAATTCTTCCGACATACCCAAATACTTATAGCTTTCGGATGAGGAAAGAGATCTAAGGTGTATGGAATCCGAAAGTGGAATTCCCTCGGATTCCATAATCGGGGGAGATTATGGAATCCGAGGGAATTCCACTTTCGGATTCCATACACCTTAGATCCCTCTCCTCATCCGAAAGCTATAAGTATTTGGGTATGTCTTCCCTTTACATGCATGACTGCACATTTGTCCACACCAAATTCCATCCTGATGGCACTACTGAAAGTTTCAGTTACCTTCAGTAGCTACTGAAGAGTTTCAAATCATCCATGTAGAGGAGGTGACATATGACCTGACCACCTCTCTTCAACCGGTAGCCTAGACCTGAGTCCTCCAGCAGTGTGTTTAGAGGATTCAGGGCTAAGCAGAACCAAAGAGGACTCAACCTATCGCCCTGAAATATTCCCCGCTTAATCCATACAGGCTCATCATTCTCCTGGATCTGTCGACACCCTGGATAGCGACGGACCGTCTTCCATTGCCCCATACACGACTCAAGGAAGGTGCGTAGAGTTGCATCTATCTTGTACAACTCCAGCACCCTCATGAGCCATGTATGTGGCACCGAGTCGTAGGCCTTCTTATAATTTATCCAACAGGTCGACATATCCTTGCGGGATCGGCGAACCTGTTGGCTAATGGCCATGTCTATGAGGAGTAGCTCCTTAGTACCGCGGGATCCATTCCTACATCCATTTTGAGAGGCAGACATAATCGAGTTACTGTCAATGTGCGTGTTAATTTTCGCTCTCAAAATGGATGTAAGAAGTTTATAAACTGTCGACAAACACCTGATCGGTCTATAATTCTTGGGTTCCGCGGGACTACTTGACTTATGGAGCAGGTGGGTAACGCCTGTTGTTAGAAACTGCGGTAGCGACCCAGATTCTAAGGATGACTGGAACTGAGATGCCAGGCAAGTGTGTGAACTAATTAGCCATTTCAACCAAAAATTGTGCAGTCCGTCCGTTCCCGGTGATTTCCAATTCGGTAACGGACGGGCCGCTCTGGCAACGTCTGATGGCGTAATTAGGACTGCTTCCATTTCTGGTATAGTCCCACACACTCGCTCGACATCCTGCATCCAGCCAGCCTCAGTGTGACAGACGGGCACCGACCAGATGCTGCGCCAGAATGCACTCGTGGCGGCATCATCCGGGCGGCACACATCTGTCGCATTTTGTTCAGGTCGCTCCCACGCTCTATAAACCCACCTTTCATCGCTCTGGAACATGCGATTCTGTGTGTATCGATCAACCCGCCGCTTATACCGCCGAATACGGCGGCTCGCCCATGCACAAACTTTCTGCTTCAGGAAGTCGATGCGCTCTGTGACATGGGACATGTATTCTCGAGGACTGATTCCAGTCCCCGAGAATGCCTGCCTTACAAAGCGTATCACTCGTGGTCGTGTATTGTCCTCCCTGAAGCAGTATAGTTTGCCGATGAGTACCCTGGCCCCATCGATACGACGCTCGATCCTGCGTCGCCAAGCTGGTACGGCTGGTTTTAATCGAGTAGCTCCGTCAAACTTGACGTTAGCTAAACGACATGCCGCCACAGCCGCGCAATACAGGATCGAGTGTGTTATCAACGAGATCCTCGCTGCTCTCAAAGAAATTCTCGAGCTGCGAGTCCAAGGCACACACCAGCGCCCTATATTTTTTGTGCAGTAATCGGGGACTATCTTCAGTTGGAGTGGATCTATATTCGCGAAACGCATCCTCCAGTGCGCTCCTCAGTCGGACGTTGCACTGGCTACTTACTGGGTCAACCCTATCATTTTGTTCTTCAACATGATGGACCGCGGCGGGATGGCATCAGTAGTTGACGCTTGTGCCGCGGTTTGTGTCAGAGTCGAGACGATTTGGTTGCTAGTACTTCTGAGCGTAGCCTATCAAGTGCGATATCGACCAACCTGTGATTGCGTTGGATGACCCGCACCTGATCCGACAGTCGTTGGGCTAAGACGTTGACGGTTAGTTACAATTCCTGGAACAGAGACAGCATCCTATTACGGTACGCAGTAAGATTAGTTCCCCCCTCTGTAGACCTGTAATATGCGCGCATGACGTCTCGTTCATAGACTGAGTCCATTTCACGCGCTGCACACAACCACCGGCAGCGGGGACCCGCCTCGGGGCCGGATGGCCCCTAAGTCCCAAGCTCCTCGGTGGCCAGCCTCTCCCCTGCCGACCTACAGGACGTCGGCGGCGAAAAATATTCGTCGCTCGAGCTCGACGCAACTGCTACGGCCGGTGTCTCAGCACTCTCGATGGGGCTAGGTTCCGGCGGCGGCGGAGCGGGGTTGAGTGACGAATCCAGAGGTGGTAGACGTGCACGGCGAGCTGCTGATCTCATCAACATCTTCATCATTTCATTTTTGTTGTTATTTTCATGTTTTTATGACAGATGTCACCTCCGGTTCGGCAGTTTCTGATTCAAGTTTATGTTATCGTTAATTTTGTTTATATAAAATTATGTGTTTATAATTTTGATTTTGCCTGTTATGGTTTCACGTAATATATAAATATAAAACTGCTTCTAAAAATTATATATTAGAAAATTATGAGGAGATGACAAAAAAGACGTTGACGTTGACGTTGGTGTTGCTTGGTATTATTAAATTATTACTATTGAATTATTTAAGTTATTGTTATTAACTTTTTATGCGCATGTAATTATCTATGTTTTATATTGGGGGTGTGGCAGCCACCGGTGGTTATTCCAACCAGCCCACCTCCCTCCCTCCAGAAGCTTTCCTGGTCTGTTAAGAACATCTGTGTAAGATCTGGGTGTCCCGAGGATTTCTGGCCTAGTCTGGGTGACGCCTTTGCACTCAAAGAGCACATGCGCGACGGTTTCATCAGCCTCCATGCAAGCCCTGCACAAGGGACTGTTCGTTATGCCTATTGTGTGGAAGTGTTTGTTTAGCGAGCAGTGTCCCGTGATGGTCTCTGTCACCAGGCGCAGGCCTTTCCTATCCAGGCATAGTAAACACCTGGTTAGCTTGCCATCTAATGATAGCATGGCTTCCTTGGACTGCCTGACGCAGCTGATGTGCTGGATGGGCTTCTTCCCAGCTCATCAGTTGCGTCGTTACCTAGCGATCCACTATGTCCTTTTATCCATTGTAGTGTCACTGTATTGCGGTTCGATACAGTTACCCGTTCAAGCGCATTGTGACATTCTAGTATTAGGTTCGATGTGATGCATTTTTCTCTAGGGATTGGAGGACCAAGGCGCTATCAGAGAGTATGCGAATATGGGTGTCCGTAACTCCCCTGGCTGCTATGGCATAAGCCGCTTAAATTATGCCCACACACTGCGCTTGGTAGACTGTGTTGAGCATTCCCAGCGGGCTGGACATGTTTATGTTGTGGTCGTGTGAGAAAACTCCGACTCCAGTTCCGCAGTCGGCCTTTGATCCATCAGTGTAAACTCTCAGCTCTTTTGGGCCTTAGTAGTCGCACTGCTCCTATTTAAGCACTATGTTGTAGTGCTTTTGAAAACAGTATTGTTTCGAGGCTTTGTCGTAGGGTGATGCCATCATTATATATTATATGAATATGAATTGTTTAAGCGAGTGTTGTCGCTGTCAATAATAATGTCGTCTCAGGCACTTAGTTTGCGGGACCGACAAAGGTCTCTAAATGCCTTCCAATACCGAAGTACCATATAATACTGATGATATGGGCGCATGCTCCAACAGTCCTCATTCCTGTTAAGGATGAGCAATAATGTGCCTGGATAGCGTTAATGGCTTGAACATTGGAGTTGATCAATATGTAGGTATAATATGTCGTATTGGATCCATGAAAAAAAACTGTTGTTGAACCTGAATAAGCCAGAACAAAGTCTTTTGACAAATACAGTGCGTATTCTCATATTAGTTAATGATAGTTAAATGCAGAAATACGTGTTATTTAGCAGCTATCAGATTTGTAAGTCAAAGTCAAAGTCAAATCATTTATTTCAAATAGGCACATAAAAGGCACCTTTGAACGTCAAAAATAAAATAAAAATAAAATTGATTCTAGTCGCCCCTTCCAAAAGGTAGTTTTCGTATGGAGAAGAATGGCCAAGAAACTCCACCGTTACTCTTTTAAAATGTTTTACAATATTTTGCATACATTAATTATATAATTATATGTGAAGACGATGCACCTAAAAATAAAATTACTTTACCACAATAAGTAAAAGAATTAAAATGGATTAATGAATCCATGACATATAAATTAACTATGTGATAGATACATGGTGCTCACATATTTACAAACATTCCAAAAGTAGACGATTTTCATAAATTATTAAGGAGTAATAAGTCCGGGTGTGACTTTAAGTAATTACAGAATGTATGTAAATCAATGTAAAAAAAAAAAAAAAATTATACAATTACATTAGCAACCAGTTTGATTTTGTCTAAATACCTATGTATGCGGCGTAAGTGTTATACAATGTGGTTGCGATATAACATATATACAGGCTGATTTTTTAAAGACCAGCCAAATTTAAGGATGTGGTACAGACCATCAAACTGAACAACTTTCTCCATGGGACCAACATCGTAATCGCGAATAAAAATTCAGCCGTCCCATACATTTAGGTCGAGTAGGTATTGAAGTTTTCTATGGGACAGTTGATAAAATTTTCGCGATTACGATGTTGGTCCCATGGAGAAAGTTGTTCAGTTTGATGGTCTGTACCACATCCTTAAAATTGGCTGGTCTTTAAAAAATCAGCCTGTATATATACATTCACATACATACAATTACTTATAAAGACATCCAGAATAAATAAGCTGATAATTACAGCAAAGGTACCTACTATTATGACAATTATTTAATAAATGTTCATTTAATAAATAATTGTCATAATAATAGATGACGGACGGTGAGAGACTGATCAATATAGAAGAGGATATAATGAAGGAGGATAATCAGTGAAGCCTGGATGGACTTCCATATATTTTCGAGTTAAAGTACGCCGATTCTGGTCTTGAAATACCGACCGAGAACACGTTACACATCTTTCAGGTCGTCCCATTTTGTTGAAACGATTCAACTTGTCCAATCGTCAGGCAAACAAGAATCCGTTATCAAATCCGAAATATACTACGAGGTAGCAATTCAACTAATCCAATCGATAGGCAAACACAAGAATCCGTTATCAAATCCGAAGTATTATACTACGAGGTAGCAATTCAACTAATTCAATCGTTAGACAACCACAAGAATCCGTTATCAAACCCGAAGTATTATATTACGAGGTAGCAATTCAACTAATCCAATCGTCAGGCAAACACAAGAATCCGTTATCAAATCCGAAGTAGTATACTACGAGGTAGCAATTCAACTAATCCAATCATTAGGCAAACACAAGCATCCGACTATTTACGACAAACTACTTTGAACTTGATAGCAAGTTCAAAGTAGTTCGTCGTAAATAGTAAGAATGGCAGAGAAACAAACACGCAATGAAAAATGGCTCTGTTCAGACTGGTATTTTTTTTTAAATTTCATCTTCAACCTATGAGGTTTTCGTCTGCTTAACCGGGCTTCCGTGTGGATGCCTCAATGAATTAAAAACAATACGAGTGCGTGTCCTGTCCTGCTCAATCTTGGTAGTCTTTGTGATAGTTCATTTATGCCATTCATAATTTATTAAGACAACGTATCTACGTTGTTTTAATTATGTATAAAAATAGTGTACGAGCATTAATATTAGCATTTGTAACAGTAATTATTTGACTTTTGGAACCGCTGTAATTTTTTTATTTGATTCGTTAGAGTAATGCTGCCATAGAATATAATGTTGATATTATTCGGATCTTTATTATAAGATAGGTAAAAAGTGCTCCTTCTGCGAAGCAGTCATGCTAGCGAAGGAGGTGGCGGGATGGGCAAGGGAGAGATCCTCACGCCTCAGCCGCCAAAGGAAACGCTCCGGTCGTCGGCAGCCGCGTAACGACTCCCGGCCACCGTAGGCGCGGGCCTGGGGGCGGAGAGCAATGGGTATCTCTCCGTCCGATCTGGACCAGGCCCGTGCCGGACGGCACGTATGTGTTCCACGTGCGCCTCAAAGAGATGTCAGCATAGTTGAGGGGGCCCGACAGGGCCGAAGCCTGCCGGGGTAGCGGGATCGTCCGAAAGGGTTACCGCTGCCCTGGTACATAAAGGGCTAAGGAAGGAACACGGGTGGGTTTTAGTCAGTAAGAGTCTGACACTCCCTTCTGCTCCACCCAGAGCGGGAGGGGTCATTTGATGATTTCGCATCCTCAAAAAAAAAAAAAAAAAAGGTAAAAAGTGCTATAACGCTGATTATTATTATTATTATTATAATGTACTACATTTTTCGTGCGGCTTCGTCCGCGTGACGGTAAAAAAAAACCCTTTAAATGTCTCCATGCTAACATACACAAAATATATGCCAACTTTCATGGTGATCGATCAAACGGTGTTGGAGTTTATCAATTTCCTACCAACCACCATTTTTATTTAAAATAAACTGTATCGTATATGATTATCGATCGGTTATCGTATCATCATCTGCCTAGCCTTTTCCCAACTATGTTGGGGTCGGCTTCCAGTCTAACCGGATGCAGCTGAATACCATGGAGCGGCTGCTTATCTGACCTTCACAACCCAGTTACTGGGTAATACGATACCCCTTGGAAAGACTGGTTGTCAGACTTTCGGGTCTCTGACCACCCGTAGCGACTGTCAAAGATCCACGAATGACAGCCGGGACCAACGGTTTAACGTGCTTTCTGATGCACGGAGGGGTCTCGGTATGTAAAGATGGTCACCCATCCACAGACCAATCGGTTATCGTATAAGTAAAATATAACATTCATACCTCTTTGTTTCCTTCCATAGCAAACTTGGTTTTTTGAACAAACAATTTTTCCCTTCATACAAACGCACATGTTGCATCTATCTTCTGCCATCGAGATGTATCCGTCGGTGCAGTCTGGGTCCGGGAGGAAATTGTCTGTGGATGAAAGAACTTTGCTTTGAAAATGTGTCAAATTGAAGCCCTACTGCTGCTTGTGGGCGCTACCATAAACATTCCCACGGCTGGTGATGTCCAGAGGTGCCCGCAAACGTACGAGTATCTCCTGGTCCCCCTACTGACGAAAATCCTACAGTTTCTACTAGTAGTAGTAGAGTCCAATATAATGCTCCTCCCATACATCTTCCGTGTTCCTCAGATGGAGGCTGTTCATGAGTAATGTCCCACAGAAAAATGGTTCTGTGCAGGGCAGGTCAAGGCCAACTATTATCTGTTAATAGTTGGTGCGTAAATGCTCAAAATTGGACGACTATTTATTTTCGCCCAGTAAATAGGTACCTAATATAGCCACACAATTCAATTAGCAGACCAATGTAGGCAATGCAGGCAGCAGGTCAAATTAGTCAGCGCCTGATGTATGTTAATTGGCGTATTTTTAGTAGCCATGTTTTTAATCACGCTTAAACTGTCTATGGAGTATCTTGACAGGAATGAACTAATATTTATCTTCTGTCCTTTTCTTAATGAAATAGAAAGAAAAAGATGCACTGAACTTAAATTTAGTTTAGTTTGTGACCAAGGGAATCGGCGCCAATATTTGGTATAGATGATAATATCATCCCCTGAGATCATGTCGTGCCCGGATAATGGCAATAGGTTCGCCCGATAGGAACTGGTGAAATGTGGGTGTCTATGCCCTTAGGGAATATAGGCAAAAGGATCGCGTACGGGCCGACTATAGTATGAACCAAATTCTATATTATAGAGATGTACGAGTATATAATAGGCAAAAAGTGCGATAGGTACATACTAGGTGACAAGCATGCACGGCTGGTACAGAACTCTTGGCCACCCTGACAGACACAGTGGTTGCAGCCATCACTCATTTTGACCGTATGACCTTCAACGCATCTAGGGTTTTTACTTGCTGAGCCTAAAGAAAAATAATATCAATGTATATTGATCAAAGAAATGCATGAGACTAATATAGAAGTGAAGATCTTTATGTTGATTGATGGAGAGGAAGAGGACGAGGGAGACCAAGAGGAAACGGACACAAAAACACTTAGCATAGAATTTAACAGTAGATTTACAAACTAAAAAAATGACTTTTTTAAATCATCATTCGTACTTTGTTCAAAAACTTTAAGTGATACTGTGACTTACATGTCATTAAGACAACTAAATGAGTTTTGGGTTAAGGTTTAAAAAAAAACCTAAGCTAAACCACAAACATCTCAACTCCGTACAAAAACAGCCGATCAAACCACGCGCCGCTCGCGACTATCGATTACGGGCACTGACCATCGACCTCAAGCAACATCGAAATTGGTCTACGCTGGCTCCCGCAGACGGGCGGGGCGTGACAGCGCGACGCGAATTTAGTAGAACAACTTTATGAAAACTTGTTTGAAATTGTTTTACCAGAATCGCGTCGCACCGTCACGTTGCGCCTGTCTGCGGGAGCCTTTATCATGCATGCATGAATTAAAAATAATAAAAAAACTTTTTACAAAAGTAAAAACAACCGACTTAAAAAAAAAACACTAAGTACGTTATGGACACTTTGCGTCTGAAATAAAGATATTTTATTTTATTTAAAGTGAAAAATAAACTTAACTTCGGAAGTCAATGGCGCCGATTCCATGGTTCACAAACTAAACTAAATTTAAGTTCAGTCCATCTTTTTCTTTCTATTTCATTAAGAAAAGGACAGAAGATAAAATATTAGCTTAGTTCTGTCAAATTAAGATACTCCATAGACAGTTTTATATACGTCAATTTACGTCAGGCGCTGACTAATTTGACAGGACTAAACTAATATTTATCGTCTGTCCTTTTCTAAATGAAATAGAAAGAAAAAGATGCACTGAACTTAAATTTAGTTTAGTTTGTGAACAAGGGAATCGGCGCCAGTGTCGGTGCATTTTCGTATTTTGACACCCACTTCTGAAATTAAAATTATATTTCACTTTTTAGTTGTACCTACCCCACAAAAATTAATTTAACAGTACTTGCTATGTAAATTTCAGTGACAGGAAGTTATAAGTGAAAAAAATCGTATTATTGAAGCTAACACAAAAACTACCCAAGCAAAGCTAATCAAATTTATATGGGACCCCTGAGGCACACACCTTATGTACCTATTAAAAAAGAATTCTGAAAATCCGTCTATACTGGAAGTGGCGGCCTTTCACCAAAGGCAATAACATTGAACTTGCCTGGGATATGAACGCGATATCTACGCCTCACTGATTAAATACGCACTTAATAGGATTCACGTATTATCACACTCACTTTTACACCCTGTGCGTGTTTCTAAACTTTTAAACATTCTATTATATTTATCAATAAAAGCGAAAACTGGGACGGAATTTGGATTTTTACAAACGTCATACGGCTGACATCCTTTTTTGTCTCGTCTAAATTTATCTTATCATTGAAATGCTAGTGATTGACGTAAAAAATATCGACTATTTGTACAAGGAGTATTTAATACTCCTTTATTGAAAAAAAATCAATTTGATGAATCTTTATTTGTTATATTGACAATAATCGTGTTTTTCGGCTAGGATTTTCAAGATGCTGTTGGAGCTAACCCGCTTTCTACTTACATAATAAAGATGCGGTCTTTTTCCTTATTAAATAACGTCGTAGGTCTATTGGTAATATGGGGACTCCTCAAGTTTTAAAATGTATACTGCTATAACATTGAATTTGTTACGACTTACAACGAATACTTTAAAAAAGAGCACGGCTTGCCGTGGATTCCAATCTACGTATTGCCCAATGTTGCCTTTCGGGTTCGAATGTGGAAAAACTGTTTCTGGGAATTGAAACTCTCAATCATAGCCGCTTCAAGCGATCCTAAAACGCCCGAGCTAACTAGACTTCTAGTGTATTGTTATACTTATATGTGCATAGGGACGAAGCTATGACGAATAACCGGCAATATATTGTGCAGGACGGTATGTTTAACATCTGAGGTAATATTCATCAATTTATTTCGATTACAGTTTGTAACTACGCGTTTTGCAACCAGTGCAAAATATAATTGTATTAATATCTTGTTCGTTTTCACGATTTTCAAATCAAATCAAACTAAACTTAACTTATGATAACTCATATAATTTATATAACTCAATATAAAAAATACTGATGAAACAATACTAAAAAAAATCGTAACATCGATAGCACCAAAAATCAAAATTCATACCACCACATCACTAAATCATAAACAATTTCGAGCGGCCATTGTTGTTTACATCTTTGGCGAATTTTGAAATGCCGGACTTTATATGTATATGACGGAGATATGCCCGAACATATATAAAAATATATACAGGCTGATTTTTTAATACCAGCCAAATTTAAGGATGTGGTACAGACCATCAAACTGAACAACTTTCTCCATGGGACCAACATCGTAATCGCGAATAAAAATTCAGCCGTCCCATACATTTAGGTCGAGTAGGTATTGAAGTTTTCTATGGGACAGTTGATAAAATTTTCGCGATTACGCTATTTGTCCCATGGAGAAAGTTGTTCAGTTTGATGGTCTATACCACATCCTTAAATTTGGCTGGTCTTTAAAAAAACAGCCTGTATATAAAGATCCGAATTGAGGACCTCCTCCTTTTGAACCGACTTCAAAAATGGAGGTATAGGTTCTCAAGTCAGATGAGTATATTTTTTTTAAGTCGGTTATAAATGAACAGGTTTTACTTATCAGAAGGTACTTACTTAACTACCTATTTAAATTGTTAGTTTTCATGTCTCACGCAAATGCTTTTGTCAGTTAAAGTTTTTGAATAAAGTTCGAATGATAAAAAAAAAATTGCTGTTGTCTTTTTCTTCATTTTTATTCGATGTCGATATCCAACTAAATTTGCTAGCGAAACTTTACACACGTTTAATTAGGAAGGAACAGTTTATCCGCTTTATTTCATTTTTCGATTATTTTGTAGGCGAGTGTGAGACCGTGAAAAAGAAGTGCCGAAATCCGACATCGTTGGATAGTTTCAGTAATATATTTATTTTACACTTTTTATACATTTTGAGTTCCGTCTAAACACAAAATGTATAAAAAGTGTAAAACAGAGAAAGTGATCTTCGAGTGAACGATGCTGAATGAAAGGCAAAAAAGAATGAAAATTGAAGCGTCGGATATCGGCTTAATGGCGCACGCATGCCTAGACGTAACCTGCAGGGTAATTGCGTAAAACACTATCAGTAGCAATGGGTTTCATTTTGACAGTTCAACAACTTTCATTGCGTTATTGAGCAGCCATATTTTTCGAACATATAGACCAATGGATTAGCAATATGCTTCAAAATGATTCAACTTTAGAGTAATAGTGTGCTACGCAATTAGGGTGCTGTTCACTCGAGACTTGAAGACTCCCAGGTTATATCTATCGGGAAGCACAGACTCCGGCTAGGAGTTCCTCAATTTAAGTGTTATGATAATAAAAACCTGCTTGTCTTTGAGTGCAGGGGTTGTCCGTGCATAATATGTGCGAGTTCAAGCAGATACACATATTGCACGGATCTGGGGCGGGCACAGGCTCTCCCTCTAAGCATTCGGGCTCAGAGAAAGTCGTGGGCACTGAAACACAAAAATTAAAACTGCTATTAACGTTGACCGTAAAAAGCGTGACATCTTCCATGCCAAGAACCTTCTTGTGCTAAACTAATGCAACAATATTAGTAATAACTACATACCGTGTGCTCCATAAATTAGTTGATATTTTTCCACTTCAGTTGCGACACGCCATTATGATTTAAAATTCTAGTGATCCAAAAGTTTGAACTGCTATAACCTCTTTTCTGGACTAAGGGCTGATTTTTCAATCAACAGATCATTTTTATTCGTGGAATAAGATTGACGTCTGACAGTTAACACTATGGAAGAATTTTCAAAAAATCAAAATTATTCCTCCGATAAAATTATCTGGCTTTGGAAAAATCAGCCCTAATTCAATTAACTTAACTTATTGTAAAAAAATATCAAGGAGTTCAAGGAGTCCCTTGGGAGTACCTAATATTTTATTTTAATTTAAATAAAATTTAAATAAATAAATAAATACATTTTAAATCATAATGTGGCATCCATCACAGCTGAAGTGGAAAAATGTCAACTAACTTTTGGAGGCCACTGTCGGCACCTTCAGTTTTCAACAAGGTTTATTTGTGCAGAACTCAAGTTTGCTATGACAAACGCAATAATTACACACGTTGACTTGACGTCGGATACCTTCAGTGCAAGGTTTTGTCTTTGAAAGTAAAAACTTATCTAAAAAAATACGAAACGTTTCGACACTTATGTCACACCGACTCAAATTTGGTTATGTTTAATTACCTTGATAAATAAGAGAGAGATCTGGTGGGAAGGCAATGGGAGCTCCGACTAAGTCCAGGGCTGATCAGGCAGACCCGAGACTGTCCAAATTAAATCCGTATAGCCACCTTCCCACGTGCACTACAATAATAGAGGCAGAGGGCTGGCCTATTTATGGGCCAAAAAATTAGTATTGCCATTCAACGTGGCAATGCTGCCAGTTTTTTGGGAGCTTTTTCCGTTGACAGCGATGCGGATGAACTTTTTGATGCCCTATGAGCTCTTTGCTCCTTTTTATACATGTCATTGTTATTATTATGTTATGTACATACAAATTATATTTTTAAATATTAGGATATTAAAACATTTAAAAACATAAAAATAGTAGCCCAACGGTATCGGCAAAAGGGTTCCGGTGGTCAGGACTCCAGAGAGTGGAACCTTCTAAGAAGTACCACTTTCTGAATAAAGTCCTTGATCCAGCTGTCCAACGAGAGCCTCCTCGGGTGTTGTTGGTCGAGGCTCTTGGCTATTAAGCCATTGGCTGTTACGACTCTCGGCAAAATAATCACAGAGTTTACATCCCACATGTCGACCACCTCGCAAGCCACGAGTTAAAATGGGTATTCCACAAGGCTCGATATTAGGTCCTTTCCTCTTTTTAGTATATATTTTTATTAAAAAACCAACCACAAATGGTGTTATTTGCTGACGATACTTCCTTAATTTTTAAGATAAATAGACGTGCACCAAATCTTGACGACGTAAATAACGCCCTACTGCAAGTGCAAAATTGGTTCACTGCTAATAATTTAGTATTCAATGGGAAAAAAACTAAATGCATAAGATTTGCTTTACCGAATGTTAAAGTAGTGATTGTGACATAGTATTGAATAAAGAGAAACTAGAATTCGTCGACAAAACGGTTTTCCTGGGGATAACGCTCGACTCAAGGCTGCAATTGGGTCCTCATATAACATCTCTTGCAGGACGGCTAAGTTCAGCAGCTTATGCTGTAAGAACAATCCGTCAATTTACTAATGTAGATACCGCGAGGCTAGTCTATTTCAGTTACTTTCATAGTATCATGTCTTACGGTATTTTACTATGGGGACGGGCTGCAGATGTCGAGTCTATTTTTATTCTGCAGAAAAGAGCCATCAGAGCAATATATGGCCTCCGCAGGCGCGATTCTCTAAGGGAACTGTTTAAAGATATTAATATCATGACGGCACCATGTCAATATATCTATGAAAACATGATGTACGTAAGGAAAAATTTAAACAAGTTCAGTAATAGAGGTGACGGGCACACATAAAGAACTAGAAATAGGTACCAATTAGTTCAACCAGGTTTCAGACTGGCTAAAGTAGACTCTTCCTTCATGGGGTACTGTTTAAAATGTTACAATAAAATACCTTCCCACATACTCCAACTCAATGAAACAAAATTCAAATCGTACATAAAAGGCACACTATGCAGCCAAGCATATTATAAGTTGAGTGATTACATCGCTGACAAAAATGCTTGACTAAACGCTGGTCCTGCTCCACAGGACGCATAAATAAATTGATTAGCATTTGAAAATACTTCAATATTCAATATCACACACGCCTCCCGTACCTACATACTGAAGATTTTAAAATACTGTTTTTGCATTATATAAATTCAATCTCCTAGTATTATATAATTGCACAGCACATAATATGTGCGTACTATGTACATACTATAAAGCTACCATTTACTGGGTACGTCTTTCATTGACTTGAATGTGCCTTGGCGGCGAGAGTATGTGATGCTCACTTTACATAATGTCTCGCTGATGGTGGCCAATGTGTTGGATCATTTAGCTCCCTTCAAAATGGTTGAGTTAATTGGTGCTAATCTATGCGTCATGTTCGTGAACGGGCGCCATCAGTAGGGACTGGTCAACTCTTTCCTGCTATGGCTTATTTTGATTTCATTTAATATTTGAATAATTTTTTTTTTATCTTTTCATTACGGACGCTTGGTTCTCAGATGCATAATTTTTTGCTTTGAAAATGTGTCAAATTGAAGCCCTACTGCTGCTTGTGGGCGCTACCATAAACATTCCCACGGCTGGTGATGTCCAGAGGTGCCCGCAAACGTACGAGTATCTCCTGGTCCCCCTACTGACGAAAATCCTACAGTTTCTACTAGTAGTAGTAGAGTCCAATATAATGCTCCTCCCATACATCTTCCGTGTTCCTCAGATGGAGGCTGTTCATGAGTAATGTCCCACAGAAAAATGGTTCTGTGCAGGGCAGGTCAAGGCCAACTATTATCTGTTAATAGTTGGTGCGTAAATGCTCAAAATTGGACGACTATTTATTTTCGCCCAGTAAATAGGTACCTAATATAGCCACACAATTCAATTAGCAGACCAATGTAGGCAATGCAGGCAGCAGGTCAAATTAGTCAGCGCCTGATGTATGTTAATTGGCGTATTTTTAGTAGCCATGTTTTTAATCACGCTTAAACTGTCTATGGAGTATCTTGACAGGAATGAACTAATATTTATCTTCTGTCCTTTTCTTAATGAAATAGAAAGAAAAAGATGCACTGAACTTAAATTTAGTTTAGTTTGTGACCAAGGGAATCGGCGCCAATATTTGGTATAGATGATAATATCATCCCCTGAGATCATGTCGTGCCCGGATAATGGCAATAGGTTCGCCCGATAGGAACTGGTGAAATGTGGGTGTCTATGCCCTTAGGGAATATAGGCAAAAGGATCGCGTACGGGCCGACTATAGTATGAACCAAATTCTATATTATAGAGATGTACGAGTATATAATAGGCAAAAAGTGCGATAGGTACATACTAGGTGACAAGCATGCACGGCTGGTACAGAACTCTTGGCCACCCTGACAGACACAGTGGTTGCAGCCATCACTCATTTTGACCGTATGACCTTCAACGCATCTAGGGTTTTTACTTGCTGAGCCTAAAGAAAAATAATATCAATGTATATTGATCAAAGAAATGCATGAGACTAATATAGAAGTGAAGATCTTTATGTTGATTGATGGAGAGGAAGAGGACGAGGGAGACCAAGAGGAAACGGACACAAAAACACTTAGCATAGAATTTAACAGTAGATTTACAAACTAAAAAAATGACTTTTTTAAATCATCATTCGTACTTTGTTCAAAAACTTTAAGTGATACTGTGACTTACATGTCATTAAGACAACTAAATGAGTTTTGGGTTAAGGTTTAAAAAAAAACCTAAGCTAAACCACAAACATCTCAACTCCGTACAAAAACAGCCGATCAAACCACGCGCCGCTCGCGACTATCGATTACGGGCACTGACCATCGACCTCAAGCAACATCGAAATTGGTCTACGCTGGCTCCCGCAGACGGGCGGGGCGTGACAGCGCGACGCGAATTTAGTAGAACAACTTTATGAAAACTTGTTTGAAATTGTTTTACCAGAATCGCGTCGCACCGTCACGTTGCGCCTGTCTGCGGGAGCCTTTATCATGCATGCATGAATTAAAAATAATAAAAAAACTTTTTACAAAAGTAAAAACAACCGACTTAAAAAAAAAACACTAAGTACGTTATGGACACTTTGCGTCTGAAATAAAGATATTTTATTTTATTTAAAGTGAAAAATAAACTTAACTTCGGAAGTCAATGGCGCCGATTCCATGGTTCACAAACTAAACTAAATTTAAGTTCAGTCCATCTTTTTCTTTCTATTTCATTAAGAAAAGGACAGAAGATAAAATATTAGCTTAGTTCTGTCAAATTAAGATACTCCATAGACAGTTTTATATACGTCAATTTACGTCAGGCGCTGACTAATTTGACAGGACTAAACTAATATTTATCGTCTGTCCTTTTCTAAATGAAATAGAAAGAAAAAGATGCACTGAACTTAAATTTAGTTTAGTTTGTGAACAAGGGAATCGGCGCCAGTGTCGGTGCATTTTCGTATTTTGACACCCACTTCTGAAATTAAAATTATATTTCACTTTTTAGTTGTACCTACCCCACAAAAATTAATTTAACAGTACTTGCTATGTAAATTTCAGTGACAGGAAGTTATAAGTGAAAAAAATCGTATTATTGAAGCTAACACAAAAACTACCCAAGCAAAGCTAATCAAATTTATATGGGACCCCTGAGGCACACACCTTATGTACCTATTAAAAAAGAATTCTGAAAATCCGTCTATACTGGAAGTGGCGGCCTTTCACCAAAGGCAATAACATTGAACTTGCCTGGGATATGAACGCGATATCTACGCCTCACTGATTAAATACGCACTTAATAGGATTCACGTATTATCACACTCACTTTTACACCCTGTGCGTGTTTCTAAACTTTTAAACATTCTATTATATTTATCAATAAAAGCGAAAACTGGGACGGAATTTGGATTTTTACAAACGTCATACGGCTGACATCCTTTTTTGTCTCGTCTAAATTTATCTTATCATTGAAATGCTAGTGATTGACGTAAAAAATATCGACTATTTGTACAAGGAGTATTTAATACTCCTTTATTGAAAAAAAATCAATTTGATGAATCTTTATTTGTTATATTGACAATAATCGTGTTTTTCGGCTAGGATTTTCAAGATGCTGTTGGAGCTAACCCGCTTTCTACTTACATAATAAAGATGCGGTCTTTTTCCTTATTAAATAACGTCGTAGGTCTATTGGTAATATGGGGACTCCTCAAGTTTTAAAATGTATACTGCTATAACATTGAATTTGTTACGACTTACAACGAATACTTTAAAAAAGAGCACGGCTTGCCGTGGATTCCAATCTACGTATTGCCCAATGTTGCCTTTCGGGTTCGAATGTGGAAAAACTGTTTCTGGGAATTGAAACTCTCAATCATAGCCGCTTCAAGCGATCCTAAAACGCCCGAGCTAACTAGACTTCTAGTGTATTGTTATACTTATATGTGCATAGGGACGAAGCTATGACGAATAACCGGCAATATATTGTGCAGGACGGTATGTTTAACATCTGAGGTAATATTCATCAATTTATTTCGATTACAGTTTGTAACTACGCGTTTTGCAACCAGTGCAAAATATAATTGTATTAATATCTTGTTCGTTTTCACGATTTTCAAATCAAATCAAACTAAACTTAACTTATGATAACTCATATAATTTATATAACTCAATATAAAAAATACTGATGAAACAATACTAAAAAAAATCGTAACATCGATAGCACCAAAAATCAAAATTCATACCACCACATCACTAAATCATAAACAATTTCGAGCGGCCATTGTTGTTTACATCTTTGGCGAATTTTGAAATGCCGGACTTTATATGTATATGACGGAGATATGCCCGAACATATATAAAAATATATACAGGCTGATTTTTTAATACCAGCCAAATTTAAGGATGTGGTACAGACCATCAAACTGAACAACTTTCTCCATGGGACCAACATCGTAATCGCGAATAAAAATTCAGCCGTCCCATACATTTAGGTCGAGTAGGTATTGAAGTTTTCTATGGGACAGTTGATAAAATTTTCGCGATTACGCTATTTGTCCCATGGAGAAAGTTGTTCAGTTTGATGGTCTATACCACATCCTTAAATTTGGCTGGTCTTTAAAAAAACAGCCTGTATATAAAGATCCGAATTGAGGACCTCCTCCTTTTGAACCGACTTCAAAAATGGAGGTATAGGTTCTCAAGTCAGATGAGTATATTTTTTTTAAGTCGGTTATAAATGAACAGGTTTTACTTATCAGAAGGTACTTACTTAACTACCTATTTAAATTGTTAGTTTTCATGTCTCACGCAAATGCTTTTGTCAGTTAAAGTTTTTGAATAAAGTTCGAATGATAAAAAAAAAATTGCTGTTGTCTTTTTCTTCATTTTTATTCGATGTCGATATCCAACTAAATTTGCTAGCGAAACTTTACACACGTTTAATTAGGAAGGAACAGTTTATCCGCTTTATTTCATTTTTCGATTATTTTGTAGGCGAGTGTGAGACCGTGAAAAAGAAGTGCCGAAATCCGACATCGTTGGATAGTTTCAGTAATATATTTATTTTACACTTTTTATACATTTTGAGTTCCGTCTAAACACAAAATGTATAAAAAGTGTAAAACAGAGAAAGTGATCTTCGAGTGAACGATGCTGAATGAAAGGCAAAAAAGAATGAAAATTGAAGCGTCGGATATCGGCTTAATGGCGCACGCATGCCTAGACGTAACCTGCAGGGTAATTGCGTAAAACACTATCAGTAGCAATGGGTTTCATTTTGACAGTTCAACAACTTTCATTGCGTTATTGAGCAGCCATATTTTTCGAACATATAGACCAATGGATTAGCAATATGCTTCAAAATGATTCAACTTTAGAGTAATAGTGTGCTACGCAATTAGGGTGCTGTTCACTCGAGACTTGAAGACTCCCAGGTTATATCTATCGGGAAGCACAGACTCCGGCTAGGAGTTCCTCAATTTAAGTGTTATGATAATAAAAACCTGCTTGTCTTTGAGTGCAGGGGTTGTCCGTGCATAATATGTGCGAGTTCAAGCAGATACACATATTGCACGGATCTGGGGCGGGCACAGGCTCTCCCTCTAAGCATTCGGGCTCAGAGAAAGTCGTGGGCACTGAAACACAAAAATTAAAACTGCTATTAACGTTGACCGTAAAAAGCGTGACATCTTCCATGCCAAGAACCTTCTTGTGCTAAACTAATGCAACAATATTAGTAATAACTACATACCGTGTGCTCCATAAATTAGTTGATATTTTTCCACTTCAGTTGCGACACGCCATTATGATTTAAAATTCTAGTGATCCAAAAGTTTGAACTGCTATAACCTCTTTTCTGGACTAAGGGCTGATTTTTCAATCAACAGATCATTTTTATTCGTGGAATAAGATTGACGTCTGACAGTTAACACTATGGAAGAATTTTCAAAAAATCAAAATTATTCCTCCGATAAAATTATCTGGCTTTGGAAAAATCAGCCCTAATTCAATTAACTTAACTTATTGTAAAAAAATATCAAGGAGTTCAAGGAGTCCCTTGGGAGTACCTAATATTTTATTTTAATTTAAATAAAATTTAAATAAATAAATAAATACATTTTAAATCATAATGTGGCATCCATCACAGCTGAAGTGGAAAAATGTCAACTAACTTTTGGAGGCCACTGTCGGCACCTTCAGTTTTCAACAAGGTTTATTTGTGCAGAACTCAAGTTTGCTATGACAAACGCAATAATTACACACGTTGACTTGACGTCGGATACCTTCAGTGCAAGGTTTTGTCTTTGAAAGTAAAAACTTATCTAAAAAAATACGAAACGTTTCGACACTTATGTCACACCGACTCAAATTTGGTTATGTTTAATTACCTTGATAAATAAGAGAGAGATCTGGTGGGAAGGCAATGGGAGCTCCGACTAAGTCCAGGGCTGATCAGGCAGACCCGAGACTGTCCAAATTAAATCCGTATAGCCACCTTCCCACGTGCACTACAATAATAGAGGCAGAGGGCTGGCCTATTTATGGGCCAAAAAATTAGTATTGCCATTCAACGTGGCAATGCTGCCAGTTTTTTGGGAGCTTTTTCCGTTGACAGCGATGCGGATGAACTTTTTGATGCCCTATGAGCTCTTTGCTCCTTTTTATACATGTCATTGTTATTATTATGTTATGTACATACAAATTATATTTTTAAATATTAGGATATTAAAACATTTAAAAACATAAAAATAGTAGCCCAACGGTATCGGCAAAAGGGTTCCGGTGGTCAGGACTCCAGAGAGTGGAACCTTCTAAGAAGTACCACTTTCTGAATAAAGTCCTTGATCCAGCTGTCCAACGAGAGCCTCCTCGGGTGTTGTTGGTCGAGGCTCTTGGCTATTAAGCCATTGGCTGTTACGACTCTCGGCAAAATAATCACAGAGTTTACATCCCACATGTCGACCACCTCGCAAGCCACGAGTTAAAATGGGTATTCCACAAGGCTCGATATTAGGTCCTTTCCTCTTTTTAGTATATATTTTTATTAAAAAACCAACCACAAATGGTGTTATTTGCTGACGATACTTCCTTAATTTTTAAGATAAATAGACGTGCACCAAATCTTGACGACGTAAATAACGCCCTACTGCAAGTGCAAAATTGGTTCACTGCTAATAATTTAGTATTCAATGGGAAAAAAACTAAATGCATAAGATTTGCTTTACCGAATGTTAAAGTAGTGATTGTGACATAGTATTGAATAAAGAGAAACTAGAATTCGTCGACAAAACGGTTTTCCTGGGGATAACGCTCGACTCAAGGCTGCAATTGGGTCCTCATATAACATCTCTTGCAGGACGGCTAAGTTCAGCAGCTTATGCTGTAAGAACAATCCGTCAATTTACTAATGTAGATACCGCGAGGCTAGTCTATTTCAGTTACTTTCATAGTATCATGTCTTACGGTATTTTACTATGGGGACGGGCTGCAGATGTCGAGTCTATTTTTATTCTGCAGAAAAGAGCCATCAGAGCAATATATGGCCTCCGCAGGCGCGATTCTCTAAGGGAACTGTTTAAAGATATTAATATCATGACGGCACCATGTCAATATATCTATGAAAACATGATGTACGTAAGGAAAAATTTAAACAAGTTCAGTAATAGAGGTGACGGGCACACATAAAGAACTAGAAATAGGTACCAATTAGTTCAACCAGGTTTCAGACTGGCTAAAGTAGACTCTTCCTTCATGGGGTACTGTTTAAAATGTTACAATAAAATACCTTCCCACATACTCCAACTCAATGAAACAAAATTCAAATCGTACATAAAAGGCACACTATGCAGCCAAGCATATTATAAGTTGAGTGATTACATCGCTGACAAAAATGCTTGACTAAACGCTGGTCCTGCTCCACAGGACGCATAAATAAATTGATTAGCATTTGAAAATACTTCAATATTCAATATCACACACGCCTCCCGTACCTACATACTGAAGATTTTAAAATACTGTTTTTGCATTATATAAATTCAATCTCCTAGTATTATATAATTGCACAGCACATAATATGTGCGTACTATGTACATACTATAAAGCTACCATTTACTGGGTACGTCTTTCATTGACTTGAATGTGCCTTGGCGGCGAGAGTATGTGATGCTCACTTTACATAATGTCTCGCTGATGGTGGCCAATGTGTTGGATCATTTAGCTCCCTTCAAAATGGTTGAGTTAATTGGTGCTAATCTATGCGTCATGTTCGTGAACGGGCGCCATCAGTAGGGACTGGTCAACTCTTTCCTGCTATGGCTTATTTTGATTTCATTTAATATTTGAATAATTTTTTTTTTATCTTTTCATTACGGACGCTTGGTTCTCAGATGCATAATTTTTAACATGAATGATGTAACCAATACTTTGTAACTATATTATTGTGATCTAGAAGAGTGTCCATGGAGTTTCTTGTCCGTTCTTCTCCATAGGTACCTACTACGCTTTGGAATGGGCAACTAGCTTCATCTTTTTGACTGACCGAGTGACCGACCCTTGACAATTCAAAAGTGCCTGTAAGTGGATAAGTTGAAATAAATAGTTTGAGTTTCGAGTTTTTGAGCTAAGTAATTTTTTTTTTATGTTTCCTGGTTTTTACGAAGTTTCCGTTATGCGAGACCGTTATGTCAACAATCATTGCGTGCCGCTTTAATGGATCTACTACCACTATATCAGGCTTATTGGCAACAATCGTCCTGTCACTGGTGACGGATCGATTCCAGTACAATGTGATATTTCCAACAAATTTAATTTCCGGTAATTGTTCGTTATTATAACTCAGTCAGGCCATAATTGTACAAACAAAACCTTCGGTTTTCTCAAAGAGGTCACTGAAACGCAGCTAAGCTACGGACGCTAGTAGATCTACATCGGCTCCATGTAGGGCCCGAAAGAAGCGTCCGTGAAGCTCCTTACTCTGCCATACCTGCATGCGATCATTAGTGTCAAGGCCTACTGGGTTGCGCCAGTTGTCTTTAGCCAAGGAGAGCAGGGTGAGGCCCTTGTCCACCGCAGCCACATCTCAATGCATCCCTACCTCGGTTTCTAGGAAATATTCCCTGTGACTGCATGTTTGGCGATCGTGGAGGGTCTTATTATTATTTCAAGATTGTGTTAGCTTATAAATTATGGATATAGTACGTACGATGATCATAGTTTGATGGGCAAATATTATCAGAACACTGCCATTTTCTGTTGAAAGTGCAACGGCAGAAATTACAATCGTCTACTCGCTGAATTTGTCCTACTTCACATTCGTAATTGAAAGAGTTTCGTGGCCTCGTGCGTTGCGTCGTGTGATCTGAAAAAAATAAAGAAATTGTAAGTAAGTGTGTACCATTTACCAAATCGGCTGCATGCAGTTGCCTGTCATTCTTTCCTCTTTTTTTTTGGGTGGGAAATCATCATTATGACGTCTACCGCTCTGGGCGGAGCGGGAAGGCGTGTCAGACTTTTACTGACTAAAACCCACCCGTATTCCTTCAGTTGCCTGTGCCAGGGGCCACGGTATCTCTTTCGAACAATCGCGGCCCTAGCAGGTATCGGCCCTAGCGGACCCCGTCAGTTCGTGCTGATATCTTTGAGGCGCGCGTGAAACACAACGTATCGTCGACCCAAGCCTGGTCCTTACTGGGCGGCGAGCTGCCCATTGCTCACCGCCCGCAAGCCCGCGCCTACAGTGGCCGGGAGTCGGTGGATGACTCCCGACGTCCAGGGCGTCTCCTGCGGCGACTAGGGGCGTGAGGGCGTAGAGATCGCCTCTTCCTCACGCGCTCCGCCTCCTCCTTTGCGAGCATTACTGCTTCGTAGAAGGAGGTGACGGCTTCCTATGCACTCTCGATCCGTACCATGGCCTGGATTAGGCCCAAGCCGGGCAGACCTCTACCGTATGATCCACCGTGTCCTTCGGGCAATCCACACAGTGGTGACACCCTGGCGTTTCCTCCCGCCTTATCCTGAACAGGAACCTCTTGAAACAATCGTGTCCGGTGAGGACCTGCGTCAGGCGGAAGGTGAGGGTGCCGTGGCGCGTCTCCAGCCACTCCTCAAAGAGGGGACTTATCGCCGCAATTGTGGCGTGCCCATCATTCTTTTCTCTTGTGGCCCAACCTTTTGATCCCTAAAAGATAGCAGGTGTAATAATATTTGTTTACACCGCGTCTTTATTATTCTTGTAAACTTGGCGGCCATTTTACAATCCCCAGTAACTTTTTCCGCAAAAAACTATTAACAGTTTAGATTCTTAATAATAGCCATGTTAAAAGAGATAGTAACAGGTATTCTATGATCATTTCAACTGGCTACTTATTACGGTTAAAAAGATTATAAAAAAACTTACATATTTTTTGTGGTTTTCTTGTGGTCGTCGTGGTCATCGTGGAGTTATCTGTACAGTTATATCTTAGTAGACACTCGATTTTTCTCCAGACAGTACAATAGCAATATTCGCACTTTCCTCTTGAGAATCGGCTTCCTATGTAGCATCCTCTTCTGGGTGAATTCGCTGGAAATCGTATGAATAAATTTTTTCAAAGGGAAATTTTGGTAATGAAGTTACTTTAACTACCTAGTAATGTCAAATTGAAGATTTTATTTCTTATAAAAATATAAGGAGGTGACTATGAAATGTAAATGAATGAATTATAATTAATTTGTCTCTCTGAAATTCCGAAAAGAAATTCGTATTCAACCATTATTCAATGTGGTGGTGTTCAAGTCGGGCTACAATTTATTTGAGAATAATCTTTGTTACGCTGTTCAACGATTTACGACGTTACTGAGCTGGTAAAACCACCCTCCGCATGAGCGATGCCGCGGGCTTGTTATTATTATAAAATTATTAATTACGTGGCCATCTGGTATCCGGTTTTTCTGTAAGAAAAAACTCACAATTAGTTTTACACATACAGGGGTTTATTTATAAACAATAATTAAAGTTAATTGTCGTTTAAACGTTAAAAATGTGTAGTTAAACCGTCGCCTGGGAATGTATAGGAAAAACCGAATCTATGGGAGATACGAGAAAACTGTCTTAAGAGTTGTAAGGTCTTTTTTCATGAAAACAATTTTGGCATAAGTCGTTTTTTGGTCAAATGTGAGTGGTCCATAAAAATGAGTGACCAAATTTTATTTTTAATAGTGTTTGCGGATTCCTCAGCGTGGATGTCGGAAAATTACGGTACGTGTACGGTTTTTTTTTTTTACACCTTCAACAATCATCGTCATATTTCAGCCAATTTACAAAAATATTTAATGAATTATACACCTAACAGAGAGACGTCGTTGTCTTAGTAATTGAGTCCCGTACCCAAAGGGGGTACGGAACCCTAAAAGATAAATTATCGTTAATAGTACTTACGCTTCTTGTCACACGGGTTTCTTTCACAGATACGTGTGCGGTTTTTAGTACAGTAGCACCAGTTACAGTTATCTAATCTGAATCTTTCGTGAGGAAGGCAAATTTTGGGTGCCGCTGAAAAAAGAACGCACTTACAAATATTTATTGTACAAAGAAGAATTAAATTACTTCACAGACATGTAAGGAATCTATATCTGATGATGTTAAAGTCCACTGTCCACTGCTACATGAAATGTGCAAGGAGAGGTTTGCCACGTTAGCTGCGCGGTTTAGGTATTTGTTCGCCAGCCACGCATTCGTGCATAGCGCAAGCGTTAGTCGCAATCGAAGAACTCGCTGTATTTTGTAAGCTAAGTACACGTTCGTAGCTTATCCGTGGGCTGCCATGGACCGGCGCCTTTAAATCTTTAAGAGCAAATAGTGTAACAGGCCTTGAATTTCTTTGTCTTTTTAATTTTCAAGAAGTCTGATTCACAAACCAGTACACTGTAAAAATATTAAATTTAAGATTTCTACCACGGAGGATCGGCGTTTTCTTCATGTCTTATAAGAATTTTAACAAAAAATAACATGACTTACGTGTAAATCGCAGTAAATCTCTTTCGTCGGACAGCTCATCTAAAAAAAGAAAAAAGTCATTATCAATATAGTATGTCGCAATGTTGTTGTTGTGTGATGTTTTAATTATTAGTAACGTCATCTAAATTGTTGCTAACCGGAAACGTCAAGTAGTGCACTTGGGTGAGGTCGATATAGGAAGTGGCAACACTGGGGTGACGGCTGTCGCTTGTCGAATGATATTTTTTTAATATTTTTAACGTGTGTGTATGTTAATGATAGACGTTAGAGCTCACGGAGCTTACTTTGTGTCGAGTCGCACTTGCGAAAGGTTAGCCTATATCGAATTTACCGCGTTTCCAAATTGTAATCTGATTACATCTGTATAATCAAGTAATATTTTTGTAATTCGTGAACTTTAGTGCTTTATTAGACCTCTTTTCTTTGCGTTTTGACTATTATTTCGGTTACCCATCACGTCCGCCCGATCTGATAACGAAGAAACCGAAAAAATAAATGTCTGACAAACAAATGTCAAAAACTTGTCAAAATGTAGAGAAATTAGAGGATTATTTGACAGAGTGAGACTGAGATCAGACTGTGAACGTTCTTAAAATTACGAGAATTACCCCTCTGATGTTTAAGCCGACCACCAGAGGAAATGGAGGTGAGTTTATATAAGTAAACTTTTTTTGTTAAATACTTACATCTTGATTTTCTAGTACAATGGTTATTTGAGCATACAAGATTGTGATTGTAATTACAATAGCAATAGTTGCATTCACCCTTTCTGAATCTGGATCCTATCTTGCATTGTTTGTCGTCGATATCCACTAGAAATGGTTTGCAGACATTATTTAAAAAATTGGGTGTGTTTCGAATCAGAGGCGGATTTGTAACCGCATCTACACTACACCGCCTGTAAACCACGCATCATACTGACGTCACGCAAAATCCTGCATCGCGCAAGCAGTTTATCGCACGACTAGCATATATACAACAGCCCGACGTGAATCATTGGGCAGTTGCCCACCAGACACAACACCCGTCTGGATGAGTGAACTTTACACCCTATTCCTCATACCTACCTCTATAGATTACCAAAAAGGTGGTGGTGGTGATGAATTTTGCCTAGTTGCAAGAGCACTGTCCTGTCAATGTCAATGTGCTACTACGAGCGTGCGGTTTATGTACGACGGGCTGTTATGAAAAAGGTTATACTACCTAATGGTAGTATAACCTTTTTCATAACATCACGACTGTAATTCCCGAACTGTAAGGGCAGTGGTGTATCTATAGTACATCTACATTTTGGCAGCTATGTTTAAGTCCTATGTAGTAGTGGCAATAGTATAGTTTTTAACAAAAATTAATAATAAATATTAGAAAAGTAATATTTACGTGGGAATTTATCGTCACCATCTGTAATAAAAACACAATTAGTTTTAATATAGCATAGTATCATATTCTGAGACAACTGCCGGTGTATTCTGTAAAATATCACCGTGAAAACTTAGATGAAGTGAGCTGTCACTCCACCTCATGCTAGGAAATTGACACTATAGACACTTCTAGTTCACTTTTCACCTAAGTTTTCAAAATTATATTTTGGTGAAAAATAGCACCGTGAAAACTTAGGTAAAGTGAGTTTGAAGTGAGAAATGTATATTCTGTACTGTGTTGAGCAATACCTAAACAATTGAATTTGAAAAAAATAATTTGAGCTGTCATTTCATTTGATGCTAGGGATTGACACTACTCACAGCTCGCTTCATTCAAGTTTACAAGGTGAGATTTTTACAGAATAGATTCCATCGCGACGCCCCATACCTCTGCCCCGACCCTTGCTCGAGCCAGCCCGCGCCGCTGAGCCTGTAGTTTTAAATTCGTCCCTAAATAATTCCGATCCAACCTGTCCCTTGTTGCCTTCTCCCAGCGACGCCCTAAACCGAAATCCGTACCCCACACGGGGTCCCTTAGCGTATAGTCGCTTAGTTTTTAAGTTTTTTAAGCCCTGGTTGGAGGCCTTAATTTATTGAGGCACCCACAGTACGGTTAAGCAGTTGAAATAACAGATGCCAATTCCAAAAAAAAAGGTACTCTTGTGTAAGTCGGGTCTGTCGCATCAAAACAAGTATCTGCCTTCATTCAATCATAATTCGCCATTTTAACTTTTTTGACTGTGAACCAAGAATATCTCATCATCGTATATGATACTTATAATTATTTTAGATTTAACTATTAATATTTTGACATTATAACGGCTGATTACTTTCAAAATTGATTTGTGAGCGAGCGTGCGTGTGTGCGAGGCAGCGTTCTGTTGTGTTTGTTTTTAATCACACTGTATTCACATGTCAGGTGCGTATGTGAGCTGCCTATCTGTTGTGGCCTTTTTTTTTTTTTAGGTGGGAATTCATGGGATGAATTCTCCCCGCTCTGGGCGGAGCGGGAGGACGTGTCAGGCTTTTACTGACTAAAACCCTCCCGTGCTCCTTCAGTTGCCTGTGCCAGGGGCCACGGTATCTCTTTCGAACAACCCGCGGCCCTGGCAGGCATCGGTCCTAGCGGACCCCTCAGTTCGTGCTGACATCTCTTTGAGGCGCGCGTGGAACACAACACGCCGTCGACCCGGGCCTGGTCCTTACCGGGCGGTGAGCTGCCCATTGCTCGCCAACCGCAAGCCCACGCCTACGGTGGCCGGGAGTCGGCTGTTGACTCCGTCGGGATTCAGGGCGTCTCCTGCGGCGACTAGGGGCGTGAGGGCGCAGAGATTGTCTCTCCCTCACGCGCTTCGCCTCCTCCTTTGTGAGCGATCTGTTGTGCTTCTGACACCCGAACCCGCGGATACTCATAAATCGATTTCCAAAGCATTTGGTGGTCATCTGTATGCCTATCTCTCCGAGGTAATACTTACGCTGCGGGTTGGTACACTCGTTATGGGTACACACTCGTTCGCGGTGGCTATTGCAGTAGCAGTAGTTACATGAATCCATTCTGTATCTTTCACCAATTTTGCATTTTCTGGTCGGATCATCGTCATGATGAGTATACGTCATTCGTAAAGCCTGTGGAGCTGAAAAAATCATTAACCTATAATTAAGATGGTGGGATGAGCTGGACTCCTTCAGATACTTAGCAGCTTTAAACAGAGAGAGAAGGAAAGAGAGTAGTGAGGCCTTTGCTCTGCAGTGGGACATCATAGGCTTTTAATAATAATAATTAAGAGCAATAAAAATAAACAGCGAGCGATGGAGCGTAGTATACTTGGAGTTCGACAAACCGACCGGATACGAAACACGATACTGCGCTGTAAGACACAAATCGTACGTCACCCTTAAAGCAGCCAAGCTCATATGGGACTGGGCCGGAAACGTTTGCCGCATGTCAGGTACATTTTGGGCTAAGACCACCACAGTATGGGTCCCTGAAAACGTCCAACGGTAACGCGGAAGATCCAGCCGTAATTGGCGGGATGAACTTGACGTCTATATGAGGGATTGGTCCATATTGGCTCAGGATCGAGTTGAGTGGAAAAAGGAAAGAGAAGTCTTTGCCCTGCAGTGGGACAATACAGGCTGATTATTATAATAAAAACATAATATCCCGAAGTTGTCGACATGTGGGTCGTGGATTCTGCGATCATTGTACCGATTATCGTTACAGGGAATGGCCTATTACCGGAGAGTCTTGGCCTACGCCCCAGGAAGCTCTCATTGCGCGGTTGGGCCAAGGGCTTGATTCAGAAACCAGTACTTCTGGACATGGCACGCATGGTGTGGAGGTTACTCTAGAACCCTGACTACCGGAAGCTTGGACCCTGTTCCTGATGCCGATGGGCCACTATTTTTATTTACTTAATTATATTTTTTTTTTATGTAATCATGGATAAAAAGATAAAATGAATGAACTAAAAGATGGCATCGAAATATTCCTATAGAATTGAAATAAAAAACGTCAATTAGAAAAAAAAAAATAACATACAGTTCCCTGTACATAAGTATACACTACATCCAGGCCTTGCGTTTATTCTGTTTCACCTTGTACAGCGGGAACAAATCATGAACCAATGAAGGCGCCGCTCCACAGCACCCCATGGCTAAGGCTGCTTTTCCACCAGAGTTGTGCTATGCTTGTGCTTTTCCATTGCTATGGATGCGTTTGTTATCCAGCAATCATATTCATTGGTCCACATAGCATAGCACTGGTGGAAACGGATTCAACTAATCTATTTTGTTATACGGAAGGCTGCGTGCTATGGATGGGATCTATGGATGCCCGAGTGGTGTAGCTATGTGCAGAGCAGAGTACTCCCCGTGCTTTCCCTACTATCGATGCATCGCATTGCTCGAGTTGACCATCTTCCTCGCACAGTTACCTCGCGGCGGCGCATCTTCATAGCACATCTTCCTCGCTCCGCTACACAGCTTAGCATTAGTGGAAACGGTCGCACAGTTTCGTAGCTTAGCTTTCACATCCTCGCAGCATAGCTGCATAGCACATCTCTGGTGGAAAAGCAGGCTAAGCCGTGCACGTGTACTTTGCATTGTTTGATAGTATATAATGTAAGCGAGATCGTCTACTGCGAACCACGGCCAAGCCACAGCACGAATGCTTTCGGCAAACAAGTGAACCGTGCACCTAACGTGGTTTACCAGCACCCAAATTGCGTAACACGTTATCAAGCACAATCTGAATCATTTTGAAGGATATTACTAATCCATTGCTGCATATTATGTTCGAAAGATGTGTCTGCTCAACAACGTAAATGAATGTTGTTGAACTGGCAAAATGAAAACCATTGCTACTATTAGTGTGTTAGGTATGTACCCCGCTGGTGCCGTATTATGACGTTTTATAGACAGTACCATCGCTTTTTCGGACTGGAATCATTATTGTGTTATATTACGGCCCCCGTTCGTGCAGAATGGACATCCTACATAGTAGTAATGGTCGACTTTACAACTATTATCTTTACGTTCCCACCCGCTTAAGATCCCCCACCTGGATATGAGTTGCCTTGGATAACCTGGAAGTCTTTAAACAGACTCAGGACCCGGGTTGGCCAAAGCAAGGAAAACCTGTTCAGGCGGATATTCATAGACGACGCCGGCTTGGAGTGTAAATGTGCTGTTCCACAAACGATGGGACACTGAATATCGTGTCCTTCGTGTCCTGTCAGCTGCTCGTTACAGGTACCGCTGGACGCTAGTGATGGCGCCAAACACGTAGCAGAATTCTGGGCTGAGTCCATTTACCATCGATATGCAAAGAAGATCCTTACGTTCTGCTAATGGCATTTCTTTGTCACCACGTCTGCAGTTTGTTTTTTTCTTTTTTAAATAGCATTTCCAACCTTGCTTTCGGCATTTGCAAGGAACACAATTTACTACTATTTTGTCGCCTCTTCTACAATATGGGGGTAGATGAGCTAAAAAAAAAGATGCCAATAAAAAAGCGTGGCTGTGACCCAGCGGTACCGCGTGAATGGGCCGTACCACTGGTGGTACGTCGGGACTTTGTAGCATTAGCGATCGAACGTTCCCCCGGTGGTACGCCCCGGGGTTTTAGCTGTTAAATCGTTGGGCAGCGGGATTTGACGTTACGATGTCAAAAACGCTCTCTACTAAAACACACCAACTTAGTTTAAAAAATAACATTTCATTGACGTCATTCACCGATAAATTGCAGACGCTATGTGGCGCCACCGCTCTTCTAGGAAACCGTAGATTTACTGAAATTTATTTAATACTCAATTCTTTATTGCATTCCACAATGTAGGCTTAGGTGGTAAATATTTGCCAAAAGAAACAATCATGGATCCTGTCGGGCACAGCAAAAGAAATATATGTGGAGAAGAGGACTTATCTTTTACGTATCTTATAATCTAACTTAAGTATTATAAATCTCTATTCTATTTACTGACAGGCAATACAGCCTAAACCGCTGGATCTAGAGAATAGGGCTTGAAATTTAGCACAAGAGTTCCGTATAGGAGTTCTGTATGGAATTTCGTCAGTTTTGCCGATAGGAAATTCCATCACATACAAGCCTCGTAGTAGATATAAGATACTAAATGATATTTACGCACCTAAATCCGGTGCACAATCTTTACTTTCGCAGAACCATAACCCTTTGTGGCAATGACACTTATTGCAAGAATCGAGTTTCTTTTGGCTTCCAGGTTCACAAGATGGTTGCTCCACCACTGAAAAGCAGTAAATCATCAGAAGCAATCTAGTCACTAATAGCCGCTTTACACAGGTGACTATAGCATAATCAGCCTATAACGTTCCCACTGCTGGGACACAGGCTGTAATCTAACACGGGGGCCCAGTGTGGGTTGGTAGATGTCACATGACTTAAAATTTTTGGTTCTAGGACATGCCGGTTTCCTCACGATGTTTTCCTTCACCGTTTTGAGAGCAGTAGGGATGAAATTATTTACACAATGTAAAGCGCCTGCCTGAGTTCGAACCCACGACTTACAACTCGTAAGTTGGGACCGTTGCCACTGGGCCACCGACCACTGTGCCGCGAAAATCGTAGAGCAGTCTCTTCGATTTTCGCGGCACGGCGAAAATCGACTGTCTAAATGGCAATTCGGCTAGGCCGCAGGTGACTAAAATCGCAAGTTCCAAAGCACCTGTAGAGTAGGTTTCGACTTATCGCATGTTTAATGGAATACTGACTTAACTCAAAAAAGACGATTTTTGGGAAATCGCAAAAGGAGATCTTGCTATTAGAACTTAACCTTCTTGTTGATGCATAAAAATAAAAATGATTTAATATTAATCATGAATGCTTGTATTTTGAACGTCTATGATTAACTATTGATGAGATCTGAGTAAAAAAAAAACGAAAATCACATCTGACTTATCTACTAATGGGTCAGTGTTCCATTAAGCATGCGTTATGTCGTGCGGCGACAGGTTGCATGCGGCGGGTCACTAAAATCAACCGTGAAAATGTTCAGTCGCAGTCGATCGCCCGCTGCATACTCGAGATTTTGATGCAAGATGAACTAGTCACCTGCTATTATTATCGACTAGTGTAAATGTGGTGGCGATTCGGCTTGTGAGGCGATTTGGCCGAAATTGACCCAGTGTAAACCCGACATATTATACAAGAGGGCCTAAACAAGTGGACATTGCTTTCACTTTCAACAGAATTAATGTAAGCTTTTCAGTAGCTTATGTTAGAACAATACATTTAAGACTTTTTCCATCATCTTTATTGTTGGTAGAATGTTCCTTTGTCTAGGCCCTCAGGGGGCTTACCACCAGCTCTTATAGCAGCAGGGCAGTAGATGAACTGCACTGCTTTTTTGTACTTAGTCATAGAACAAAAAAGCAGTGCAGTTTAACTTCAGCCCTGCTATAAGAGCTGGTGGTAAGCCCCGGGTCTTGCGAAAAGTTATTGAATTTTCCATTCTTGATTTCTTAGTGGCGATTCGGAACTAGATTTGTGCCTGGAGAAAAGCACCCTCTTTCATGCGACTTAAACATGCATAACATCACCCTGATTTTCCCTGAAGGGTTAGGCAGAAGTGTAACTACATAGTTTACCCACATTTTGCCAGTTATGTTTAAGTACTACGTAACAGGGGGCGAGCCTGTTGCCATCAACCGGACACAAATCCACATTCCGGGCTGGTACTTCGAAATGCCTGATTGAAAAACCCAATAACCTTTGGCCCGACCTGGGAATCGTGCGCCAGGAGCTCATGCTTAGCAGTAGCGTTTGCAACCGCCAGACCAACGTAACTTCATAACCCTCGAAACGTGTGAACTAAGACACTTCTGCCCAATCCTGGGGGGAATACAGACATCATGCTATGATATGTGTCAACTCAAAAGGACATCATTCATTTCGTATCCAAAAATTAAGCCCAAGCTAAAGCCAAGCCATGCCAAGCTAAGCTTAAGTACTGCTGTCTTATGGCAAATGACCTCTTGAGCACATCGAAATTCTACCGGCTGATATTTGACATTGAAAATGCCAAAAATCATATTTTGATAAAAAGTTTATAGGTAGTTAAAACATGTTCAGGATGTTAAATTCAATAAAAAATTGTTTTTTTATTATTTTATCCTTAAAACACTTGTTATACATATGATTTTTGGCATTTGATATAAAAAATACTCAAGATGTTACTTCCCATAAGAAAATAGTAAGTACTTCTTTTTTCTGGCCGGCACTTTAATTTTTTACCAACTTCAAAAAAAGGAGGAGATTCTCAATTCGGATGTTTTTTTATTTATGTATTTGGGTATAAAATGTCCTACATTTGAATGATGTCCTTTACCAAAATAATGTTTTGTGAACATTACGTACCCAATCCATTTTCATCAGAGAGCACACTCACCCCAATGAGTGCGTTAATTAATTCAGGATTTAGTCCAGTGTTTTCATTGTGCACATTCGTTTCTAATGTCTGAGGAAACTCAACAGCCTCCCTTATATTTTCAGGAGGCTTGAATATATTATAATCAGTATCGGGATAATCATTATCACCATGCTTTGTTTCCAGTTGCTCGAAAGCGTTATCGACAACAGAAGTTTTCTGCTCAAGAAGGGTTTTAAACAAGTTTGTAACGTCAGATTTTTTTAATACTGCATTTATCATGTCTGGTTTTAATTTTGGTCTTTCCACTTGCTCGTTACAATCTTGAATTTGACAGAACCATTGTCCTCCGCGACAGAAGCAATAATTGCAATCATCGAATTTTCGCTTCTGACCTGGCTTGCAAACTTCCAAGTAGAAATCTGAAAGAACCATATTTGTTTATTTATTTTGTTACTTTAGAGTAGAATACTCTTTATTGTGTCTCTTTATTTGCCTTTAAGTGCTTACACACTCATGGACAAATTTAAAGGAACGCAAAAAAAAACGTGTGTATAAAAATATCATGGATATTTGTGATAATTAAGTTTAACTATTTTGATTTTGCTAATTGCAAACGTCAAAAAAACAAACGATCAAAACGGCAAAAAATAACCAAATTAAGAAAAAAAAGAACTTGACTCCAAGCTCCGCCATTCCAATTTTCGTGATTGCTAGCAAAATTAACTCGAGCTACTCGATGGCATGAGGCATGGTTGACAACTCGTATACCACAGATTTTGATACTCGTAATGGGCACATGTTTGTAGGTCTGCCCAGTTTCATTTAAAGTAACAGTCCTAGCTATTTGAGTGGCGTTAATATCTGGCATTCTCAGTTTATTTGCAGTAACAATTCATACATGGCGCAATAAACAAGTCAGTCAAGGCAAAAACTTAAATAAAACCTAAAAAACTCTAATTCAAAAGTTGGCAAAATTTTTCGCAGTATGAAAGAACGCAATATTACGCATAAAATACACAAAAACCTATGAAATTCGAAAAAAAACTTTCTTCTTTTTTAATGTTTGTGGCCGGTAGGCACGATCGTTAAAACAGAAGGAATTAAACCTTTTTTTTTCCTATCATTTAAATTTGTCCATGAGTGTATTATTGAATTTGATTTGTACTTACAGTCATTGTTGTTTGCCTCTCCTTCCTCCCCAGTTGCCGAATACGGTGTAACCATTTTGTAACAAAGCCTTTGAGTGCACACCCATTGTCCGGCTAGACATTCACAACGATTACATTTCACGTATTTAACATCCCAGCGATCACACTCTTTTCTCCTTCTTAAGAAATCTGGGATTATAGAAAAGTTAACGATATTATTCTTAGACCTTGTTTGATTGGCTGGATACTGAACAGATTAGCCCCAGTAAGCAACCATATAAGTAGCGCATATTTAATGGCTACGTGTACTTAACTGTCATGGTGAGAATCAATCTGAAATTATGAACCAGCGCCAGATCGGTCTGGCCAGCGGGATAATTGCGCAACACGCTATTAGTAACAATGGCTGGCATTATTTACGTTGTTGAGCAAACAAATGAAGCAATGGATTAGCAATATCCTTCAAAATGATTCAGAATGAGATTGATAGTGTGTTATGGCAATAAGGGTGCAGATTCGTGAACATACTATGTTATCCTTCAGGAATTGTCTGGCGGACCTTCGTAGGCGCATAGATTTTAAGGCCGTAACAGCCTGAACAAATTTTGATGAGGTCAGACGGGCCATGCCGGCAGGCCTTTATACAACGTTACTCCGACTTCTATTGTAGATAACTAGCTTCTGTTCGCACTTCGTCTACGTGAAATTTGCGTCGCATCGCATCGCCTACCCGCGCTGGTGCTTACTTCGTTTTCGCATAGAGTTCTTTCTGATTTTTTTCTTTTTGCTCTGTTCTTTAGGGTCCTAGTGTGATTGTATATAGACTATAGCCTGGGCTATGAAATGCAAAAATATTTTTTCAAATCTGACTGGTAGTTCCGGACATTACCCCCACCATACAAATAAACAAACACATTTTACGTCTATATATTATATTAGTGTAGATTACCCGGCCAGCGTTCTACGTGGGCGATTCAACGCGAACGCGATTGCAAAGCGGGTTTGACCGCTTTGTAATCGTTAATTGTTAATTTGTAGTAATTTTTATTCCTGCAGACTAATTCGCGCCTTTGAGACTAGACCGGAATAAACAGTATTGGCCTAATTATTGAACACAGTTGACATACCCGCCTCCTTGTTAATCCGTACAAGGGTTATTCGTGAAAAAATATGCTCCATTTTGACAAGTACAATAATTGCAAGGCTCAGCTGAAGAAGCTCAGGAGGGTAAATGTAATATCCCCAAAACTGTTTACAAATACGTTGGAGGACGTCTTCAAGACGCTGGACTGGACTGGACAGGGTATCAATGTGAACGGCGAGTACTTTCACATCTTCGATTTGCCGATGACATCGTCATAATGGCATAGACGCTGGAACAGCTAGATCAAATACTGCACGGCCTTAATTGAGCTTCTCGGTGGGTTAGCATTCGGCATGAATTTGGACAAGACGAAAGTCATGTACAATTCGCACGTCTTGCCGAGTCCAATCCACATCAAAGGGTCGCTTCTCGAAGTTGTGAAGGATTATGTCTACCTAGGGCAAATAATCCAGCTCGGTAGACACAACTTTGAGACAGAAGCCGACGGAAGGATTCAGTTGGGTTCGGCAGCATTTGAAAAACTCCGTCAAGTCTTTTCGTCGCCTATCCCACAGTGTTTCAAGACTAAGGTCTTCAAGTGCATCCTCCTCGCCATGATATATGGCGCCGAAACGTGGACACTGACGGTCGGGCTGGTCCACAAATTCAAGGTCGCTCAGCGCGCTATGGAGCGAGCTATGTTCGGAGTCTCTTTGAAGGATAAAATCAGGAATTAAATTATTCGGAAAAGAACCGGAATTACCGACATAGCTTGCAGAGTAAGCAAACTGAAGTGGAAGTGGGCTGGCCATGTTTGTCGAAGGACCGATGGCCGGTGGAGCAGACGAGTCCTGAAGTGGAGACCGCGTATCGGCAAGCGTAGTGTGGGACCCACTGTGGGTTTCCCCAGCTAGATGGACGGACGACCTTAAGAGGTTGCTGGGACGGACTGGATGTGGATGGCGGAGGACGGGGTGTTTGCATTTTGGAGATACTCTTTCTGAAAACCAAAAAACTAGGCCTACGTCACCCAGCTAGGTGCTTCGCTTCTCCCACCAACCAGCGTAGTTGTTTAGGTAATTAACCAGTTTCGCCAGCTAATTTAATTTGACCCTATTTAGTTGGGTCGCGCCCGTCTGGTAACGCTCCCGTTTGGTATCGCTACATATACATTGGTTATGTTTGTAGATATTACGTACCTGAGCACTCCTTAAAGTACAGTCAAAGTAAAAAGTTCTGGTGTGCCGAATTTATTTAATATTCATTTTATTTTCTACATTTTAAAAGTACCATATTAATGGACTAAGTACTGCATAGATGACAATTTAGGTAACCTATGTAAATGACAATATTTAAAAAAATCACAAGTAAGAAATTCTAACAAAAGAAGTGCAAGTACAAAAAAGTTCGGAGTACGTCCTTATATTTAGTGATTGTTATTGAGCTGTAAACGAAATCCGGTTTCAAGACAATAATTTGCGAAACTGTTAGACAGAGACAGAGACAGCCATAATTAATGTGCTTTCACATTAATTCTATCTTTGTCTTACAGTTTGAAAGAAAAGATTAAGTATATAAGTACCTAATACTTAAAAATGCGTAATTTACTACAATATACTAATTTCATTACAAGCTTGGCTACCATGGCAGAAGCAGGAGGTAGTAGTGGCCCACCCGTATTAAAAAAAAGTAAAAGGGCTGAAAAATTGTCACAATTAGACACATTTGGAATGAATAAATAAAGGTTACATATTGTACTAACGTATGTTGTTGATTTTTCTTTACTTAGTTTAATTAATTAAATATATCTTTATATAACACATAATAAATATACACTACAAAATCTTAAATGACTTATTTCATTTCAAACAAATATTTACATTCCTTAAAAATTTTACTTTAAATAGTGCCTGTAGCTGGTACATACGATACACTGCTATCGGTATATGTGCGTTGACAAACGGGCGCGACCCATTTAGTTAACGAGTCATACTAAGGTCTTCAATCAGTGCGTCCTGCCAGTTATGACTTACGGAGCCGAAACGTGGACACTCACGAGAAGGCTGGTCTGTAAATTGAAGGTCGCTCAGCGAGCTATGGAACGGGCTATGCTTGGAGTCTCGCTGAGGGATTGAATCCGCAAAAAGGCGGAGAACCAAAATTGTCGACATAGCTCACAGAATAAGCAAGGTGAAAGGGCAATGGGCCGGCCATATTAGCCGTAGAACCGATGACCGATGACCGGTAGACGTGTTCTTGAGTGGAGACCGCGAATCGGTAAACGTAAGGTGGGACGCCCTCAGGCTAGGTGGAGCGACGATCTTCGCAGGATGGCTGGTAGCAGCTGGATGATAATTGCCGAAAATCGAGTTGAATGGCGTGCAATAGGAGAGGCCTATGTCCAGCAGTGGACTGCTATAGGCTGATGATAATGATGACTATGAGTCATACGTACCTAAATTATTGCTCGGACAAGGTCTGTGTGTACACATCTCGGTTCCATTTACACATAAGCAGAAGTTGCAATCTACTTTGCTGTAGCTTCCATCAACGCATTGTTTTTTATCATATCTTAGGTTTCGATAATATTCTGTAAACATGAGATTTATTCTAAAAGAATCTAGTATTTAGGAGAGGACTTTGGAATAGTGCCACAGAATAACATACTCGTAGGAGTCAGAGATTCCACCGGTTACCGGTTATAAGCGTTATTTAAAGGTCTGTAATTTAATACTGCGGCAGAGGGCGTTTCCGGTGTTTGGTACGTACGTAGAGGCTCCTCTTCATGACAATCCTTTTTTTCGCAGTATTCTCGTCCTAAGTGACAATAGCATGTGTTACAGGCATCTACTAGTCGCGTGGCACCTTCTCTACATTTCGCCCAGAGCAGTTTTTCTGTAAAATAATGTTAATAAAATACGGCTGTGTTTGGAATAAAGATTTCCGCCCTTTATGCTTTATGAGTCTAATAGCCAATCATAGCGCATGCCGAGCGATCGGCGCGTTGACTAATGAGCACACGGATAGCCTTGCGCAAGGGTGGCACGTACTACGACTGTGAAAGCCACTCATTTTATATTGTGTTGAAGTTCCTCTCTAAATACCTAACTTACGTTTGCTTGGGCTTTACCGTCATTTTTTTTTCTTTCAGCATAGATTTTGAACATTATTCTGAAATACAGGTTGAAATTGAAAACTTGCGACAAATCGAAATACTGATATATAACTATTACATAATCATTATAAATTGTCATTTAAAAAAAACGGCGCGCGACGACGGCGACGCGACGTTGCTAAATCGCTCGCCTACGGGAACGTTGTGCATCCCTTTCCCTGAAGACATGCTCTAAACAAATAGCTGTAACACGTTTAATTAGATATTTTAAATTGTCGCACCTGTTCAATTTCAACCAGTATATTTGGTAACAACTTGTAATTTAAAATGTGTAGTACTGCCATATTTTATCTTCTATATATACTATGTAAATAAAAATTAATCACCGAAATGTATGTACGCCCATATCTTCCGATCGACTGCACCAAATTGGATAATTCTTTTTTTTTGTGTTTTTTATTGTCAGGACAAGGTTTTTTTGCAGAAAACCTCAAACGGCGCAAATATAACAACCGTATTGGGAGCTATTTGTTTGAGCCGTTTGGGGTTGAAACACTAGGGCCTTGGGGTCTGAATGCTCATCGAATTTTTCGGGACATCGCCAAGCGGTTGGTTGACTCTTCACGCGACCAGAAGGCTGGCCTATTTTTAGCCCAAAGAATCAGCATTGCCATCCAACGTGGTAATGCTGCCAGCCTTTTGGGCACTTATCCCATTGACAGTGATGCGGACGAATTTTTTGATGCCCAATGAGCTCCTGCCTTTTTCTATATTTTTTGGTATTATATACTTGTATATAGTATACAGGCTGATTTTTTAAAGACCAGCCAAATTTAAGGATGTGGTACAGACCATCAAACTGAACAACTTTCTCCATGGGACAAATAACGTAATCGCGAAAATTTTATCAACTGTCCCATAGAAAACTTCAATACCTACTCGACCTAAATGTATGGGACGGCTGAATTTTTATTCGCGATTACGATGTTGGTCCCATGGAGAAAGTTGTTCAGTTTGATGGTCTGTACCACATCCTTAAATTTGGCTGGTCTTTAAAAAATCAGCCTGTGTATTAGTGTTAGCTTGTAAAAATAATAATTAATCTGTGTATGTTAAATAAACATGAACAAGGTTTGTATAGAAGAAAAAATGGAATCGAAATCGAATCGAAGAATTAAATCGAAATTGGGATCGAAACTTATGCGGCTGAAACCGCGAGGCCCACCTAGTAGTAAATAAATTAAAGCACTATGCAATGTTATGAACACCTATGTAAGCACCATGTTTCTGGCAAATAAATATTCTATTTTATTATGGGCTGATTTTTCAATCGACCGATAATCTTTATTCGTGGAATAAAATTGACGTCTGACAGGTTTTGTGTGGAAGAACTGCCAAAATTTAAAATTATTCCTCTGATAAAGTTATCTGGGGTTGAAAAATCAACCCTAAATTACATACCGGAGTTCTTTGTCGCGCCACAATTCTTATCTGAGCATCGCCAACGATTTTTAGTACATTTACAAACGCTACAATCTATTTTCAACGATTGGCCATCCCTACAACGACCCTCAGGCATTTCTGAAAAATAATTATTGTACTCAGTTTTTTTAAAGAACTATTATAATACTAGGTTAAATCAGTTTACGTAAGTACTGAAGTTTGACCAGATTAAAAAAGCTTTTGCATACCGCAGTCCGCAGCCGATCCAAAACCGACATGAATTCGAGAAATGGCATGATGAACATCTCCTGTACCCACTTTGTATAGGTTTTTCGTACAATGAGAAGTCAGCTTATACTGGAAATGTATAGCTTGATATGTCGTCGTGTGTACCTCTACGAATTTTTCCCACAAAAGTCTTCAGGTTTAAAAAGGATAGCACATTCGCGACGAAATATCGAGTTTCCAATTGGCTTTCAGGGAGCTTTCTCCCACAGTTTTCGGGTCTTTTAGCATCTTTTGCAAATACACGGGTTCCCGTAATTTTGCAGTCAACAGCTGCGTAACGGGACATATTAAAAGAAGTCGCTTGTTTACAAAAAAAATATGGACAGTGACAGCTAGCTGTCAAATTTCTGGACTAGTGATAGTAGCGACTCATGCGGGGTAATTGCGCAATACACTAACAGTAAGAATGGCTTTAATTTTGTCAGTTCAACAACATTCATTGCGTTATTTACGTTGTTGAGCAGACAAATTTTTCGAACATATGAATCAATGGATTAGTAATATCCTTCAAAATGATTCAGATTGTGTTACCAAATTTGCAATCCACCACGCGGGCCCAGTGCGGGTTGGTAAATGTCTTCGCATTTTTGGTTCTAGGTTATGCCGGTTTCCTCACGATGTTTTCCTTCACCGTTTTGAGAGCAGTGGTGATGAAGTAAGTTACACAAAGTAAAGCGCATGCCTGGGTTCGAACTTACGACCAACAACTCGTAAGTCGGGTCCGTTACCACTGGGCCACCAGCCACCACTGCTCCCGGCCCTTAGTTGTTGTTCATTGGCGCCGATTCCCTTGTCCACAAACAAAACTAAATTTAAGTTCAGTGCATCTTTTTCTTTCTATTTCATTAAGAAAAGGACAGAAGATAAATATTAGTTTACCTAGTCCTGTCAAATTTAGATACTCCATAGCAAGTTTAGATGTGATTAAAAACATGGCTTCTAAAAATACGTCAATTTACATCAGGTGCTGACTAATTTGACAGGACTAAACTAATATATATCTTCTGTCCTTTTCTAAATGGAATAGAAAGAAAAAGATGCACTGAACTTAAATTTAGTTTAGTTTGTGAACAAGGGAATCGGCGCCATTGTCTGTATTTTAATAGACTTACTGTTATGTTGTCTAAACTTTATTGTGGTTGGCTTCTTCTTCGTGCATTTTTTTTTAGAACAGTACTCTTCTCCGTTGCGACAGATGCATCGATTACAATCTACCTTCCGACGAGCCCCCTCATGGCAGGTGTACTTACTTCTTATTAATAAATGATCTGTAAGAAATACTTTACAATAAACTGCTGAAAAAATGATTCATTGCCTATTTCACCACCTAGCAGAAATTTTACCTGTATTTTATAAATTATGTTCTATCTAGTTTATCTGTACAAGTAAATAAAATTGAAGCGTCTGTTTGCAATATCAAAATAACCGCTTTTTACTTAATTCATATGAAAGTACATTGTACTCCCATAGTTAAACAAAAAACAGTACATAAAATTAAAAGTGGGGTTAACTTATCAAGTTAAATCTAGTTGGGTTTTCGTACACAAGTTTTCACAAACCAGGTCAGATTACGTTCAATGACCTTTTGTCTGTCTATCAAACTTAAACTCGAAGCATTTATTGCATTTAGTGCCTGTAAATGGTTTAATTGAAATTAAACCATTTACAGGCACTTTTGAATTTCAAAATTAAATAGTCGGTCAGTTTTCCGAAAGTTGAAGGTAGTCGCCCATTCCAAAACGTAGATCTCTATGGAGAAGATCGGGCAAGAAATCCAAATTCCAAAATCCTGGGCACCTACATTGTTCTTGTTGCTTCTATGTGTGAACAATGTCAAAAACAAATGAAGAAACAATTCAAAATATAAGATTAAAAATAAGCCAGTCTCAACCGACGGCGCCCGTTCACGAACATGACGCAGTTCATTTTTATTTCAAACATATTTACTTACCATGTTGGAGTCTACAATCCCTGGTTGAGCAGATTTCATGGCCATTCCGGCAGTAACAGTAATTACAAGAATCTATTTTTCGTCTTTTGCCTTCTTTACAAGTTATCACAGGTTTAGGTTCTGAAAAAGAAGCAATTCAAATCAATTTATGTCTCTTGTTTTAAGTTATTGACTGCTACCGCGGTCACCGGTGTCCGCCAACAATAGATTTTCTATTGTGTCTATTGTCTGGCAGTCAACGTGTTAAAAATGGAGGCTTCTATTATATTATCTTAGCTTTTGTTGTGCTTATGTCGCCGCTAATTAGCTTAATTAGCCTTCCAAACAGATACATTTAAATTGGCACTGATTTAAAGTTATTTTTTTATTGTAGTTTTGTTTTTTTTTCTGTGCACGCTCGTTCCATCATAGGTTCCTCATCCATCGCCTTCCATCAGCCGTGATCGAGGTGAAGAGCAGGCCCATTTAGCAAGAAATACATTCGGAAACCGACCCCAACGTAGTTGGGAAATGGCTAGGCAGTTCATGATGATGAAGAATCTCTCTGTGAATACTTAGATGAGCTTCAAAGTTAACTTTACAGAAAGAACTACTGCAGAGCAATTGTATAAAACTCAAATAACTTCACAATGCTGTGTTTTAAAACTGACAAGTGACATTTGTGGATTCAGAACGATATTTTAACAAATAACAAAACAAAATAGCATTGCTGGAGACGTGTGAATGGGCGTGTTCTATCCATTTGGGCTATAAAACATTCCGTATGTGTTGCCAAAAGTAAAACAACTGGACTACGGTATTTTTCATGCAGATAATAAATTGTACACTTTTTTTTTACCTATTCACACATTTTGACTGGCCGTCATTCTTTTCCACGGAAGAATAATCATGGACCATCAGTCCGTCAGTCAACCGGTTAGACGATAATTCTCCCGTCATTCTGAGCAGACTGATGGACCAGACTGACGCCAGACTGAGCGTGTAACGTTTGACTTACGTTCGTTTTTTAATCCCAAATAGGAATCTGAGATTAAGTCTTTGGTTTTTGTAGGCTTTTTTGTATAGCCGTTTGACATTACAGCTGTCAAATCACTAGCTGGGTTTATAAAGCGAACTTTAGAGGGTTATAATTTGTCAAATCAACATGTTTGTTTTGCTTGGTTGTTGTTATATATACTTGTTTACTAATAAAAGCAGTACCTGTGTACTTAAATTATAATTATGTCGTATCCCTATGTATTTTACTGTGTGTCATAAATAATAAAATAAATAATTCAACTCAATACCTACTCAGTGGACTAATTATACCTGAGGCAAGACTCGTGGCATTCGCGGTCATAAAACGAGCAAGTAGGACGGCGAATAAGTATTTAGTACAGGATTTTGTGCTTTCTTCTGAGTCTAGTGTCATCTCGCTCCTGCGTTTCATGACCGCGGCTGCCACGTACGTTAGCGTATACTTGTTTACTTAATTGTCTTACTTGAAGGTGGTTTAGGGCATATCATTCCAGTGCACATGTACAGTTGACCAGCGACGCACGTGCAGTGGTTGCAGTCCACTTTTGTGTGCCTTCCCATTGTACAAAACTTTGCTGTGAAAGATATAACACTTTACTGTTGTAATAGTCTATTTAGTGGTACAGTATTTTAGCTCACGAAACGACGCGCGCTTTACTTGTGGTAACCAAGTGTACAAGCATGTTCTTAATGTGTGCGTGAAGAAGTGTAGCGTCAGCACACAACACGCACACACACACTCGCACTTCAGATTTCGCCATTGTCTTAAACGGTACCGAGAACTCCTCCGCTTACACATCACATGCTTAATGGAACACTGACCCATTAAGTAGATAGGTCAGATGTGATTTCCGTTTTTTTTCCCTCAGATATCATCAATAGTTAATCATAGACGTTCAAAATACAAGCATTCATGATGAATATAAATCAGTTTTATTTTTATGCATCAACAAGTACGATAAGTCCTCATAGCAAGATCTTTGCGATTTCCCAAAAAACCGTCTTTTTTGAGTTAAGTCAGTATTCCATTAAGCATGCGACATACATTCACAGCGTGTATAAAGACTTGGTAACCACAAGTAAAGCGCGCGTCGCTTCGTGAGATAAAAATACTATAGAACATCATACACATACACAATTATGATCAGCCACAGAGCACAGAGACGCCTCGGTGTCCATTGCCGGCGCAGTAAATCCGTGCTCTATTTGATCAGACTATAATATTTCCTCTAGTGAGAATCAGGCATTCTCCCAGTAAGAGAATGAGCCGGAATCCAGAGCCCGGGTTCAGAGCGTATTGGCACATAATCAGCCTATAACATACCCTCTACTGGGACACAGGCTTCCTCTCTCTCTCTAGCACTTGCATAAATAATTTCATTTAACGCAAGAAAGTTTGATGTATATCGTGTATGACCAGATGTATGAACGTAAACGAGGCAAAACGAGTGTAAGGATCATAGTAGGTGGCGTTCTGTAGTTTCTGCCTACCCCCATGGGAAGAGGGCGTGAGTCAACATTAATGATGAACTTGACAAAAACAAAAAAAAAAACTTATGTAACCTATATTTAGTAACAATTTTATGATTTAAAAGAATGTCCATGGAGTGTCTTGCCCGTTCCTCTGTCCATAGGTACCTACTACGCTCTGAAATGGGCAACTAGCTTCCATCAATCTGACTGACCGACCGCTTGATAATTCAAGTGCCTGTAATTGGTTTGTTTGACTGCTTTGAGTTTGAGTTTTGTAAGTTTGAAGTCAACTAGTAGATACTAATTTACTGGTAAAAAAGATTAACGTCTCCATAAAACGGATCATATTTACCTCCTTCATGTAACGGAAGCATTTGTCCTTTACCTGCCTCTGAAATATAAATACGATTAGTTTGTTTCTTTACTTATACAGGTAACATACCAAAAATTGTTTAAAAAGAAATAAGTCTTACCAAAGTCTTTGGAGTTACCCGTATGTGCAAATACCTTCAGCATTCGTAGTCCTAAAACATTCAAAGTGTTAGATTTTAATTAACAAATCTTTTTTGTAGGTAATGAACAGCAAATCCAATATTCCACCGCAGGGTTAACGCTACAACAGCAACCGATCAGCTGTTGCGATGATGCGCCGCCATTTTACGCCACAGATAATATAGAATCAGGCGGTCAGTCTAATCAGTATAATATGCAAATAATATATTTGTCTTGACCATGCAGAACAAATTATTTTGGTTTTAATCTATTTACGTGATTCAAATACATTATTAACATGTTTCCATTTTTTTTATGGAAGTCATCAGATTTGGGAAGGGTCTTATGTTTACCTAGTCTTACGACGAACGAAAATATACAGGGTTATGAAACACTATTATTGCTTCATAATACATATTGTTTTATTTGTGTTCATACTGGGCCGAGCTTGTATGAGACCGTTATCCATCTCCTTTTATTATTTTATTCCTCGACGGCAACTTCAACCTATAAATTGAGAACTAATCATTCGCGTTATTTTGTCAGCCAAAAATGTGTAATATTAAAAAAAAAAAACAATAATGTAATGTTGCACGTGATACAGTCTGTCTCTAAGATACTACTTTTGATTTCATAATTAATACTTCGATCTGTAGTCTGTATAAGCTACTGGCTATTATTTTATTTTATTTTATTTTATTTGGGAAAACAAACAATCGTACATTGTATATTATATTATTATAATAATAAAAATATTGTAAATGAAGGAAATGTCAGATAAAGTAAAGAATATTAAATTATCTTGCATCCGGATGACATTGGTATGCCTCGTGGATATGCCTTCACCGTAACAGAGTATATTAATATTAGTGAGTATTTCACTCACTAATATTAAACCCTTTATTAATAAACGTAGGAAAAGTTATACTAAATATAAACCGCAATAAAGTAGGTATGCTTAAAATGAAGTAAATTCTACTCCGCTTTTATAAATCAATGGGTAAATATATAAGTATGAAAAACTTTTACTTGATTTTGCTTTTGCCATGGTCAATTCTTCTTCGCGTTCTGTAAAAAATTGTGAAAAGATAATTAATGTAACATTTCTTAGTACTTTTTTAAATAATAAAAATATTTTTAATTAGTATGCCTTACCTCGTGTAGAGATGTATGAATCTGCGTAACTTCTCAAAATATTGGTAAAATTTTCATGGACTTCTCTTTGCGGATCAAAGGCCCTTTGGTCGCTGACTCCTATAATGATAGAAAATAAAATATCACTGTTTCGTTCTCGAAAATAAAAAAAAAACCTCCGAGAATAATAACATAGATTCGACGAGGTCCTAAATTATGTCTGGAGTCTTGTCCTGTTTTTGGCTCTTGGATATCCAAAAAGAAAAACCTTCGAGAATAATAACATAAACTAGACGAGGTCCTAAATTATGTCTGAAGTCTTGTTCCGTTTTTGGCTCTTGAAGCTCTAAAGGTGATCTCCAGAAGCCAAAAATGGGTCAACACTTAAAGAAGAACTTATTCGCTGATAGACTATTTGATAAATTATTATGGACTTACGAGTGGCTCTTTTAGAACAGTAAATTTTGTAAAAAAGCAACGAGATTATTTTAGAAGCAGTATCACTGCAGTGAAATTAATGTAGATATATGTGCGAGACGAAATCCGTGAAATTGGCCGAAGACGAGATATCGTCGGGTACAAAAGTGACAGTGCTACCAATAATAACACATACAACTATACTATCATACACCCACATCTCGCCACAATTTTTTAGCGCCCAAAGGGGACCCAAAGAGCGAAAACGGGACCCTATTATACTAAGCCTCCACTGTCCGTCCATCCCTCCATCCGTGCGTCCATCTATTCGTCCGTCTGTCTGTCTGTCAGTGGGCCATATCTCATGGACTGACAAATACGTGTTTTTTTCGGCGTATTTGCCTTGTGGTACGGAACCCTTCGTGTGCTTCGTATCCGACTTGCAATTGGCCGGTTTTTTTCTCGTTCCTTTAGTCCCATAATACAGGGATTAGCCTATTGCGAGTTGAATCCCATCCTCAGCAGTCACACCCATATATCTAACTAGTGATGTATACGACAAAATATTAACTGTAATTTTACCATCGTCTGATGTATACCAGTTATAGTCATCGTAAAAGGCTTCCCCAACTGTGGCCTGAAATATAGTTAAAGGTTGCATAATAACATGCCTCAAAAATAATATCATGTGTGTTTTTATGCGATATTGTATATGTCGTAGCTAACTGGTTTAATTAGCCGTTTAGTTAACCGCCTAGCCTTTTAACTAAACGGCGGCCGTTTGACTAACGGCCTGAATGATATTCAATAAATTATAGTTTAGGTTGGAACTGTAACCAATCATGTGCGAGCCGAATTGGTCGCAGTAACTAAGCCCGGGCACCCGGACCAAATTGGTTAGGTTAGAACTGTGATCAACCGCGTGCGAGCTGCGAGAGCGAAGCGAGGCGAGCACTACTTCCAAAGGCCAGACGGTTGACTAAACGGCTAATTTAACCAGTTGGCTGCGACATATATATGCCATGTGCCTTTATTCTGCAGTAGGATCATCATAGGCGAAATTACAGGATGACAGTATTTTCTGGTGTACAGACGCCATCACATCAAGCTACCCGAAACTGTCAAATTTTTCCAATCAACCTTGAACCTAATACTTTAGCGATAAAGTTGAAAATCTAGTAAAGAAATTTGATGATTTGATGTGTTGGCGTCTGTAGAATAAAGTATATTTATAAATAAATAAATAACACACCTCACACACATCCTCCTTTCTTCCTTCCGTCCTTTAACAGTTATGTAACCTCTGCTTTTGCATCACTGGCTAAATTACAGTGTTCTTTATTGTCGTCGCAATAAGGTAGCTGTTGGAATACTTCCATTGACAAGTCTGTCAAACTGACAGTGATATTTATTGTCGTTTCAACAAGGTTGCTATTGGTTTGCTGCTATCAGAGGTACAATGTAAAAGGACTGTAGTATCAGTATGACTTCTTCACATGATACTTTGTCACATCTTGACAAGCTAGTTTTGAAACAGGCTCATCTCAACCACTTCTAACTGTTATAATTAACTAGGATTAATATGAATTAATAATTAATTATCTTACCCAGACTATGAGCCACAGTATTGCCAACATGGTCGGCAGAAAATGAACGGTTACGATTATTTACCATGAAGATTTTAAATGCAACTAATTAAAAAAAAAGTGAAAAATTAATTGAAACACATCTTGCGAGTTACATCATAATATGTATGGAGAAAGTGACTGAGGTGTTAAAAATAAACACTTATTTTTATCGCTGTGCTATTGTCGTTTGGAGATCAGCAGTAGTGCAGCACTAAAATGTGCTAGTAAATTATCATTCTAAAACTGTCAATCAGCATTTAAAATCAATCTTTAATCAACAACCTAATAGCGTAACACACTTTCAATCATACTCAAATAATTTTGAAGGATATTGCTAAACCATTGCTTCATGTGTTTGAAAAATTTGTCTGCTTAACAACGTAAATAACGCAATGAATGTTGTTGAACTGTCAAAATAGAAGTCATTGCTACTGTTAGTGTATTACGCAACGCTGACCACAAAATTTTCGTTTAAAAGAATAATATTATTAATTTTGTCCACAACAACAACATAGGTAGGTCTGGTCTTTCTATAATGGTTGTTTAAGTCATCGAAATGCTACATTCTCCTATAATTATATAGGGTCTTAATCTGCCACATGCCAAAAGAATCATATTTTATTATTATTATTTAAAAAAATATTGTGTCTGACATATCTCGAGACCTTGGGGTCCCGGACCTTTGAAAGGCGTACGAGGGGCCTGTTAGACACTTTGAACGAAGTGAGGCACCAACAGACGATTATCCCTGTACGCACTATGCAAGTGCACCCAAGGACAACTCCCGGTTAGTAGCACGATTGCAGCCTATGGAATCTATTAAGTAAGCTCTCATCAAACATACCTTAATTTTCCATTCATGTTATCAGCTTCTGGAGAGAAAAATTATAATGTAAAGTGCCATCGTTATAGGGCACGCCACGATAGCGGCGGTAAGACCCCTCTTTGAGGAGTGGCTAGAGAGGCGTCACGGCGCTCTCACCTACCGCCTGACGCAGGTCCTCTCCGGACACGGATGTTTCGGGAGGTTCCTGCACATAATCAGGCGGGAGGAGACGCCCGGGTGTCACCACTGCGAGGATCGCCCAGAGGACACGGTGGAGCATACGGTGGAGGTCTGCCCCGCTTGGGCAGAGCACCGCCGTGTCCTCGTAGAGGCGATCGGCAGCGGCGGCGACCTCTCGCGCCCGGCCCTGGTGCAAGCCATGGTCCGGGCGAGAGGGAGTGGGAGGCGGTCGCCTCCTTCTGCGAAGCAGTCATGCTAGCGAAGGAGGTGGCGGGATGGGCGAGGGAGAGATCCTCACGCCTCAGCCGCCGAGGGAGACGCTCCGGGCGTCGGGAGCCGCGTGACGACTCCCGGCCACCGTAGGCGCGGGCCTGCGGGCGGAGAGCAATGGGTAGCTCTCCGTCCGATCAGGACCAGGCCCGTGCCGGACGGCGCGTATGTGTTCCACGTGCGCCTCAAAGAGATGTCAGCATAGATGACGGGGCCCGACAGGGCCGAAGCCTGCCGGGGTAGCGGGATCGTCCGAAAGGGTTACCGCTGCCCTGGTACATAAAGGGCTAAGGAAGGAACACGGGTGGGTTTTAGTCAGTAAGAGTCTGACACTCCCTTCTGCTCCACCCAGAGCGGGAGGAGTCATTTGATGATTTCCCATCCACAAAAAAAAAAAAAAAAAAGTGCCATCGTTATGCCAACGTTACGTTTACATTTTACAATAATAAACTAAAAATTAAATAATAAAAATAGTAATAAAAAAATGTATTTTATATAATGTCATAATCGTAACATCAAATGAATAACTGCTATTAATTATGACAAGCCTACACAGTCGATAAAATCTAATTTAATTATCCTTGCATTGTACCGTTGCAGATTTGGTTACGGGAAATAATTTCAATTTTCTTCAGTTTAGCTTTATTAATTGAATGAGTTTGACCTGGAATAATCCATCTTTATTCTAGACTAATATTATACATACCTACGAAAGTAACTCTAATTTGGCATGACCTGGGTTATATACTTTTTATCCCGTTAGTACGAGTATGTACGTTCCCACCACGCGGGCCCAGTGCGGGTTCCTAGATGTCACATTTCTTCTTCATTTGTCGAATTTTTGCTTCTAGGACATGCCGGTTTACTCAAGATGTTTTCCTTCACTGTTATTTATTTATATATACTTTATTGTACACCACAAAAATATAACTATAACATAAAAAATTCCTCAAACACTACAAAATATAAAACGGGCGGCCTTGTCGCTTTCTGCGATCTCTTAAAGGCAACCTAAGAATGGACAGTGATTTTCCTAGACATAAAATGGGTCTGTCGTTGGTGCAAATCGTCGTGTCGACGACAGCGTTGGCGCAGTGGCTGAGCGATCGACTGCTGCGCTGCGTGTCGCGCGTTTGATTTCCACACGGAACAAATATTTGTATTGCCTACAGGTACTTGTTCCGGGTCTGGCTGTTTGTGTATGTGAGTTTAAATGTTTGTAAACGCACCCGCGATACAGGAGTAATTCCTAGTGTGGGGCAACGTTTTAAAAAAAAACAAATGTTTGGAGAGCAGTGGTGATGTCTCTCATAGAGAGGAGTCCTGTGTCTTAGCAGTGGCAACATTATAGACAGCACACATTGTTAGTCAGTGCTTGACGTAAATTGACGTATTTTTAGTAGCCAATTTTTTAATCACGTCTAAACTGTCTATGGAGTATCTTAATTTAAATAAAAAAAAAAAGGTCAAGCTTCCCGAAACTGTCAAATTTTCCCAATCAACCTTGAACATTAATGCTTTAGCGATAAAGAAGAAAATCTATTAAAGAAATTTGACAGATTGTGGTAGCTTGATGTGCTGACATCTGTACATAAAACCCACGTAACATTTCCCGGAAAAAATACCAAAGGCAGGGTTTGTACGGCTACGCATACGGCACTATAGCAGTAAAAAAACCATTTCGTTCAAAAACTGAACTCCATAGTTCAGAATCAGGTTTGGTAATTAAAAATTCGGACGGCGCACACTGCAATGATCCCTAAAAGTTTGGAAAATCAACGTATACTCTGTTTCAAAATATTTTATTAAAATGTAAACAGTGAGTCAGTTAACGTAGTACATGTGGGGCCTTTTACAAATTGAATCATTTGACTGATTGAATCGCTAAATTCTAATTTTATATCATCATAAAATGTTTTTCTCTTGAGAATTATGGTTATCTCATAACCTCACTTTTATTACACAATCAGAATCATTTTGAAAGTAATCCATTGCTTCTTATGTTCGAAAAATGTGTTTGCTCAACAACCTAAAGTGAGTTTAAATGTTTGTAAACGCACCCACGATACAGGAGTAATTGGTGTAGGGCAACGTTTTCTTTTAAAAAAAATCCCGAATAACGCAATGAATGTTGTTGAACTATCAAAATTAAACGCAATTACCCCGCAGGTTTGTTTACCTTTTATTAAAAAGTTTTGAAACAGATTTTAGTAACATTCCCACTGCACTTCTGTTCTGTACCTGTTTGAGTAGCTGTTAAAAATGCAATCCTTAACGCAGAGAGAATTTTAAAAACTGCGAAGTTTGTTACAAAACATACTCTATTTTTCGTTTCAGCAAAAATGTACTGTTATTTCGAATTCTGTCTTGCTACAGGCAGGTATGATTCGGGAAATTGTCGACTGAAAGCTAGTTTTTGATGTCGAGAGGTTTTTTAATAAAATATACTTCTTTTTCCTGCTTTGGACTGTGCGAAGTAGAGGTGCGACCGGATAGGCTGGCATTATAATAAAAAATGTGAAGTGTATTTTTTACTGCACCTTGTTTTTTTTCCGTTGTGAAAAAGTAATAGGAAGGTTCTGTTCTTTGACTTGTGATGTATTTTATGCCGTGATGAATAAACACTTTCAAGGTATTTTATAAAAAAAAATCTATATTATTCTGACCATACATAATTTTTTGATGCCCTTTGATTATTCCCCCCCCCCCCTTTTTATGGACTTGTACATTATTATTATTATTTCAAGACTGTTAGCTTTTAAATTATGTTAATATACGAAGGAGATGTTTATTACCAAACATTGCAATACAAGACGTGAAAAAATTTGGGTTTCAATAAAAACCAAAGAAAATTTAAAAGACTTCACACACTTTTTAGAAGACTGCACTGATTTTAAAAAGGTAAATTTACATAATTTTAAGCGTCAATGAACAGCAAGTTTAAATATATTTGCTGTCACTCACTGTCCCTTTGAAGTCTAACGATGATACCGTCAGCAAACGTAATCTAATAAATAGAAAATAACGCTGTAACGAACAAACAAAATATTTATTTTCAAAAATAATAAATGTTAACTTATTTTGATTACACTGAGTGTACACCTACATACGTATTTATTGAATCTTGTGAACATTTACGAGTCCTAATGATGGCAAATAGTTCTTTTTTATAAATTGTTTTGTTCGTTTTTCTACCGGAAATCTCTGCTATAATCTTTCTCTGGAATAATAATAATAATACAAGCCTGTTATTGTCCCACACCAGGGCAAAGGCCTTCTACTTCTCATACAGAGAAGGCACGAACGTTGATCTTCTCTGGAATATATTATAATATATTTGTATCATACATGATATACATAATCAGCCTATAACGTTCCCACTGCTGGGACATAGGCCTCCTCTAGGACAGGGAGTGGGCTGTAATCCACTACGCGGACCCAATGCGGGTGAGTAGGTGTCCCATGTCTTCGATTTTTTGGTTCTAGGACATGCTGCTTTGCTCACGATGTGTTTCTTCGCCGTTTTGAGAGCAGTGGTGATGAAATAATTTACACAAAGTAAAGTTTTGTCATATTTTGTCAAAATTAAAATCAAAAGTCAAACTAGGCTGAAAATCCGCACTTTTTGGACGTCAAAATAACATGAGCCAGCAGTGCGATTCTGTAACCATATCACCGTGAAAACTTAGGTGAAGTGAGCGGGGAGTGAGTTGTCAGTCCAACTAATACTAGGGATTGACACTATTGACAGCTCACTTTACGCTTACTTCACCTAACTTTTCAGGGTGAGATTTTTACAGAATCGATCGGCAGTTCCCCAAAACGTTCACCATTTCCTAGTGCTTTAGGTGGGAAGAAGAGGTAGCGCAACAAACTCCCCAGCAGCACAGCTGTCTGTTCATTTAGAAGAACTAACTGAAGAGACAGCTGTGCCGTAAAAGCAAAGTGTAGGTAGCTGCTATTATTCACTATTACTGTTAAATCTCTTTATTTTAAACAAAAAATTGTATATCACTCACTGTGGCAGGACACAAAGATACCCATATTATAAATTTTGTAACACCTACCTTGTATCTATGCGCACAGATAACCATTTGATGAAGAAAATTACTGTATGGTGATTGTTAACCAAATCGAATCGATTTTTGTTGCAATCGATTTTATTTGGTTCTCTTCAATTAATCTCATGTTATCTAAAATTCGTTATGCTGTCTTACTAGTAAAGCGAGGACAAATTTGTTAATTTACTCAATAGTGAATAGCTGAATTCGTAAATACTTTTTCTTTCTTTCCACCCTAAGGTCACTTGCACGTCATAATCGACAAGGTCTATCTGACTATGTGATAGTTAGATATTTTCAACCTTAGGTCTTAAAAAGGTTCCACAAAAAGGTGGTTATTTCAGTGACACTTAGGGGCGGTTTTTTGATCCGTAGTTAAACTGAACCAATTGTTAAAAATAGTAACTAATGGTTAAAATTTAGCAAAATATGTTTTTTGATAAATTTTTAGTTATAATATCATTGCTAATGGTCAAATAGTTAATTATTAGCTAAAAAAATAATCAAAAGTGACCATTAGATAAACTAACAATTAATTAATTTAGTTACTTGATTTCCCTGAAAGTAGGTTATGCCCTCATAAACGGACAGTTAATGTTACACCAAACTTAACTACAAAAAATGAATGGTTAAACTGTCTTTAGTTAAGTACTTATCACAAGTTCTATGTGTGGTGCAAGCTGCAAACATTTAAGTTGGTTAAAAAAATATTTTTGTATAACTTTAGTCCTTGTTTATTATATGTAGTATACAAGGTGGTATGACAATATTAATAACTAGCCTACTGTTATTTATAAATTTTACGGCACTTATAACTAATTATATAACGATATGATAAAGGTGGCTCTAAATTATCCTCCACCTAAAAATATGTACCTACGCAACTATCCTTTCTCTCATACAAGCAAGCAAGCTCATATATCTCATTCTTTAATGCTTATTGTTTGCAATATCCACTCGGCTAGAATACCTTAGTCGTTCTCAGAGCAAAAATGTCTAAAATGTGAAACAAATAAAAGTGGAGCCAACGGGATTATTATTTCATAACTGTAAGGCATTCATCTTGGAGGCTATGTGGAGCCTGTTTACTTGACTCACGTTAGGCATGGTACACACTTGTAAGAGCCGACGGGTCGGCACTGGCGCCGATTCCCTTTTTTACAAACTAAACTAAATTTAAATACAGTGCATCTTTTTCTTTCTATTTCATTATGAAACAGAAGATAAATATTAGTTTAGTCCTGTCAAATTAAGATAGTCCATAGACGGTTTAGATGTTATTAAAAACATGGTGACTAAAAATACGTTAATTTACGTCAGGCGCTGACTACATAATTTGACAGAACTAAACTAATATTTATCTTCTGTCTTTTTCTTAATGACACAGAAAGAAAAATATGCACTGAACTTAAATTTAGTCGTCTGGACGTGAATAAAGCTAGTGGACCAGATGGTATACCAGCGATTGTTCTCAAGGCTTGTGCGCCCGAGTTGTCTCCTGTATTTACACGCTTGTATCGCCTCTCATTTGGGACTGGTATAGTGCCCAAGTCCTAGAAGTTTCCCAACGTGCAGCCCGTGCCTAAAAAAGCCAGTCGTGCCGATCCTAGCAACTATCGGCCGATTTCAATAACCTCCATACTCTGCAAGATTATGGAGCGTGTGTTGAACTCACGCCTCATGGCTTACCTCTATAGAATACGGAAAGGCTGGCTACCTTACGCCTGTGCTCCAGGCTTTGTAGATTGGTCTTAACCAAATCTGGATCACCAATTAGCCTCTTCGCACGCCTCTCCACTGAGTCCAAAGCTGCTAGATGGCATTTTGCAGCACCAGCCCATATGTGGCTGCAGTGCTCCACACACGATCGGACCTTTGTATAACATTAGAAGCTGTCCCGGTGTGAAGTACCGCCGGGCCTTTGCAAGAACGGACAATAGCTTACATTTATTATTGCTGAGTATAATAAGCCTCGTCTGATTGGCGTTTCATTAGCCTTCCATCCATCACACAAAATGGTCCCCACGTTCAATAAAAACCAAACATATGTTATTAGATAGGACGTCCTACGGAACATCGCCATAACTTTTTTCACACAGCGATTTGAAAAGAACCACCATAGTAGTTATTTATTTTAATAATAAAGAGCAATAACTACTATGGCGGTTCTTTTGGTATGTTTGGCTGTTGTTGGCCGTGGGGACCATTTTGTCTGGTCCTCTCATTTCCCTTGCCCACTCCATCATCAGGCCCTGGTCACCATCTATCTGTATCCTATTCATTGAGACCATTCCAAGGAGCCCAAAGACGATACCTCTGCTGTAAGTTAACGGAGTCGGGTATCCTGCAAGTTTCAGGTGATGTTGCAGCATCAGTTCAAGGTTACTATGTTCTTCTAATATCATTGCATTGGCATCAAGAGCTTGAACAGAGATTGAGTGAAGCCCAAGAGGCACTATCTATGTATGAGTGTATCAAGGTCAGTAACCAGGTTGCTCGCACCAGTAATCTTTTTGATGAGTTGGTAGGTAGTAAGCCAATATCAGTGTGTGAGCCAGCTGTAATGATTGATTTGACTGGTGATGATACCATACCATTATGTCCTATCGTTATGAGTCACAACAAATTAAAGAAATATATTAAAATCAAGAAATTTATTAAACGGTCACAGAGAGCAATAAAAAAACAAAAACTCTTAAAATTAAACCTTTCGCTTAGAAAGGAACGTGTTGTCTTATCAAAAAGTTTAAATATTTGTAATATTGAATTAGATAAATGTAGGGAGAAGTATGATACTGATATCCAGCTCCTCTATAATGATATATTACACAAGGAGCACTTGCTGAAGGATATTTATGAAAACTATGAAACTTCACAACAACAACTAAGTGACCGCTTGTTTGAGGCTGGGGAACTACTGGATTTGGTGAGGAGCAATGCTGAAAGGTTTGAGTCTCTGACTAATGATCTTTCATGCAGCTATGCTAACCAACCACCACCTCTTCAGCCTCAGCCTGACTTGTCCCCTCCAGTATTGGCTCTTCCAGCAGACACCCCACAGATAAACAAATCAATATTCTTTTCTGACGAGTTAGGTTCTGGCTTTGGAACAATTTTACTCAATTACCTTAGCCATAGTTTTACCAATCATAGTTATCATAACATAAGTTTTAACCAAATGATTAAAAGAATTGCCAACACAAACCTGGATCAATATTCTACTATGGTTTTGCTATTAGGTAATAGCACTAGTATTACCAGAAAGGACATAGTGGATGGTGTAAACACCTTATTAGAGTTAAAAATAGGAAAGCTAATGTTGTGTGCTTTTCCTTACTCTGATACTTTATCAGATAATGAAAATAATTACATTTATAAGTTGAATAATACTATTCACAAGTTGACATGTTGTCATAGTGACAAATTATTGTATTTTGACACTAACAAGTTTGTTAGTGGTTTTAAGTTAACTCAGAGAACTTTATCTCTGTCTGGGCAATGTAGACATCTGATTGCTATGTTGATAGCATATAATATTAACGAGGTTATAGCTAATGTAACAAATTCTAGTATTAGTGACAAATCTGTGTTGCATAGTTTTACTAACAACATTGTGATTGATTGTGAATCATCATATTGTACAAAGGAGGCTCCACCTACAATGGCAACATCCTTGGAGGCCACTACCAGTCAGATAGGGTATTTCCCTCCTGCTGGAACTTATACGGGCAATCTAGACTCTCCAGTTGTAGTTGTGGAGCTATCTCCTGATAATAATTTAAACTAGTCAGTGAGACAACAGAAGTTACCCCTTCAAATAACCAATTATTAATACAGAATAATAAAAAGGTATCTTCTGGCAATATAATTAATAATACTAAGAAAGTAAAGGGTGTGCAACATATTTTAAAATTATTTAATCAAAATATCCAAGGTTGCGCTTCTAAATTACTGGAAATAGAATTGTTTTTGGAAGACACCAAGTTTGATGTCATTTGTTTAACAGAGCATTGGTTGAAAGATTATCAAGTAATGTCAATTAATTATGAAAATTATCGTGTAGTTAGCCATTTCAGCCGAAAACGTATGATACATGGCGGGTCATTAATATTACTTAAAAATTCTATTAAATCTAAAGAACGTAAAGACATCATCGGGCTGTCTGTTGAACACATGATTGAATTGTCCTGTGTTGAGCTCGATAAGCATGTTATAGTATGCGTATACAGACCTCCTAGTTACCAGAATCTATCGGTGTTTGATTCTGTAATGGAAGATGTTTTAAAGAAGCTTAGTACTAGTAGTAAGTCAATAATCGTATGTGGCGATTTTAATATTAATTTATTGGAACATAATTCGAATACTGTCAGATTATTGAGTCTTTTTGGGTCATTTGATTTGTCCAATGTGTTTATGGAACCAACCCGAGTGACAGCTTCTTCTGCCACTTGTATAGATAATATTTTTTGTAATTGCGATTACATACACAAACGAATTGTAGATAAGTTGCCATCTGATCACAGTGGACAAATAATAACATTTAGCTCCTATAGGCCTTTACAAAAAATTGAAATAAGGTTTAGGCCAATTACATGTAAAAATTTAGAGAAATTAAATAATTCTTTGGCCAGTAAATTATGTGATCAGAGTTTTAATAATATAGATGACCCCAATGAGTTCTACGCCGAGTTCTTTTCACTATTAAACTCGCAATTTTATGACACTTTTCCACTGAAAACTAAAAGTATTTACACAAAGTTTTTATTCAGTGACTGGGCTACTCCAGGTATTCGTAAAAGCAGGGAAAAACTTTTTGAACTGTATGGCTTAAAGCAACATATGAAAAATACGAACTTTCATCAGTATGTTGCAAAATATTCAAAAACTTTTAAAAGGGTGTGCCAAAGAGCTAAAGCTCTTTATATAAGCAATAAAATAAAATCAGCTGATGATAAAATAAAAACTACCTGGCAAATAATAAATAATGAAACAGGTAGGAAAAAACAGCGAAATAGTGAACTTAATTTAGAGACTGCACATGGCCCCATCAATTCAGATGTAGAAATAGCTCAGGAATTTGAAAACTTCTTTGCTAATATTCCCCTTAAAACTACTGAAGCTTTAAATTCTTCCCCCACGCTTTCTGCTGCCTTACTTAAAAGGAATGTAAAGGCATGCCCTTCGGAGCTTAGGTTTCAGCATACAAACCCCCAGGCTGTTATAAGAGCTTTTAAAGATCTTAAAATTAAATCAACAGAAGATCTCTGGGGTATGTCTGTAAAAGTATGTAGATCTCTCATCGAAACCATTGCGCCCTATTTAGCTTTCATATTTAACACCAGTGTTGACCAAGGAGTCTTTCCGGATCTTATGAAACATAGTAAAGTAGTACCATTGTTCAAATCCGGTGATAGTAAAGATCCCAACAATTATAGACCTGTGTCAATTCTGCCAGTTCTCAGTAAGGTGTTTGAAAAGTTGATGCTCAATCAAATGTTACGTCACTTTAATAAAAATTACATCTTTCATGAACACCAGTACGGCTTCACCAAAGGGCGTTGTACCACTGACGCCGGTGTTACCCTAATGAAGAACATTTTTAACGCCTGGGAAGAAGCACAAGATGCTATTGGAATCTTTTGCGATCTCTCTAAGGCGTTCGATTGCGTAAACCATGAAACACTTCTGATGAAACTCGAGCACTATGGGATTAGGAAAACAGCACTTGACTTGTTAAGATCATACCTGAAAGATAGAAAGGTTAAAATCCAAGTAAATGGCGTAAACTCATTGGGTTCTGAAATGACAATGGGCGTTCCTCAAGGTTCGATATTGGGTCCATTCCTCTTTTTAGTTTATATTAATGATTTACCCCAATTACTTCAAAATCAACCGAAGATGGTGTTATTTGCAGATGACACATCATTGATCTTTAAAATAGACCGACGGTCACAAAATCTTGACGACGTGAATAACTCTATTCTTCAGGTCCAAGATTGGTTTACGGTTAATAATTTAGTACTTAATGAAAAAAAAAAACAAAATGCATTAGATTTAAATTACCTAATGTTAGAAGTAGCGAATGTGACATCGTATTGAATGGCCAAAAATTAGAATTTGTTAATCAGACAGTTTTCCTAGGAATCACGCTAGACGAGAAATTACAATGGGGACCTCATATAACATCTATTGCGGGGCGGCTAAGCTCGGCCGCATATGCTGTTAGAAAGATAAGACAATTAACAGACGAAGAAACCGCGCGCTTGGTCTATTTTAGTTACTTCCACAGTATTATGTCATATGGCATTTTACTGTGGGGTCGGGCTGCTGACATTGAATCCATTTTTATTTTGCAAAAGAGAGCTGTCAGAGCCATTTACAATCTAGGTCGCCGCGAATCTCTTAGGGAACTATTTAAAAGGATTAATATTATGACGGTACCTTGCCAATTCATTTATGAAAATATTATGTATGTAAGAAAAAATCAACATCTTTTTAATAAAATAAGTGATAGACATAATTTTAATACTAGAAATAAAGATAAATTAGATCAACCTTTTTTCAGATTATCTAAAGTTCATACATCTTTTATGGGGTACTGTGTTAAATGTTACAACAAAATACCTTGTGAAATATTGCAATTAAATGAAAGAAAATTTAAAACTTATATTAAAATTACACTTTGTAAGCAAGGATATTACAAATTAGAGGATTATATCCAAGATAAGAATGCTTGGAAACATGCTGGTCTTGCTCCATAGGACAATCTCTAGAGTCTAGACAAAATCAAACTGGTTGCTAATGTAATTGTATAATTTATTCTTTTTTTTTTTTTTTTGACATTGATTTACATTCTGTAATTACTTGGGGTCACACCCGGACTTATTACTCCTTATTTATTTATGAAAATCGTTTACGTTTGGAATGTTTGTGAATATGTGAGCACCATGTATCTATCACATAGTTGATCTATATGTCATGGTTACATTTATCCATTTTAATTCTTTTACCTATTGTGGTATAGTAAGTTTATTTTTGGGTGCATCGTCTTCACATATAATTATATAAATAATGTATGCAATATATTGTAAAACATTTTAAAAGAGTAACGGTGGAGTTTCTTGCCCATTCTTCTCCATACGAAAACTACCTTTTGGAAGGGGCGACTAGAATCAATTTTATTCTAATTTTATTTTTGACGTTCAAAAGTGCCTTTTATGTGCCTATTTGAAATAAATGATTTGACTTTGACTTTGACTTTGATTGAATTAACGAAATGCCAAATTTCGACTCAATCAGACTGGTGGAAGATGATCACATCAATTCATCAAATAGAAAAGAACTGATAATCTTTAAATGGCTGAATCGATTTTCTTGAATCATAGCTAAGAACGCTCTCAGTCAAGTCACCAATAGAAGAAAAAAAAAAATTGGTTCCGCCGTTTGGGAGCTACGATGGCGCAGACACACAGATACACACGTTAAACTTATAACACCCCTTTGGTTTTGTCGGGGGTTAAAAACAAACAAGAACTGTAGACACAAATAAAATTCATCGATCGATACCGTTGCGTTGAATGTTAGGTTTTTGGACAGACAACACACCGACACAGACTGAAACATTTGTGAAATTGTCACAGTAATTTTATTGACAAAAATTTCAGCGGCGACGGTGGCGGCGTTAGTTCCGATTCTGGCCACGCGCATACAGAATCTTGTAGCGTTTGTATAGCTAGCACACGATAGAAAAAAGAGTAAAATGATGTAACCAGCACAATTTAAGGTAAGGGACTTTATGACTTTATGAATTCCATACGAACATCACACACTGCAATTCCTGTCCATCAGACGCCGTACGTGCATTATTCACCGTCAGAAAACTGTACTCCACCGTAGTAACTATCTGAAACAACTGCAGCGTATTTTAATTGCCTCCTCGGATACTCACGGACAGAGTTTTCAGCACGAAATGTACAGGCCTTTATGAAAAGAGTGCAAAAGTGAAATTCAGCGGCGCACCTCTCTCAACACTGAAACATTTACACCAAACAGCTTGTTTTACATTTTCAGAATACTGAACGCTGTCTATGTTGGTTTTGTGCGGATGTTCGGCCGATAAATTAAATATTTGTTGTGTAGGAGTTTGAATTTTGATGTCATCACCTACATGTGACATTATCAGTTGAATTGGTGATCTGAGCATGTTTTTATTTATATATGCATATTAGATATAAGAAAGAAATAAAATACGATTATGTACGGAAAACATGACGCAGACAAAGAACACAAACACAAAAAAATAATAAGTTTTGATAAAATATGCGTCACATCCAGACATAACGGCCACCGCTCAGCATAATGCTAACTAAGACCGTATGCGAGACAGAGCCCCGTCGTTTTCAGCGACAGCCGTCGTTGGCGTGATGATGTGAACCGATGCAGCAAGATAAGATAAAAACAAAATAAGAAATTTACAATACATAATTCAAAATGTTTGGGAAAGTAGCTTCTCTTTTACATTCTCTTACCTGTAGGTACTGTCGACGACTAACTATTAGAGTTCAACATACATAAATATAGAATCCCTCTCATAGCGAGGAGGCCTGTGTCCCAGCAGTGGGAACGTTAGAGGCTGATTATGCTAAATATGGAATGACAAAGTCAATTATAAATCGTGCTCACTGGATACTTACTACATTTGGCAAGTCAATAACAAGTCTAGTGTTGGTAAGATGCGATAAATTCCTTTAGAAATAAGCATTACTTTTGTACGTCTTTTACTGTTTTACTGTGTTTACTAACTGTGTTAAAGTAAATATAGGTATACAAATATTTATCAAATTTAGAAACTAGGAGTTATGCTACTCAACATATAATTATTTTTCTATTGTCAACTTTTGATTATTTATTAATTTTTAAAGACTATTACCTAGTTCAGGCACGTAAGTCTTAGGAATATAATTTACATTTAAGTAAAGCTGTACTAATTTTCATGCCTTATAATTTTTTTAATAAATATATCATTATTATTTTATTATTTATTTTCTACTTGTCTGCGTATGTAAATGTGAGTATATAAATGGTCAAATAAATAAATGTAACTACGCCGCTTGTCGCGCTAATGATTACGATTTGTTTATTAGTGAATAGTCTTCCATCTTGCTTGTAAAGTAGTGGTGGTAATGGCCATGATTTACGAGTTGTAGGTCGTGGCTTCAAACGTAAGCAAGCACTTTACTATGTTTAATTTATTTCACCAACACTGCTCTCAAAACGATGAAGGAAAATATCGTGAGAAAACCAAAAATTCGAAGTAATATGACATCATGCAATGGGCCGTCGTGGTGGATTATGTCCCAATCCCTCTCACAGAAAGAACAGGGCCTGTGTCCCAGCAGTGGGAACATTATACACTGATTATGCTTGCTTGTAGATAAAATTCTAAGTCTTCCTTCCCAGACTACACAGTTGAGCTGCTCCAGACTGAAATACATAATTTTGTTGCACTAAACATTATATTTTTGTATCATGAGTAAACTTGCATTTTTTATAGCATCATCCACACTATGCCTATCGTAGCCCAAGCACGTTATACGGCTGGATGGCCAACAAATATTTGATATCAGCCATAGCTCGATATTCCACCGTCCGCTACACTTCTTATTCCGTACTTTAGTTATTGTGGCTTATTCAACGTGCAAGCACTTTGTATCCATTTGTTTCGTGCTAAATTATATTTATGTCTCTTTGTTTAAATAAAAGAGTTGGGAGCTCGTCTTTGTGGAAAAGAGTATTTTAGTTTCAAATGCGATGAAAATATCATACATAATCAGCCTACAACGTTCTCATTGCTGGCACACAGGCCTCCTCTCTGTGAGACGGAATGGGCTATAATTTACCACGCTCTTCTTCGATTTTTTGGTTCTAGGATGGTGGTTTCCTCACGAGTTTTCCTTCTCCGTTTTGAGAGCAGATGAAATTATTTACACATAGTAAAGCGCCTGCCTGGGCTCGAACCCATGACTTGCAATTCGTAAGTCGGGGCCGCTACCCGTGGACCGCCACTGATCTATACTGACGAAAATATCGCTCGACTTTAATCGGGAGGAGATCTCAGTTATAGATTAAAACTCATGACACAAGTGTTAAACAAAAGAGAAAATCCCTATCTACATAATTAACAACAAATATAAGAACAATAAACAATGATGTTATTAGAACAATGTAAATGGAGTCAAATTACTAGTAAATCCTGACCTCCCCTCCCTTCCTCCTCCCACCTGCCCTTTGTGCCCTAAAACATGCAGCCAAAGTGACCTCTGCGCAGACATGGATAACGCCGTGGAAGTGGCAAAGTTTTAGGCTAACAAAATTTAAATAACTGTCGTGTCAGCGACACGAAAAAGAAGAAGAAACTTGATTACCAAATTCAGGGGTTACCAAGCACTGCCAAACGGCGATAATATCTTTTGACAAATCCCTCCTACATGCGCTGCAATTGGAAAAATAAATATACCTACTGTCTATAACAGTCCAAGCCACCAATTTTGCACCATATGTAGTGCAAACTTGGCGGGTTACTGTTATTGCAAATAGAGGTATGCCTCTATTTGCAATTACCGTATTCTAAGACCATATTCTTAAAGGTAATTTAGCCCCATCTATCAAAGAAGCTCCAAAATCTTCAGCTAACGTGTTATCCCAAGAATTTAGTGAATATTTGGCATAACCTCGTATATGCCCGCGCCAGGCCTCACAATTTATATAGCCATTCTTAATGTTATTTAATTTATGAAGAGCTAAAATGTTATATTTTGCTGCAAGTAATAATTTTATCCTCATTGAAAATTATTAACTGCAGCAAAATGTTTGAGGAGAATTTTGGCGAGGTTTCTTCGACCTCCTTTGTAGATTGTGCTTTAGGATAATTTGGACGTTGTAAACTACTGGGTTATGAATTGGGTTAACTTGTTTTATGTCACAATGGTATTTTCAGTTGTCGTGCTATGTAAATTATGTATACTAATATTATAATGTGGTTATTTGTGAGTTTTTCTAGAGAAGGGTTAGCTTCGGAACTAGTGATCCGATTACGATTTTTTTTTTCACTGATGTGCAGCTTCAGTATTGTCGAATATCATATATAAGGGGGCCTAAAAAGGCAATTTTAAGCAATACCTCTAAAAGCTATTCATTTCCTAAATTCCCAGCAGATTATAAGCAATTCCTCTAATTTTCAGAATTTTCATTTCATATTTGGTGTAAACATTGCCGCATGAAAAAAATAAAAACCGTAATTTATCGGTAAATTTTTCATTACAGTTTTTATTAATCAAATTGTTTTTTATTTCTACAGTTTAAATGTTATTTCATTGCGATATGAATTGCACACAGATCATATTATGAATTGTCAGTTCTGACCATTTTACGATTTTTAATATGATTCATATTTTTGTCCTATTATGATTCTGCCAAAGTGGCCTTTTGAGGCTCCAATATATATTTTATGTCAAAACAAAAAAATCACGTGGATGAAGTCACAAACAGAAGCTATAGTCTTTAATAAATTGTTAAATGAACAACTCCTTATTTATAAACAAAACATACTATCACGCCTGTTTGTCGGGAAGGGTTAGCTAGAGGTGTACCTATAGTACACCCACATTTCACCAGTTACGTTTAAGTCCCTTATAATAGGAGGCGAACGTCTTGCGCTTGATTGTTAATGATTTTAATCACACTCAATTTAGGATATGATTAATTATGAACCCAACTCAGACGGGGTTAGGTTCAAAATTTATCAATAATCAATTGAAATTAATCAAATAACTTACGGGTCTGAAGAACATTACTTATATTGTCCCAATCCTGATCAAATGTGCTTAGTATGCATACGGTCGAATGGGATATTCTCGGCTAGTTCTTTGTTAAAGCAACACACAACTATTTCCCTGCTCTGCCTTAGCTAAGAAAATATAATAATAATCAAAATTAATCCCCAACTCAATCTTCAATTCCTCTTTCAAAGATACCTCTAGGCTAAATCCTCCATTTTATTTTCTTGATCTGCAGCACTAAACCGCAGTACTTGACCGATCTTCATTCCGTAAGAAGATTGCAACATAATCCTCTGAGATGGTTCAGAACGGAATATTAATCCTGGCTTTATTAATGCCTAGCAAGCGAGGCACCGAGGTCTAAGCCAGTACGATGAAGCCTCTACAATTAAGGCTTATGATACACGGGGCTAGTTCGAATATTTAGGATAGGTTTTGGACATACTCGTAGTTTAGGAAGGCTATAGTGAGTGCACGGATTGTGCTCAGAGTTGTTTCGGTCTCATGTGTGTATAAAAGGCCCCTAAATAATAACTATTTGGTAACTATATCATGTTTATTTTTGGAAGTTCTTAAAAAAATCTTGAACACCTTAATTATTCATAATTTTATTTTGATTTTTTTTTTCAATTTCGGTTAAGTAGATACTACTTTATTTGATTTTATTATTATTAACTTATTTGATTATATTATTATTTTTATCACTTTAATTATCTAGTTAATCAATTAGGCAAACTATGTAAGTGCTGTGCACACCTTTAGGTGATAATGTTCACTGTAGTACTTTATATAAGATTAAGCTGTCCGAATCGTTGGAGTACCATAATAAATAATGCAGGTTCTTATAATTACTTCATGCTGTCTAAAATATTTCGTGCTCAGTGATGACCAAAAATGCTATAAGTAATTTTCAACAGGTCCAGTAGTTGACTGCTTTGGGAGAGTGATGAGATTTCGTCACTGAGCGATGCACAAGCTGGGAAGTCATCCCAGCTAACAGAATTCTTCTTACTTCAATATTAGTTCGTGTCAGCGGGGTAATTGCGTAACATATTAACAGTAGCAATAGCTTCAATTTTGACAGTTCAACAACATTCATTGCGTTATTTACGATGTTGAGCAGAGAAATTTTTCGAACGCAACGAAGCAATGGATTAGCAATATGTGACACAATTAGGGTGCAGAACTATACATAGTTTGTGCCGATACGAGAGTAGAAGAAGAACGTTACATCAAAAAACAGTATAAACAACCCACTAGTCTGTCCAAACCCTTCGGTCTTAACTGTACATTTCTGGATCCTACGGTCAGAGCCTGCGTCATAACGGTGGTGTGTCAAAGTGCAAAGACGATTGTGCATAATCGCAGGGTATTACGCAAATAATTCTCCTTCACCGGACCTGTAGGAAGACGATATTTGCATTTATTATGACGGTATTCGCATTTATGCTCTAATTTATTTATTACTAGCTTTTGCCCGCGGCTTCGCTCGCGTGAAGTATTATTATTAAATTAGGTATATCTTTTGCGGCTTTACTTTTGTTTAGCGTGTGTAAAAAATTAGGGCCTACAAAACTTCTTTGTACACAATATTCTTAACTAATCTGTCATTAGGCGTTCCTACGTCATAGTAGCTATATGCATGCAAAGTCTCAGCCCGACCGGATTAAAATTGACAAAGTTTCATACAAACTTTCATCCCCTATTTTATCCCCTTGGGGGTAGAATTTATCAAAATCATTTCTTAGCGGATGCCTAAGTCATAACATCTACCTGCATGCCAAATTTCAGCCCGATCACTCCAGTGGTTTGGGCTGTGCGTTGATAGATCACTATGTCAGTCAGTCAGTCAGTCACCTTTGAGTTTTATATATTTAGATTAATGAGGATTTTGATTTTGTTGTATTTTTAAAGGAGTCAGGGAAACGCAAGCAAACACAGGTGCAGTGCCTGCACTTGTGTTTGCTGACACACTACTATAATGATATTTCCTGCGTATTTGGCTAGGCTCCGTTGATATTGCTCTTCGTGATCGTAGCGTCTGTATTGAGGTACGGATTACTCCTATGGGGTAACTCATCACACATATAAAGAGCTTTCATAGCGCAAAAACAATGCTTGCGAGCAATAACTGGGGCGCCTCCATACGAGAGCTGTAGACCAATTTGTAAAAAGTTAAAGATTCTTACTCTATCTTCTACTTACATCTTAGAAATAGCCATATTTGTCAGGAAAAACTCTCACTTCTTCTCCACAGGAGCCGAAAACAGTAGATTTACAAAAAGGGACCCCACCAAGTTAAAAAAACAATTTGTAATCCACTACAGAAACAGCTACCTTATGTCCATTAAAATATATAAACATATTCCAAAACTAATACGAGAGCTACCAGTTAATTTTTACAAAGAAAGTAAAAAAAAATGGCTTCTCCAGAATAATTTTTACACATTAAAATAATTTTTTGATTATAAGTGTTAATCAGTAAATAATATATTTTTTTAAAATAAAATCGTAGATTTATTTAACTGTATAAATAAAAATGTTGTTATTGTTGTGTTTTTATTTTGTTTTATATTGTATATTACAGTACAAATGTCCATAGTATAAGTGTTTTGTATTGTTTACTAGAGTATAATTAGTATAATTATAAGTTAGGTTTTATACCCACGTGTACATTATATTCACATTGTAAATATTCGTATGCCGCTAGTAGCGGCGGATGTGTCGAACTTATCCATATGTACCAACCACCTTTGTACCTACCATATCCGACGAATAAATGTCTTTGTCTTTGTGACCAAATTTCCCTCGAATGTTTAAAAGAGAAATAAGTTTATTTTTGTAACCAATGATTTTAAGTGTATCCTGACTCCTAGGAAACCCGATTATGGATGTTACGCAACACAAATAACATTCGGCGCTTCCAAATATTATCACCTCTGTATAGATAGAGCATGGCAAATGACCTGGCTTCGAACTTCAAAAGAAACTATGATCAGTGTCCATTCAAGCCCCAGCAGTCTCGACATTCATAGCGATCGCTTTACGACCGAATTCGGTCGCAAAGTCCTGGATTGACAGGTGTAATGTATGGAGTGACAGGACTTTGCGATCGAATTCGATCGTAAAGCGATCGCTATGAATGTCGAGACTGCTGGGGCAAGATTGCTTGGAAGAGATCGCAGAAAGCGATAAGGCCGTCCATTGTACATTTTGTAGTGTTAATTGTATTTTTTTTGTCATGAATTTTCTGGTGTGCAATAAAGTACACCAGTAAATTCATAAGGAAGTTGGACATATACGCTGCCTCCTTTTACAAGTCAACGACGGTTGCAAAACAATTTCTCCATCTTAGCCGTGCCGTCGGCGTCACCGAGCTCGGTGTCTGATGAGTGAACACCCACTTTAGGGGTGGGTATGGCATATCATATTTGTATACAGGGTGGCAGGGACATCGACGCACAAACTGTAACCATGAATTCAGGACATGATTCTAGAATCCCTAGCGCTGAAATTTTTCGTGGGTAATTAAAAAAAAAATTGCTCTTCCATACATTTTGACCGCGTAGGTATTGCACTTTTCTATAAAACTGCTGTTTTTTTTTTGATAACCGACGAAAAATTTCTACGCTAGGGGGACTAGAATCATGTACTCAATCGATGGTTACAGTTTGTGCGTCAATGTGCCTGCCACCCTGTATACAAATATGATATGCCATACCCACCCCTAAAGTGGGTGTTCACTCATCTGACACCAAGCTCGGCGACGGCACGGCTAATATGGAGAAATTGTTTTTCAATCGTCGTTGACTTGAAGAAGGAGGCAGCGTATAGGTCCAACTTCCTTATTTCCCCCATCCAACACCTTTGCTAGAGTCCACTCAATAAAATATCTTCTTCGAAGGAAATGGTGGTTCTGAATGGTGGTGCTGGTGGTTCTGATCATGGAAAAAAAAAACTACGTTTCGTTCTCCTTCATGCAAAACTATCTCGAAAGCCAACTAAAACATACGTCGATAGCTCTATAAAATTCGATAAATCAACGAAAATCTACCAGCTGTTTGAGCGCTGTAATTTCGGCACTTAATAACTGGATATAACCAGTTTCAACCGCTTCGTTCCAGTATAAAATGATTCAGTGCGGATAGTCTCGGCTTCTGCCAAATCTACTTAGTGAAAGCACTTAGTTGGGACTTTTTCTACTCTGTAGCAAAAAGAGTTATAGTCTGGTTTTAGGTCGAATAGATATTGTCTGGTGGCTGTATTTAGGGCTTGTCAGTGACTTGAACATCTAGTCATCATTTTGTCTCATTTTAGTATAAGGCATTTAGGGCCTATTTTCCTAGACACTGCTTTTGGATATTTATTCATCAGATAAAAATTATCCGTAGATTAAAAAATCGGTGTTTAATCGGACATATTTCGCACTAAACTTTAATTACATTTGCTTTGATGATAAGATTTTATGCCACGTTTTAAGACTTGCAAAATGTGGGCCTTTGTTCTATGAGTACAATCTACAAGCACTAAAACAACCTCATTTCTTTAGAAACTGGACTTAGAACATCATGACTATATTATCTAGAAACACTTAGATCTTTAATATTATCATTATGATAATAAGTCCTCCGGGCCGAATTTCGGCGATGACGACTGATCTCAGAGGAGACCAGCCTTCAGAACGGGAAATATTATAGTGAAACAAACCCCCTTTTTCCTGTATAAATATTTCTGTATTTATATTCTTGCACTCATACAAATTTGGTATATAGCAATTTTAACAAACTATTTAATTAGGTAATAATATAAATATAAACTTCTTGAAGACCACCTTCTGGTTCAAAGGTCGAAGTGAACTAACTTAGAAACTTCTTTCCATTCCGTTCCGTTAAAAAAAAACACTAGTTTTAGGGTAACTGTCAAATGAGATACTTTTAAACTTCTGTCAAAAAATGAAACCTACAATAATAATTAAGGCAAATCACATACTTTCAATTTTATATTTGGTATTTAAAATCACTAGGTACAAATCTTATTAATATTTGGATTACATCATGACAATATAGTGCAACAGTAATGGCTCAGCGGTATCGACCCTGACTTACAAGTTGTAAGTTCGAACCCAGCCAGGCACTTTGTGTATTTAATTTATCACCACTGCTCTCAAAACGGTAAAGGAAAACATCGCAAGAAAATGCAGCATGTCTTTGTACCAAAAATTTAATGACATGTGACATTACCAACCCGCACTGGCCCCGCGTAGTGGATTACAGCCCACTCTCTCTCACAGAGAGGAGGCCTGTGTCCCAGCAGTGGGGAAAGTTTAGGCTGATTATGCTACACAATAAGAATAATCCCTGACCGATTTCGGTCACGGTGGCCAAGCTCGACAGAGATTAGCCAAGTACGCAGGAGATATTATAGTGCACAAGTGTGTGCGCAAACACAGGTGCGCTCTCTGTTCCTTTACACTCGACAATGATGATGATGAATGATGGGAAGACATTCCGACACGACCGGAGAGAGATTAGGCGCAGGACCTACGGTTTTGCGTGCTTTTCGAGGCACAGGGGTATCACACCAGCATCTTCCAAACTCCGGAAAGCTACTGAGAAATTCCTAATGGACAAACTCAATAATACTTTGCCCGACCTGGGAATCGAACCCAGGACTCCATGCACAGCAGTCGCGCTTGCGACCACGAGACCAACGGGGCAGTTCCCTACGTTACATAATATACAACGTGTTCTTTTTATACATCCCATAAATCTAGGGGTCATTGTACTCATCATTATGAACAACTTTTACTATGGGACCAAACCTGAAAGCACAAAAAAAAAATCAGCTGTTCCCTACATTTATGTTCGTATAACTCGTCAAAATGTAGGGAACACCAGATTTTTGTTTCGCGATTTCGGGTTTGGTCCCATAGTAAAAGTTGTTCATAATGATGAGTACAATGACCCCCTAGAGTTATGGGATATAAAAAAAAACACGTTGTATATGTTAATTATGACAATAGTGTACAAGTCAAGTGAAGTTATCATTATGATATCAGTCCTTCAAAACTCGCATCGCGCCACATTAGATAGTCTGACGCCAAATCGACTAGAACTTTTAGCTCGACGGAAGGAACTTTTTTCAAACTGTGTGGCGAAAAGACTAATCGCCCGACTTAAACGCGAATACAGATTAATGTAGGGGCGTAAATTTCCTTTTATTTAAATTCGAAAGCGTCTGAAAAGAAGTGTTTTTATTAGCATTCGCAAATAGTGGTCTAGCTTTAAGTGCGGGTTTTCTTTCTTTTATCTAAGCTGCTTACGTAATTCCTTTTGTTCTCCGGTTATTAAAATGTAAAGATAAGATGCTTTCTAGTTTTTAATGGATGCTATTTTGAGCAAGACAAGGTCTTAAATCTCGCGTAGATTTTTAATATGTACACATTTTTCTCCCACAATCAGTATAAGTAATTTAATAAATAAGCATTGTTTTATATATAATAGTAAAAATTCAGTGCATGTTTTATGAATAAAACATAATATTCTATTTGGGGTGTTTGGTGGTGTGCGTTAATACCAGGACATGTTGTATATCTATAGTAATATCTATACATATAATAAAACAGTAACGAAAGAAAAACTGTACATTGAGAATTTTCGAGAAAAAGTAAGTGGCTTTTGTTAGAAAAACGTAACTGATGACAAAAAGTGAATTTTTAGAATTTTTGTCTGTTTGTCTGTGTGTATGGTACGGCTTCACGCCAAAACTACTGGATAGATTGTATTGAAATTCAGCAAAACTGTTCTTTATAACCCAAGGAAGGCTTTAGGCTACATAAATGATCACGCTGTATGTTATGGGAGGTAAGCAATATTGATTTTAAAAGGTTTTTGTTCGTAATTGAATGCACAAAATGACATGTTATTTATTTAGTTTATTTAGTTAATAATAATTTAACTCTGGGAACATAATGATCACGCTATTTTTATAAAGGAGCGGGGCAGTAATATTATAAATTGCAAGGGAACAGTTATTTCAACAATATGTCAACGGGGAATTTAGCGGTAAGGTTAGGCGACCGCTTACCGCACTAAATGGTGCGAGTTCAAATCCTATAATATTGTTTTAAGAAATCGTAAAATTCTTTTTTTAGTTTTTGCATTTTTATGTGCATTAGGAACGATACTGTTATGAAATCTGAGAACTTTACAGTCATGTCCTATCTAATTGTATAGAAAGTTTCACACCAATATTACTAAACAGATTGATTGGTGGTACAATAAGCTACACTATCATGAAGTCAAGTCAAACTTTTGGTTCTAAGTTATATCTTACCAAGCACATTTGTTGTGGGTAATTGATTCAAGAGCTATGTGTACCGTCGTCAATGACCATGTCTCTAAGTTTACCTCAGGGCAAAAGCAAATTTTCGACACCATTCTTGAAAGCGTTGAGCTCGGCCAAGCTAAAATGTTTTTCTTGGATGCTCCTGGTGGAACAGGGAAAACATTTGTCACCGCTAGCATTCTCGCAGAGGTCAGGAGGCAAGGCAAGATTGCCATTGCAGTAGCATCGTCAGGAATCGCCGCAACACTGCTTCCTGGTGGCAAAACAGCGCACGCAATGTTTAAGATTCCCATAGATTTAGAGAGTAATGAAACACCTGTTTGTGGAGTGTCACGCAAGAGTGACAAAGGGCGCGTGCTTAAAGATTGCTCTTTAATCGTGTGGGATGAATGCACTATGGCGAACAGAAAAGCAGTAGAGGCGGTAAACAAGACTTTGCAGGACATCCGCAGGAACCAGCAAATGATGGGTGGCGTTACAGTTCTGTTTAGCGTCGATTTCCGACAAACGCTGCCTGTGGTGACGCGAGGAACTAGGGCTGATGAGGAGAATGCTTCGTTGAAATGCTCTTTCTTATGGCCACATATTCATAGGTTGCGCTTAACGATGAATATAAGAACACAGCTTGGCGGGAATGTACACGTCCAAGAATTTTCTGATGTTCTCTTAAAATTGGGTGAGGGAACGCTACCAGTAGACGGTGGCCAGGTGGTTCAACCTGAGATACTTGGGAGAGTGGTGTCCACCTTAGAAGATTTGATTCGCCTGGTGTACGGGGACATCAATAGGATACCGCACCAAGATAATACTTGGGTGTGAGAACGAGCCATTTTAACACCCAGAAACGACCAAGCTTCAGCGATCAATGAATGCATTCTCGCGGAAATTGAGGGAAATTAAGTGATCTACACTTCAATAAACACTGTTGTCAACCAAGATGACGCCACACATTACCCCGTAGAATTTCTCAATTCCCGCAGTGCAAGTGGACTACCAGCGCAAACCATTAAGCTAAAGGTCGGTGTCCCAATTATGCTTCTTCGGAATCCGCCGAAACTGTGCAATGGGGAAATATCATTGAGGCGGAAATTCTAACGGGTTGTGGTGTCCGCGAGACAGTGTTTATACCACGTATACAACTGATTCCCCACAATTACCCCTTTCAATTCAAGCGCGTGCAGTTTCATGTGAGCGTGTGCTTCGCCATGACAATAAATAAGTCGCAGCGGCAGACACTGAAGGCTGCGGGTGTCGACCTCAGGACGAGCTGCTTCTCACACGGACAACTGTACGTCGCTTGCTCCCGCGTCACCAGTCCTGACTCGCTGTACATATTGAATGAGACCGAGGGAAAAGCAACGAACGTTGTTTACACAGGAGTGTTACAGTAAATTATAACAGTTCTGTTATTCGACGTCTCCTAAATTTCCTTATTAACCTGACGTCTCTTACCAGTAAATTAACTACATAATTTTCAAATTTTGAGTTTACTAAGCCAAATAGTTTTTGAGGGATCTAAGCTATAGTATAGTGTGGGACGCATCTTTTGAGTGTTTCTGTAAATCAATAAACTATCACTAACTATTATTAAAATTAAAATAGAATTTAAAAAATACTTATGCGATACGTGGGCAAAGCCACGGTTTATAAAGATATTTTTTTAAAGTTATTTGCAATATTATTGTTAATTCAGTGTACCCTTGGGATCCACTGCGGAATTACGGGAAGAAAAATTGTTTGTTGTATAGGCATGGAACACCTGATGCAGAACCGCAACAGACCAGCTAAAGTATAAGAGATATAAAAATGGTGCCATAGAAAAAATATTCCACGTGAAGAGCATTTTCTGCTGTGAGAATAAATTTGAAGATCTGGAACACCTGTTGTGGAACTCCAAAGCCCAGCGACACTATAACATATAGAGGAATGACGTCTTAGCAAAAGTTGTTTAGTCTGATGGGCATTTCCAGTTGACTTACAAAAATGAAAGATCTGGAACGTCTTGAATCGTCTCGCACATCACGCTGTTTTCGCGTCTCCGGGCTCTTAGAATTCGACATCAGACGTTTCAGATCTTCGATTTTGATGACCCCGTTGTCGCTGGCATAAGCAACAGGATCCGCGTACGAAGTCGCGGGCAGAAGCTAGTGAATAATAAAACTGAGTTTTTTTTATTTGAATGCACTAATATCTGGAAATATCGCATTAGACAAATATTTTTAAATATGATAGCTTAATTCTTGAGGAAGGCTATAGGATATTTAACATCACGCTAGCAGCCCTAGGAGCTGAGCAAAACGAGAAACAGATGGAACTCTAAGCGAAAACGAAGTAAAAGGCTACGTGGGCTATGCGATGCGACGCGGTGGATCGGGGAACAAGAGATTTCACGCGGACGAAGTCACAGGCAGAAGCTAGTTCTTAAATCCTACTAATATTATACGCGAAAGTTTGTATGGATGGATGGATGTTTGTTACTCTTTCACGCAAAAACTATTACACAGATTTGGATAAAATTTGGCACACAGATAGTTTATAAGCAGGATTAACACATAGGATATTTTTTATCCCAATTTTCCAACGGGATCGAAACTTATGCGGGTAAAACCGCGGGGCGCAGCTAGTAAGCTCATATATTTTAAGCCGAGCCGAACAAAGGGTAGCTAAATATTCAATGTCAATTCAGGTTAAAATGTTCCAAGTATGCCTAAGTCTAGCACTAAATTGCTGATGGAACTTGATGACAGATGAACTGTCTCCACCCTACCACATTGTTCAGCTTCCTTTGTGATTACAATAGGTAAAGGAAGATTAACTTAGCGACACTATTAAAACTTTCGCGACAAAAATTGATTATCTTTGGACTTGTTCACTAAACAGATGGAGACAGAAGGTCTTGTCTGAAAAAATTATTTTAAAATGCAATGGCTGATGCTGTAACTCCCTGTAAACTTCGTTATTTTTCTTTTTACCCGACTACGGCAAAGCCAAAACGAAGGGTTATGATTTTAGTCTATGTATGTATGTAAGTAGTCGTATGTTTGTATTTACCTGTGTTCCGCCGTAGCGTCTAAACTACTGAACCGATTTTGATGAATGACTTATCAATAGATTCGTAATAATGTTCGTGCTCGCCTGCCTGTATACTATGTGGGTACTAGAAACCTACAAATTACAATGGTATGCGACTACGGCTTACTTTGACCATTTTTGTACGTTTCGTACTTTTTGGATCTGTTATTTATTTGCAGTCGGGTTTCATTTCTTAAACTTAATATTTTTTTCTTAATGTAATGTGTAACATTTCTAAAGGAAGATACGTTTTTTTGTAAAAAAAAGCTCATGCAGTGGTAAAAATGGGTGTAGCATGCCATATCGAATGCCAAACAATCGAATATTAATGGATGTTTTGAGTGTGATAGTTCGATCGATAATAATCCATTCGATAAAATGAACGTTCGACTAATTTGACGTTCCAGTAATAGTGTTCGATCAATTTATTAATTCGATGATTTGAAATTCGATTTGGCATAGAACACCCGGTGTACGTAATAGCCAAATAGGAAGATTGTGGCAGGGTTGACTGCACAGGGAGTGTGGCGGACGAACATTTAGGCCCTTTATACACAAGTTTTTGCCGTGAAAAACTACGGCTTATACGTCGTGTGTAGGTACGGTCGTCTGATCGTACAGGAACTGGCCTTCAGTTTAAAGTTGATAGTCAATTTGCTTATCAATCAAGTGCCCATTTACTTCACCTACAGTCAATTCACAGTCAATTTACCTCTGACAGCAACAACTTAACAGCAACCTTCTTGTGACGAGAATAGAGATCACAATGATTTTGACAGACTTGTCAGTGGCAGCAACCTAACAGCAACCTTATTACAATGAGAATAATGGTCACTGTGATTTGGACAGTGAAGCCAAATCAGAGGTAAAATAACTGTGAAAGGACTATAGTACTTCTTAAACTCCCTGTCATGTGTCTTGTTTGTTCCTGAAGCGAGCTGAAACTCCGTCCCTATAATATGGGACTTATGGTTTCGGACGGAAAACATTCAAACTTTTTGGTAGCAAATGATAAAAATAAGTTTCCTTCAGAGGGTCCCGTGTCATTACGGTGAAGCGAAGTTGTAATGAGAAATTGAGAATGGGGCGAGGTCCGCAAACATTTTCTGAAATTGTTTTCAGGGATGCTTACAGCTTTGTTTGAGAGTAATACCTTTAGCCGAGGTTTAAGATATTGGATTGCAGGCTGAATGTATGTACACACATAGTAGGTAGGATGTTACTTAGTGTATTGAAGGTAAGTACACATTAAAGTCATCCAAAAATATAATATGATACTAGTTACATCGGTAGAGAAACAGAAGAAAAAACACGTATGTCTTCTAAACTATAGAGGTATGAAGAACAGGGTGTAAAGTTTACTTATCCACCTCCATAGAGAGAAGATGCTCCGACCAGTCGGCTGTCGTGACTAGTGCCCAACGATTGATGTGGGGATGTTGGATATGCTAGTTGTGCGGTAAACTCTGCTTGCACGATGCTGGATTTTGCACGACGTCAGTGTGATACGTAGTTGGCATGTGGCGATGTAGATGGCGCCTCACGCCTATAAATAGAACACAGGCTAGTGCTATTTGTATCAATAAAATATACCGAGATCTTCTAAATAAACGTAAGAAGCTAAAATGCCAGCGCAATTCATATAAACACATTCCAAAAACCTTTGCAGTTAGGATTTCGCAGTGACCCGTATTTTTCGGACACCCAAACGTCATAAATTAGAAATAGAAAAGCATTTAATCAAAAGGACGGATTAAATCAAATAAAGCATAAAGTTCAATAGCTGTTCTTTGTCGAGCACCTAAATTGGACAAGTCCTTAAGCTGCGATAGAATAGAAGTTCTGTCCAACTAACAGTCTGGTTGTGACACCGAACTGTAACACTGCATTGTTGGAACTGAATGAGTGTAATTTCGTTTGAAAGGACTTTATTTGACCTTAACAAAGCTTGGCCAAATTACTAATATTTCAGAACAAAGATTTTTATATAAATTCTGACTATGACACCAAAGATAGAAAATGAATAAAAATTGTATGCTGAAGATTTACCTAACGTTTATGGGTCATTTTTTCAAACAAAAAACAAAAGTGATGAATAGGTGAGGGAATTGTAGATTACTTTACTAAATCTTTCCGGTTGCCTTTATCAGCTCTAGGATCTCCGATAGAACAATGCATACCGAATTCCGTTTTGCCAATATTTAGCACATCTGCATTCCAGCCATCTCCAATCCACAAAACAGCCTTCAGCTGCAGAAGCAATTCCAACCATAATTTACCACCAAAGACCTGCAGATACACAACACTTAAACCCACCCAAGAGAACCAACGAGAAATGGTTATTACACAACGGTGTGACAAAGTTAACGGTAATTGTTCGAATTAATGACGATCGGTCGCAATCAATTTGCGGTTAAGTTGAACGACAAAGCGAGTACCAAGTCGTATAGTGATTAATTCGACATCGTTTGTAGCTTGCACTGGAAACTCTGTATTGGGAATTCGTAATTTTGTTTGCTGTTTATTGAGGAGGCTGTATATGTGCCTGAATGTCGTATAAACGTGTATTAGTCTTCTAAAATAGCACACTGTCGCTCAGTCAACGATAAACGTCGAATTCCGTTTCAGTTCCAGGCGTCTAATGAAAGGTTTTTACAAGGCAGACGTGTGTCTTGAGCTATTGTGGACCAATCCTGTCTGTAGGCATTAAGCTCATCCCGCCATCTTCTCCTGGATCCGCCGATGTCGCCGGACGTTTTCTTGGACCCACACGGTGGTAGATATGGCCCATAACTCGTTCGACATGTGGCAAGGAGAAAGGGAGGCCCTTGCCCTGCAGTGGGACAACATAGGCCAAAAATTAAATAATTAAATAATAGATGTGAGTGAAAACTCCGGGAGCGGACGCCGAACGACATAGCGACATTATTGGTGATGTTTTCAGAAAGGTCAAGTGCATAGTTCTCGCAACCGACGAGCTTGTATGCCCAAATGTATGTACGCAAACAAAGCAAAAGGATGGTATGTAAGGGCCTTAGCAGGTGGCGTTCTGTATTTCTGCCTACCCCCATGGGAAGAAGGCGTGAATGTATGTTATTTTAAATCTATATATTATGCACGTATGTTCCACTGCTGGGCAAAGCAATGTAAATGATTGAACTAAGTCGGTAGATAATAAACCAAAATCGAACAGAAGTAAAATTAAAATAATATTAAATCTAAGCTAATCTAAGAAATGTTGAAATACAAGGTATTGAATAACTTTGAGTCAACTTAGATGACGAACGTGTAAAAGAAGCAGTGTTACGGCTTCAGCAGACAGGAGCGACGCGACAGCGCGACGTAACTTTAGTAGAACAATTTCTATGAAAATTTCAAAACTTTCAAAGAAATTCTTCTACCAGAATTGCGCCGCACCGTCACGTCGCATCGGGCTGCGGGAGCCTTTAATCGATTGTTGTCGCTGACCGTACCTATTTAGACGCATTGATATCCCTTATGAGAAAAACAGATTCTAAAGAAAAAATATTAATAAAAATCATGTTTTTCTATTCTGGACTAGTACTATAAACATCATTTTACCCACATAAAATCATAAGCGCCTGCTGTAACTGAAAATAAATGGGTGATTTAAAACCATAAAAGTTAGTCCCACCGAGATTTGAACTCGGATCACTGGATTCAGAGTCCAAAGTGCTAACCGTTACACCATGGGACCGATGAACAAAGGGCTGTCAAATAACTGCTGCATCTGCAGTACTTATGGGTCAAGAGAAAGTTTCCATAATCCTCAGGATACGAATACTACTGCGGGGTAATTGAGCAACACACTATCAGAGCAATGGGTTTCATTTTCACAGTTCAACAACATTCATTGCGTTATTTACGTTGTTGAGCAGACAAATTTTCCGAACACATGAAGCAATGGATTAGCAATATCCTTCAAAGAGATTCAGATTGAGATTAATAGTATGTTACGCAATTAGGGCGCTGATCTGGGTTTGTTTGAGGTAATTTTTGCCCATACCCTTTTTTTTTTTTTGTGGATGGGAAATCATCAAATGACTCCTCCCGCTCTGGGTGGAGCAGAAGGGAGTGTCAGACTCTTACTGACTAAAACCCACCCGTGTTCCTTCCTTAGCCCTTTATGTACCAGGGCAGCGGTAACCCTTTCGGACGATCCCGCTACCCCGGCAGGCTTCGGCCCTGTCGGGCCCCGTCATCTATGCTGACATCTCTTTGAGGCGCACGTGGAACACTTACGCGCCGTCCGGCACGGGCCTGGTCCTGATCGGACGGAGAGCTACCCATTGCTCTCCGCCCGCAGGCCCGCGCCTACGGTGGCCGGGAGTCGTCACGCGGCTCCCGACGCCCGGAGCGTCTCCCTCGGCGGCTGAGGCGTGAGGATCTCTCCCTCGCCCATCCCGCCACCTCCTTCGCTAGCATGACTGCTTCGCAGAAGGAGGCGACCGCCTCCCACTCCCTCTCGCCCCGGACCATGGCTTGCACCAGAGCCGGACGCGAGAGGTCGCCGCCGCTGCCGATCGCCTCTACGAGGACACGGCGGTGCTCTGCCCAGGCGGGGCAGACCTCCACCGTATGCTCCACCGTGTCCTCTGGGCGATCCTCGCAGTGGTGACACCCGGGCGTCTCCTCCCGCCTGATGATGTGCAGGAACCTCCCGAAACATCCGTGTCCGGAGAGGACCTGCGTCAGGCGGTAGGTGAGAGCGCCGTGACGCCTCTCTAGCCACTCCTCAAAGAGGGGTCTTATCGCCGCTATCGTGGCGTGCCCTGCGCTGGGTTGCGATAGTCGCGCCTTCCATTCCACCATGAGACCGCGCCGGAGGTCCGTCCGCTCCGCAGCGATTTGCCGCGGGTGCAGAGTTTCCCCCCGACGTAGTGCCTCCGCGCGCCAGTCATACAGGCGCGCGAGGACTATCGCCTCCAGATCCCATGGTGGCAGTCCGGCAAGGAGGATTGACTTTAATCCATAGGGCCGGTTTTTTGATCCGTAGTTAACTCAACCAATTGTTAAAAATAGTATCTAACTATTGGTTAAATTTTTGCAAAATGTGTTGTTTGATCAATTTTTAGTTTATCTAATGATATAATATCACTGCTAATAGTCAAATAAGTAACTATTAGTTAAAAAAAATAACCAAAGATTATTTATTTTATAGGGATTTATATTTAGATAAACTAAAAATTGATCAAAAAGCACATTATGCAAAAATTTAACCATTAGTTACCATTTTTAACAATTGGTTGAGTTTAACTACGGATAAAAAAAAACCGGCCCTAAATCACCTTAACGACCCTAGCTGCTGCCGCTAGAGTCAAAGACACTTTTTCGTTGGATATGACAGGTACAAAGTTGGTTAGTATACCTAGTTTTTTTTTTTTTTGGATGGGAAATCATCAAATGGCCTCTCCTGCTCTGGGCTGAGCGGAAGGGCGTGTCAGACTTTTACTGACTAAAACCCACCCGTGTTCCTTTAGTTGCCTGTGCCGGGGGCCACGGTATCTCTTTCGAACAACGCGCGGCCCTGGCGGAGTATAGTTATGTTCAGGACACATCCATACGAAGTATTATGTTATCTGCCTAGTCTTTTCCCAACTATGTTAGGGTCAGATTCCAGTCTAACCGGATGCAGCTGAATACCAGTATTTTACGTGGAGTGACTACGTATCTGACCTCCACAACCCAATTACTATTTAATACGATACCCTTTGGTAAGACTGGTTGTCAGACTTTCAGGCTTCTGACGACCCGTGACGACTATTAAAGATCCACGAATGACAGTCGGGACCACCGGCTTAACGTTCTTTCCGAGGCACGGGGAGTCTTGGAATGTGAAGATGGTAACCCCTCCACGGACCAACCGCGGCAAGCGTAGCTTTATCTGATCGATCGACCCGTGTGGCTGTTATTACTTAGCCACAAGCCCCACAAGCCCCTCAAACACATCCATACGAATACTTACAAAATGAAACGATATAAAACCTTATTTAAATACTACTTATACCCTAATAAACAATACAAGAAAACAATGACAGCACACAAACGCACAGATATTTAATCATTTCCAGTAGGTATTCGACCACAAGGCACAATGTCAAAAGGAAAAAAATAGCTTTGTATTATGCCGTCTTGCGACAAGTCTCTTTCTAAAGCCCGTTGAGTCACATTTACGCCCGGGCAATGTAATTACTATAGGTAGGTATAATCAAAGGACATGTCCAAAAATGGTTTTTTAATATTCAATAATTCTAACAAGGATACATTAAATATATTTGGATAGACATCCTTAAAACTAGTGGTTCTTTCTAATTATCTAGGATAATAAAGTGAACACAACCCAAAAAATAATAATCTTGTCAAAATTGACACATGGTACTGCCATTACTGTCAATCAATGTTTGATATAGGGGTATGTCAATGTGAACGAAACGAATCTAATCAGATTATTTATTTAATTATGCAATATAATTGGGCGCAAGTAATACTAACAATATAACTTTTATTTTAATATAAAATAAAATAAATATAAAATAGAAGAATATACTTACAATCAAATTATAGTATATTCATTTATTGATTTTCTTAATTTTTAATGTCTTGTCTTATTAAATCATTCGAAAAACTGAGCAGGTGGAGATACTAGGTATATCAGTTTGATGCCGGGCTCATCCAAGATACCAGAAAATAAAATTGTCATCACATGAGACAGCTTACCAGTCCTTTTTCCAATTATGCAACTGCAATAATAATCCGCGTTCGGTCGAATATGTTTCCCTAAGTAAGAGCGAGCCTGTTTAATTAGATACATTTCTTTGCTAAATAAAACTTAAATCTGACATGTTATTGAGCTTTTTTTCTGGGTGGGAAATCATCAAATGACTCCTCCCGCTCTGGGCGGAGCAGAAGGGAGTGTCAGACTTTTACTGACTAAAACCCACCCGTGTTCCTTCGATTGCCTGTGCCAGGGGCCACGGTATCTCTTTCGAACAACCCGCAGCCCCGGCGGCATCGGCCCTAACGGACCCCGTCAGTTCGTGCTGACAGCTCTTTGAGGCGCGCGTGGAACACAACGCGCCGTCGACCCGGGCCTGGTCCTTACCGGGCGGCGAGCTGCCCATAGCTCGCCGCCCGCAAGCCCGCGCCTACGGTGGCCGGGAGTCGGCTGTTGACTCCCGTCCAGGGCGTCTCCTGCGGCGGCTAGGAGCGCGAGGGTGCAGCGATTGCCTCTCCCTCGCACGCTCCGCCTCCTCCTTCGCGAGCATAACTGCTTCGCAGAAGGAGGTGACGGCCTCCCATTCACTCTCGCTCCGGACCATGGCCTGTATGAGGGTCGGACGCGAGAGGTCGCCGCCGCCGATCGCCGCCACGAGGACACGGCGGGGCCCCGCCCAAGCCGGGCAGACCTCCACCGTATGCTCCACCGTGTCCTCCGGGTGATCCCCACAGTGGTGACACCATGGCGTTTCCTCCCGCTTTATCCTGAACAAGAACCGCCCGAAACAACCGTGTCCGGCTAGGACATGTTATTGAGCTGTGGGTGGTATTTGAGCATTTATCCGGACGAAACTATCTCGGCGTCTATTAAAATGATGCCCAATCACATCATCAGCATCTGCTTAGCCCTTTTTCCAACTATGTTGGGGTCGGCTTCCAGTCTAACCGGCATCAGAATACCAGTATTGCTGATCCAATCACATGGCCAGCTAAATAATTTGGCATGTTTATTCTCTGAGTAGGTCTTTCTAATATAGTTTGGGCATCAAGACGGTCAGTCAAAACGGGAAGGAAATGGTTTGGTTGAAAAGCAAAGCACAAATTAAAATACACTGAAACAACACAAACGCGCGAGCGAAAGTGTGACGGATCAGACGGCTGACGCATAACGGTCAACACACTTTGTCATATTTGATAGATGAATAGAATCATCTGCCAATTAAAGCCTCTTATTCACGGTCCAACCCAGCTGTACGACCGCTCAAGGCCGCGGTGTTGGATGTAGCATACACACTATCGTGCGCGCATCCAGCCTGCTAGAAGTAATCGAACGAAGGTAGTCAGCGTACGTGTATTTTAAATCAAAATGTATCATATATTTGTCCAAACGCCAAAAACATGGAAGTTCGTCTGATGTTGTCAGCAGCAGCAGAATAGAAGAAAAAAATAGGAAGAGATTTTGGATGAAAAAAATCTTGTAATGCATTTATTCTTTTTTGTTTATCCATGTAGTCCGCATTTGATAAATTCGAAAGACAAGTGTGAGACTTGTATCTTCCAATAAATCATGAAATGGTTTCACAATCCATTTTGGCGTCCGTTCGACTTCCGACACAGGCTCTAAATGGTGAATGCTGCTATACATCGAGTTTATATATACATGATCAAGCACGCACGATATACAATCCTTCGGACGTACGTCCGCGTTATTCAATGTCTATCTGCACGACTTTCGCAGCGGTGGGAGCTCTAGCTTGATGCAAAATTGGTCGTGCTTATCCGTCCAACCTATTCACGTTGTTTTTCGTCGTGCATTGTTCATGACCTTGACGGGAACTACAGATGGACCGTGTATAAGAGGCTTAAGACATTGTCAAAGTGTGTGGGAGGTTTAGTTTGGGCTTCCATCAACAAATAATATATAAAGAATAACATTAAATAATTTATCATTTTTCTCTTAAATGGGTATGTCTAAAATATTCTTTCAGTGGTTCCACGTTCCATATATTTGAAGCTTTTATTTGGGTGTAGTTTGGTTCCAGTTAGATTTTTCTCGGAATAAAAAACCAACGTCCATTTAAAAAGCGGACGTCCCTTTATCAAATGACAACAGTTCCCATGGTTTAACAGTTGAAATGACTTTAACACGGCCAATTGACGCAGGGTGTCAGTTTGACTTGAATTCAATTGACTATCCTACTATAATAATATTATAAACGTGAAGGTTTGTATGGATGGATGGATGGGTGTATAGATGAATGGATGGATGTTTGTTACTCTTTCACGCAAAAACTAGGTAACAAACGGCACACAGATGGTTTATAACCAGGATTAACATATAGGATGCGTTTTATCCCGATATTCCCACGGGATAGAAATTTATGCGGGTGAAACCGCAGGGCGCAGGTAGCACAAAATAAAATTAGTCCTCCAGACCGTATTTCGGCCACGGCGGCCAATCTAAGACGGAGACTAGCCTTCAGCGCAGGGGATATTATAGTGCACAAGTGTGAGCGCAGACGCAGCTGCACTCCCTTCCGTCACTCTCATAGTCCAATGGGACGGCAATCCGACACGACCGGAGAGAGATCAGCGACCAACGGCTTAACGTGCTTTTCGAGGAACGAGGGTGTCACACCGCCAACTTCCAAACTCCGGGCTGTTACTAAAAAAATCCTGATGAAAAAATCCAATAATACAAGTACAACTTATGCTTTACAAAATATGTAGGGACTGAAACTAAAAAACTTTTAAAGAGAAAACCAGAATCAGATTCCAAAGTCCTTTTAAAATAAACCAGCACCATTACTTCTTAAGAGCACTAGAAAGCTAAAATAAAAACCTGTAATGGAATTAAAGTTCAGGCAACGTTCTACGGAATCCTGTTAATCGTCTTACATTAAGAGGGTAGATGCATTTTCTAGAGGCTAGAGTGTAGGGTACAAATTGAAGTGGAACGTGCTGATAGCCTAAGTAATGACCTATCTAGACTGGGATACAGGTTGTAAGTGATTTTAGCAGTTTAGTGAAGTACTTAGTCTGCAAAATGGATGATCCAAAATATTATCTAGATTTTTCTTTTAGAGTAGGGTCTTCAAAGTATTTCTTCTCTTTGAGAAAAGGTAAATAGGTTTTGGACATCTAGCTAGGCGAAGAGATGGCCGATGGAGTAAAGCTGTGACCGAATGGTGGTCAAGGTTCGGCCAAAGAAACCAGCGCCGTCCAAAAGCGCGCTGGGCTGACGATATCGTCAAAGTCGCGGGAAAAGTCTGGATGAGAGACGCACAGAACCGGGAAGTATGGCAGAAGAAAGGGAAGGGCTATAACCAGCAGTGTGTGATTCCGGGCTGAAATGATGATGTCGATACTGAAATAGGTTTTAATTTATTCAATCTTTTCAGTGACACTGAAAACTTAAGCTTATTTTGGTAATTCCATATTTCGGACACTGCTAAATGTCTATAGATTGAAAAAAAAATATAAAGGTAGCGATGTTTCTTAGAAGAGCGATGGCCGCCATATGAAGGTCGGAGTGATGGCTGTCATGAAAATAATGGCATTGGGGCTTGACTTTACACTGTCAAAAAACGCTCTATACACCAACTTACTTTTATAAATAACGTTTCAGTGACGTCATTCGACGGTAAATTGTGGACGTTATGTGGCGGCCCCTACAGTCTTAGGAAACCCTAGCTTACCTAATTTTCAGGCTTTACTAGGTTTTGTTTAAATATAGTGGTAGGGGAGCCCAGAGGGTTTTGAGCATTCATATGCAGGGTGGTAACAATCAAAAAGTGGACTCCTGACCACGGGGCTCCTGTCTGAAACTTTTTAAATATATTTTCGGTGTTCTCTCATCATGCCGTACCTACTCAGCTATCAATTTTTCGCCCTGTATATGCTTGCTCAAATACCCTCTGGGCCCTTCCCTACTACTACTACGTACTTATCAATTTATCTGTAATAATAATAGCAAAAACCATAATGGGTTACTAACGTACCAATCAATAGAAAACATCGTTCAACGTAGACAACATACGTCACTATAATACAATACCAGGTTAAGCAAACATAGGTAGGTGCTCTATTGACGCACTTTTTATAAAAGAATAGCCACATCGTTAATCCGATTCCATTGTTATTTTTCTGCTGAAAAACATACTCGTGTGTTTTTGGATTCTCTGGTATCCGTTTATAATTATCACCATCATCATTATTACTACACAACTAATTTAAGTTTGTTCCCCTACTTTAGTCACTTCCTTGTGTTAAAAACTTTTTATTATATTTTATATCTCTTTGATCAAATGTATTTCAACTGATTTACATCCGTAAGACGTCCTCGTAACAAAGGGTCCAGTTGAAAACCAGCGTCAGGTGTTGTCTGACATTTCTGCTGAACTAGGCCTATTTGGTGCAGCCGTGGGGCAGACAGTACTATTTTAAGTTTTTTTTTAATTTTTTTTAATTTGAATATTATGTGCCTTACTTAACCTGGGTCAAATAAAATTATTTCCGTGACTCAAGAGCTGGCTTTTATCTTGGCCAGAGACTAAGCATTGCCATACAACGTGGCAATGCCGCCAGTCTCTTGGATACATTACCAGTCGACAGCGATGTGGAGGAATATTTCGACGCAATATTTTAGTTTTTTAATAGTTTTAGTTAGTACAGGATATTATACATTTTTATCTTTCTTTATTTTGTGCAAAAACTGTAACGATGAATTCAGCATATGATTCTAGACCCTATAGCGTAGAAATTTTTCGTCGGTTTAAAAAATATGTCAGTTTTTTTTTTTTAAAACGTTGCCCCACACTAGTAATTACTTCTGTATCGTGGGTGCGTTTACAAACATTTAAACTCACATACACAAACAGCCAGACCCGAAACAACTACCTGTAGGCAATACAAATATTTGTTCCGGAATTGAACCCGCGACACGCAGCGCAGCCGTCGATAGCTCAGCCTCTGCGCCAACCGTGTCGACATACATTTGATCCGCTTAGGAACTTTTCTATAAAAAAATCAGTTTTTTTTATAACCTACGTAAAATTTCTACGATATGTCTACAACCATATATTGAATTAATTATATATATATATATTTTATTATATTGAATTCATGGTTACAATATGCGCACTGGTATTTTTTTTTCCTGTAGATGTGTATGGAGGTCAATCAAAGTTATTTCCTAAGTGTCGTGTCGCCTACAACAGGGGAAGAGCGCTGATATCTGAAATATACATAGGTGTTATATCTAGTTCTAACACAGATTTTGAAAATATGAAGGCCAATTCCCGTAATTAAAAACGTTCAAAATCTAATTGCAATCACAGCTCAGCCACATTCAATGTCAAAAAAATGTAGGTAAATTAGAGGTATTTTTAACAGATTTAGACTGAGATCAGACTGTGAACGTTCTTAAAATACGAGAATTGCCCCTCTGGTTATAGGATAAAAACAAGGGTCATAAAGTGTATCATCACCATTATATTTTTTAATTGCTGTATACCTACTTTTGAACAAATATAATTGTGAGTGACATTGCTTCAATAAAGTCACTAGAAGTTTCTATTTATAATCCGATCATGTTTATACGTTTTAAGTATTTTAGTCCTAGGTCATACATAAGTACTAATTCATTACCAATTTAGAACAACCGTGCTATTCATAGAACACATTCAACTTGGCAAGGTGATAGTACGTTGTGAGTAAGGGATAGATGTACGTGCTAAGTAGAGAAAGCGGTTCTGACATGCGCAGGACGTTCCACGTGGCAAGTGATTGCTTGTTTCGACGCTTTACTCAGTGGTCCCATGGTGTAATGGTTAGCACTTTGGACTCTGAATCCAACGATCCGAGTTCAAATCTCGGTGGGACCTAAACTTTTGCAGCAGTTTCCTATCAATTTCTTATTTATACATCATAGTATCATCATGTTTTTACATCTTTCGGCAAGCATTGCATGATTTTTGCCAAATCCCGTAAGAACAGCAATTTCTAACTGAATAACATTTTGTTATTTTATTGCATTATAATTTCATAACATAACATCACGCTAGTGTTCCCCGAAGGGTTAAGCAGACGTGTACCTATAGTATATCCACATTTCACGAGTTATGTTTAAGACAAATCTAATTGGAGGTGAGCCTATTACTTTCAACCGGGCACAACCACCAACCAGGCGGGAAATATAATTTAATTGGTTCCTATGTAATAACTTTATACAGGGTGTGTTCATAATTATCAGCCTATAACGTTCCAATTGTCGGGACACAGGACTTCATTTTGTTTAAAGCATTTAGGAAAGAAATAATTCATAGGAGTCAAACAACCAATACTATACTAGGTGTTGGAGAGGTGGATGCACCTGCATGCCAGTTCGTCACCATTTATTAAGTCATTATTGTTTTATCATTATAATTAAATGTAATCGATTGAATTTTAACCTTATAACTATAATTTTATTTTAACTTATTTATTTTTAATGCAATCGTTATAATGTGTAATGTAATCTGTTGTCCTTAATATGGGAATTACTTACTAGAATAAATGATTATTTAATTTAATTTAATTTTAATAAGCATCAGGCTTCATTTAACATAGCTGAAATGGATAATTGCTATTGAATTAACCACAGGCAATTACCGTCACAATAGAGCAAAATAAAACACCCGTACAAAAAAAAAAAACTACCATTTAAAATACTAAAATCTAGATGCAAAGAAAACCAATTCCTATACATAATCAGATTGTCCGTAAGGAAGGTGTGACAGATATTTAGTATAACGAAGTCCTGTAAGTAGTGTCGCAACGCAATTACCGCGCACTTGAATCGCCAATAGAATTGGAGGAGCGTGAGAACTGATGCGACAGGGACAAGGTGATACTGTAGGCGATTTTTAAGAAACTGGTTGTTTTGAAAAAAGCTGTAAAAGGCGAGTCGGACACGACACACACGCGACACACACTACACGAAGGATTCCATATCTCAAGGCAAAAAACGCTCCGCCAGGACCGCGGGTTGTTCGAAAGAGATACCGTGGCCCCTGGCATAGGCAACTGAAGGAACACGGTTGGGTTTTAGTCAGTAAAAGTCTGACACGCCCTTCCGCTGAGCCCAGAGCGGGAGAGGTCATTTGATGATTTCCCACCCAAAAAAAAAAAAAAAGCCAAAAAATGCTTCTTATATTATTTGTTGGAATAGCTACAATACAAACACACTCTGTGTAAATTTTAACTGTCTATCTATTACGGTTCATGATATACAGCCCGCTGACAGACAGACGGACGGCCAGACGGACGGACAGCGAAGGTTTAGTAATAGGGCCTCGTTGGGTACGGAACCCTAAAAATGAATTTGATATGTAGACTCAGTTATAAATAGAAATTCAGAGAAAGATTGTGTTTGTCACTTTCGCCTGTGTGAAAGATGATAAGTCTTGAAAGGGAGTGATTTCGGCGGCTTAAAGAGAAGGGAATAAGATGTGCTGCGCGGACCCCAACTTTTAAATAATTTTAATAATTCATCATCAATAAAATTAGGCAAGCATTATTCTTTTTTGGCAAAGGTACACCATCTTCGACTGTATCATCATTTAGCATTATGTATAATAGAAAAGTTTTAGTAAATACCCACACATTATTTTAAAAAGTAGGTAGAGTAACGTTTTCATTAGTATTCTGGCTGTCTGAAATTGCCGTTTCCTGCAAAAAAATACTAGCAACACCTTGCTCTACAACAAAAGCACTTACTGCCCGTTCGCGCTAAGTTTGTCGATCCGTCGAATTATTTATTTATTTTAAAAAATTACAAGTTCCTTAACTTAAACAAAGCACACAATTAGACCTCTGGGGTCTGTCTTAGCATGCCATGGCCTAAGGTTTGATCAACGCGCTATTAACAGCTAAGTTATAATCGAATGGATGTAATGTTCTTTCAGCTTATGCTTTATGTTTTTACTATTCATTGACTCTCTGATGTCTACAGGTAATTGGTTTAGTAAATTGGGTATTATGAAGGAAGCGGTACGCCTGCCATAGAAGTTGTTTTTGCGTGGCACTTGAAATGATTTTGATTTGGCTTGTCGGGTATTCAAGTCATATTTGACTGGAATTTGAATATCACTGTTATCAAAATGTTCTATGAGGAACATATACTCGGCACGCGCTAGAACAGGTAATACTTTGCAGTGTTTAAATAACCCTGTGTAATTGTCTCGGTATTTATTTTTGACATAGTTTAGTACATACTACAAGTTTCAACAAACGTGTTTGCAAATTATGTATTTTATTTAGGTGAGTTTTAAATGTGCGGCTATAACTGGTAAGTCCATAGGATATTATCGATTCAGCAAGAGCTGTGTACATTTGAAGGAGGGTTCTGTACGGTATATTGCGTTTTATAATGGAAAATTTGGTAAGTATCGCACACAACCTGCCGCAAACCGATTCCACCTGGTAACTCCAGTTGAATCGGTTATCAATTATTAATCCCAAATAGGTATTAAATGGGAATTGCTCTATAGGCTAGCAGTGGCAGTCTGGCACGTTTTTATGCAGACAATCATGACTATGAGCCATAATTTCAAAGGGATGGGAGGTACTTATGTGACATGAACGTACGTGTATAACTTTAGTTTTTTGTGGATTCAGAACAAGTCCTATATCATGAGCCCACTTAGCCATAGAAGTAAAATCTTTTTGCAAACATTCTGGGGCCAAGTTAAGGTTTAAGGTAGCAGATAGTATACAGGTGTCATCAGCGTATTGATAAAGGGAACAGTGTGTTATAATATTTTCTAGGTCTTTAACGTATGCCAGATAGTGGAGTGGACCAGACCCTGAACCTTGGGCTGTGCCTTTCGTCACGTTTACAGGTCTGCTAAGACTAGGACCAACTTTGACGCGATAACTTCGGCTACGAAGGTATTCTTTGCACCAGTCGAGTAATTTCCCTCTTATACCCAAGTTTTCGAGTATTTTTAATAGTAGAATACGCGTCTCCTCCCCCCCCCCCCCCCCCCAACCGCCTTCCGCGCCGCTGAGTCACCCTCTCAGTACAGGGCCCTAACTCACTATGACCACTTAACGATTCCTTACTTCGAAAACACGTCAATTCCTTAGTTAATCACGACATATTCTGTATCCATCTCACCGTGAAAACTTAGGTGAAGTGAGCGTGGAGTGAGCTGTCATTCCAACTAATGTTAGGGATTGACACAATTGACAGCTCACTAAGCTGACTTCACCTAACTTTTCACGGTGAGATTTTTACAGAATCGATGGGCTGCTATTAACGTATTCTTTATGACACAATGGCGTGGTTTGAACTGTCAAAATACATGTTGTCCGTACGGTTGACATTTCGATTCCTTGCTGTTAACAAGACTCGATATTGACGTGGTTTGCACGTGGTAAGATTTTGCGGGGAATAATACAGAATTTACCCTGTAAGCAACGTCGAGCGCGTGTAGCATAGTCAGCCTATAATGTTCCCACTGCTGGGACACAGACCTCCTCTCTTCGAGAGGGAGTGGGCCGTGATCTACCACGTATGCCAAGCGCGTGCGATTATTACTTATCCGGCACCTTAATATTCTCGATTCCGTTATTTATTACTTTTGCTGAAGTTAATCGACAAACTTAGCGCGAACTGGATATACATGTCAATTGCGTGTTTATCACCCAGATCGCTATCAGTACGACTGCGTCCCTACCACAGCTATTTAGTTAGTAAAGAAGAAAGAATAGGTGCCGTTCTCTTTGCATTTTTATTGGCCATTTTCTTTCGTTCCGACGTTGGATTTGAATAATACTCTTTAACAGAGACAGGAACACAATTCACGCTTCTCTGTAATATTATTTTTGGAATAAATAATAATATACCTATTGTGTGTTCTTGTTTTGCTTTCTGGGAAATATAATAGTACCTACTAAAAAGTGTAAGGAATAAGACAATGATGGCATAATGTAACACTTTCAACGACATAAGTTTTACGTACAGTTTCAATTCAAATCTTTAGAGATATCGTCATTTTAATCACACGCGCCGATTCCGCGCTAGTTTATGCTTAAGGCATTTACTGCCACCATGTTCACCACTGCGCACCGGTAACCGCCAACAATACATTTTCAATTGTGTCTGTTGTCCAAAGTGTTAAGTATAGCAGATGCGCCGAATCGAGCAAAATGGCCGCGACATACTAGAGGGTAATATTCCTACTGCAGGGACACAGGCCTTCTCTCTTTGAGAGGGAGTGGACTGTCACATGTCTTCGAATTTTTCGGTTCTAGGACATGCGGTTTCCTCGCGATGTTTTTTCGTCAACGTTTCGAGAGCAGTGGTGATGCGCGTGTGTAAAGCGCGCCTGCCTGGGTTCGAACCCACGATCTATCAACTCGTTTTTCGGGGCCGTTCCCACTGGGTTACCACGTCACATTAATAGTAGGTAGGTAAAATGGTGGGTGGGCAAAACTGTTTTTCAGAAATTATCTATACAACAAGGTGTATCTATTCATATACGAAATATTTTAAGAGAAACATCTATAGGCGGCAAAGAAGCCATACAAAACGATATTTTTACAAATCTAAGTTTTTTTTCTCGTGTTTATTATAATTTTTAAATTAATTGACGTATTGCATAAAACTTTTACTCCGCTTCAATGACAGTAAATACTACGTAGACCGGCGTGGATGTGAAAAAATAAGAAGGATCCAGTATTTTTTATATGTGTCAAGTACTTTTAAATTATTAAATTTTTTAAATAGTATAATTAAATATTTTTTTATGATTGCTATGGTTTCTTTACCACCTATAGGTGTATCCCTTAAAATATTTCGTGTATGAATAAATACCTACACCTTATACAATCTGTTGTTTTGTATCCTCGTCAAATTTCAGGAGGCTGTTATGAAAGACATAAATAAGCAAATAAAATTACGATCCCTGGGAAATAATGAATACCTACATACTTGTTTTTATAGTTATTTAAGTTTGACAGTATTTCAGAATACACCACTTTCAAAGGACAGAATCGCGTTATGGTATAGTATAAGCGGCCGCGTTATTATGTGTGTGTAAAAGGGCAGATACAGTGCGGTCTCACACAGGCCATGTTTCAAAATTAAAAATGCGTGTCGCACACATGCCGATTCCCGAAAATTAGGAAAAAAAATCTACTTATTTTATTATTGATTCATGTTGAGAATCAGTAGCATATTTACCTCCTTGAATTTGACGAGGATGCAAAACGACACCTTGTATAAGTAGGTACTCACAACAAAAGTAAGTATCGCATAGAGAAAAGCATTTTCTATCGTTTTTCATAATGAGACTGGAAAATACACTCCTAGAATCAGTTCATTACGCGAAGGAAACCTCTAGGCCACAATCTAACCAGGGTATTGCATTACAACTTGAGTCCTAGACTAAGGTTTATTGAATACTACATAGATCAATATAATTATGGAGCTGGGCAGTGGGGTTCGTGGCTGAATAGTAACAGCCACACAGGTCCATGTTCAAGGTTAAGCAACGCTTGCCGAGATCTGTCCGTGGATCAGTGACCATACATAACATATCGAGACCCCTCCATGTCTCGGAAAACACTTTAAGCAGTTGTAGTCAGAAAGTCTGACAAACAGTCTTGCCAAGGGCTATCGGGTTACCCGTAAATGGGTTCTGGTGGTCAGTTAGGCAGTCGCTTCATGTAAAATACTGGTCTCCGACTGCATCCGGTTAGACTAGAAGCCGACCCCAACACAGTAGGCAGATTGATATAGACTGAACCCATAGTTACCAGTACCAGTATTACCAGTACCAGTAGTACCCATATTACCAGTTTCTAAAGAAGAAACGCTTACCCTTCAATTGCTAACTCGAAATAAAATAAAAAAACGTTTATCACCTTTATTATAAAAATCTTATTATTTAGATTGTCATTAAGCTGAACGAGTATGGCCCTCTTAAACGGACTTTAATCATTGCAAAGAGTGACGGAATTCACTTTTCTTTTTTGAGTGGATTTTCTTGGATACCTACCCTAATTTATGGACCCTCTGGGCGTTATTGAAAAAGCTCTCTGTCTTTTGGGAGTCCTTCTGAAAATAGGGTGTCCAAATATTTTACATATTTTTTGACGAAACATTGAGTAAGTGAATCCTCATCGGTTTCAAAATGGTTGACTTGGTGCTTTGGTGGATTTATTAGCTTGCCAGACATAAAAAAACTATTGGTTTTTAATTAAGTACTGAATACTTACTACGGTCCAGTGAATTCCATGCTCTAGTCCTGTAAAATTGCGTATTTTCGTACCCTCTCACTATTGACGATGATAAGAGCATGCTCAGCTCGTGATCAGTTCATAGTCGCTTGTATGTCTAATATTCACAAAACAAGTTGACTTCATTTCCTCTGACCCTTCTCCGTAAATAAACAAGTTCTTAATATTGATTAATAATATGTCTTTTAGTTGTTAACCCTATTTTAGCTACCAGAAGGACAATTCCCGTAATTAAAAACGTTCAAAATCTAGTCGCAATCTCATTTCAGCCCGATGAATGTCAAAAAATCCTACACAATTTTTGACAGAATGAGACTGAGATTAGAAAGCAACCGTTTTAAAATATACGGGAATGACCCCTTAGGTCAGGCTGTCTTGCAACATAAATCAATCGACTTAGCCTATTGCAGTCCACTGCTGAACATAGGCCTCTCTCATGGTGCGCCACAACAACCTGTCCTCCGCCTTTCGCATCCAGTCTGTTCCAGCCACCTTTTATAAGGCGTCTGTCCATCTAGCTGTGGGACGTCTCACACTACGCTAACCGATACGCGGTCTCCACTTCAGGACTCGTCTGCTCCACCACCCATCGGTCCTTCGACAAACATGACCAGCCCACTCCCACTTCAGTTCTGTCTTGCGACATAGGCCTCCTCTATTTCCCTCTACCATATTCCTGTCAATAAAAAACATCATGGTCCCCCTGTATAAAGGTGAAACTGCTTTTAAATTAACACAGCAATCTCGACTGATTGGAATTTCGGAGTGATATTATCAAGATAATGAATATAATACAACACTTTTCGACTTTGCCACTTCAGTATTGTTTCAAAAACAATTTGAGACTTTTATTAAAACAGGCTTTGAGTGAAGTTGCGGTACTTACAGGTAAACCGGCAACAGGTAGGTTAGTATACAGGTTATATTACTTACCTCCTTTTTTTTTTGCTCATATGTAAATTCGGTTGGCTGTTGTACAGCCACGAGCACTAATATGTCAACAATTGGAAACATTCAATAGCGATTTTTGCGTGAAATAACGAAAACAACAATGAAACACATTGCAATAACCTATGGGTTTGAAAATACTGTGAAATCAAAATATTATGTTCGTAGCAACAGAAAATTTCATTTCAGTAAAGGAGTAAATCGCTTTTGAATAAAGCCAAGTGTATACATACTTATGCTCGTGACTGTACCTACTGAAGAAATAAAAATATGGAGTTTTCAACAAATAGCAACTTGGCTTACAATCCACCAAAAGAAAATCTCGTGTTTGTCACATTTGGTATGTGACCATAGAAATATAAAAACTTTTAACTATGTATGTGACAAACACGAGTTTTTCTATAAAATAAGATCCCATCTGCAAACTCCTTTAAATAAAAATCCATTACAGGCTTTCATTATGCTCGGGCAATATTTTCCCAGCAATCATACAGCACGCGGAGCAAAGTACACAGCAAACAACGTCGTCGCGACAGTTTGCTTATTTTTATTTTTACTGGTAAAAATTTCCCGTTATTTTTAACCGGTATTGAAACTTTCCAGATCGTGACGAGGAACATGGACGGGAAAATGAAGTATTAATAAAAGCAAAGTAAGATGATGAATAATAACGATGTTACTTGTGAATTTTATTTTGTAGGTTATTGTGACTTGGGTAATTAGTGCCGATGATGCCTAACTTTTGCCAAAGAATTGCCAAACTTAAGTGGCAGTGGGCAAGGCACATTGGTCGCAGAATAGATGGCCGATGAGGCCAACAGGTTCTGGAGTGGCGACCGCGTACCGGAAGACGTAGCATTGGAAGGCCTCCCACAAGGTGGACCGACGACCTTGTGAAGGCCGCAGGAAGCCGTTGGATGCGAGAAGCACAGAACCGGTCGAAGTGGACGTGCTTGGGGCCCTATGTCCAGCAGTGGACGTCTTTCGGCTGAAATGATGATGATGCCTAACTGCGATACCTTGCAGTCACGGTTTAGCTCGCTACTTCTATGTCTCCTCCGTTTAAAACAAATGCATGCTAATAGGTCGCTCGCACATGCCGAAGGATACCTCACTGCGATACATCGCGGGCTTCTTGGGAGTTTACCTCGATGCCTGGCATGTATTGTGCCTGCGTGTCTATTAGCATGCATTTCTTTTACATGGAGGTGATATCGAGGTAGCGAGCTAAACCGCGACCGCGAGATATCGCAGTGAGGCATCTTCGGTATGTACCTATCCTTACCTGCTAGGTACTGACAGCATAATCAATTTGTTCTGAAGTCGAATCCCAGGTAGATTTATTTAATTGGCTGATGTCATTCGGGCATTTTGGTCAACCAATCACAACAGGTTTGAGAAGGGATTTAATAGTTTAGAGAGACATGATTCGATTTGGTGACTGATGACTTATTGTAGACTTATTGATTGATGGCTTATTCGGGAAAAAAAAAGTTTTTATTAATAAAGCTTTTTTCAAAATAAGTGAAGTAACTTGACAAATGTGATGGGTATCTATCTATCGGTGTCGAATGTCGCACCCCCAATAAATTAAAATAATATTATAATATAATTTATTATATTACCTATATTAATATATTTATCATATTATAATATATTATATTTATTATAATATAAAGAGGTAAAATTATTTATTTGTTTGTAAAACCTCACCTTTGGAAGTACTGATCCAAATACAATCATTATTTCAATGAAAGAAAGCTAGACTATTGCCGAGTATCCTAGGGTGCATTTTATGTTAAAGTTTACTTCTACGTGGACGAAAGTCGCGGGCAGAATATTTAGTAATAATTTTAAAGAAACCTCATGAGCAATAATTGAAGAACTATATTTACTATATTTGTCTCTCCTTCATTTTAATCCATCCAAAGGTTGTCTTTAAAAGATCGCTCTTAGCGATAAGACCGCCCATTGTGTCATCCTTTGTAAAATTTTATATATTTATGTTTCTGTAATTTGTATGGTGTACAATAAAGAGTATTCTATTCAATTCTATTCTACCTAGCTGCGTCCCGCGGTTTCACACACATAAATCTCGATTCTGTAAGAATATCGGGATAAAAAGTATCCTATGTGCTAATCCAGGTCCCCGTGTTCCTTCAGTTGCCTGTGCCAGGGGCCACGGTATCTCTTTCAAACAACCTGCGGCCCTGGCAGGCATCGGCCCTAGAGGACCCCGTCAGTTCGTGGTCTACCCATGTGCCGAATTTCATACAAATCCGTTAAGCCGTTTTAGGGTGAAAGTGTAACAAACAAACAAAAACAAATCTTTTCTCTTTATAATATTAGTTTAGATAAACTATTTTCCCCTCAAAGTTTTTTTATAGAAAATCTCTACAGTACCTAATTAAGCTTTTGAAAGAGCCCAAATTCTAAAATATCCTTATTATTATATACTTAATATTATAAACGCGAAAGTTTGTATGGATGGATGGATGGGTGGATGGATGTTTGTTACTCTTTCACGCAAAAAATTCCGAACGGATTTGGATGAAATTTGGCAAACAGATACTTTATTAAATAACCAGGATTAACACATAGGATACTTTTTATCCCGATATTCCCACGGGATCGAAACTTATGCGGGTGAAACCGCGAGGCGCAGCTAGATAGACTTCCATTACATTTTTTAAGCTGCCAGCTAACTCGTTAATCTACGTTTTCTAATACTGTGTTACTGGAATTCTCACTTTTGTAAAGTTACTTATGATAGGTTTCAATAAATAAGTATGCTCTACGAAAGAAGAAGGAATGACTGTGTTATCTGTAGATCATATTATTATTGTTTATATTATTATTTTCTCAGGTTATAGGATAAACGAAAAATTCAGTGATAAGGCGGCTGCGCTAGGTAGCCAGTGAAATTATTATTTTTACGTTTTTTTGCAATTTGCAGGTCAGTGTCAGGTTGTAAGTATATTGAACAAAATAATATGATTCGAATTGATATTTCATGAAATAGTTATTCTATTATATGAATTTAGTTGCATTGATAATTTTAATGATTATTCTGTAAAGTCACATTTGTTACGCTCGCGAATCATATTTTGTTCAACATACAATCTGACACTGACATGCAAACTGCCAAAAACGTAAGAAAATTTGGCGCATTCCCCTTAATCACTGAATTAATAACTGTACCTGTTTCATATCTACCTACCCCATTCCTAGGCATTTTGAATCCAAAAACGATTGGATTTCGCTAACTTTTGAAATGGTTTATTCTTATGCAATTTTGTTTTTACCAGCCTCAAATTATTAACTCAGTATTTATTCATTTAACGTTACATTAATAAAGTATTAGTCTACATACCTTAGCTTAATTGTACTTTCTTTATAAAAGCTTATTTTTACTGTAATAATCACTATTATTTTTTTATTAATTTATCATAAATCCACTACAAACACAAAACTTATTCCGAAAAAATGTAAAAAACAAAAAAACTCTACCAGACTTATAACTCAAACAAAAAATCTAAATAATGTATAGCGAAGCAAAAGGTCTATTTACACATCACAGCACGTGATCTACCCTTCCAAAGGTCCGTAACGCAACCTCTTAATAAAACGACCTAGCGTGTACCTACGACGGACGACGACCAAATGCGTAACAAAAAGTATTCATCTTCTATATATAGAGTAGTCTGAACACTCCTTTTCCGCTCCCACTAAAAATACCGTGAGAATTTCTGTTAAAACTTTACAAGTATCGTTTTGCGGCTTACCGGTATATTTTTAACCCTTATTTCGGTATGCTTAAGTTGAATTTACCGTGCTTAACAGTTTTTGCAACGTTTTTTCGCTGTCATGGGACGTGACCGTGGGATTTTGAATGCGTGGGAAATAACTACACAGGGTGAATTTTTTGCTGTGCGTAAATTTAAATGTCGTAAGATATCTAGTGGAAAAGGACGTAGCGGTAACCAAAAAACAGTTTGGCTGTGCGTGAGAATGAGCTTACCTTTGTTTTTTCAATTAATGTAAATACGGAAGGAAAGTGATGAAACAAAATGAATTTAATGTTTACAAACTAGAAAGGGGGCAATAATTGACCGAAAAACAATCGAAATGAGTTTCAATACTATTATTATCACAATTTTATAAAATAATGTCAATTTGGATTATACTAGAAAATGTCGTCATTTAAATATTAGTTGAGAGGATTTAAATTATTCATCTTAAAATAATATTATAAATTTTATAACAAAACCATTCCTACTAAAAAGCACGAATTAAAGGAAAAAATCCATGCAATTATTTAACAAAAATATTTCATTTATAAGACCCAACCCGTTCACTGCGGAGACTGTAACCAAAAGGTCAAGGTCACCGTGTGAACGAAGCACTGAGGGCTGCGCGCTCGCCCCAGTACTACCCCACCGATCATTTATCTGTATTTGGGTTATTTAGCTAGATAAGTGCGACTTTTTGCTTGAGAACCCATCCATTGTGTACGTTCGTTGAATGTGTCTGGTCTTCTATTTCAGAAAAGGTCTATATATCATGTCTGGCTGCGATAAGCTGACCCTTCTGAGAGTCTATTCAATTTAATCCGTTGTCAAATCTAGCCAATTTACTTGATTAGTTGTTGTTATATTGGTCGACACACACAACAGATTATAATCTTGATTTTTGAAATTAAACGTACAATATTATTTTAAGAACATCTGCAGCCAAGCTCACAATGGTTTTTTTTTTAATAATTGGCCATAATTTAGGCAAATCGCATTATTTTGACCTTGTGAAGGCCGCAGGAATCCGCTGGATGCGGGAAGCACAGAACCGGTTTAAGTGGCGGTGCTTGGGGGAGGCCTATGTCCAGCAGTGGACCACTTTCACCTGAAATAATGATGATGATGCATTAATTTAGTTCCTACAAAATACGTTTAAAAGTTTTATTTTATTTATCTATTTAATTTTAACCTTGCGATCGCAGAGGTGGTCTAGTCTGACAGCCGTTGAGGTCACCTTCTAGATGAGTGAGTGTAGGTGAGGTCGTGAGAGCGCGAATAATCTGCGTCTGTTTTACAACTGAATGGAAAGTCACCTTTTAGGTAAAACTTTTTTTGTGTACATTTATGCCAATCATGAGTTGATATTGTAAGTAAAAAACTCTGTTATATTTTATTTTAGAGATTTTTCAGATTAAAGCTTGATTTATTTTTATAGCAATAAAGTACTTGCGGTAATTATTATTCAATAATACGCCATATCTAATTTATTGATTTATGTAATTGGTTCTTAAGCCGTGTAAATTAAATAAATAAATAACATAAAAATACAAGGTAAGTATAAGTTCCATACTAGATAAGTACGCAAATATAACTTACCTACTCTAACAGTATTTTTTTAATCAAATAAAAAAGTGATTAGGAATCCTTTCGTTGTGCTATCGCGTCTAAGATCAAGGTCGTGATAAGTTAGTTCGGGCGTGGGAACCGTGGGAACTCGCCCTCAACCCGTGAGAACCAAACGTTAGAGATTCAGTTACTTGACGTGAGCAAACTTAAAATTAAAGTTTTTTAGACAGCAAATTGCAAGATGGAGGAGGTATTTGAGGCAAAGATTGTAAGGCAAATTGTTGAACAATTGCCGTTTACTAAGGAAAATAAAAACTCAAAAAATATAACAACAAAAAATATTATATACAACATATACCTACATATTATTGTATAGAACAGTTATTAAGGATATTTCGAAGCGTTGCTAAAACCGAAACTAATGCCGGCGGCATCTTGACGTTTTAATAATTTTATTTCATGTCTGGCTGCGATAAGCTGACCCTTCTGAGAGTCTATTCAATTTAATCCGTTGTCAAATCTAGCCAATTTACTTGATTAGTTGTTGTTATATTGGTCGACACAAACAACAGATTATAATCTTGATTTTTGAAATTAAACGTACAATATTATTTTAAGAACATCTGCAGCCAAGCTCACAATGGTTTTTTTTTTAATAATTGGCCATAATTTAGGCAAATCGCATTATTTTGACCTTGTGAAGGCCGCAGGAATCCGCTGGATGCGGGAAGCACAGAACCGGTTTAAGTGGCGGTGCTTGGGGGAGGCCTATGTCCAGCAGTGGACCACTTTCACCTGAAATAATGATGATGATGCATTAATTTAGTTCCTACAAAATACGTTTAAAAGTTTTATTTTATTTATCTATTTAATTTTAACCTTGCGATCGCAGAGGTGGTCTAGTCTGACAGCCGTTGAGGTCACCTTCTAGATGAGTGAGTGTAGGTGAGGTCGTGAGAGCGCGAATAATCTGCGTCTGTTTTACAACTGAATGGAAAGTCACCTTTTAGGTAAAACTTTTTTTGTGTACATTTATGCCAATCATGAGTTGATATTGTAAGTAAAAAACTCTGTTATATTTTATTTTAGAGATTTTTCAGATTAAAGCTTGATTTATTTTTATAGCAATAAAGTACTTGCGGTAATTATTATTCAATAATACGCCATATCTAATTTATTGATTTATGTAATTGGTTCTTAAGCCGTGTAAATTAAATAAATAAATAACATAAAAATACAAGGTAAGTATAAGTTCCATACTAGATAAGTACGCAAATATAACTTACCTACTCAAACAGTATTTTTTTAATCAAATAAAAAAGTGATTAGGAATCCTTTCGTTGTGCTATCGCGTCTAAGATCAAGGTCGTGATAAGTTAGTTCGGGCGTGGGAACCGTGGGAACTCGCCCTCAACCCGTGAGAACCAAACGTTAGAGATTCAGTTACTTGACGTGAGCAAACTTAAAATTAAAGTTTTTTAGACAGCAAATTGCAAGATGGAGGAGGTATTTGAGGCAAAGATTGTAAGGCAAATTGTTGAACAATTGCCGTTTACTAAGGAAAATAAAAACTCAAAAAATATAACAACAAAAAATATTATATACAACATATACCTACATATTATTGTATAGAACAGTTATTAAGGATATTTCGAAGCGTTGCTAAAACCGAAACTAATGCCGGCGGCATCTTGACGTTTTAATAATTTTATTTCATGTCTGGCTGCGATAAGCTGACCCTTCTGAGAGTCTATTCAATTTAATCCGTTGTCAAATCTAGCCAATTTACTTGATTAGTTGTTGTTATATTGGTCGACACACACAACAGATTATAATCTTGATTTTTGAAATTAAACGTACAATATTATTTTAAGAACATCTGCAGCCAAGCTCACAATGGTTTTTTTTTTAATAATTGGCCATAATTTAGGCAAATCGCATTATTTTGACCTTGTGAAGGCCGCAGGAATCCGCTGGATGCGGGAAGCACAGAACCGGTTTAAGTGGCGGTGCTTGGGGGAGGCCTATGTCCAGCAGTGGACCACTTTCACCTGAAATAATGATGATGATGCATTAATTTAGTTCCTACAAAATACGTTTAAAAGTTTTATTTTATTTATCTATTTAATTTTAACCTTGCGATCGCAGAGGTGGTCTAGTCTGACAGCCGTTGAGGTCACCTTCTAGATGAGTGAGTGTAGGTGAGGTCGTGAGAGCGCGAATAATCTGCGTCTGTTTTACAACTGAATGGAAAGTCACCTTTTAGGTAAAACTTTTTTTGTGTACATTTATGCCAATCATGAGTTGATATTGTAAGTAAAAAACTCTGTTATATTTTATTTTAGAGATTTTTCAGATTAAAGCTTGATTTATTTTTATAGCAATAAAGTACTTGCGGTAATTATTATTCAATAATACGCCATATCTAATTTATTGATTTATGTAATTGGTTCTTAAGCCGTGTAAATTAAATAAATAAATAACATAAAAATACAAGGTAAGTATAAGTTCCATACTAGATAAGTACGCAAATATAACTTACCTACTCAAACAGTATTTTTTTAATCAAATAAAAAAGTGATTAGGAATCCTTTCGTTGTGCTATCGCGTCTAAGATCAAGGTCGTGATAAGTTAGTTCGGGCGTGGGAACCGTGGGAACTCGCCCTCAACCCGTGAGAACCAAACGTTAGAGATTCAGTTACTTGACGTGAGCAAACTTAAAATTAAAGTTTTTTAGACAGCAAATTGCAAGATGGAGGAGGTATTTGAGGCAAAGATTGTAAGGCAAATTGTTGAACAATTGCCGTTTACTAAGGAAAATAAAAACTCAAAAAATATAACAACAAAAAATATTATATACAACATATACCTACATATTATTGTATAGAACAGTTATTAAGGATATTTCGAAGCGTTGCTAAAACCGAAACTAATGCCGGCGGCATCTTGACGTTTTAATAATTTTATTTCATGTCTGGCTGCGATAAGCTGACCCTTCTGAGAGTCTATTCAATTTAATCCGTTGTCAAATCTAGCCAATTTACTTGATTAGTTGTTGTTATATTGGTCGACACACACAACAGATTATAATCTTGATTTTTGAAATTAAACGTACAATATTATTTTAAGAACATCTGCAGCCAAGCTCACAATGGTTTTTTTTTTAATAATTGGCCATAATTTAGGCAAATCGCATTATTTTGACCTTGTGAAGGCCGCAGGAATCCGCTGGATGCGGGAAGCACAGAACCGGTTTAAGTGGCGGTGCTTGGGGGAGGCCTATGTCCAGCAGTGGACCACTTTCACCTGAAATAATGATGATGATGCATTAATTTAGTTCCTACAAAATACGTTTAAAAGTTTTATTTTATTTATCTATTTAATTTTAACCTTGCGATCGCAGAGGTGGTCTAGTCTGACAGCCGTTGAGGTCACCTTCTAGATGAGTGAGTGTAGGTGAGGTCGTGAGAGCGCGAATAATCTGCGTCTGTTTTACAACTGAATGGAAAGTCACCTTTTAGGTAAAACTTTTTTTGTGTACATTTATGCCAATCATGAGTTGATATTGTAAGTAAAAAACTCTGTTATATTTTATTTTAGAGATTTTTCAGATTAAAGCTTGATTTATTTTTATAGCAATAAAGTACTTGCGGTAATTATTATTCAATAATACGCCATATCTAATTTATTGATTTATGTAATTGGTTCTTAAGCCGTGTAAATTAAATAAATAAATAACATAAAAATACAAGGTAAGTATAAGTTCCATACTAGATAAGTACGCAAATATAACTTACCTACTCAAACAGTATTTTTTTAATCAAATAAAAAAGTGATTAGGAATCCTTTCGTTGTGCTATCGCGTCTAAGATCAAGGTCGTGATAAGTTAGTTCGGGCGTGGGAACCGTGGGAACTCGCCCTCAACCCGTGAGAACCAAACGTTAGAGATTCAGTTACTTGACGTGAGCAAACTTAAAATTAAAGTTTTTTAGACAGCAAATTGCAAGATGGAGGAGGTATTTGAGGCAAAGATTGTAAGGCAAATTGTTGAACAATTGCCGTTTACTAAGGAAAATAAAAACTCAAAAAATATAACAACAAAAAATATTATATACAACATATACCTACATATTATTGTATAGAACAGTTATTAAGGATATTTCGAAGCGTTGCTAAAACCGAAACTAATGCCGGCGGCATCTTGACGTTTTAATAATTTTATTTCATGTCTGGCTGCGATAAGCTGACCCTTCTGAGAGTCTATTCAATTTAATCCGTTGTCAAATCTAGCCAATTTACTTGATTAGTTGTTGTTATATTGGTCGACACAAACAACAGATTATAATCTTGATTTTTGAAATTAAACGTACAATATTATTTTAAGAACATCTGCAGCCAAGCTCACAATGGTTTTTTTTTTAATAATTGGCCATAATTTAGGCAAATCGCATTATTTTGACCTTGTGAAGGCCGCAGGAATCCGCTGGATGCGGGAAGCACAGAACCGGTTTAAGTGGCGGTGCTTGGGGGAGGCCTATGTCCAGCAGTGGACCACTTTCACCTGAAATAATGATGATGATGCATTAATTTAGTTCCTACAAAATACGTTTAAAAGTTTTATTTTATTTATCTATTTAATTTTAACCTTGCGATCGCAGAGGTGGTCTAGTCTGACAGCCGTTGAGGTCACCTTCTAGATGAGTGAGTGTAGGTGAGGTCGTGAGAGCGCGAATAATCTGCGTCTGTTTTACAACTGAATGGAAAGTCACCTTTTAGGTAAAACTTTTTTTGTGTACATTTATGCCAATCATGAGTTGATATTGTAAGTAAAAAACTCTGTTATATTTTATTTTAGAGATTTTTCAGATTAAAGCTTGATTTATTTTTATAGCAATAAAGTACTTGCGGTAATTATTATTCAATAATACGCCATATCTAATTTATTGATTTATGTAATTGGTTCTTAAGCCGTGTAAATTCCCTCTTTGAGGAGTGGCTAGAGAGGCGTCACGGCGCTCTCACCTACCGCCTGACGCAGGTCCTCTCCGGACACGGATGTTTCGGGAGGTTCCTGCACATCATCAGGCGGGAGGAGACGCCCGGGTGTCACCACTGCGAGGATCGCCCAGAGGACACGGTGGAGCATACGGTGGAGGTCTGCCCCGCTTGGGCAGAGCACCGCCGTGTCCTCGTAGAGGCGATCGGCAGCGGCGGCGACCTCTCGCGCCCGGCCCTGGTGCAAGCCATGGTCCGGGGCGAGAGGGAGTGGGAGGCGGTCACCTCCTTCTGCGAAGCAGTCATGCTAGCGAAGGAGGTGGCGGGATGGGCGAGGGAAAGATCCTCACGCCTCAGCCGCCGAGGGAGACGCTCCGGGCGTCGGGAGCCGCGTGACGACTCCCGGCCACCGTAGGCGCGGGCCTGCGGGCGGAGAGCAATGGGTAGCTCTCCGTCCGATCAGGACCAGGCCCGTGCCGGACGGCGTGTATGTGTTCCACGCGCGCCTCAAAGAGATGTCAGCGTAGTTGACGGGGCCCGACAGGGCCGAAGCCTGCCGGGGTAGCGGGATCGTCCGAAAGGGTTACCGCTGCCCTGGTACGTAAAGGGCTAAGGAAGGAACACGGGTGGGTTTTAGTCAGTAAGAGTCTGACACTCCCTTCTGCTCCACCCAGAGCGGGAGGAGTCATTTGATGATTTCCCATCCACAAAAAAAAAAAAAAAAGCCTTGTAAATTAAATAAATAAATAACATAAAAATACAAGGTAAGTATAAGTTCCATACTAGATAAGTACGCAAATATAACTTACCTACTCAAACAGTATTTTTTTAATCAAATAAAAAAGTGATTAGGAATCCTTTCGTTGTGCTATCGCGTCTAAGATCAAGGTCGTGATAAGTTAGTTCGGGCGTGGGAACCGTGGGAACTCGCCCTCAACCCGTGAGAACCAAACGTTAGAGATTCAGTTACTTGACGTGAGCAAACTTAAAATTAAAGTTTTTTAGACAGCAAATTGCAAGATGGAGGAGGTATTTGAGGCAAAGATTGTAAGGCAAATTGTTGAACAATTGCCGTTTACTAAGGAAAATAAAAACTCAAAAAATATAACAACAAAAAATATTATATACAACATATACCTACATATTATTGTATAGAACAGTTATTAAGGATATTTCGAAGCGTTGCTAAAACCGAAACTAATGCCGGCGGCATCTTGATGTTTTAATAATTTTATTATTTCAAGTGACATATCAAAAAAAAAAAAAAACCTAAACGCAACAACGCCCCTCTGTCAATGTCATTCAAGCGCATAAATCTTTGTAGCATTTTATAATAGAATTAATCTAGTACTTAGATGGACATTTAAGAAAAATTTGTAGCTCCTTGCATATTAAATTACCATTCATGACGTTAATCTTGCGTGCTGTCTGTGCTACGACAGAACTCGTATTCGAAAAAAGCGCGCAATTTCAGTTTTTCCATGGTTACACAAACAGCGATATTTCAGATAAGATAAGATAAGATAATTTTTATTTGTCCAAAACATGAGTATGCAAGATGTTACATCAAATTATCTGACAGTCATGTTTTGCCTGAACGGTGCACAAATATAAAACGAAGGACGCTACACAGCATTGAGTGATTTTAAATTCGTCCATTACACACATCAAATATAGCAATCTAATTTAGATTAGACCATAACTTAAAACTAAAACGTACAATAAAATGCAATCAAATAGTGTCATAAGCTCATCATTGTAAATAATACAAATAAAACAATCCAATGTAAAAAGCAATTATAAATAAAATTATGATGTCATTATACAAGTCAAATTAATTTGTCAGTTAGAAATTTGTCAGTGCTATAATACACTTTCTCTAACAGAACGCCTTTTAATATATTTATTAATTATCTAGTAGTAAATTCCCTCCAATGTTTTGGCAATTTGTTATAAAGAATTGGCGCCATACAGAATATACTTTTACGCATTAGAGTTGTCCTGGATCTCAGGTAAACGTAAACGTGGTTTAATATCAAAGTTCATTTCAGATGATGAAGTTTTGATGAAGTTTTTGAAGTGTTTTTTTGAAGTGTATAACACTTCAAAAACTTCATCAAATCTTCAAATAACATGTACTTTTTTAATATTTAAGAAATATTCTTCTTGAAGAGATGTATCCATTTTAATATAATAATATCTTAATGCTATTGGGCTCCAGGGCAGATTAGCCCCATCTTTTTTCCCCTTTTTCAAATTTAAATTTATTTATTTGCACAGATAGGTATAAAGTGGTAGATATACAGTACACCAGTAATACATATTTACATAGTATAGGGCACACTCACTTACGTTCAACTACACTAAGTTAGAACTTTTCTAAATATAACAAGTAGCAAGGGGAGTAGAAGCAGCAGGGCAGTAGAGTTAAATTATAATAATGCTATCACAAGTAAAGCAATGGTTCACATACTAAATAAAATGTATAAATGCCCAATGACGGTATACAGAGAAAAGTTCTTTACCTCCCGTGCTAGTCAAGGACTGTGTTACGGCAAGGTATTATTCTCGCTCATGGAATAATAGTTATAATGTCAACACGTTATGACACTTTTTACTAATTACAAATGTTTGCTGTGAATCATAGATGACGATAACGAGTTACAAGTTTAGCGTAAACAAGTAGTATATGCAAAGAAATCAGACAATGCAACTACTAACGTTATTTCAATATAAACAAAGTGTTTTCACAATTTGTTTATATTGAAATATGTTCAGAATTTGTAATAAGACAAACGTGTTAAAAATAAAATAAAATAATAATAAAAAAGGTATTCCTAAAACTAAAACAATAAAATTAAAAGTAAGAACATAACAAAAGTTTAAAATTTTTTATAACTTGAAAAGTATCTTTATTCCATCCCAAGCTCCACGGCAATCACCCGCCGCATCACTCCCATTAGTAGCTATAAATATCCATTTATGTATGTGTATGTATTTATAAGTAGATAAGACCAACACATTGGGCATCAACTCTTGAAGCCCGAGATACTACAAAACAACATTCAGTCACAAAACTATTCCTATCCTTATCACTATCAATATTACCAACTAATAACAATGTAGGTTAAATAATGCATTTGGTATTCATATTTTTTAAATATTTTCAGCATAGAAATACGTTACAAGTGAAAAGGTCCTAATGTGTAAATTTATATTTACTGTACGCGTGTATATGTATATATTTATAATACAAATAATGCTTGTGTACTAATCTTCAATTAATAATGATTACTTTATAATGTATATATTTATTTATATTACTTACATATATTCATATAATGCTTTTATATTATTAGAAAGAACATTGTTTTTCTCTAAATAATTTACAAGCCTAATGTTTATTAGCTTCTCCAGGATTTTAGTCATAGTAAGTAAAAGCGATATCGGACGATAATTAGCGATACTGTCTCTTTCCACCGACTTGAAAACTGGTATAATAATTGAATTCTTCAACACATTAGGAAACTTTCCACACGTAAAATATAAGTTAAATATGTGTGTTAAAGGTTTAATGAGAAGGTTTACACTTCTTTTCAAAAACACAGATGATATTACAGCCCAACCAGTAGAATTGGTACTTTTTAAGGACATAACAATTTTATTAACTTCTGTTTCATCAGTTTCCAATAACACAAAAGAGTTCATCGGGCTGTGTTTACATTTACACAAGAAATTTTGCACAAGATCATTTTCCGTAAGCTTTAACTTTTGTAAGATGTCAGTTGATAGTTTGGATGCCATATTAGTAAAAAAATCATTCACAAAATCGACCGATTCTTGAGGAGTTAATTTATTTTTAATAATTTACAAGGTCCTTGAGATTTTTTAGAGTGATTTAGATTACATACACGCTTAATGACATTCCAGGTTTTTTTAATATCATTCTTGACAGCATTTAAATCTGCTTTATTGTGCTCATTTTTTAGATTGTGGAGAATATTATTACAATGATTTCTGTAACGCCTGTAGGTAATCTCTAGATCTTTATAATTTGGTGCCTTATTATGTCTTCTGTGTAACGTATCTCTAAACCTAATGCAACGCAGTAGACCAGAGGTTACCCACGGTTGAAAAGTCTGTCGCCTGTGGGGCACGGTAACCTGGTAACTGCTTTTTTCTGATTTCAGATAAACTTTCAATGAGCAATTCAGTCGCTTTATTTGGATCTTGTAATGTTGTTATATAAGTCCAATCAAAGGCCTTCATACGTTTAAAAACTTCTTCATAATTTAGTTGTGGCAGTGCCTTTTCTGATTTTTTATACTTACTTTTTTGTGTTAAAGGAATAATACAGTATATACTACTGTGGTCAGTAACTGATGATTCACAGACTACTGTCAGCATTTTAGAATTAGGCTTTGCGAAACAGTGATCAATGCATTTATTGAGACGGGTAGGAAATTGGTGGCTAGGTAGTAGACCGTACGTGGCAAGAAGATTCAAATACACATCGGATTTCAGGTCAGTAGTATTGCAACTCACGTCAACATTTATGTCCCCGGTTAGATAAATATTAGGTACGTGTTAAATGTCTATTAGAAGTTCTTCTTCTTCTTCTTCTTGGTTAGTGACCCCGACTACTATGCCGGAGGTCGTGGGTTCGATTCCCACCCAGGACAAATGTTTGTGTAATGAGCACGATCATTTGTTCTGTGTCTGGGTGTAATTTATCTATAATATTTATGTATTTAGAAATATATAAGTATGTTTATCAGTTGTCTAGTACCCAAAACACAAGCTCTGCTTAGCTTGGGACTAGATGGCGTTGTGTGATAGTTGTGGAATATTTATTTATTTATTTATTCCAAGGACCCAACAAAATTGACTAGAGATTCAAACGATGGTGACCTGTATATACAAAAATAAAAGCATGGCTTTTACGTATTCCTATCACCAAGCAGTCCGCATCGGCAAAATTTGGCTCATATACTGTGACATGTGGTAAATAGCTCCTTATATAGACAACTACACAAATTGCTCTGGTTTAGGTATCAAGTCTGAATTTTGTAGCAACATTCGGTGAGGATAATAATATCATAGTCTATTTTATTCGTAGCAGTAAAAACTTTCAAATCTTTAAGATTTTTATAATAATAATAACTCTTTATTTCAGATTACAGGATCCATATGTATGCTTCGTATATTTTGAACAATAATTCTAAGAGATGATTCCGTTCCAAGTTTGTATTGCGGAAACGCTTCTGGATCCTCGACCAAAAATGAATCACCAACGTTGATAGTATTATTATCAACCTCGATGGACACCTCACATATGTACCCATAACAACCATATTTATCACTAACAGTAGTAAAATTATATTTTTGGTCGACGATTGTAGTGTCTGAGATCTGTAAGTTATTTTTATTACTGTCGGACATAATGTTTGCATAGTGGACTGGTATTAATAATGTTATATAGATTTCTAAATATATAAAAAATAAAATATAATAGCAGTATAAAAATATTATCAGATAATATATAATAATTATAATGCATACAATAGTACTGTGAGAATTTAAAAAAGTATAAAAAATAGTAAACAGGGAGAAAAAGTACCATATTTTCACATGATCTTCAACAATAGCTTGTCACTTAGAGGTGAAATCCTTAAAATTTGATTTAGAGAATTGATGACTATGGTAGGCTGTCCGTCTTCCTTACGTAGGAGTATGTTTCCTCTTGAGGCCCAGCAGTACTTATACGAACCATTTTGCACCAGTTCTCGAGCGGCAGCCAAAATCTATTTAGACATAAAAGTTAGAGACTCCGATACATAAACCCATGAGAAACCTCCGGTAAGTCCTAAGATATCCGTACTTAATGGTTTATCTTTGTTGTCAGAGTTGTATTTTTTCACAGCTTTTAGCAGTACTTCTTTATTTTTGGTGTTCTGGTACTCAATAACAATAGGTCCATTTTTCCTACCTCTTCTATAAATAGCCATATGTTTATCAATAGGTGGTATTTTTAGGGTGTTATATACGTTATTAACAATATTCTGCATATCTTCGTTATCATGTAGTGGAATATTTCTTATTTCTATTGTGTTTTTTAGAAATTGTTTTTGTAAAACATTTACCTGAGTTTCCAATAGGTTAATACGCTTTATAGCTGCTTCATGATTTGTTTCAAGGGCTAACACCCTGTCGCGGATATCCTTATAATTGGCAGCATTTTCTCCGACTTGTTTTTTTATTTCGATGTTGGACTGGAGTATCTCGCTTTTTTGCAGTATAATTACCAGCCATCTCAGTAGTCACCATTTCTTTGAAGGACTTTAGAAGGTCACTTTTTAGGTCTTCAAGTGGTTGTTCGTCAGGATTTCTCCGTTTTCTTGTGTTTATATTTCATACACTGTCTTGGCCTTGTGATATATTTTCACTACCGCCTGACGCCGGTCCTCTCCGGACACGGATGTTTCGGGAGGTTCCTGCACATAATCAGGCGGGAGGAGACGCCCGGGTGTCATCACTGCGAGGATCGCCCCGAGGACACGGTGGAGCATACGGTGGAGGTCTGCCCCGCTTGGGCAGAGCACCGCCGTGTCCTCGTAGAGGCGATCGGCAGCGGCGGCGACCTCTCGCGTCCGGCCCTGGTGCAAACCATGGTCCGGGGCGAGAGGGAGTGGGAGGCGGTTACCTCCTTCTGCGAAGCAGTCATGCTAGCGAAGGAGGTGGCGGGATGGGCGAGGGAGAGATCCTCACGCCTCAGCCGCCGCGGGAGACGCTCCGGGCGTCGGGAGCCGCGTGACGACTCCCGGCCACCGTAGGCGCGGGCCTGCGGGCGGAGAGCAATGGGTAGCTCTCCGTCCGATCAGGACCAGGCCCGTGCCGGACGGCGCGTATGTGTTCCACGTGCGCCTCAGAGAGATGTCAGCATAGTTGACGGGGCCCGACAGGGCCGAAGCCTGCCGGGGTAGCGGGATCGTCCGAAAGGGTTACCGCTGCCCTGGTACATAAAGGGATAAGGAAGGAACACGGGTGGGTTTTACTCAGTAAGAGTCTGACACTCCCTTCTGCTCCACCCAGAGCGGGAGGAGTCATTTGATGATTTCCAATCCTGAAAAAAAAAAAAAAAAAAGGGTAAGATCTGGATGCGACGAGGACTTAATCGGTGATCGTTGCATTTTATCTGGATTCCTTTCGTATACTACACCCGCTGGCCGTCTCACGGCCGTACGTTCAATCCGTGGCCTTGTAGCAGTGATGATGGCGTGTGGCGTGAGTGACGACGTCACACGTCCAGCGCATGAAAAATAGCAGCGCAGCGGCGCGGACGGCGCAGGAGCAGGACAGCAATTATGAGGTAGTTCCTTTTCCCTCGCGGGTCGCGGGTGCCCGGGATACATAGCTTATTATTGTCGCGTCTATTTCGTACTACTTTATCTGACACTAAGGGGAATAGGTGTGAATTTGATTTGACAAACATCATGATCTCTAAAATGTACATTGATGGAATGGTTAATATTTTATGTGCCTTAAAAAATGGTTTGCAACTCTCTGTAACATGAAGTCCAAACATAGCCCTTACCACCTCTTTTGCGTTTTAAAAATCACATCCTTATTTGTTGAATTTCCCCAAAAAACATCTTAAGTTAGAGGACACTAAGCCGTGATAAGCAATTAGCAACGCATCAACATTTAAGATGGGGGCTAATTTATGCAATGCATATGAGGGATTACTATTTGTTTTGCTTAATGCTTCGTATGTGCTCTAATTTGCTGTCAATAGTTACTCCAAGAAATTTGGCTATGTTCACTTTGTCTATGTTGTTGTTACAATAATGGACATTTACATTTGGTATGGATGATCTTTGGGCAAAATACAGAACATTAGTTTTCCCAAGGTTTATCTTTAGATTATTATTTTCCAACCATGTTTACCATTGATTCTATGGAATTGTTAATGTCAGTTTCGTATGTGTCTCTATTTTTGCAAGCGATTGTTATGGTACTGTCGTCGGCAAAAAGTGTCATTGGGTATTCAATACTTTTGGGTAGGTCATTAATATATAGTATAAAAAATAGCGGGCCTACGACAGTCCCTGGCGGTACGCCAAATTTTCACTTTCACACGTTCCCTTGATTTATAAATAACTTCCTGTTTATTGCTTTTATTTACTGCTGAAATTTCTGTAAATTGTTTTCTGTTGCTTAAATACGATCTAATAAGGTTTGAGACATTACCTCTAATGCCATATGCTTCCAGCTTCTCAATAAGTATGTCGTGCGGGACATGGTCGAAAGCCTGTGTCATGTTACAGAATATTGTACATACACGTTCATACACATTCGAATCCACCTTTTGCATGACATTATGCAAAAAATCGTATATTACCAAGTTATTGTTCTACCCTTTCTGAAACCTTTCTGTTCGTTAGCGAGCATATTTTCTCTTTCGAGGTAATTATACAACTGTTTATACAAATAATTTTCAAATATTTTAGAAATAATACTAATAAGGGATATTGGCCTATAAAATTGCATTAGCTCTTTGTTTTCCTTTTTAAATAGTGGCCTAAGGGTAGATATTTTTAGTGCATCGGGAAAAACACCTGTCTCGATGCACAGATTAATTATGTGGCTTAGATGCGGTGATATTTCTCCCGCTACAGATTTTAAAAGTTTTGTTGAGAGGCCATCATGTCCTACACTATTTGTATTTTTCAATTGTTTTATAATTTTAAACAATTCAATTGGCAGACATGGGGCAAGAAAAAGGGAATATTTCCTTTTTGGTATCAGCGATGCAGCATTATTAAAAAAGTCGAATGTCAGGAAAACAAATGATCTTTTAAAAACCAAATGTCATGCTATATTATAAAATCAATTTGCATTTGGAATTCTAAATAGAATGAAAGATAATATCGATCATCACAATAGCCATTATCAAAAATCGGCAATTTCATAGGACCTAATAATAAAACAATATACTCGTAATATAAGGTCGATAGTAATTAAATGTTAGTTTAAAAAAGCGTTAAGGGTCATTGTACTGGCACAGTTCATTGAAGTCAAGGCCGTGAAGGGCGAGTTACTGGGCGTGTGAACTTGCCGGCTCGTGAGAACCAGCCGATCATTCAGCACAATTAACTACAGAGGACAGTTGGGTGATTAAGATACTTAGCTCCCTTTTTAATAGCTTGTTCAGAAGCCAGAAAAGAAAGTTTAATGTTAGGCTATTATTTACAGATAATTCCAGGAATTAATTATGTAACAGTAAAGTATTGTATTGAACTCTTAAAAGAAAGAAATTATAAATGAATTTCAGAAATAATGTAGGGTGGCAAGGACATCGACGCATAAGCTGTAACCATGAATTTAGCACATGATTCTAGCCCCCTAGCGTAGAAATTATTCGTCGGAAAAAAATCTGCTGCTTCATAGAAAAGTACAATACCTACGCGGTCAAAATGTATGAAACAGCAATATTTTTTCCATGTATGTTTCAGAATCATGCACTGAATCCATGGTAACGGGTTGCCACTATGCAGTCTGTACATAATATAACGATTGGGGGTTCATTCAAAAAGGAGGGATTTCTAATTTCGCCAGTATTTTTTTTCTACTGTTTATTTGGTATGTGGTAATATTCCATCAAAAAATCACATGGATACTCAATTACTTAGTCACGATTGAAATAAAACACAGAAACGTTATTACGAATAATTTATTAAATAATCTTGAAATTCACACCGGATTAACAAAAAACGAAATAAAAAACGGATGAAGTACCTGCCTTCCCATCTGTTATGCCAGGGCGAGCAAGTTCAAGGTCGTGATGGGCCAGATACTGGGGCGTGTGAACTTGCCAAGTACCCGTGGGAATTGAACGCTCATACATTATAAATTCGAAGGGAACGTTTTTATTGTTAATGAATTTATTAACAAAATGTTTAAGTTGGTGAAAATGTATCCATTTAGGCATAAGTATATACATTAATTTGCCCAGGGATGTGCAATAAATATTAGTAGTTTTTTTGTTTGGTGCATAGCTACACTGTATTATTTTATTTACAAAAATCTGATATCAGATGACATTTATATGACATACTGTTAGACAACTGTCAACACAGCTTTGCAACATGCAAAAAATGTGCAAATAGTGCGTTATCATTCTCGTCAATAAAAAATACCCTATTTCCATACATTTAAAGTCTATATTTCTTAAACACGATGACTGATCTGTGGTTATTAGGATTCCCACAGAGAATTTTTCACGTGAGAATGGAAATGTTGTGGGAACATTTGTGGCATTTGAGGGATCCGACACGTGCCGAGGGGTTATCGGAGCGTATTAGAGGGTTAAGCGTTTAATATGAATCGGCGGCAAATGTGATTTATATTTTCGTAATTTAAGGGGTGACCGTTTGTAACATCCTTTTTAATGTCTATGTAATCAGCAATAACTATCAGACTTTCAATGACACTTATCAAACTCCATTTAATGTTAGTTGCTAAGTGTCATTAAAAGGTCCTCTACGAGTATTTATTCAGTTATAATAATTGAATGAATTAAGGACACTTTATGTTATTAATTCTCAAGTAGTTTTATCTCTGGCTCAGGCTCTGAACATTTATTGTGATTTAATGAACCTGAAAAGTGCTTTTACTTTGCCCAAATAGATCATAATAAATTATAAATACCAAAGTGCTCCAAAAAGAATTTATTTCAATGTTTTATATTTTTCTTTCTTTGTTTTGTGGTCATATTACACCTTAATTTCCAGTGTTTTTTTACATTTATCTATTAAGCAATAACATTTCAAAAATATTGTTATTGAAAAAGATAAAAACTGAGTAATGCTATTTATTTCGGAATAAAATATTTACATAATAATATAAGTACCTAAGCTTAATAATATGATATTAATAATTATGTACAAATAATATCTATTAATAATCCACGGAAGTTCGATCCACGATATTCTCACGGGATCGAAACTTATGCGGGTGAAACCGCGGGGCGCAGCTAGTTTTTCATGTTTCCTTTCATATACCACAATCATTTAATGTCCCACCTCACATTGCAACCACAAATAAAATATTCACACAGAAATTCCTGCTTGTGTAAATGTTAACTTAAAAGGCCCCATTATAAATTTTGGCCTAAACGATGGTGTTATCATGTCATTGTGGGGTCACCTGACAAGGTCTCGGGATTCCCATGGGAGGGCGAGTTTCCTATGTGAACTGTTTTGTCATGGGAATGTAATTTTTTTATGACGTTTTTTGACCCGAACAAGGGCAAATGTGTTTAGTGATTGCGGAAGTGATGATATTTGGTTTGGTGGAAATTAGGACGTGTTTTTTGGCGTTTTTTTTTTTACGTTGCATAGATAATGTTACTCCTACTTCCTACTTAATATTATAAATGTGAAAGTTTGTGTTTTTTAGATGTTTGCTACTCCATCACGCTAAAATGGCTGAACGGATTTGGAAGGAATTGGGCGCACTGATAGGTTACAACCTGGATTAACCGATAGGATACTTTTCATCCCGGTAGTAAGTTCCTGCAGGATAATTTACTAAATTAAATACGAGTACTAGCTACTTAGTAGTTAAATACGCATTTTAAATGGGTGCTACGCTACACTACAGTCCGAATTGAATTTGAACGAGGCGACAAGCTGATGGGTGGGTCTTAGTAAAAAATATTTTTGTATTTCATCTATCACTGAAAAAATTTGATTATTAAATCAAGTTTTGTTTACTTTTCTTATCGTCAGATAATTAACATTTAACAGTAAAGTTCACGTTCACGAACGTCAACTATAAAGGTTCTGCTCATCCCATCACAAAAAGTATGAAAACACAGCATGTAAAGAGAGTCCAAATTCTTACTTTCGCCCACACACGTAATAGACATGTTAACCCTCCGCTCGCGACGACTGGGACTGTTAATAAAAATTCCCGCGCGCCAGACGCGGTTCACACGCGAAAACACGCACAATACATTTTAGGAATATACGATTTGTTCAAAAAATAAAACACAACCATTTTTTTTTTGATCCACGGAATTTACCTAATATTTTGTTTTTCTTTTTTGTAACTTATTCATAAGGCTTTCTCCTAGATATCTTTTACTAGCAGCGCCCCGCGGTTTAGCCTGCATAAGTTTCGATGCCGTGGGAATATCGGGATAAAAAGTAGTCTATGTGGAAATCCAGGATGTCAGCTACGTTCATACCAAATTTCATAAAAATTGGTCTAGCCGTTTGAGCGTGAAGAAGTAACAAACATACAAAGACACACCTACACACACCCTCACTCACAAACTTTCGCCTTAATAATATTAGTGTGATGAAAAAGCTTTAAGAATAAGTCACAAACATATTTAATTTATTTAAAAAAAATACTTTTTTTACTGACATAAATCGTGATTGTATCTATGGACTAGCTTACCTGTCACATAGTATGAAGGTATGGGAAGTAATAGAGAAAAAAATATTGCGAGAGGAGAGTGAGATTACCCCGAACCAGTTTATGCCAGGTCGAGGAACAGTGGACGCCACTTTAGCACTCCGCCAATTATGCGAGAAATGCAGACATGTACACATGAACTAGCACATGGTGTTCATTGATCTGGATAAAGCTTATGATAGCCCCATCACTTCGAGATGTGTTGTGGTGGGCCTTGAAAGAAAAAGGTTTGCCCGGAAAGTACGAATATGTAGAGTTCATTCGTGCTTTGTACAATCAATTTCGTACCCACGTCCGGTCGGCTGCTGGCATCACTGACGAGTTCAGTGTGACTCTACAGACGGCTTTAGGTTTGTGGACCTGAGATCAGTCAAATCTTGGGATCGGAATCTCCGGGAGTGCCGGCAGAAGTGAAAACTTGAATATTAACGTTGTGCATTTTTGATATTTTGGAATGCGGTCTACTTTCCTTCCGTCTTACGAATTTTCGATCAGGTCACGTGTCCTGACTCGAGCTCTGTCTTACGAATTTTCGATCAGGTCACGTGTCCTGACGCGAGTATAACATTTTTTACCTATCACAAAAAAGTGCACAACGCCGCTAAAGAGAAGTGAAAGCTACTTCAAAAAAAAAAATGAATTGATTCTTGTTGCTTTCCAAAAGGCTCCAACAGCATGTTGGCGTTGGCGTTTATAGAATAGATCGGCTGACGATGCGTAACCTGATACTGATAGTGACCCCGACACAGATCTGCAAATTGAACATTTGAATTTCGTGGGCTTCCCTGACAAATTCGCCTTAAGTAACCCGAACGTGTACCAACATTTTTATTATTAGTATAGACATTTACATTATATAAGCTAACATTTAAAATAATGATATGTACATTTGAAAAAATAAGCAAAATAATCATTAAGGCATAAAAAAATTCGTCCGCATCGCTGTCCACAGGAACAGTGCTTAAAAGGCTGGCAGCATTGCCACGTTGTATGAGGATGCTAATTCTTTGGCCAAGAAACAGGCCGCCCTCTGGTCATGTGAAGAGTCGACTAACCGCTTGGCGCTATCTCGAAAAACCAAGTGGACACTCGGACCCCATGGCCCTAGTGTTTCAATCCCAAACGGCTCGAATATTATAATTCTCAATGAGTTTGGAATATTTTCGCCGTTTGAGGTTTTCTGCACCAGCAGCAGCCGCTCCAGCACAGCCCACCGTCCTAGGAAGATGGGATGGCGCAAGGGTGTCGACACATGTTGCAGCCCACACCAAGGTCTTCCTAACTTCCAGGGCATTATGGTCATTCCGTCTGGTGTAACGTGTACCTAATTTAAATTTAAAACACTTGCGACAAGAATTTAAAGTTGCAGACAAAATAACTCTGAATTTATTTACAACGTCCTATAACGAAACACTGTAAAAGTTTCGAGTCACGCACGTTGGCTCAGTACACCGAAGTTATCGCTTTGTAATGGATTTCCGGCTCGAAGCACACGACCCCAGAATGAAAACATACAATAATACCCTTTGACCACTGACAGGTTAACACTGTGACGTGTTTGTAAAAGAGCTTTGTACTTTTTCCACGAAAAAAAATGTGTTATCAAGAAAAATAAATTAATGCAGTACGGCAATGGTTACGGAAAGTGTGTTTACATCCTAAAATGCTGTAATAAATGTCTGTTAGGCCAGCTTATTGACTTTGGACCAGTGGTAGCCCAGTGGTAACGGCTGCGACTTAGAAGTGGTCGTAGGTTCGAATCCAGACAGGCGCTTTACTTTGTGTAAATTATTTCATCACCACTGCTCTCAAACCGGTGAAGAAAACATTATGAGGAAACCGGCATGCCCTAGAACCAAAAATTCGAAGACATGTGATATCAACCAACCCGCATTGGGCCCGCGTGGTGGATTACGGCCCACTCCTTCTCACAGAGAGGAAACCTGTGTCCCAGCAGTGGGAACATTATTAGCTGATTATGAGACAAGCTTATTAAGTTCGGTAACAATTGAAAAAATAATTGTGTCTCATTAGTGACAGTTGATCTCATAACATAACATCACGCCCATGATCCCCAAAGGGTTGGCAGAGGTTTACCTCACCCACATTTCACCAGTTATGTTTCAGTACCATGTAATATGACGCAAGATTTTTGCCAAAATGTAATTAATTAATTGTTGTTTTTATTACTTACTAGCTGCGACCCGCGGTTTCACCCGCATAAGTTTCGATCCCGTGGGAATTTTGGGTTAAAAAGTATCCTATGTATTCATCCTGGTTATAAACTATCTGTGTGCCAAATTTCATCCGAATCCGTTAAGTAGTTTTGGCGTGAAAGAGAAACAAACATCCATCCATCCATCCATCCATACAAACTTTCGCGTTTATAATATTAGTAGGAAGTAGGATTAACTCAATTTATGGTTGAAAAATACATTTTATAAAGGATTCAATTTTTCAGAATTATTATTCTAAAGGTAACATGAATAGCATATTTTATTAAAAACAAAAGAATAAACAACCTGGAATTGAATCGCTAAAATAACCAGCTGCCCTTGTGAGTGCAAAAACGTTCTCTTTGTTTCCAAAGGGGTGCTACCGCTTCCAGTACCTATCGTCATATTAATCTTATAATACCATATAATAATTATGTTCGTATAAAATATTTATTCCCATACAAACGTCCACTTCCCATGTAAAATGTAACAAAAGATTATAACCTCTTTTTTCACGGGTTTTGTGACAACTTAAGGCGGGTATGGTGTCCAACGATAAAAAAAAAACTTTAGGGATTGTTCTTGTATGGGTGAAAAGTTGATTTTATGGTTTTATCACAAAAACCAGGATAAATAGAAAAAAAATTCACCTTGAAAACTTAGGTGAAGTGAGCTTGAAAAGAGCTGGCATTTCACCACGCACACATTGGACAGACGCCAGCAGGTCAAGCTACCCGAAACTGTCAAATTTTCCCAATCAACCTTGAACCTTAATGCTTTACCGATAAAGTTGAAAATCTGTTAAAGAAATTTGACAGATTGGAGTAGCTTGATGTGCTGGCGTCTGTACAAGTGACTCTCGGCTTCGTTAACTGTCTTTTTACACCCGTTATAGTTTATACCGACCTCCACGCGGGCGAAGCCGCGGGAAAAGCTAGTTCCATATAAAGTCTATGTACCTGTTTAAAGAAAACAAACTTGTTCCTTACAAAACCATCATCTCATAACCACTATTACGTACACTATTCGTAAGTTGATCCCATGGGCTATAAAATTAGGGTGACGTCGCGTGTCATGTCCCAACAATGTTGTTACTTTGGTATGTAAATACACACGTCATGGGGTTATAATTATAGTAATGTTGGGTCTACAGGGCTATTATCCTGATATTATAATTTAGGCTCACCTTGTTAAATTGGTTGGTGGTTGTGGTAGGGTTGTTGAACCAGTGGGAAAGTGCAATTTGATTGGTTCAACAATACATTATTCTTAAGAATTTAAACCTGCCTGTAATATTCCCACTGCTGGGACACGGACCGTCTTTCTTCGAGTGGGAGTGGGCTGTAATCTACCACGTGGGCCTAGTGCGGGTTGGTAGATCTCACATGTCTTAAAATTTTTGGTTCTAGGACATGCCGGTTTCCCCACGATGTTTTGCTTCACCATTTTGAGAGCTGTGTTAATAATGTGTGAATAATTTTCACAAAGTAAAGTGCCTAACTGAGATTGAACTTATGACACTACACACTCGTAAGTCGGGACCGTTACCACTACACAATGAGTACCTACCTAGAATCGAAACGTATATTAAGAACAAGTAGACATATTTTTTTAATACAGCTCTTTCACCATTGCTATTCGCCTTAATAAAATATTTTAGACAAAATTAAGTCTTATTAAAATAATAACCACACAACCAACAAAAACTTCTAACCTAACCTAACCTGTTTTTTGCTACGTACTAAAAATACGTTCCCAGGACCCTATTAAGTTTTTTGGTCAAAACCCCATAAATTCCCGGTCCCATGGTCTGTGGTTCTCTTGCGAACTGCACTTTAGGAAGGATAGCGTGGGACAAATTTAAGGGATCGTTATTTTGGACACAGAAAAAGCGGTTTATAGATAAAGTTAAAAGCTGTTTTTTCTGTGGCGAAAGCTCTTTTTTTTTTAGGAAATTAGCTCGATTTAAATTAATTTTTTTCATCATCTGCTTAGCCTTTTCCCAGCTACGTTGGGGTCGACTTCCAATCTAAACGGATGCAGCTGAATACCAGTGTTAAATGAAAATTCTTATGTTTTTAAATAACTAATATAAGTTACCTTATCTGAGCGGCTTAGAAAACCAGATCCATATAGGCGAACAATTACGTATAAATAAATATATATTGAGAAAGGAGAACAACTACTTTTCGTACAAACAAAATTCTTTAACACCGCTATATGGCTTGTAGTATAGCACACAAAAAAAAAACAATAAAAGAGTATATGAGTCGCAATAAATACTTTTTCTTTCATAGCTTTTATATCCGCTTATACTATGGCCCCTCATTACAATGACAGTATGGTCGCGTGCCGAAGCTTTCGTGACAATTATCACAATAGGCCGAGGGCTATGGGAAACCCTTGAGTTCCAACCGTTGCCACCCGAATACCGTACATATTTGTTTAACATCACCCCGATTTCGTAATACTCTTTTTCGAAGGGTTTTGAAAGAAATTCCTACACCATTGCTTTATATGTTTGAAAAATTTGACTGTTCGACAATGTGAATAACGCAATGAATGTTGTCGAATTGTCAAAATTAAAGGCATTGTAATTGTTGGTGTGTTATGCAATTACCCCACTCGACTGTGAACGTTCTTAAAATTACAAGAACTGCCCCACTGATCTCAGTCTCAATCTGCCAAAAATACTTAATTTCCCTTGATTTTTGACAAGTTTTTTACATTTGTTTGTCGCCGAGAAGAGACTGCGACTAGATTTTGAACGTTTCAAATTACGAGGATTGGCCTTCTGACTGTGAACGTTCTTATAATTACGAGAATAATAATTGGCCCTCTGTTCATTTGGGGACAAAGTTATAAAAACGTGAAATGGTGTTTTAATGACCTGAACGTTAATTAGACCGTGTTAAAGTAGTCATAAAAGCAGGTAGCAATTCAGTTCCTTCGACCCTTATTCTCACGGTATTTTTTCTACTAAAATCCGTTTTAGTTCACACGAGATTTGGTCGGTTCCCAGAGGAAAGACTTTTGGTGGGAATGGGAACTTCGGCAATCGACTAGCACGTGGCGGTCATAGGGTTAAGTGGGCGTGTATTTATTTAACGATCATTATTGAGAGATTAGATGGTTCGGACAGGGAGGTTATTTATCAGTTATTTACATTTCCGTTTGGGGTCGAAACGCCCGGGTCATGGGGCCCGAATGCGCGTCTCCTTTATAGGGAAATTTCTCGCCGGCTGGGCGACACTTCATGTGAGGGCTGGGTCGTTCTTTGGCCAAAGAATTAGCATTGCCATTCAACGTGGTAATGCTGCTTCTGGGCACGTTTCCGGATGACAGCGATGCGGACGAGTACTTCGACGCCTTCCGAGTGTCCTTTGTTTTTGTGTTTGTATAGTAAGTTAGTTAGTCATTTAATTTAGTATCTAGTGTAAATATTATGTAGTTAGTTATCTATACATACAATAAAGATTATTTCTTAAATATAAATATTAACATAACATCACGCATGTAAAGCCCTGAAGGGTTACATAGGTAGAGGGGTACCTTAGTATGTACACCCACATTTCGTCAGTTATGTTTAAGTCCTGCTGCTGCGGCTGAGAGTATATCATGCTCACTCTAATGTCTCGCTGATGTAAGCGCATGTGTTGGATCATTTAGCTCCCTTCAAAATGGATGAGCTGAATGGTGCTAATCTATGCGTCATGTTCATGAACGGGCGCCGCCAGTAGGGACTGGTCAACTCTTAGCTGCCATGGCTTATTTTGATTTAATTTAATATTTGAATTGTTTTTTTTTATCTTTTCATTACGGACGCTTTTCACGTTCTGCATCGTTCTCACATGCATAATTTTGAACATGAATGATGTAACCAATAATTTGTAACAATATTATAATGATTTAAAAGAGTGTCCATGGAGTTTGTTCCCCGTTCTTCTCCATAGGTACCTACTCCGCTGGGCAACTAGCTTCATCTTTTTGACTGACCGACCTTGACAATTCAAAAGTGCCTGTAATTGGTTTATTTGAAATAAATAGTTTGAGTTTGTCCAAAGTAGTAGGGGGTGAGCCTATTGCCATCAACCGGGCACAAATCCAGGCTCCGGACTGCTACTGAGAAATTCCTGTAAGCAAAACTTAATAATACTTTGCTCAACCTGGGGATCGAACCCAGGACCTCGTGCTCAGCAGTATCGCTTGCGATCATTAAATCAACGAGGCAGTTGCACATAATTACTCTCATGATTTATTACCCTTCTCACATTATAAATACATATTTTATTCACTCGAGTAAAACATGAGACGTGTTTTAAAGTTTTAATTAAAATAATTGTTTTTGACGGCGCTCTTCCAATAATACCTATTGATCCTGTCAACTCCACATCAGTGGCAACACTTTACGAAAATCGCCCTTACTGCTAAGGCATAAAGAAGCAAAACAGGTTAATATTAAATTGTTACCACTGAACAAGCGTATGCTTGTCCGTACCAAAACCTACACCCAGTGTAGTTAAGAAATCGATCAATTCATAATTATTGTAGATTAAGCACAATACTACTACGCAGTTGCGAGGACATAGAAAACACAGTCAAATTAAAATAAAAAGTTATTTATTCCAACTAGGCTGAGAATCAGCACTTATTGAACGTCAAAATTACATAAGACAGTCCCCCAAAACGTCTGCCCTCACCACTTCCTAGTGCTTTCACTGGATAGAAGAAGTGGCGCATGAAACTTGCCAGCAGCAGAGCTGTCTGTTCCGTTAGAAGAACTTGATTCTATACAATAGTAATTAATTAACCTTACGAAACACAAAACGTTAAAATAAATTATTTGCCATATGTCAGCTAGCACACGCCAATATACCAATAAAAACTCACAGCATGGACTTACGATTTTTTTTGTCATCTCTTACTGTTCTCACGATCAACTATAACAGACTTTTTTCTCATAAAATCCGTTTTAATTTCACACGGAACTAAGTCGGTTGTCACTGGAAATATCTTGGGGTGGGAACTTGTGGGGTAGCACCGCACGTGGCCATGTTTGTGACACGATTTTGTCTTACAGGTAGGTGGGTACTTTCTATTTCAAGATTTTTTTTTTGTGTAGGTAATGCGCACATATTGGGCATTTATTTATTTTAGTTTTTTGTTAATACAACACACATACATACAAATATGTCATGACATTTTATTTGATTTTGTATGAGCTTTTCTATAATTTCTAGCATTTAAATTAATTCTCTCAATTTATTATAACGGACACACAATGTGTTTGATAATCCAGCGCATGGCACTCGTGGGTTGCAGCTGAAAATCAGCGTCAGGCTGTACACTTGTGTTGTCATCTGACATTATGCTGAGCTGAGGCCCTTTTGGCATAATAATCTTTGTTTTCTGTTTTTAGAGTTTTAAGGTGTATTCATTTTGTGTAATGCCAATAAACGCATTTTTCTTTCTTTCTTTTAAATATGGTACGTGTGAATTTCGTAAATATGTAGATACGAGTACTTGCTATGATTATGGAGTTTCTGTCAAAGTATATACTAATAATAATATCTTTATTGAAGTAACATGACTCAGTTGTGTTAGTAACAATATTCCTTACTCCTATGTTAGTATTCCTACATCCTTCCTTCCTTCCATTCCTTGTTGTTATTACAACAAGATTTACTGTATAAAATTACTCAAAAGTATTTATCCCTTTAAAAAAACTTTTCGTCGGTTATCAAAAAAAAAATCTTCTGTTTCATAGAAAAGTACAATACCTACGCGGTCAAAATATATGTAACAGTTTTTTTTTTTTTTAAAGTACCGACGAAAAATTTCGACGCTATGGGGTCTAAACTCATGTGCTGAATTCATGGTTACAGTTTGCGCGTCGATGTCCCTGCCGCCCTGTATAAGTACGCTGGACATCATACTATCGATGACAAAACGAAGACATTTGATTTTCGCCATTTTGGCGCTGATAGCAACGTCAATGGAACTAATATTTTTGATAGCGAGTTTTACAAAATACACAAAAAAAATATCAACATGCCTGTAATCCCCGGAGGGTTAAGCAGAGATGTACCTTAGTACACCCACCTTTCGCCAGTTATGTTTAAGTCCCATGTAACAAGGGGCGAATCTATTGCCATTACCCGGTGCCGCGAGATTCGTTGCCCGGAATGTTACCACATCATAATGTTATTTCATGTTTTACCATCTTTTTTTTTAATGTATGTTTATTTTATTTTATTTCATGTTGTTTTTTTTTTGTTTGTGTCGAATCATATTATATGTTGCAATGGTTTATTTTATTTCTTGTTTTGATTGTTGTTTTTATTTTATTTATGTGTAATTGCATGCTGCACTGGTTAACGTCATCACGTCAACGCCGGCTGTCGCTGAAAACCTGCGCTTTGTTTTTTTTGTGTCTTCATGTTCTTTCTTGTCTTCGTCATATTTGTCGCAAATAAATGCATTTTCTTTCTTTCTTTCCATTAAATAAATTAAAAAGCCTTTCAATTCCATTAGCTGTTAAAATTACATAACAATATTACATTTAATCGTGATCATGCGAAACTAGAATCGATTTTATGTGGTATTTACAATTTTTTTTAAATTTTTTTTTTTAATTCGATTTTAGAGATAACATTCAGGAAATACAGTTAATAGATTGCATAGAAAAATTCATAACAAAATAATTTCAATTAAAAAATCCATTTTGAATTTATGAAAACATGCAAAATTATAAATTATACAAATCATGACATTAGGTATTATGGAAAATTGTGGTAACGGTTAACCATGCACAACTCCAAACTCCAGGCTGCCACTGAGAGATTCCTGATGGCAAAAAGCTCAATAACACTGCCTGACCTGGGAATCGAACCCGGCACCTCATGACCCCTAGACCTTTTTTTTTTTTTTTTTTTGTTTTCGGGGGGAAACCTTCGAAAGGCACCCGACCTCCGGGGAGAGGGGTCGGGGAGTGTGGGATTTTTACCTCACTAAAACCACCCCGGTGATCACTATCCGCGCATAGGGGTGGTCCCGGTTCCTCTTAAAAGACCAACTCCGGAACCATCCCTGCGCAACGCCTGTAAGGCACATCCCTGGGGAGACTGTAAAGGGGCCTCCCCTAAGCCTTGCTATGCACGGCAGCACGTGACCACTGTGCCACCGTCTTCCCTGGGGTCACTTGGTAGGCAGACAGAGTCCCCACTCTATGCGCCCGCGACCCCAAAGGTCCACCTACCTTAATTAGTAAGTGGGTTTTGGCGTATTAGGCGCCAAGGCCTCCCCGGCGCCTCCTTCTCCGAGCAGGATCAGCCCTCTCCCGATCCCGCTCGGCGGCCTCCTTCTTGACCATAACGGTCTCACAGAAGGAGGCTACTTCTGTCCAATTCTCTGTCTCTGCCAGCATAGCCCTCACTACTGCCGGCAGAGACAGGTCTCGCCCGATCCTGGCAGCCAGGGCCCGCCGCTCGGAGGCCCAAGCAGGGCACCCCTCGAGCGTGTGTTGTGCGGAATCCAAACTGCCTCCACAGTGGTGGCAATTTGCCATGGCCTCTCGCCCAATTCTGTTCAAGTACTCACCGAAGCAGCCATGTCCGGTGAGTACCTGGGTGAGCCTAAAGGAGATGCGCTCCTCTCTTTTCAGCCAGGCTTCGAAGTGCGGCAGAACGGCTTCGACAACGCGTTTGCGCGAATATTGCGGCTGCTGTAGCCGCTCGCGCCACCGCTCGAGAGCGTGTCGCCGTTCCCGCCGCCTCAGCCTTACGAATGCGCTTCCTGGCACACTATTCCCGCTTTGGCGGATATCGCGGATTTGATCGTAGACCTTCGCGTCCATATCCGTCAGGATATCCAGCGGTGGAAAGCGCGCCAGGAGAGTTGCCGCCTCAAAGGATATCGTTCGGTACCCTCGTGCGATACGAATGGCCATCTTTCGCTGCAGTCTATTGACTTTTGTCCTGCTGCGTCTGACGCCTGACAGTCTACCTGACCAAACAGGCGCCCCGTAAAGGACCATCGATCGCACGACACCCGCATAGAGGCGGCGAACTTCCTCCCGAGGTCCCCCGAGATTGGGCAGCAGTCTATGCAAAGCACCCACTGCCTTTTCGATCCGGGGAACGAGGCGCTCGAAGTGCTCTTCGAAGCCCCACCGACCGTCCAGGGTGAGGCCAAGATACTTTATGTATCGCCCCACCTGGACTTGCGCATCTCCGACCTGGACCAATGAGCTGGGTGGCTCTCTGTTCCTCGGCAGTTTATGGAACCACAACGCCTCAGTTTTCTGAGGCGCTATCTCCAGACCCAGCCCGGGGATTGCCGCCACGACTTTTGCCACCCCGAGCTCAGAAAGCTGGATGGTCTCCTCGAAGGTATCCCCGCCGGCCAACACCAGAGTATCGTCTGCGTAGCACACAATATTAACGCCGACAGGGAGATCGACCCGCAGGACCGTGTCATATGCTAGGTTCCACAAGAGAGGACCAAGAACCGACCCCTGCGGAACCCCACACGTAATCTCCCTCCGCTGAACGCTACCGTCCCGGCCCACATAGTGGATGTGCCGGTCGCGTAGGTATGCCCGAACAATGTTTTTCAGGTAGGAAGGCACTTCATGATGTACCACTGCCTCCCTAATTGCAGCCCAGGGTAAAGAGTTGAAGGCGTTGACGATGTCCAAACTTATCGCCAACGCCACCCCACCCTGGGACACTACCTGATTCGACAGCGCGCGGACGCGAAGAATCGCATCTACGGTAGACCGCCGCTGCCGGAAGCCATACTGGCTATCAGCAAGGTCGGGACCAACTCGCGACAAATGCTCGACGAGCCTTTCAGCAACCACTCTTTCAAAGAGCTTGGAAGACTCGTCAAGTAGGCATATGGGACGGTATGCAGAGGGAGACTCTGCGGCCCTGCCTTCCTTCTTCAATAAAACCAATCCAGCTTCCTTCCAACCGGAGGGGAACACGCCTGCACGGAGACAGCTATTAAATAGCCGTCTCAGGCGGTCACCCAGAGCAGCCAGAGTTAGAACCCACGCCCGGCCAGGGATGCCATCTGGACCTGGCGCGGTGTTACGAGCCCCCAAGCGCTTCACGGCTCGGATGAGCTCCCCTTCAGTCACCCCTAACTCGTCAGACCAGTCTGATAATGACGGGGGCGGCGAGGGACTATCCCTGGCTGCTGGAAACAGTGTGTTTACTACTCTCTCCAGCAGACCCGGATCCATGGTCTCCGTGATGGGGGGGACCCATGGCCTTAATTTGCTCATGACCATCCTATAAGGTTTCCCCCACGGATCCCTGTCCAGCCCCCCGAGAAGCTCGCTCCAGGACCGAGACCTGGCATCCGCGATAGCGTGTTGTAGCGCCATAGTCGCATCTCGGTAAGCTCTGTATACTCTGGCTATCTCCTCCTCCGTAGCTCTCTGCTGCCTTCTGCGCCGGGGGCGCTGAAACTGGCGCCGGGCTCTAAGACATACAGTCCGCAACTGCGCGATGTCTTCCGACCACCAGTAAACCGCACCAGGACGCTGGGCGCACCTGACCCGGGGCATGGCAGCGTCGCAAATTGACGTCATTGTTTCCCGGAACCAGGTCGCCTCCTCTTCTGGATCGAGTGAGATCCCCTGGGATCCATCATCGTCTGGCCACGCCGCGACGTTGGCAGCTGCGACAAGCAAATCTCGATTGAGCTGTTTGAGGGCCCAACGACGCGCCGGTGGACTAGGGCCTGGGCGGCTCGGGCCGCTGGAAGGACGAAATGCCACATCAAAAACGATGTGGCGATGGTCAGAAAGAGTGACCATCTCCTCCGCTACTCTCCATTCCAAGACCACGCGGGCTACAGCAGGAGTCGCCCATGAAAGATCTACGATTGACTCCCCCTGCCATCGAACGCATGTGGCAACGGACCCCCGATTCAGTAGTCGAAGGTCAAGCGAACCCGCCCAGTCTTGGACTACGTGTCCCCTCGGCCTATCCCGGGTATTACCCCATGCTCTGGAGTGAGCATTGAAGTCACCCAGGACAAGCACTGGACGGGGTGAGCATTTGCTTCGAATGCAGTTCGCAACCCTATCCAGGTATCCCTCAAATTGGGCGAGGGAAATGTTGGGAGACACGTAGCAGCCCACTACAGCCAGATGTCCCCATTCGACTGCGACATATCCCTGCCCCCTATCGAGCAGAGAGCAGTGAGGCCCACTGCCTCCACCAGCCCAGTAAACAGCAACAGAGTCCAAGGTGTCCCGGAACCAGCGAGGATGATCCTGGAGACCGTAGGGTTCTGCTACTACTGCCAAGGCAACCGACCATTCCGCAATAGTCTGCAGAAAAAGATTTTGCGCATTGCGGCAGTGGTTCAGGTTGCACTGGAGAACTTTCAGGGCTGGGAAGATGAGGTATCCATATCCTCTAGTGGGCCCACATCCAATGGTGCCGGCGCCAATCTCTGCAATGTGGCCGGGGCGAGCGAGGCTCTCATCTTGCGAGGAGCGCATTTCTTGCCTCCCAACCTGTGGTCAGCTGAACGACCTTGGTCCGCACACAACGGACACCGCACAGTCGGCGACGTGCACTCTCTTGCTTTGTGCGGTCCTCCGCAAGAGTAGCACTGAGTGCTCCGGTCAACCGCACTAGTACACAGGCGACGGACGTGCCCGGGCTCGAGGCAACGGAAGCACATCATACGACGTGCCTCTAACACCTCGACTCTTACCGACGTCCATCCTATCCGCATGCGTTTGTTGGACGCCAGCTTCTTTACCGCCGCCAGTGGACCACGAATCCAGACATGCCCCAGAGAAGTAAGCAGGCGTCGGATTTCACCCACCTTTACGTTCCCGGAAGAACAGCCACCCGCCTCGGCAATAGCTTTCGCCACATCTACTGGCGTGACAGCGTCGTCGAGGTCCATGATCCTCGCCTCAGCCATTTTCATCGGACGCGCAATATGCACGTCATACTCGGAAAGGACCTCCCTCATACGGCTTGCGAGGCTGTCAGCCTTGGTGGAACAGTCTGCACCCAAGATGGAAAGAACTATTCCGCCATCCGCAGCCCTCTTCTGGCCAACAGTATCGATGCCGAGATCGGCCAACCGTATCTGCTGCCTTGCTACCAACAGAACTTCTGCGAGAGTGGCGGATGATCCTTCCCTTACCGTGATGGTAATCGCTGCCGAAGCGGGAACACGAGGCAGTTTGACCGGCTGCTTTTTCCCTTTTGCAGGGGTAGACGAGGCAGATGGAGTGGCTGGAGCACCAGCTGTGGCATTGGACTGGGAAGTCTTTGCCTTTTTTGCCACAGTCGACCAAGCCTCCGCCGCAACCGTTGACGCGGGCTGTAAGGCCTGTGCGGTTGCTGCAGGTACAGCGGGCAGCTCCATCACCGGAGCCACCGTTTTCACCTTCCCATTTTTTCCCTTTCCCTTTCCCTTTCCTTTTTTTTCCCCCCTGTTGGAATTAGGGATCACGCTGAGATCTTGCGCAACTGGCAATAGAGCCACACCCCTTTTTGCGTCAGATGCAAGAGGCGGACGTAGTGGCTTTTCTGGAGGTAACCTGCTCGCAATGGCAGCCAACTTGGCGTCCATCATACCCCCAATTTCTATGGCAATGGAACGCCGAAGCTGGGCCTCTGTTTCCGGTGCTAGTCCTGCCATCACTATGGACCCATCAACGCTGGGGCCCACTTGCCCCTTACAAATGAGGCTGAGTTGCTCCGCCAGTTGTGCAACCGTTGCTGTGAGGCTAGCGAGTTGCGAACGCAGGTCCGCGTTCTCTCTCTCCAGCCTCTCAACTATGGCCCCATTCGAAACAAGCAGACCACTCTCCCCTGACGCCACTCGCTCCGTTACTGTCGTCTTTCGCGTTCGCTTATTTGACGACGCCTTGGAGGCGATTGACATTTGCGAGCTGTCGGAATCACCGCTGTCGCTCATCATCCCACGCACTGGTGTAGCCGGCCGCTTGAAACGAGACCTGGTCACCCTCCCCTCTGACACTGGAAGTGCCTCTGCGACGCTCTGCGTCCGCTGTTTTGGTCCCTGAGATGCGGACGTGTTGGGTACATCCAACGACTCCACACCTCGGGGACGTGAGTCACCCTGGCTCTTTGCTTCGACTTCTACTCTCTTCGACATTTTTTGTTGTTGGCGGTTGTTGCCCCCCCCCAGAATACGTGGGGCTGACCGAAGGTTCGGTGAGGGATTCTCCGGCTGCAGAGCAACCGGTACCCTCCTGGGGTAGTGTATTTTTACAATTCGCCTTCATATTTTTTTAATTTTTTTTTTTTAAGAGGTGGAGTCCTCTATCTAAACCTATATACTTATCCTATTTTTTTTTTTTTTTTTTTTTTTTTTTTTTTTTTTTTTTTTTTTTTTTTTTCCTCCCTGGCCTCTCTGGCCTGGCTCAGAAAAGCCTTTCTCAAAGAATCGCGCAACGTCCAAGAACACAAACTACTGTTGAAGTCCTCAGACGGTGCGCCCCTCGCGGAAGTCAGATGTTATAGACTCCGCCCCGTGTCTCTCTTAGTCTGGTCTCTCACTTGAGGCCTTCCGGCATGAGTGACTCTACCGGTTAAGTCCCCAAGATCATTGAGACACGCAAGCCCCACCACGACGGCAACGTGGAGACACACTCGGTGGGGATGACCCCTAGACCTAGGGCGAGCCTGTTGCACCTAATCATTCTCATAATTTTTTTACCCTTCTCACATTATATTTGAAGACACGGTTGGCGCAGTGGCTGAGCGATCGACTGCTGCGCTGCGTGTCACGGGTTCGATTCCTGCACGGAACAAATATTTGTAATGCCTACAGGTAGTTTTTCCGGGTCTGGCTGTTTGTATATGTGAGTTTAAATGTTTGTAAACGCACGCACGATACAGGAGTTATTCCTAGTGTAACGTCTTTAAAAAAAAGATATATATATACCTACTGTAAGCCTAATTAGTATAATGTACGTCTGATTAATATTATTCTTTAAATATCCTGGAATTATTATACCCCTAATACATAGATGTTGTATTGACTATATTAAGTAGCAACAGGTAGGTAGATCTTAAAGTTTAAACAATTCAAATTTATAGTGAAATATATTACATTGTTAATCTAAATTATAATAATTAAATGAATTATTAATTATCAACTACTTGTAGATGAATAATCGTTTGTTAATAGCCATTATATTAATTTAAGATACGTGTATTTATAATCGAAGTTAATGTCATAACTGACACTCGTTGCGATCGACAGACATCGCGCAACCGTTGTACAAGAAAGAAGTGAATTTTGTGATTAAAGTGCTGTGGAGATATTACTGGATTTTATTTCTGCAACACTTCTGAGGCTATCCCGATACTACTTATTTTGTTCACACGAGTTGTTTTGCGTTCTCACAGGAAATCAATCGGGGTGGGAATGTGGGGTAACCTCGTGGCGCGTGCCGACACTTAACGCATACACAGGGTTAATTTGGTTTGAAAAGTAAATTAGTGATTGGTTTTCGTCCTCCTGCACCCTAATTGCGAAACACACAATCAATCTCAATCTGAATCATTTTGAAGGATATTGCTTCATAAGTTCTAAAAAGGTTGCCTTCATAAAGTCTGCTCAACACGTAAATAACGCAATGAATGTTGTTGAACTGTCAAAATGAAACCGATTCTGATTGATTGTGTGTGACGCCATTAGGGTGCTGGTCTTATCCTTCTAGCCACCATTTCGCCTTTATCATGCGCATTGCAAACATATCAACTTTTACACCTTCCGTATATCGTTTCTTAAATCTTTCCTAATTTTATAGGTGATAAAATGTTTGTACTTTTCATACGACATTCCTTAGAATCGTAAAATCATGAGTATTTTTTTGCAGTTTTTCTATGCATATCTGCCCTTAAGTGTTTAAATTTAAACAAACGAATGTTTACGTTCGTACATAATATTATATATTCACAATAATCAATGCATATTGACCTATAATGTTATCACTGCTGGAGCACAAGCTCTCTCGATGAGAGGGACTGGGCCGTAATCTATAATAATTTATTCATATGGATATACAATATAATAATTCATTTTCTCATAAACATTTTACATTTACATTTTTTTTTTACATTTTGAATGGAATAGTTTTTTTTTATCGAGTATGGATTGAACAACATTTATTGATTGAGGTATTAATAATATCATTATTTATTTATTTAAGATTCATGCACAACATTACAGAATTGAATCCCAAGGCGTTGTACAGCGCAATTTACAAACAACAAAGTGACACAAATACATACTAAGTATATAATATATATAACGTATGTGTATATAATATTAATTTACCAAATTCAAATTTTAGTAGGGTGGCAATACCATTAACTATGTCCCTTTAGTTAAGCTCAGACTGTTTCCCAGTAATCTGCTCATTCGTTTCTGTATGTTTTATTTTATGAACGAGCTCATTAAAATGCTTGTTATGTTAACAACAGTTAACTATGGTATGTTTAGAGCGGTTATTTAACAATGATCCAAAACCTGCTCTTAATTTATCAGAATATATAATATACTAGCTGTACCCCGCGGTTTCACCCGCATAGGTTTCGATCCCGTGGGAATATCGAGATAAAAGTGTATAATATATCCTGTGTTAATCCTGGTTATATACTATCCATGTGCTTAAATTTCATCCAAATCCGTTCAGTAGTTTTTGCGTGAAAGAGTAACAAACATCCATCCTTCCATTCATCCATCCATCCTCACAAACAGCATAGAATAGTAGGATTTCTTCCATACTAAAATGGTAAATTTCTGCGTCTTCTCACATTAATACATGGGAGTTTTTTTTTTTTGTAAAATACGTTGATCGTTCACACGAGACCCCTAAGTTCTCACAAGAAATAAATCGGGGTGGGAATTGGGGTAGCCCCGTGACGCGTGGCGATACCTGTCGTATTCAGAGGGTTAATTTGGCGTGAAATTATTCGAATACAGGTGAATCCATTGTTATTTTGAAGCTATTAAATTGATATTGTACTTAGTTTTAGACCTATCTTAAAACATGTGTATAAATAAAATAAAGTCGCATTAGTTACACCAGTTATAACTCAAGAACGGCTGGACCGATTTTTATGATCTGTGGTTTGTTAGATTTGTCTCCGCCCCGAATAGCAGAATTACTTTTAAAATATGGGAAAAGTGAAAAAAAAGAAGATAAGCCATTTTCTCATACATTTTTAATGGAACAGCTTTTTTAATGAGATATCGAGTATGGATTGAACAAAATTTATTGATTGAGGTGGTACGAAGTTCGCCGGGACGGTTAGTTGTTTATAAAATATCTATTTATTTAACACTTCCAGCACACAAATGTGCAGAGGCAGACTTGATGCCATAGGCATTTTCTACAGTCAACCTTCAATTAAAAAAAACCAAATATTCAATATTATTTTTATTTTTTAAATAATAATATTCAATATTTTTTTGTTAATAATAATATTCATTAATATTTTTTTTAATATTTGTCAAACATTAATATCTTTTTTTTTCAAAACATATTCAATTATTTATCCAACCTGCATTACAAAAACTAGCATGTTTTGTTTATTCACAAATAATCGAATTTCCCTTTACTATGTATTTATTAAAATCCGTACCAATAAATCCCACGTGAACTTACGTACAAACATTGGTAAAACCACAAAAGACCATAAATTACCATAAACCTTTAAAACGTATTGATACCCACATTTCGTTTTAATTCCCACACAAATTTCAACGGACCTTTTACCCGCAAAATTCGTTGATGTTTCACACGGTGTACTCTGGTTCCCACTGGAAAGTTCTGTGGTGGGAAAAATGTGGTGCGTGCCAAAATGGGTCGCGGTTGACGGGTTAAGTAGCTGTGAAATTGTTCTATAGGAATATTAAAACAATAGGTAGGTTTATTTGGTCATGGACTAATGTTGGGGATTCATATTATATTAATATTAGTATTTGAAAAAATTGGCCGGTGATTTGTTGACGCATTTGTATTTTTTTATTGTTTAGCGGTATTTTAATGAATAATATATTATATGTAGGTATCGAGTATGAAAATAGATTAAAATATAGATAAATATTATTAAGTACGCAGTAAAATAAAATAAAAATATTTTATTTTCCTGCATAGTTTTTTTTCTTTTCTCATAATTTTCTAATACCATTGTTAACAGGCATTTTGATATACAGGGTCAAATTCAATTATCTAGCGAAACTCCGCGGGCGCGATGGGTATCGATATCTTAACACGATAAACCAAAAAAGTTTTTTTTTTTTTGTAGGAACACCAACCGCAGTAAGTTTAGGCACCTGAAATATCTGTTTAAAACTCAGCTTTTTACTGAGAAAAGTTCACTGTGTGTTTAGATAACGATACTCAACACCTCTGTGGAGTTTCGCTATCTAATTTAATTTGACATTGTGTAAAAAGAAAGAACGTCTTACCTCACCATCTTTGGGTTTTAATTTATTCTTCTTACTTATGGTCCCACGATAATTGTAACGAACGAAAACTCCGTTGATCGTTCCCACGTGAACAAGACAGTTCTCAGCAGACTGGGGCACCGCTGGTGGGAACCAGAAGCGGCACGTGCCACTATATTATCATATCGCGGTAGCAGGGTTAATTGTCTGTAAATAGCTATCTGTAGTTCTAATAGTGCAGTGGTGTGGTAACGGCCGCGAGTTATGACTTGCAGGTTCGAACCCAGACAGGCGCATTTTTTTTTTTTTTTTTTGATAGCCGTTAATGTCCCGCTGCCGGGCAAAGAACTTCCTACTCTCTTTCTACCTCTCTCTGGCCAGAGCTGCTAAGGACCAATCTTTATGAAGACAGGCGCATTACGTTGTGTAAATTATTTCATCACCATTGCTCTCAAAACGGTGAAGGAAAACATTTTGAGGAAACCGGCATGTATTAGAGCCAGAAATTCAAAGACATGTGAAATCTACCAACCCGCACTAGTTCCGCGTGGTGGATTACGGCCCTCTCTCTCTCACCAAAAGGAGGCCTGTGTTCCAGAAGTGGGAACATTATATGACTGAGTAGCTGCGCCCCGCAGTTTCACCCGCATAAGTCTCGATCCCGTGAGAATTCATAGAAATAAAATGTATCCTATGTGTTAATGCTGGTTATAAACTAACTGTGTGCCAAATTTCATCCAAATCCGTTCAGTAGTTTTGACGTGAAAGAGTAAGAAACATCCATCCATCCATCCATACAAACTTTCGCGTTTATAATATTAGTAATATTATGATGAATAGTTATTTTAAATTCAGTACTTTGAGTCAATCCTTATAAGGATACCAAGGCCCTCTGGCACTACGAATCACTAAATGAATTTAGCGCTAAACGAAATTAAAATTATCGTCCTATATCTGTCAATCAGTTTGAAGACACACAGAATCATCATCTGCTTAACCTTTTCCCAACTACGTTGGGGTCAGCTTCCAGTCTAACCGGATACAGCTGAATGGCAGTATTTTACATGGAGCGACTGCCTAACTCCTCCTTTTCGTGTTATAAAGACAGTTGGTGCGTTTAGATTAAAATTTAAACAGCATTTACTGCAGCTTCAAAAAGATACCAAACTTTGAACCTAACCATGATGTGCACGCAGGTAGCATTGGTGGTCCGAGCGTTTGGCAGCGATTGTTCACTGTAAAGGCACAGCAGTGGCTTCGCATCTTGTTTTTGTGTTCGATAGGTTAATGTTCGATAGTTAATTAATAAAATGTTCTTCTATATTCCACGCATTTACTGGCAGCATCTATAGACGAATTGTTATTGCCGACACAATGTTTTGTTTCGTTGTCTGTCATTTGTTTCTAAAAGTTGTAACTGGATAAGACTCTCTCATTAGTTTATTTTTATTTCTCTACTTCATCCATGCCGTTAATTGACTATCAAATTCCACTTTTATTGTATATTCACTGTAATACCTACTGTTCCACTACACAGCCGTAATGTATAACGTATTTAGTTATTTTCGCCAGAGGGTCGGTGCACAGAATACCTAGGTACTTTTGTAGGTCGGCTCATGCGACCGTTTACTTGTCACAATAATGCCATAGAGTGCTTCTGTCTGACACTCAAGGCATAGACAAGTGGGTAGCGGGATCGTCCGAAAGGGTTACCGCTGCCCTGGTACGTAAAGGGCTAAGGAAGGAACACGGGTGGGTTTTAGTCAGTAAGAGTCTGACACTCCCTTCTGCTCCACCCAGAGCGGGAGGAGTCATTTGATGATTTCCCATCCACAAAAAAAAACATAAAAAAAAAAAAAAAAAAAAAAAAAAAGGCATAGACAAGTAATGAGGTTACGTCTGGAGCGGATTAAAAATAAATTATATTTGTTTTATTTGCTAATATTTTACATAATGTCGAAGCATCATGCTGAGATAGGAGCCTTTTTGCCTCGTATAGAACTTTCTGTTTCATTTTCTTTTTGTTACTTTTTTTTTATACAAGTAATTTGTTTTATTTTATCTTTACCTGTGTTTAGTTTAGTTTATGATCTTCCTGTACGAGTCGCAATAAATACTTTTTCTTTCACAACCCAGTTACTGGGTAATACGATACCCCTTGGTAAGACTGCTGGCTTTACGTGCTTTCCGAGACACGGAGGGGCCTTGGTATATAAAGATGGTCACCCATCCACGGACCAACCGCGGCAAGCGTACGACAGTCACAAGTCCCTAATGGTGTACGTATGCCATTATATTGTTTTTTTATCAACCCATTCTTTTTAAATTATGTTTTTTCATGGATCTGCACTAAAGACTTATTATTAAAAATGTCATAAAAACGAACACTCCTATTTTTGTGAACACTCCTTTTCTTTCTACTTTCTCACCCTAGGACTTGTCTCACCCTATATAAACATCTCAGACGACAATAAAGGTTTGTTCGTTAAAATCCGTTGCAGTTCACACATACCGAGTTTAGTTCCCATAAGGGCACGTGCCTGTGCATGTCCCGACAATAGGGTCGAACGGGTCACGGTATGTTGTTTTATCTCACGAAGGCGGGTTACGTGACTTTTATGACGTCGAAATAAGAGCCATTTTATTACGATTCATCTGCCTTCGTGGGATAGGTACATATATATAATTGAAACGAAATTCATACTTAAAATTAAAATCCGTTGACAATTCACACGATGTGATTTTAGGGGTCGGGGGACTTTTGGGACCGGGACCGCGGTCCCCGATGTTCACACTAAAACGATTTTATGTCCCCGTATCATAATGAGTTGCACTTTCAAACAATAGTAAGTAATTTAACAATCATAATAATTCGCCTTATCAATGAAATTATTCCTTCAATTTGACTAGATGAGTCATGTACAGACGCCAGCACATCAAGCTACTACAATCTGTCAAATTTCTTTAATAGATTTTCAACTTTATCGCGGAAGCATTAAGGTTCAAGGTTGATTGGGAAAATTTGACAGTTTCGGGTAGGTTGACCTGCTGTACATACATCTCAAAAGGTGTTCAACTACAAAAAAAATAATTTTTGATTAATTGGGCAATCAAAGCACTATTACAACGCTGCGTTCCTGTCAAAGTCAAATCATTTATTTCAAATATGGCATTTTGAACGTCAAACATTACTTAAAAATAAAATTGATTCTAGTCGACCCTTCCAAAAGGTAAAGTAAAGAATAAACAAAAACAACAGACGGACGGATGGATTGACGGAGAACAAAGTGATCCGTCTTTTCCTTTTGAGTTACGGAACCCAAAAAATAACATTCTATCCCACTGATGTGCAAAGGTGTTTCCCATATTGTTTACTAGCGGCGCCCCGCGGTTTCACCCGCATAAGTTTCGATCTCGTGGGCATATCGGGATAAAAAGTATCCAATATAATACTGGTTATAAACCATATCTGTGCCAAATTTCACCCTAATCCGTTAAGTAGTTTTGCGTAAAAGAGTAACAAACATCCATCCATCCATCCATCCATACAAACTTTCACGCTTGTAATATTAGTAGGATTTTTTATTTTTCTCACCCTATTTAAAAGTATCAGGGTAGTTTCACAGAGCTTGTTCTTAAAGTCCGTTGGTATTTCACACGGGATGAGTTTAGTTCCCACTGGAACCAGTAAAGGGCAATTGCGTAGGCACGTGCCCTTTACTGGTTCATGCACCGATAATCGTGTCGAAAGGGGAGCTTCTCATATCATGTTCTTGCGCTTTATCTGCAGGGAACAATATTACCCCACTGAAAAATATTACCCCGCTGAAAGAGTTTTTATTTGAAATTGCCTTCCCGCAACTTCCTGCGTGCGGAAGTCGTAAAACACCGAAAAATATTTTTTTAAAATTAAAAGAAAAAAAAAACATTTTAAAAACAAGCTTTTATTAATTTTTAATAAAAATAACTAAAAAGTTAAAAATAATTTAAACCTGATAAGAAAAATACAGGGTCGAATTTTGTAATGCCACCTGAAGGGAAAGTACTCTTAATACTGTAGATAGAAAATTTTACTCAAAGAAAACATTCCTTTATTTTTGAATAGAAAGAAAATTGCATTCAAAGATTTTCAAAAATTCGCTTGCCACACCCGGGAATCGACCCGACTTAAATCTGTAAAAATTACACCCTGTACTTTTATTGCATTGATCGTTAGGATCAGTTTATAAGGATGAAATCTTTCTAACAAACTTGATAAATTAAATTTATATTATATAATTAAATTAAAAAATAAAGGAATATTTTCTTTGCGTAAAATTTTCAAAACATCGGGTCCGGTGAAACTAAATAAAAGCTTGTAATAAAAAATACAGCCCATGTAACTCGCTAATAATATAGCTCTAGAACAAATAATTAAAAAAATCGGTTTAGTATTTTTTGAGCCATTACAAAAGACACAAAAAATCAAATCTTTTCTCTTTATAATATTTATTAGTTTAGATAGGTATTCAGAAATTAGAACATAATGTTAATTGATACTTTGTACTTTGTGATGTATTTCTGATATGTACTCATTTTCATATTTATAATATTAATTGTTCAAACAAAACACTCACTAATAATTTATATGTTTTTTTAAACGTGTATGAAAAATCTTTGTCAAATTAAAGTATATGCCAAATTAAATACCTGATCGCATACTTTTTCTCGCAATGTGATCAAAATTCATACGTTAAATTCCATTGACAATTCACACGAGACGATTTTAGTTCGTACTGTAACAATATGTCTGCGCGGCGGGTCACGTCGATGGGGAAATTAGGGTGACACGTGCCAATAGATCGCGTTTACAGGGTTAAGGGGCCGCCATACTTGTAAACAAATAAACAGGGGTGATGAGTGTGTGTAATTGGGGCTCACAAATAAATAAAAAAACATACTAAAATGCACACTAAAATCCTGGTAAATCTTGCCATAAGAAAATCCTAGAAGTAGTTGTTCAGCTCCTTTTATTGTAACGGAAATAAAGAACCTTTTATGGTAAAGTCCGTTGCTTTCACACGAGACCACTTCAGTTCTCAACGGTAAGAGAATTTGGGGGAAGCATGTGAATTATTTGACTCATTTTTAGATAAATACTACATATTTATTACCTACAACTTTGTTCGCTTGCACGTCGGAAAATAAATTGGATTCCATGGGTTTTATTTTTTTACGCGGAACCCCAATTCTTTTTCTAAAATAAAAGCTTAAGTTACTCCTTATAACATCAGAGGGGCAATTCTCGTAATTTTTAGAACGTTCACAGTCTGATCTTAGTCTCAATCTGTCAAAAATACGTCTCATTTCCCCACATTTTGACAAGTTTTTGACATTTGTTTGTCGCCGAGACGAGACTGCGACTAGATTTTGAACGTTTTAAATTGCGAGAATTAGCCTTCAGCTATCTGCCATTGAAGTCCCGTCAATATCCGTTCAGCCGGTTCGGAGATTAGCCGGAACAAACAGACAGATAGACAGACAAGAAATTTACAAAAAATCACTTACGTTTTATTTATTTGTATTGTATGTATATATTTATTTATTTGTATAGATTAAAAAGGTTTCTCAGTTTTTTTACTGCCTCGTTAGTGTAGTAGTCGTAAGTGCTACTGCAGAGTTATTGTGTTTTTCTATCCGGAATTTCTTAGAATCAGCCCGGAGTCTAAATTTGTGCCCGGTTACTTAAAAATAACTGGAAAATGTAAGAGTCCTCTAGGTCACCTCCGCCCAACCCAGCTGGGAAACAAGGCATGATGTTACGTGTTAGAAGTTTATGAGTGGTCGCTTTAGTCATTCTTAACAAATCATGATGATCATTTACCCAGACATGTTTCAACGACTATTGTAATCATTGAACAGGTTTTAATGGTGTCCCGTGATGAGATACATAGGATTCTATCTTTTACCGAATACAAGTTCTTTTATAGAGCATCATCCACAGCCCGACTTCACCCACTGTTTGGAATACGCCTCATTTTTTAGTGCCCATTCCCACGCTCCTGTGCCAGCTTCATCCTATACAATATCACTTCTTGTCATTCATCACTAAATAATTTCAAAACTCAAACCAATTTATTTCCACATACAATATCAAAAATAAATCATTCCAGGTATTCTCACGAATTTCTAACGACCCTTTTATGATAAAAGTCGTTTGCGGTTCCCACGGGACTGTTTCCGGTGGGAAGAACTTCGGGACGTGGGGACTGGGGAGGCTCGTGCCAAATGCCGATACGTGGCGTTCGCAGTGTTTTATTGAAAGGAAGACTGTGCTAAGTGATCATTCAGTCATAAGTAGTTTTATTTATTTTTTATTGCTAAATGGGCCTGCTCTTGACCTGGATCACGCCTGATGGAAAGCGATGGATGAGGTCTATGATGGAACGAGCGTGCCCTGAAGATGCCTGCAGTGTGATTCTGTAACTATCTCACCGTGAAAACTTTGGTGAACTGAGCGTGGAGTGAGCTGTCATTCCAATTAATGCTAGGGATTGACACTATTGACAGCTCACTTCACCTCAGTTTTCACGGTGAGGTTTTTACAGAATACATCGGCTGTTCTCTTTTGCTTTGAAGGCAAACGGTTAAATGTGGAACGGAACACAGAGAGTCCCACACTTTGACTGTGCGCATAATAAACGTGGAGGAAAAGCGAGAAGGAGAAGTTTTTATAGAGACCATTGAGTATTTTAAGAATGGAATAAAACAATCTGTAATGGTCATATATCAATATGTACATATATTATGACTTTATGAGACTAAATAAAACTATGTATAATAAAACTCAAAATGGTTGGTGGTTTTATAGCGGTGTCTGCTAGATAGCCAAATAATTGTTAAAGTAAAAGTGGTTATAAATTACCAACAGTGCCTGCACCTCAGTCTAGTGCAAATTGTAACCATGAAATCAGCACATGACTGAAAAAAAGAAATCTGATGTTTCATAGAAAAGTGCAAATCTCGCGCGGTCAAAATGTAGGGAACAGTAGTTTTTTTTTTTTAATAACTGACGAAAAATTTCTACGCAGGGACTTCAGAATAATGCACTGAATCTATGGTAACAGATTGCGCGTCAATGCCCTACCTCCCTGTACTTTATGAAATTTTTGCGTGATAAGGTAATAAACAACTTTTGTAAAATTAATCCACGTACGAGTACAGACAGTTACGTCTGACTTTTATCATAGTAACTAGTTTCTGCCCGCGGCTTCCTTGGATTATTGGTAGGAAAATAAGAATATATTATAAGATGTGATGTGTTTTATCATCGTAACTGTACTTTGGGGGTCGAGAGGAAACTAAAACTTGACTGGAAAATAAAATCCACTCTCGACCCCCAAGGGTCGAGAGTAAACTATAGTTAGGGGTCCAGTGGAAACAATATTTATTGGGGGTCAAGGGGCCGAGAGTGGACTAAATGGTGTGAAATTTCTTCTTCTTCCGACTCGTTTTCACTTAGCGTTCTGTCTGAATTTTGTCTACTTTTTGCTCGGCTCCTAAGGGTCATAGCGTAATGTTAAATAGCCTATAGCCTTCCTTAAGAATTGGGCTATCAAATGCAGAAAGATTTTTTTTTTACAAATCCGACCGGTATGTCCAGAGATTAGCGCGTTCAAACAAACAAACAAACTCTTCAGCTTTATTATTATTAGTATAGATTAGTATAAGTGTAGATAGATATATTTATAACTTGTTGTTGAGCGCTATTTATCGCGAGTTAATTACGGCTCAAAAACTTCTAATCAATGTACTTTCATAACTAAAAACATGATTAACGCCCGTCTACAAAAAAAAAATTAGATTGGTTTAATCTCTAAATAAAATTACCATTACTAGTTTTTCATTCTCACGGAATTTATAACGAATTTTTCACACGGGATGGTTTTGTACAGACTGGTTTGAAGAATGGGTACCTTTTACTTTCGGTTCATGGGGTGGTGCGTGCCAAAACACCGCATTTAAAGGGTGAAATTATGTGAAAATAAAACGATTTGTTAAACCTTTGTATTATATTATCCTCGTTCCTCATTGAATTTGGATAGCTGTGATTTTCACGTCATTCATTTTGTGATTATTTGCTTTACGGCGCCGGCTGTCGCTGAAAACCAGCGCTGGGGCTCTCTCTTGCATAGGGTCGCAGCATAATGCTGAGCGATAGCCGTTTTGCGTGGATGTGACGCATGTCAACCATTTCTTATTGTTTTTTTTTCTTTATTTTGTTTTTATGTTCTTTTTTGCGTCATGTTTACCGCAAATAAACGTTTTTCCTTTCTTTCTTTCTTTTCTTTCTCTCATATTTTTTAGGTTGTAGTAGAGTGGTTTATCATTGATAAGCCGTGTGCCCCATGGGATTTACCATCATCTGCTTAGCCTTGTCCCAACTATGTTGAGTATCAGTATTTTACATGGAGTGACTGCCGATCTGACCTCCACAACCCAGTTACTGGGTAATACGAAACCCCTTGGTAAGACTGATTGCTAGACTTTCGGGCTTCTGACGGCCCTTAAAGACTGTCAAAGATCCACGATTGACAGCCGGGACCAACGGCTTAACTTGCTTTTCAAGGCACGGAGGGTTCTTGGTATGTAATGATGGTCACCTATCCACGGACCAACCGCGGCAAGCGTAGCTTAACCTGATCGATCTACCCGTGCGGCTGTTATTACTTCCGATGGCCCGATGGGATTTACCATAGGCAAAAATTACGAAACACTTTCATCCCCTAATTTTTATCCATTAGTCATTTATTGTGTCAATTTTCAAAAATCCTTCCTAATGCTCACTTTCATTTGAAAGGACCTCTTGTGCATAATTTCATGCTTCCAGACCCAGCGGTGTCCCTGTGCGTGGTCTATCGGTGAATTAAAGATTTATTATAAAGTAACTACCTGCGCCCCGCGGTTTCACACGCATAAGTTTCGATCCCGTGGAAATATCAGGATAAAACGTATCCTATATGTTAATCCTGGTTATAAACCATCTGTGTGCCAATTTTCATCTAAATCCGTTCAGTAGTTTTTGCGTGAAAGAGTAACAAACATCCATCCATGCATACAAACTTTCACGTTTATAATATTAGTATGATTTAAAATAAATTAAGGTGAAATGCATAAAAGATGGCAAATGCATAAAAGATTTTGCTCGAGGTATGAAGAAAGATAAATCAGGTTTGAAAAAGTAAAGAGATCTTTGCCAAGCACAAATCGAGATGCAAAAACAACAATGTAAGAAAGAACTTTATTGTCAACGATAAAGAATGGCAATGTCAATAGTTCTCAAGAGAAATCTTCTTCTAAAAAGAATAACGAAGGGGACAAAGTTTCTTTGTTATATTTAGTTCACTTTCTTCAGATAAAATTTCTACATATCGATGTTGATTTATATATAATTCAATGGAACATTTTAAATGGAGATTTACGTGACAATAGGTAACATGAGAGCAGTGATGGCCCAGTGGTAATGGCTGCGACTTACCAGTTGTAGGTCGTAGGTTTGAACCCAGCCAGACGCTTTACTTTGTGTAAATTATTTCATCACCACTGTTCTCAAAACGGTGAAGGAAAACATCATGGGGAAACCGGCATGTCCTATTACCAAAACATCGAAGACATGTGACATCTACCAACCCGCACTGGGCCCGCGTGGTAGATTATAGCCTGCTCCCTCTCGAAGAGAGGAGTCCTTTGTCCCAGCAGTGGCAACATTATAAGCTGATTATGATGAGGTAACATGAAACGTCTCTCGTGACCTTTATATAACCATAAAGTGATGGGTTTAACTATTTCAGCTTTAATGTTCCCGTGAGAGTTAGTGCATGGACACGATCGATAAGTGACGGGAGACCGAAATGATATGGTGTGGGGCTCCTACATCGACAAGGAATATTATTAAATTAATGTGAAATTAAAACGCTAAATAAACACTATGAAATACTTTTTCACTGTTTTTTTATTATTTATTTTACTATTTATGTACACATATATAAACAGACAATGAAAAACAGAACAGAAAAAATAGGTACAGAGGTGATGCTTATTTCATAAGAAATCTCTTCCGGCATACCTGAGATAGGACAATAGATGCCTACAGATTTGTAGATAGCGTGTGATAGAGCAAAGGGGACAAAAAATAATACATAGAATCAAAAAAACTGTTTATTTAAAAAATTTGCCCCATCCCATCTTCCTAGCACAGTGGGCTGTGCTGGGGTGGCTGCTGCAGGTGCTGAAAACTTCAAACGGCGAAAATATTCCAACCTGATTGGGAGAGTTACATGTTCGAGTCGTTTGGGGTTGAAACACACTAGGTTTAATGGCTAACTAATTAATTATACAAATAAATACAAAATTAATAAGACACACAGGCATCGATGTACTCGTCCGCATCACTGTCACACCTGTCGTGTTGAAAATCAAGTGCGTAAAAAAAATCGTCCTTGAGTACGAGGCTACTTTAGTCTTTACTTGACTAAATGCTTTGTGTTTTGCGTGGATGTGACGCATGTTTTTTCTAACTCGTTTTTTTTTTGTGTTTGTGTTCCTTTTATGCGTCATGTTTGCCGCAAACAACGTATTTCCTTTCTTTCTAAACATAAATAAGGAGAGCGGATCTGGCGCTGCCAAGTGGGCAATGGCGTAGTTGATGTTAACACAAAATTACTTCAAAGTGAAAATCGAATTCATTAGGAACCGATCCAACGAGATTGTCTTCTTATGATGTGTGGTGACCTTTACTCATCTTCAGAATTATTGAAAAATGAAATGAAAAGAGCAGATTAACGTTAATTCCTAACGTAATCTTGTCGGAGATGTGTGCACGTGGAATGAAACAAACATGAACGTTCACTCGAGTGAAGCGTCTGGTATCAGAGGGTCAATTCTCATAACTTTAAGAACGTTCGCAGTCCTGAAAGCCAATTCACGTAATTTAAAACGTTCAAAATCGCAGTCTCATCTCGGCGACAAATAAATGTCATTGATTGTCGCCGAGATGAGATTGCGACTAGATTTTGAACGTTTTTAATTACGGGAATTGGCCTCCTGCCTCAGGTAATGGAAAATCGCTATCCGCTGACTTAGTGGGCCGACAGTTAAGCGCATACTACATTAGAGTTTCGGGTGGTTGAGTTCGCTATTCGCTATATAATTGTTAACATAGGTCAGTACGTATTACGTCACTGCTGGTTAGGTAATGACTAGACTATACGCTAGTCAAACATGAAATCAATATCGTTGTGGAAACTTGAATAATAATAATAACGTTTATTGTGTCCAAAAGTTATACACGAACAATTTTGGGTTTGGAGTCTTCATTTAAGCAAACAATGCCTGTATTAGAGGACTCCGCTCCTTCACAACAGTAGGTACTTACTTAAAACACAATAGTTTATATTGTGTTTTAAGTAAGTACCTACTGTTTTAAGTAAGTACATGGGTGTAGTAAGACAAAAATATAATTATGTGAACGTGTGTGATCGTGTGCATGAGTGTGCATATGTTGTTGAGTGTACATGAGTGTTATGGATGTGTGGTTGTATGAGTAAGTGTGTGTGAATGTATATGTGTAGATATGGGAGAGCCTGCGTGTGAGCGGGTCGTATACTTATTAAGTTACGTTTTGTAGGAGAGCTTCAGTATTTTCATATGTCAGTGGTTTTATCCAGTCAATCAACATTTCTTTACATATATGATGATTGAATGATAGCTGCAATACTACTAATATAACCTATCTATGCTAATACTGATAATAAAGCTGAAGAATTTCTTTCCAGTGTTGTGTTTGGCCCAGTGTGGTTTAGATGTCACGTGTCTTCGTTTGTTTTTGGTTCTAGAACATCCCTCCTATGTTTTTCTTCACCGCTTTGAGAGCGGGGTGATGAAATAATTTATACACAGTTAAGCGCCTGTCTGGGTTCGAACCTACGTCCTACAACTCGTTGCAAATTCTTAAATCAAAAACTATTTAACTTAAAAGCTGCTGCAAAATACCTATAATATTATCACCATATTTTTACTATAACAGAAATATATTTCTAGTTCAGTCACTTGTACCCGAAGCTAGTTCTTTCACACTATATTTGGGCCACAATTCGCTCTCTTGCATACATCTTACGCGTGGAAGTTTCAGGCAAAATCCCTCACCACACCACTAAAGGAATTGCTACTCTATTTATTGGGATGTAGAGTGGGTTTTGCATTGGTGTTGTTTAAAACATTTCAAGTATGTTATATGCCTCGAAGTAAGAAATTTCATTTGAGACGATTTTGCGATTTCCTTCACTTGTTTCCCTCAGGACAGGCCGTTGATTTATCAGGGAGAATTCTCGTCTTTTTTATTCGAGAAAAAAAAATTTTTGCGCCCCGCATTGTGTGAATATTCCGATGTCTTGTAAAATTAAAACTCGTAACGGTTATGAATTTTAAATATTCGTGATCTCCTTTTTCTTATTGTTTTCTTGTCTTGTTTTTTGTCAATTTGCGATGTGTGGTAGAGTAAATATATTATAAATCTGTCTCGTGCCACTTGGGAAATATACACGGTATTTAGAGTTGAATGGCGTGCAATAGCAGAGGCCTATGGTGATGATTTTGGGCACGTTTTTTTTTGGTCGTTACAGGTTGTTTTAAGCCCGAAAGTCTGGCAACCAGTCTTAACAAGAGGTATCGTATTACCTAGCAACTGGGTTGTGGATGTCAGATAGGCAATCGCTCCATATAAAATACTGGTATTGAGCTGAATCTGGATTGACTGGTAGCCGACCCCAACACCGTTGGAAAAAGGCTGGGCAGATGATGATACACGGTATTTTGATGAAGAGCCTTGATTCCTCACTCATATAACTTTTAAAGGTATCTAAACATGTAATAATTTTAGTTGACATTATCTTATTTATTTATTTATTCATCAACAAATTTACTTTTGTGTAGAACAGTGGTTTTAACAATAACAATAAATATAACACAAAATTAAGAACCTAACCATAGTAAAGCCAGAAATGAGAAAAAAAAAGAGTGACATCCACGTTGAAAACGATCAAAACATGATATTAAGGAAATTCATACAACCTACCAGTCGGTATGCATTTAAGCGGTAATTGCAGAGTTATTTTCAAAACAAATTAAAAAAAAAATAGCTTAGAGGCATCTCAACACCTCTCTCCCTCGATTTTGTATATTATATGTTATAAGTATATAGTAATATTATAGTAATAGTATTTATGTGTATATAACCTATTTATGTACTTGTGTACCTAGTTTTAAGAGTTTTTTTTAATACTGTCCCTCTCAACCAAAGCACCTGCCATCTAATCTCTTCACCACCCTTGGTTGACTGGTAGAGAATGCCTAAGGCATTAAGTCCGCCTTTGTACCTTTTTGTGCGAAAAGTTTAAATAAATAAATAAACCTAAAGTGCAGGATCTGTGGAGCAGTGGAGCCTAAGGAGCAGTGGTAACGAGCGCGACTTACGAGATACAAGTCAAAGGTTCTAATACTGACAGGCGCTATACTTTGTGTAAATTATTTCATCACCACTTCTCTCAAAACGGTGAAGGAAAACATCTTGAGGAAACCGGCATGTCCTAGAACCAAAAACTCGAAGACATGTGACATCTACCAACCCGTACTGGTCCCGCGTGGTGGATTACGGCCCATTCCCTCTCACAGAGAGATGGCCTGAGGCCCAGCAGTGGGAACATTATATAACCTAAACCTTCGCCAAATACAGTAAAATACCTTAATGTTGTGTACCAATAACATTAAACTAAAGTAATGTTAGTCGGGCATCCATAAACGCTGTAAGTCTGGGCATATTTTATAGGTCAACACCGTTCCCCGAACAACTGTTCATGTGAACATAATACCTGAAAAGACGTAACTCAAATAGTCTTTTGTAAGGTGACCATTGAATTAAGAAACTTGAGACGATTTTTTATTTCATTTCTGTGCCTACAACGGTACGAGGATCTTTTGGCGCCTGGCCAATATTTTTATTTTATTTTATTTTATATTTTATTTATTGGTCTATCTACAATTGTTACACTGTTTATCCTTTAAATTCAAGCAATACAAGAATACAAGCATGGTGTACAATATGATGCGATAGACACAGCATGCAGAAACAAAATGATAACATCAATAAAATTGTAATAATTCTGCAGAAATAACCCTTACAGCACTAGTGGGTAGTTTTGGAAAACATGACAAGGAGAAAAAAAATTAATAATAATAATACAAAAAAAATACAAAATGAAGAAAGAAAAAAAAACAGTCAATTGTGTTGGTTACTTTCCATGGACTTGGCGCTTGAATTTTTGAAGTGATGTGGAAAAAATATCTATTGATTCATCGCAATTATTAAGAAGCCTGTAAATTCTGGGGATGGGGGAGTTTGATCCTGAAACAGTTTTGCGGAATGGGGGACGTAATAGTTTGATAGGGTGACGCGGATAATTGTGGGGTAGGTTAAAACTTAAGTTACTTAAGAACTGGGGGCAGTCTAATTTACGCTGAATTATTTTATATATGAGAACTAATGCCGCCATTTTGTTTAAACATATGATTAAAGTTAAGTGACGTTTGAACGTCAAAAATGTATGGTTAAACAGTCGCTAATCACTACTTATCTTTAAGCAATGTTTATGAATAAAGGAGTTTAAGAATAAATAAAAAAATTGTTCATATAATAAATATGAATAAAGGGGTTCCAGGAGGCCTGTGTCCCAGCAGTGGGAACATTATAGGCCGATTATGTATGTATGTATGTTATACTTGGGCCAGCGGTTAGTTTTAAGCTCTGTATTCTTGATTTTTTGGTTAATACTTTGCTGTAGAAACAGAAATTGATTGATTCGTTATAAAACACGTTGTGTTCGTATTGGTATCTTTCCGGACATATCTTTTACCAAGTACAAAACGTGCTGGTTTAAAATAAATCCTTCGGAAAGGGAAAACTGCCCTGCTTCCTACCTCTTTTTTATTAGAATGCCAAATAAACAAGAAGAAACTTCTCTTATCTAAGAAACACAAACACAACACACTTTACTTTTCATAAACAGACTTTGGACCTATCCGCAGACTTCCAAATAAAACGTCACTCTACTTTTACGATACCTTTTATATGTGCGATGCACCTTCATCACACAAAACTTAAGATACTTTCTCTGTAGTAACACTTTGAATAGCACCTTAACACACTGCTATACGGGTCCAATTAGCGTGGCAACCAGTTTGTGGAAAGTAAAGTTAAGTTTGTCGATCGGACAACGCATTGGACTCTAGGGTGTAGTATCCGATTATAGTCCAGCCATCTCATAGTTGTTGTTTTATATTAGAGCCGTTGTATTGTGTAGTAAATTGGTAAATAATATTATGGATTCTTTGCTGTTAAGTTGGCTGACTTGCTAAAAATGTTTGATTGTCCTCGGCAAGCTGTCGTCGCTCCGATGTTTTTAATGCAAAAAAAGAAGTTAATATTCAGCAGCCTTTACCGGTAATTTTTTTTTAAATCTTTTTCAGCCGAAAGACGTACACTGCTGGACATAGGCCCGCCCCAAGCACCTCCACTTCAACCGGTTTTGTGCTTCTCGCATCCAACGAGTTCCTGCGACCTTCACAAGGTCGTCGGTCCACCTTGTACCGCGTACCGGAAGACGTAGCGTTGGGGAGGCCTTCCAACGCCATCTGTTCTGCGAGCAATGTGCCCTGCCCACTGCCACTAAAGTTTGGCAATTATTCGGGCTATGTCGGTTACGTTGGTTCTACTGCGGCTCTCTTAATTTCTGATTTGATCACGCAGGGAGACTCCAAGCATAGCCCGCTTCATTGCCCTTTGGGTGACTTTTAGCCTTCTAATACGGCCCATTGTGAGCGACCACGTTTCAGTGCCATAAGTCATCACTGGTAACACGCACTGGCAGTCGGCAAACAGGTCAAGATCAGCTATATAACGCGGTAAATTGGCGTAGGTAATTTGTAATTAATTTTAATGTCATCTCAACTAGCTAGTAACCCGTGAACCTGCTAACTGTATTACTTGGACAGTAAAAAAAAATCTTTTTCTATTTCTAAACACATGAAGCGGACTCAGCAAAATAATAATACAGGATAAGCAAGCAACTCCCTGCAGAATTTCCTCAGACATGATTTGGCCCCACCCCTGAGACTGCCCCCGGTCTTTGTCAGGATTACAGCCGACACAGCTGCACAGGTATGAAATAAAATAACTATATTTATCGTCACGGAAAATGGCCTTTTATTTATAGGATATATTATTACTATTATTTATTTATACATATATTGACAAAAATGTATTGAGTTGCTTTTGTTGTGCGTGTTATTAATAAGGTCCAGATAAATGATACGCGAATTTAGTTTTATACTGAAATTGTTAATAGATTTAGTAAAGGTTCAACATAACTCTGATTGCTTATTATAGTAAATGTGGACGTGGCAGGGCGATGGTATGTAAGCGACTGGTGAGTATAGCGCTCGAGTTCCTTTACCATATCAAAAATGCAATTCAGCGATCGCGTCGCTAAGGTCGCTACACTTTCATGAAAAATAAAAGCTAGTTGTGCGGTAAATTTTTGCTTTTAAGTGAATTGGGATTACGTACGTCTGGAGAGCAATGGTGGTCCAGTGGCAACGGCTTCGACTTACGGTGGTTTTGAACCCAGTCAGGCAGAATACTTTGTGTTATTTATTTCATCACCACTGCTATCAAAACGGTGAAGGAAAACATTGTGAGGAAACCGTTGTGTAATAAATTGGAATAGTCCATTTATTTGTCCGAATATCGTTACAGAGATGTCACATAGTTTTAAAAGTTCATAATATGTCCTAGAACCCAAAAAATCGAAGACATGTAACATCCGCATCCCACACCTGGCCCGCGTGGTGGATTACGGCCCACTCCCTCTCACAGAGAGGAGCCCTGTGTCCCAGCAGTGGAAACATTATATACTGATTATAGTATACCTCTGTGAGAGGGAGTGGGCCGTAATCCATCACGCGGGCCCCGTGCGGGTTAGTTCATATCACACATCTTCGAATTATTGGTTCTAGGACATGCCGGTTTCGTCACGATGTTTTTCTTCAGCGTTTTGAGAGCAGTGGTGATGAAATAATTTTCACAAAGTAAAGCACCTGTCTGGGATTGAACCTACGACCTACAACTGGTAAGTCGCGGTCGTTATCACTGGACCAATGAAGTTTATAATATCAACGAGTCTAGCTACTTTATTATACATATTATTAGTCACAATAACAATGAATTAAATGCTTTTATCAATTTAATAGATAATCGTAATCGCTTCGTTACGAATTGAGGGAAATCGCAATGTAATCTTATAATGATTATTGGAGGAGAGATAGAGATAGGATTATGGGAGACTTACGTCATATTTTATAAACGGACGTTGTATATTTTTCCATGTTTTCCTCTATTGAAGCCCAGGCCATAAAAGCACTTTTTAGTTGTTAGTACCGCGCATTACTGGAAGTCTATAAGTGCGACAGCAATGGTGGACTGAGAGGAAGGGCGTGTCAGACTTTTACTGACTAAAACCCACCCGTGTTCCTTCAGTTACTTGTGCCCGGGGCCACGGTATCTCTTTCGAACAACCCACAGCCCAACGCTCCCGGCCTACATGTCGAAGGTCTTGTTTTTATTTTTCTTTTTCCAATTCCATATTTCATCACCTCTTGCTCTCAAAATGATGAAAGAAAACATTGATATATATGACATCGACCAACCTGCACTGGGCCGGGTGTGGATAATGGCCCAATTCCTCTCACAGAGAGACCTGTGTCCCAGCAGTAGGAGCGTTATAGGCTGATTATGCTCCACTGATGCTATTGTGAGTAATGTACGCTAAGGTTTACCAACAAGCACATAATGAAGAGGGAATAAACGTATACTAGATGGTTCTGTATTAAAAACGCGTATTAAATCCACACTTTCTCTCTTTTTCTTTCTGTTATATACGAGTGTATGCGTGTGAGTATCGCGTAAGGAACTTCGTTCCTAACGGGGTCCCCCGACCGCACACGTTTATTTTTATGTGACAAGCAATACTATTTAATACCTGATTTACGTAAAACAAATACTTTAACTATCTAATCTTATACCAACAATCGATAGTGCTACCTAGATACTGATAAATACTCTCTATAAATTCAAATACAATCATATATTTTTAGTTAGTAACTATTACGTGCACCCAGCAACCATGGCACAATACAACTTTGAAGGCGATTTCGACAGTATAAATGAACGCCAACTGGAGTTTATTAATAAAGTGATTCAAGAACAAGACTTACAAGTTACTAAAGTGGTTTTCAGTCCAGTTGGACAGGCTGGAGATAATTTCGTGGCAAACGTAAAGAGAATCAGCATAGAAGGTGACAATGGAAGCTTGAAAATTATTGTCAAAATCGCATCTGCAAACGAAATGGCCCGGAAGGCTATGAACACTGAATACTTGTTTTATAACGAGCATACAATGTACACAGAGGTATTACCTAAGCTAGTTCAGCTGCAGAAAGAAGCAGGAGTGCCAGAGGAAGAACAACTAAGATACGCCAAATGTTACGGATCTCTGAATGAAGCTCCTAACGAGGTTATAATTTTAGAAGACCTGAACGAATTAGATTTCGTTATGCTGAACAAGTTTGAGTCTCTGTCCGATGAATGTGTTAAAAGCATCTTAAAAAACTTCGCTGTACTCCATTCTCTTTCTTACGCGTTAAAGAAAAAGGAACCAGAAACGTTTGATATCTTCAAAAGTAAATTGACGGATATATGGATAATCATGGCTGAGGCTCAAGAAATGATGGCTCACATGCAAATATTTGAAGATGAAATTTTAGCAGTATTTGATGACGATAATCAAAAAAAAATTATTAGCAATAAACTACTGGATATATTTAAACTGGCTGTGAAGTTTTCAAAGGACGGTGAGAATAGATATTCGGTTATTCAGCAAGGCGATGCCTGGACGAACAATATTCTGTTCAAAGTAGTAAGTATTTCATTTTCAATATGGATTTTTGTTATTCTTTCACGTAAAAACTACTTTACAGATTTGGATGAAATTTGGCACACAGGTGGTTTATAACCTGGATTAACATATAGAATACTTTTTATCCCGATATACCCACGGGATCGAAACTTATGCGGATGAAACCGCGGGGCTCAGCTAGTATTATATAAAACTTATAAACGCTGCGACGTGGTTGATAATTAAAATAAAACAAGTTCAAACCAAAATCATGAAATGATTCTGGACATGACTGTTAGGCTCTCACATAACATTATTTAGATTTTAGGAGAACTTCTGCCGGTCTGAGTTCGCGGTTCAGAAAAATCTCATCGTGAAAACTTAGGTGCAGTGAGTTGTCATTACATCTAATACTAAGGATTCCTAGCATTGATTGATACTGAATAGACCGGCAGTTCACGCTAATAACTAAATGTATCTACACAGAATTCAATACTCTGGGTGTATTTTTGCAAAAGCAGAGTGACTTATTTAATTATTTTTTTGTTGCAGGAAGATAACTTAGTACAATCAATCATGATTGACTACCAAATTTCAAAGAACAATAGTCCTGCGGTAGATCTTCTCTACATGATCTTCAACTGCACTGACCACGAGACCAGGTCTAAGAACTTCTACCACTGGTTAGACTACTATCACACCGAATTAGACAATTCCTTGTCGAACTTTGGCCTGAAAGCCAACTTTGTGTACCCTCGAGATCAGTTGGACGCAGACTTGAAAAGATACGGCAAATTACTTTTTGGTCAGTCCATACTGTTAGCTAGTATTTTGTCACGGGATTCAGCGGAAGCCAGCAAGTTTATGGAAGCTATGAAGAGTTCAGATATAAGCGACGCGATGGATACAATGAAAATGGAAACCTTGGCGGATGAAACTATGCTTCGTCTCAAAAAGAGAATTGTAGGACTTATTGATAGTTTTACTGATTTCGGTTTATTGTAAACTTATGAATGAGTTAATGGTAATAAATTATTTTAAAATACTAATGATAGCATTTATCATCCCATTATAAGGCAAGGATTTCATAATCAAATAAAATTTATGTGTCTCAAGAGTGTTAAAATACCTTTAACGACGCCGACAGTCACTTGTTCTTCCCGTTATTTAGATATTTATTTTTTACTGCATCATACCTAGAAATCTTTTAGTTACACATATGTATACTGAAGGTTCCAAATTCTTTTGACGTCCTTTTACGAAATCAACTTTTAAATGTTATCATTTAACTTTAAATACTTCCACGATCCCTGTAGCGTTGCAAACACCTAGAAGCACAATGTCTTGCATGTGTTATGTCGGTTACAGATCGGTGAAATGTAACACAAATGAGCCGTCCAAATGTACAATGCAATATGAATTAAAACACAACAACTTAGCGAATATTTGTTTCAACCTGTATTACATTTCATGTTATGTGTTACCAATCTATGCCCGGCATTAAATTGCGCTCTACCGTAAACAGGCAACGAATTCGTATCACAGCAATTATTTTTGCACTTTACCTTACTTTGATATACAAACTGCGTAGCTATCTAATACATCTAGGAATATCTTTATCCTTTAGTTGGGTAGTCTTTATGCAGGCGAGGCAAGATGAACATTGAAAATATGGAGGAAATATTAAAGGCTGAGTTGTCCATGACGTTGAAACCCTAACTCAATGACATGTGTGATCTTGGGATGTACTAGGCAGCGGGTTGGTTGAAAGTGGCCAACATTCCACTGCAGCTGAGCAAGACTCGTAGTATTTCTAGCAGTTCACAACGGTATTGGATTGTTCTGTCACGTAAAAGATCACGTACAAGATTAATAGGTCACTAGTTAAGGTAGGTAATTAGTTGCTGCAGCGTCAGAGTGTTGCATTTTCAAAGGTTTGCGTCTGAATGTTTGGAAGGACAATGGCTAAACTCTACCCATTGTTATGCATGTTCTTGGTCAATAAGGAGGAGGTTATTATAGACGAAGACTACATATCGCAAGTTACTGAAATTATGCCTTCTGTTCCTAAAGAAACACTAATTTAGCCACGCTCACGCCTGCAACAGCAGCAGTCAACTGAATCTTCCCGAAAATGTGAACCTAAAATCACAATATTACAAAGCAGCCTTGAATTATCAACCGTTCTAAGTATTTTCGTAGCGTACCAGGCAATAATTTTTTGATAATTTTGTGATTACCAAAGATACCTACTTGGCTGACAAATAAAAATTATCTAATCTTAATACATCCGATCAACATTGTCTACTCCGGTACAGATAAAAATGTTCTCTATAAATTATATATACTCCAATAATTTGCACTTAGTATTACAAGCAATCATGGCACAATACAACTTTGAAGGTGATTTTGATAATATAAATGAACGCCAACTGGAGTTTATTAATAAACTGATTCAAGAACAAGACTTACATGTTACTAAAGTGGTTTTCAGCCCAGTTGGACAGGCTGGAGATAATTTCGTGGCAAACGTAAAGAGGATCAGCATAGAAGGTGATAATGGAACCTTACAATTGATTGTGAAAGTCGGATCTGGTGTCGAAATCATTCGTAAAATGACGAACACAAATTCCTTGTTCAACAACGAGCACACTATGTATACGGAGGTATTACCTAAGCTAGTGCAGCTGCAGAAAGAAGCAGGAGTGCCAGAAGAAGAACAACTAAGATACGCGAAATGTTACGGATCTGTAAATGAAGCACCTAACGAGCTTGTAATTTTAGAAGACCTTGGTGATTTAGATTTCTGTATGTTAAATAAGTTTGACTCTCTGTCCAATGATTGTGTTAAAAGCATCTTAAAGAACTTCGCTATACTTCATTCTCTTTCCTACGTGCTAAAGAAAAAAGAACCAGAAACTTATGATCTCTTCAAAGGTAAATTGATAGATGCATGGTTACTGATGGCTGAGATGCCAGAACTTGGGTTGCATATGGAACTTCTTGAAAATCAAATTATATCAATCCTTGACGACGAGGAGCATAAAAAAATTGTGAAAAATAAAGCAGTCGATATTTTTAGACTGTCGACAAAGTTTTCAAAGGATGACAATAGATATTCAATTATTCAACAAGGCGATGCTTGGACGAACAATGTGATGTTTAAATTCGAGGCAAGTATTTTTTTATTTGTTACAATAAATATTTCAGACGTAGGAGAAAGAGTTTGTCTTTTATCAATATCGCCACCACCAACGTGCTGATTTCGATTTAAAGTTATTGTATTAAGTATTCCATATAACGCATTTGTGCAAAATCTTCGACTATATGTACAAAGTTGAAACGACTGGCATGTTATATTTTGAATTCCTATTCAATCAACTCAGCCTATTGCAGCCCACTGCCGGACGCAGGTCTCTCACAAGGTGCGCCACAACACCCTGTCTTTCGCCTTCCGCATCCAGTCTGTCCCAGCCACCTTCCTTGAATTTCTATTAGATATTCTGAAAATTTGTACGTCTGCACAAGTTGGTGTACCTACTAAACCATGTCGCTTATGTATGGTTTATTTTGTTTTCAGGGAGATAACTTAGTACAATCAATCATGATTGACTACCAAGCATCGAGGATCACCAGTCCAGCTGTGGATCTCCTCTACATGATCTTCAACTGCACTGACCACGAGACCAGGTCTAAGAACTACTACAACTGGTTAGACTACTATCACACCGAATTAGACAATTCCTTGTCGAACTTTGGCCTGAAAGCCAACTTTGTGTACCCTCGAGATCAGTTGGACGCAGACTTGAAAAGATATGGCAAATTGCTTTTTGGTCTCTGCCTTTTGTTATCTAATGTGTTGATGAGAGATTCCAAAGAAGCTGGTGAAATGATGGACAGTATAAAGGATGTTGGTATTGAAGAGTCGATGGATGCAATGAAAATAGAAGGCCTGCAGAGTGATACTTTGTTCCGTCTTAAAAAGAGAATTGTAGGACTTATTGATAGTTACACAGAATTCGGTTTGTTGTAAAATTAATCATGAAAGAGTTACCACATTTTTAAAAAAATATTTGACTGTATTTAACATTTGCCCTGCAGTGGTATACTGCATATCTGTAATATCGAAATCTATATATATTAATAGTTTAAAACAAAGTCGGTTTCTGTGACCTTTTCAACATCGCACAGAACAAACAAACACAACAACAACAATCACGCGAGCATGGATTGAAAAAGTCACATTGGTGACTTTTTCGATTCATAATATTTAAAGTATCTACCTCCATTTAAGTTTATCGTGAATATCACTAACATCAGTAAAGGAAAACATCGTGAGGAAACTAGTAATTAAAATAAGCCTGAAATTGCCAATCCGCGTTAAGCAAACGTGGTGATCAATGATCGTGCTTTCTCTGCATGAGAAGAGAGGCCTTTGCTTTAATGTAAAACGAAAAGCGAAAAGTAGAACTAAAGTTTGGGACTAATCCGAGGGTTAATCCAAGGCTATCAGCTGTACCTGTGGTGCCACTAGTGTCACAGTAAGTGCGGTCACCGTCTATCAATATCTGCAATAACAGTATTGAATACCATTATTGCAGATAGGTTTGGGACTAATCTGAAGGCTATCACCCCACCTGCGGTGCCACAAGTGTCAAAGTAAGTGCGGTCGCTGTCTATCAATAAATACCAGTATTGCAGATAAGTTTGGCCAATAATCGAGCAATTTACAGCATTGGTAAAATAATAATGGAATTATATTTATGGCCTGTTTCACGTCATCGTTATATCTTTAAGTCATATCTAACTTACTCGTATTTAGCAGGCGTTGAAGATCACTAAAACTGACCAAGATTTATTGAAACAAATATTATCATAAAAAGTAGAAAAAACAATCGTTTTTTTTTTCAATTAATACATTAGTTATTATAAAAATAAAAGTTGATTTTCTGTGTTTTTATTACTTATAATAGAACCTGCAACAAAGGATACATAGATATATGCAATTATTCTACAAATTCTACTAATAATACACAAGGTTACATAAGTTGTTTATCGTGTGCTCCTTCAATTATATAGGAGACCACAGCATGCACTTACAACTAGGTACAAACCAAGACTATTAAATAAGAGAAAGGTAAATTCTGTTCTTTCTCAGTAACTGAAATAACATGTTAATAAAATATAATTATTTTCTCTTGAACATCAACATCAAATTGATATTCCTTTCGTTCCTTATTATTGGACTGTTTCATTCGCAAGATGTTGCTTAACATCAACATCTTTCAACCTCATCTAATTAGATTGCCGTCTCATCTTTCACGAATCATACTGTAAACTTCGGCCTTCCGTTTCAAATAAGTATGGAGGGGGATACAAAATAAGTAAGAAACAAGTAGTTAAACAAGAGTATGGATTACCCAATCACCCTAATGTAAGCTTAATTTTAAGGGTTCCCATTATGAGTAACAGCATGTCACGTGAATTTTTGACAGTCGTTACCGGTCATCAGAAGCTCGAAAATCTGACAAGAATTGTTACCAAGGAGTATTGTATTACCTAGCCACTGCCTATCTGACCTCCACAACCCAGTTAGGGTTGTGGAGGTCAGATAGGCAGTGGCTCCATGTAAAATACTAGTATTCAGCTGCATCCAGTTTGACTGAAAGCCGACCTCAACATATTTGGGGAAAGGCTAAGCAGATGATGAGCATGTTGTTAATAAATTTAATCACATCATCACAATTAATAATGGCATTAAAGTCATATACAATTAAACAAACGGGTGACACGGTTGGCGCCTGCTGCGCTGCGTGTCGCGGGTTCGATTCCCGCACGTAACAAATATTTGTATGACCTACAAGTCGTTGTTCCGGGTTTGGCTGTTTGTGTATGTGAGTTTAAATGTTTGTAAACGCACCCACGATACAGGAGAAATTCCTAATGTAGGGCAACGTTTAAAAAAATAAAAATAAATAAACAACAATATTGACAATTCACAGTAGACCAAAGGTGGTGAAACTGTCAATCAATCCAATGAGTCTTTTCTTAAAGAGAGACATAGTATCAACGTGCCAATCACCCATTGATTCAACCATATTCTCCAATTTCCCACTTTCCATCGCTTCCTTTAATTTACCAGCCTCTTCTGGTCTTATTGTGAGTGCACCAGACATGAGAATAGCGCACCCAAAGCCTAGCTTGCCGTATCTTTTCAAATCAGCGTCCAACTGATCTCGTGGGTAAACGTAATTGGCTTTCAGGCCAAAGTTGGACAAGGATTTGTCAAGTTCGGAGTGGTAATAGTCTATCCAGTCGTAGAAGTTCTTAATTCTCGTTTCATGGTCGGTACAGTTGAAGATCAAGTAGAGGAGATCGTAGACTGGGCTGAAATTCTTGGATTGTTGATAATCTATTAACATTGACTGTTTCAAGGTCTCCCCCTGAAATACAAAATGGAAACATGTTAGTAAAAGGGATTTCGATAACAGAACTGTTCTGCGCTATGCTAAAAGGGAAGTCATTAGTCTTGCAATCTTCATGTATTATGTATGTAATTGTGTACTGGGGCAAAATATTTATATGTTTTGTATGAAATGACTGTGTCACACAAACAGTCACATTACTTTACGACTTGTCAATTGAATGATTGAGGATCATATTGACGCTTCAACGGGATACGAGAAACATCCGTGTCAAAGATATCTCTGTCGGACCGGGAGCGCTATCTACCATTATTGCGTTTATAATTTCAGGAAAATATTGTTATAAGTAATTACAATCATTTATTATCTGCCGCATGCCCGAATCCAAATCGATAAGATAATATTATAGTAATAACAGAAATGGGCTTGTACACTGCACTGTTGTTATTCTGGTTTTGTAATTTCGAGTTACACTTCTGCAGGGTCAATTTTTATCAGTCAAAGTTGTTAAAAAAACTGAACAGAATATTGTGAAAAAATTAGTCATACTCGTAGTATAAAACAAGTTTTAGATAAACGCGACGCATTAAATAAACGGGTAACTAATAAATGTTGTAAATGCCATAAAATATTTAAAATACTTGCCTCAAACTTGAACATTATATTGTTGGTCCAACAATCGCCATGTTGAATCACTGCATATCGGCTACCATTTTCAAATTTTGCCATTTTGACGGCATTAACTATAACATCACTGATTTTGTTTTTCACAATATTCTTATGCTCCGGGTCATCGAGCATTTGAAGAGCAAGATTTTCAATTTGATAGAAAAAAGTAAGTTGTTCGGGACTTGCTTGTGTCAAGGCTCCCAACATATCCTGCATATTGTCCTTGAAATTATTATATGTTTCGGGTTCCTTGTTCTTCAACACATAAGAAAGTGAATGGTATATAGCTAGATTTCTCAACACACTGGTCATGTATTCATCCGAAAGGGATTTAAATCGGTCCAGCATTCCAAAATCTGATGCTTTTAGATCTTCTATCAGGATAACTTCATTGGGTGCTTCAAGATTCGTTCCGTAACATTTGGGGAATTTCAGTAGGTCTTCTTCCGGTACCTCAGCTTGCTTCTGTAGTTGCAGCATCTTTGGTAGGATCTCTGTATACATCAGATGCTCATTATTGAACATAAAAACAACGCCCATGGCATTCCGTATGAGTTCCAACGATGGCGCTATTTTAGCAATCATTGAAAAGTTTCCATTTTCTCCTTTAATGACGATTCTTTTCACGTTTGCTCCATAATTGTCAGCTGCTCCTCCAACAGCCTCGATGGTAACTTTGCTGTCATTGAAACCTTCTTGTTCGATCACTTTTTTAATAAATTCTAACTGGCCTTCAGCTATATTTTCAATTTCACCTTCAAACTTGTGTTGTGCCATGATGGTAAACTTAGGTAAACTTTGTATAAACTGCAGTAATTATTACTTCGTTGTGTTATATAGGTGCATTGTTATCTGAAAGATAAGTCAGTGCTTAGAATAAACAATCACACACCAGGATGAGCGATTGTTTATATGATTAGAGGAAAGTATTGATGTTATGAAATAACGAGACATGACAGGAATGTTGAAGTATGTTTTTCCTTTTTTCCTTAGAAACATTTGCATCCAAGGAGACGGCGACGAGGTAGTAAAAATATGATAATTGTGGACATTTATATAAAAATCCCATGATACACATTACGGCATTTAAAGTGCTATCAATTATCATATTATATTATAAAAAATTAAAAAAACCCCCGACAACGTAAAACCCTATAAAAAGAAAAAAATAACCTTGAAATTATGACCCTACGTAAGTACGTATGAAATTTTTTGATTAAATGTTGTCCCGTCGGGGGACCGCTCTCATTATTAACCAAACGTTCTGTTAAAGTTTAAAATAGTAGCGGTCCCCCGACAGGACAATATTTAATCAAAAAATTTCATACGTACTTACGTAGGGTCATAATTTCAAGGTTATTTTTTTCTTTTTATAGGGTTTTACGTTGTCGGGGGTTTTTTAAAATATTAATTTAATTTTTAATTTCATTCTTTTTGTAGGGACTCCTTGTTATTTCATTTCTTTTATTTTCTTGCGTTTTAAGATTCAGGTAATTTGGTATTTAATCAGGTTTTTTGTAATTCGCCATTTTGTGGTAGTGGCCATCTTGGATTTGAAATTTGTCATAGTGTATAGTATTCTACTAGTCAAGCCCTTTCATTTGATACCCATATAGAGGTAGTTGTGAAAAAAAAAAATGTAATTCGCCATTTTGTGGTAGTGGCCATCTTGGATTTGAAATTTGTCATAGTGTATAGTATTCTACTAGTCAAGCCCTTTCATTTGATACCCATATAGAGGTAGTTGTGAAAAAAAAAAATGTAATTCGCCATTTTGTGGTGGCGGCCATCTTGGATTTGAAATTTATCATAGTGTATAGTATTTTACTAGTCAAGCCCTTTCATTTGATACCCATATTGAGGGAGTTGTGAAAAAATATGTAATCCGCCATTTTGTGGCGGCGGCCATCTTAGACCGATTTTCATCAAACATAGCTAAGAACACTCCCGACAAATTCACCTTTCAAAAAAAAAAACAAAATTATAAACGGTTCATCGGTTCGGGAGCTACGATGCCACAGACAGACATACACACACACACACACAGACACGTCAAACTTATAACAGCCCGTCGTTTTTGCGTCGCCCCCGACGCAAAAACGACGGGCTGTTATAAGTTTGTTTTAAAAATAAAAACCAAGACATAAAACGGAATTTAGAATTACAGTTAAAAAAAAATACAAAAGCGTAACGTACCAAACATTGATTGAAACCAATTTTAAACGAACTCACATAAACAAAGCAGTTCAACTTCACAATATCAGCTTCGAAAATAGAAATGACTACACTCATTTCGCGGTGGTTTTTAACCGACTTCAAAAAAAAGGAGAGGGTTATGTACTAAGCGAGTATCTTTTTTTACACCGTTTCCTCTGTGATTACTGATTCTATGTACGTTATTCTTTTGTATCTGGTAGAGAGAGCTCGCGGGGTAGTCCCACATATTTTTTTAACTTTGCTTGAACACTTTTTGAGTTAGCTTCAATGATTCGTATTTAATCCTACCACTGTTGTTTGCATAGTAAGTAGTGGTATATGAATTTAATATGAATTTGTGTAGGGTAACTTCTAAGTGAAAAATAAAAAACCGGTCGATTGTTTTTGTTTTGTAGTAAGTTTCTAAGTATGTAAGTAAGTATGTAAGCTCGTGGAAGAAGAAAAAATAATATAACTATAATAAATTAGCGGCGCCCCGCGGTTTCACCCGCATAAGTTTCGATCCCGTGAGAATATCAGGATAAAAAATATTCCATGTATTAATCCTGGTTATAACCTATCTGTGTGCCAAATTTCATCCAAATCCGTTCTGTGGTTTTTGCGTGAAAGAGTAACAAACATCCATCCATCCATACAAACTTTCGCGTTTATAATATTAGTTGGATATACAAAGCTCTTCAATATTTTGACAATATAACATTACATATTATTGGCTCTGAACGTCACATAACATCCTATTTGTCTATTTTGGACGTAACAAGGATATTCCGGTTCATAATCTCCAATATCTAAATATATCATGTTGTGTAAACAAATTTGTTTATATGTGTTTTCGCTTAGTTCTTCTAATGAAAAGAAAATGTTTCATTAGGCAAAATAAATGTAGTGGAGGGGAAGATAAAAGTTTTATTACATTGTATTTTCACGCATAGGCTTTGTAGGTTTAATCTAGGAAAATTTTGAAGATATTAGAATAACCGGTATTAGCGTATAATATTAAAATGCGTTAACCTGTGTGGATAATCTTCTTCAGATCGCCGATTATGGAATCTACACGTCCCAACACAAAACTCACGAACACAAACTGCAAAAACTGTACAATAATGGTCAAATGTGTTTGTACAATATTAATCCATCACTACTCAACCTTGAAATCCTTATGCGTCTTTTTTTGCAATATGACGTCATATCGGTCTCTTATCTATGAAAACTGTGCGCACAGACACAGCATAGATAAATTTAGGCGGGGTCAAGAGACGGAATGTTGCCATTTTTCGATATTTTTATTTTTTTTTTGACTGAAGATATTAAATAATTTGGTAATTGTAATTTATTCACACTACATTTTACATGGCAATACCCATAACTTAAAAACATACAGCAAATTGATAGAAATAAACGGAAGATGAGATAATCAGGTTGGTAACTTGGTAGAAGTCCTTGCAAACTAAGTCTGCGTGATCGTTTGCCGCCATCTCGACGTTTATATCAAGTGTCAAGAGAGTGTGCTGTGTTCCGTGTTTTCCATAGTAAATATTCGCCATCATTATGCCGAATGTGATTACAAGTGCTGGCAGTGATATAGTCTTGAAGTTCAAACACACGCGCAGATTTAGCTTGCGCGTACTTCTAGTAATCAGTATTTTCGTCAATGACGCCTGGTAGTATTGGTTGGTGTTAATTTATGCAGCTACGCGTTGCTTTAGCAATCTACAAAGGCGTTTCGAATTTTCAGTCAACAATTCAGCATTTTTAAATAGTTTATAGCACGATACCTCCCCATTGGTCCGACTTTCGGATTGGCTACAAGCCATAACTCACAAGCACAAAAGTCGGCGACAGTCTAAGAACTACAAATGACAGGCGGCAGCAACAGCTTAAAGGTACAAGTCCGAGTTGTGCTGCAGACTGCAATCGTAGGCGACACTGCGGCTAGCGGCTGCGGTTGGCCGCAGTGCCGGCTGCGGTTGGCCGCAGTGCCGCCTGCGGTCGCGGTCGGTTCTATTCCAAGCGCGGTGGCATGCCACGGCTGCACAATGCATAGAACCATGCCTCAGTCACTCCAGTCCTTCGTGCGAGACAGAATGTCGGATAACGCTATCGATAGTTTACTAATGTGTGTTTTGTTAGAAGAGGAAGATGATGCTGACTTGTTGTTACTATATGCCGCGAACTCTCTGCGGTTCCCGACACCACTGGCGCTGCAGTTTGCGGTTGCTGCGTGTCGCGGCCGCAGCCTGCGCGCCGCGGCGGCAGGCCGCAGTGTTGCCGCGCTCGGAATCAATTTCATAGAGATTTATAGAAACCAGTGGTGTGTTTGCATCTCGGACTTGTACCTTAAGTAAGTATCGGACTCAAATGTAATTCAATAGAGTAATGTGGTGGAGCTATGTCACAAACTCTCCTCCACCTCCTATCCTGCCCTCTGTGTCCCGAAACATGCAGTCAAAGTGACCTCTGCGCTGCTACCGACAACGCCGCTGAAGTGACAAAGTTTTGGTTAAACAAGATTTAAAATACAGTCGTGCCAGCGACACCAAAAGGAAAGAAAGAAAGAAAATACGTTTATTTGGCACAAACTAAAAGACACACGATACACCAGAATATACATCAGACAAAACAAACAATAAGATTAAAAAATAAATAAAAGATTAAATAAAAAATGTGAAGTCCGATGCAAGAAAATTATCAGGAGAAGAATAGAGTAATATAGAGTAATATAAAGAGTTGTATTGATGATTTTTGCGATTATAATTCTATAAATAAATATATAATTTTGATAGCGCCGCGAATCATATTTAGATCAACACACAACCTCATACTGCCCTGAAAATTGCAAAAAGCGTAACGTTTCTTACGTTTTTTCATTTCTCCATCTATCTTTTCTTTGACTGACCGCTTCAATGACTGCTATTGATTGGTACCCACTATTATTATCACCAACCTTGGCTAACGTTGGTGGCTCACAATACAATCTATATTCCCATATCTACATTCATTTTACACACTTGGTTTTCCATCCAACCAATTCGCAACAGTCGCTCACGACGTAGAATAGAAACACATGAAAGTTTCATGTATGTACCGCAGTGTTTGTGAACCTTTCAGCAGTGCAAACAAGCCACAGACTTGCTCTAAGATTACGGTTCAAGATTACCTATTGATTTTCAATGAGATTTATAGTGGGGAACGGTGTGATTCAAAATGGCGTCTTCTTTTAGGCATCTGTTGAACTGAGCTGGGAATAACTCTACCTGTAGATATGTTTTGATACAGTGCGTGAGTCGTTGCCCGGAATGTTACTATTTTATAAATATTAAGTTTATATAAATACTGGTATTCAGCTGCACCCGGTTAGACTGGAAGCGGACCCCAACATAGTTGGGAAAAGGCAAGGCAGATGATGATGTTTGTATAAGTATTTAGAACTGGGTATTGGGTATTTATTTTGTTTCTTATTGTGTTGTTCATATCTCATCGTATACTGCACCGGTTGACGTCATCACGTCAACGCTGGCACGTTCACTGTCCACAAAGTAGACACAATCGTTAAACAATCAACCTGAACCATATGTGGTTCATGGGACAGGGAATGGATTAAACCAACGCTAGGGCTCTGTCTCGCATAGGTAGCATTATGCTGAGCGTTGGCCGTTTTCCGTGGATGGGACGCATATTTTCCCCCAACTTGTTCTTTTTTGTGTTTGTGTTCTAGATCAGATATCTATCTGCGTCACGTTTACCGCAAATAGACGTATTTTCTTTCTTGTGGATCAAGATGCAGGATTCCTTGCCATGATTGTTTTCGCCATTTAGTCATTGGTGTGTTTAGGTTACCTAACATAATTAAAATAGTGACGCTTTCCCCCATTATTTATAAACGTTGCTTCATGTTAAATAATGGTTAGCGTCTGGTAAACCATACATTTTTTAACGTTTAAACGTCTCTTAACTTTCTTTAAGCAACGTTTATAAATAACGGCGTTAATGTTTACTCTTGAACAGCCTCTTAAAACATCTGTAACGTGTATTGTATTTGATATTGTAAAAGTCCCACATGCGTCACATGAATTTACCTGCGATACCTACTTATACCTAGGAGTGTGAAATAAAAGTAGTGATAAGTTGTAGTTTTAGGATACCTGCACAGGTATTTGGATGATGTTCCAAGATCGCGTGATTTAAAAACAAAAGTCATTTATTAAAATTAGGCTGAGAACCAGTACTTTTCGAAAGTCAAAATTACATAAAACAAAACAACCCCAAAACACCCAACCTTCACCACTAGTGAAGAAGTGGTGAAGATCGGGTGTTTCGCTGGGAAGAAGAAGCGCAAACAAACTCCCCAGCAGCACAGCTGTCTATACAATAGTTGGTATGCATTACGAGATACAGAGCATTATATTAAATTCTTGTTTGCCATAATAATATAGTTGTTCGTCAAAAAATAAATATAGTTACAACGCCGGAGAACATCTACAAAGTTTAAAGTATTGTTCACAAGTAGGTACAATAATGATATCACATAATAGTCCGCAAATAAATATACAGTGCAACCTTAATATAACGTACCTAAATATAACGAATTCCTCAATTTAACGAATTCTTCGTAATCCCCTTGAATTGTCCATAAGAGTCAATGTAAAGTATACCTTTACATTGCGAAGATTTTTTGCAAACAACTTCTTTATAACAAATTTTCAACTATCAAAATAAAGTGTAAGTGTGTATTAACGAATTTTGTCAACACAAAACCTTTATATAACGTTCCCAAAATTATGTGATTTAGTCGCGACAAGTTTCGACACGTTTTTACCTCTTTATAACAAATTTTAGACCAACCTAACCTCAATATAACAAACCCTCAGTTTAACTAATTACTTGATATAACGAATATTTACTTGTTCCCTTCCGATTTGTTATATCGAGGTTGCACTGTATAAAACATTAATAGGAATATGAGCGTAATGTTGGTGGTGTACTATAGGTGCATCTCTGCATAACCCTTCGGGGAATACAGGCGTGATGTTATAGAATGGAATAGAAAGAAGAAAGAAAAATGCATTTACTGGCATTACAGCAAAATAAATGCACCTTAAAACTATTAAACCCTCGAGGGTCTCAGCTCAGCATAATGACAGATGACAACACAAGGTATGCCATACCCATCATGCGCGTGAGAGCCCTCACGACGGGGGACGCGGTGTCCCGGGGTGGGGTGGTCGTGGCGGTGTCACTCGACATCGCCAACGCGTTCAACACCCTGCCCTGGAGCTGCATAGGGGAGGCACTCCGGTATCACCGGGTGCCGACTTACCTCCGTCGAATAGTCGGGGCGTATTTGACGGACAGAGCCGTCATCTACCCCGGTCGCGACGGGAACTGGAACCGGCGAGAGATGTCGTGCGGTGTCCCACAGGGATCGGTTCTGGGGCCGCTCCTGTGGGACATCGGTTACGACTGGGTGCTGCGGGCCGACCTCCCTGATGGCGTCAGCGTAGTTTGCTACGCTGACGACACGCTGGTCCTGGCGCAGGGGAGGTCGCATCAGGCGGCGGCCGACGCGATGACACGCGGGGTTGCGATAGTCGTGGAAAGGATCCGGCAGTTGGGTCTCGAGGTGGCATTGCACAAGTCCGAGGCCATGTCCTTTCATGGGCCCCGGTACGGACCACCTTCGGGATCCCAACTGATGGTAGGAGGGGTTCACATCGGCGTCGAGAATACGATGAGATACCTGGGTCTCGTCCTCGACAGCCGGTGGAACTTCGTCGAACACTTTCGACGTTTGGCCCCCAAACTGGAACGGACCGGGGCCGCCTTAAAGCGGCTCCTGCCCAACCTGAGGGGGCCAAACGCCTCCTGCCGGAGGCTTTACGCGGGGGTCGTGCGGTCCATGGCCCTATACGGGGCCCCGGTATGGGCGCGTTCACTGCGGCTTCGAGCCGCACACTACCTGAACGCGCCCCAAAAGGTGGTAGCCGTAAGGCTAATCCGGGGGTACCGCACGATCTCGGGCGAGGCAGCAAGCCTCCTTGCCGGACTGCCACCATGGGATCTGGAGGCGATAGTCCTCGCGCGCCTGTATGACTGGCGCGCGGAGGCACTACGTCGGGGGGAAACTCTGCACCCGCGGCAAATCGCTGCGGAGCGGACGGACCTCCGGCGCGGTCTCATGGTGGAATGGAAGGCGCGACTATCGCAACCCAGCGCAGGGCACGCCACGATAGCGGCGATAAGACCCCTCTTTGAGGAGTGGCTAGAGAGGCGTCACGGCGCTCTCACCTACCGCCTGACGCAGGTCCTCTCCGGACACGGATGTTTCGGGAGGTTCCTGCACATCATCAGGCGGGAGGAGACGCCCGGGTGTCACCACTGCGAGGATCGCCCAGAGGACACGGTGGAGCATACGGTGGAGGTCTGCCCCGCTTGGGCAGAGCACCGCCGTGTCCTCGTAGAGGCGATCGGCAGCGGCGGCGACCTCTCGCGCCCGGCCCTGGTGCAAGCCATGGTCCGGGGCGAGAGGGAGTGGGAGGCGGTCACCTCCTTCTGCGAAGCAGTCATGCTAGCGAAGGAGGTGGCGGGATGGGCGAGGGAAAGATCCTCACGCCTCAGCCGCCGAGGGAGACGCTCCGGGCGTCGGGAGCCGCGTGACGACTCCCGGCCACCGTAGGCGCGGGCCTGCGGGCGGAGAGCAATGGGTAGCTCTCCGTCCGATCAGGACCAGGCCCGTGCCGGACGGCGTGTATGTGTTCCACGCGCGCCTCAAAGAGATGTCAGCGTAGTTGACGGGGCCCGACAGGGCCGAAGCCTGCCGGGGTAGCGGGATTGTTAGCCTACAATTGTGTACACGTTACATTTCTTTTAAAAGTACACATATATATTTGTAAGTGCAACAATTACTTACAGGCTAAACACCACATGCACTATTTTATTTATATTACATTATATCATTACATTATACATTTTCATTATTGCAATTAATTGTGAATTATTAATGATAAAATTAGTGTAAAACAAAGCATATATCTAGAAATTGAACAAACAAATCAAGATAATCGAATTAAATGTAATAAATTGATTGGTAATAAAATAAAATTAGTGAAAAACTAAAATAAATACCCAATATGTGCGTATTACCTACATAAAAAATAAAATAAATAAATCTAGAAATAGAAAGTACCTATAAGACAAAATCGTGTGACTGCATTGTTCTTCTTAATTACGAAACGGATTTATAATAGAATAGTCTTTATTATGAATTCCATATAAATTATAGATATAAACATAGAAATTTTACAAAGGTTGACACAATGGGCAGCCTTATTCTAAATGTCTTATTGTTATGTTATTGAATAAGAAAATAATTTGAAACCGTTTCCCGTGCACAATCGATTTATATATCTTCACTACAGTCTCCGTAATGAAAACTCATACGATTGATTATTTCCTACGTAATCTTTAGTTTGTAATCGAAATGAACGCGGGTTTCACGTATCTTGCAATTTCAGTGAGTGTAATTTTATAATTTTTAATGGCTATTTTATCAGTAGTTTTGAAATTTGATGTAGTTAGCATGGATAGCATAATCAGTTTATAATGTTCCCACTGCTGGGACACAGGCCTTTTTACTTTTTGAGAGAGAGCCGTTCCACCACACGATCGAGACGTAATTCTAGTTTGTTAATTATTAGTGATTTCTATGGCCTATCTTTCCCAAGGAGCCTTGGAAAACAGGATATCTTGTTTTTATATTAATTTTAGGATAAGGTACTGCTAAATGCTTCAGAGACTCTTGTGTGTGTCGACATCTGCCATGTCCTTCCAGTCTAACCGGATGCAGCTGAATACCAGTATTTTACATGGAGCGACTGCCTATCTGACCTCCACAACTCAGCAACTGAGTAATACGATACCCCTTGGTAAGACTGATTGTCAGACTTTCGGGCTTCTGACGACCCGTAACGACTATTGTGTGTGTGTTCATGTTATACTTACCATAAATTAGTTGTATGCTACTAATATTATAAATGTGAATCATGCCTCAACGGCTCAATGGATTTGGATAAATATTTGGCACACGAGCATAATCCTCCAGACCGTATTTCGGCCATGGCCAATCTCACCAGAGTCTAGCCTTTGGCACGGGATATTATAGTGCACAAGTGTGTGCGCAAACACAGGTGCACTCCCTATTCCCTCACTCTCATAGTCCGATGGGACGGCACGCAATCCGACACGACCGTAGAGTTATCAGGCACAGGACCAACGGCTTAACGTGCTTTTCGAGGCACGGGGTTATCACACCGCCAACTTCCAAACTCCGGGCCGTTACTATGAAATTCCTAATGACAAAACCCAATAACACTTTGGCCGCCCTGGGAAACGAACCCAGGACCCCGCGCTCAGCACCCGCGCTTGCGACTACGAAACCATGATTTATCTATTTATTTATAGTTATAGTTAATTAAAACGGCACAGGTCCAATTACATTAATTAACATAGAATGATATAAACTAACTTAAATTATCATGTAACAGTGGACACCCTCACATATTGTCTCTCACAAAACACCAGACAGGCACGCATTATTTTCTTCCATTCATCAGCAAACACATCACATTCAGGGTCGGCAGTCAGGAGGGCGTTTAGCATCCTTAGGGTTCGACATATCGGGGATTCAGCTCTAGCAACCGATCAAGATAGCGGCAGTGCGAACAGGTTATGACGGCGGCTTTGACGGTGCCCAAGGTATTTGTCGGGCACAAATAGGCAACAGAAAAGTCCGTGGAGCTCAGGGCAGTCAATACGACCGCTTAGGGTTTTACAGGCAATCGTGAGCTGATCAAAGCCCCTTCTTACCTCCAACGAATTGAAGCCCAACACCCCTAGAAGATAGTTCGTTGGGTACATAAATGGAAAGTAATGGTACAGCCTTTGATACAAAAATCTCAGGAAGGTTTTCTGATATGATTTGCTCACCTCAGAATGGTATATTTTGCACTCATAGAGTCTAGACTTAGATATAGCATAAAGTTCTGGGGCAACAGCTACCAATACAATATTAATGCTGCTTTCGTTATACAGAAAAGAGCCTTGAGAACTATGCTTCGCATTAAACAAACCGAGTCTTGTAGAGATCATTTTAAGAAACTGCACACACAGTACCAGGCCTCTATATTCTGGTCCTGCTTAGTCATTTTATTAAAAATATCCATAAGTTTGAGACAGAAGCACAGCGACATATCAGAATAAAAACGCGAAGAAAGGATCTACCTAATTTCATACAGCCTAAGCTAAATGTCGTTAAGCATGCCTCAAGAGTGCAATCAGTAAATATGTACAATAAATTGCCTGTACAATTTAAAAACTATGAATCCAAACGCATTCAAGAGAAAATTACATTCACTGTTATTGAAGAAATGTTATTACAGCATAGAAGAGTTTCTCAAAGATAAAATTAGTTCGAACTAATATGTGATTATATTTTAATGACTTTAAATGATATATGTATGTAACATTCTATCATGACATTGCATTTTAATTAATTTTATTGACATACATTTCTTTGAATTGAATTTATATTAAATTTTGAAGTAATATTAAGTTAAATTATTATAATTAATAATGACTAATAATGCTGTGACCAATGTGGAATGTGATTTCTTTTTTTTTCTCTCTGTTCTGGCTTTACGATGATTAGGTACTTAATTTTGTGATACATTTAAGGTCTCTGTACACAGCGGGCGGGGCGGTGCGGGACGGGACGGCGGCGACGCGACGCTGAGCAGTTGTAATGTACTAGATATTACGGACGACGCCACACAGAGCCGCCCCGCTCGACGCGACGGTAACCGTTGCGCCCCGCCGCCGCTGCGCCGAGCGGGCAATATAAGGCAGAAGCGGCGGGGCGGGGCGTGCCGCGACGCGATCACGTTTTTGATTTATTTCATGCACCCATTTCCGTTTACGTTGTTTTTTCTTAGCTAGCGCAACTATGAGCAATAGCGTTTCCATGTCTGAATTGCTGATTGCTTGCATTGCATGAAAGAAAGGCGCGGCGGGACGGGACGTGATCGCGCCCGCAGTGTGAACACTACCGCCGCGCCAGCGCCGCGTCGCCGCCGTCCCGTCCCGCCCCGCCCCGCCCGCTGTGTGCATAGACCTTTATTGTTATTGTTAAAACCACTCTGCGACACAAATGTAAATTTGTTGATGAATAAATAAATAATTAAATAAACCAACAGGGCACACGGGTAGACCTGTTAATACAGTTCTACTTTATTTTATTTAACAGTTAGAACAGTGGTTCGGTGTTCTAATGAACATAGAATACATTTTATCCCGGTAGTACATCCCCGTGGGATAATTTCGCTGGCAAAATCAATTAAGGAATCCTATAAAGTTTATTTAACTGTAATTTATCAAAATAACAATATTTAATTGACAGGTTTCGGTTTTCTCAGTGGTAACTTTCTCCTTGTAAACACACTAAGTTTTACTTATGTAACAACGCGGTCACCTTGTTCAAGGTCAATAAACGACGTAAAGACACTGTTCGGTCACACAGTTAGTTGCTTTTGTTTATTCTTATGCAAGTCTGAGACATACATGGTGAAAAATATAGAAGTCCGTATTCACTAACACTGGACAACACTTAAATGTGATGCCTAAATAATATTGCACGTTGGATTTTTAACTCTCTGCGCTGAGCCTATCGTTGAAAATCCAACAGTACGCTAAAAAAATATAGAAGCCCGTCCGTATCGGGACAGGGTCTAAAGCCAGTATTTACTAACACTACACAACAGTTATAAAATTTGATGCCTAAATAATATTACACGTTGGATTTTCAACTCTCCGTGCTGAGCCTACATTGAAAATATAACAGTACACTATCGCTTATGCATTACATCTAGGTGTAGCCAGTATTTTAATGAAGACGACGAGGGTCAAGAATGACTTCCTAACTACCTATATGTGCCGTGTTCGGGAGTACTGCATTTATTAATTTGTTATATTTTTACTTTTTCAGTTATTCTCCATAGTAAGCGCGAAAGACTTGGATGATGATATGCTACTCTATTGGAGAAGAAGTAAGTACATTCTATTCATATTAGCAAGTAAGTAAACATCCACTGCTGAACCTGAGCTGAGCTGAAGAAGGAAAAATTATACTGACCTTATTGGTGATTTTTACACAATTTTGATTTCAGAAAGGTCAGGTGCGCAGTACTGTGTCACTGACTCTGGCAGGGCCACCATCAGGGATTTTAATTTTGATAACACAAAAAATTTGTCGCTAATTAGTCGAAATTTGTCGCCTAATATCAGAATTTGTCGGTCACTGGTTCAAAAGATATAAGGGATTCTAGGTGGCCGATCTGGAGAGAGTCTCCCCAGCAGGGCCACATTTATATCTCAAAAACTAGGGCACCAAGCGAAGATCTGTTTTCTCACATATTTTGTCGCTAATTAGTCGCAATTTGTCACCAAGTCACAGATTTAATCGGGTCTTAATTTAGGAGATATAATGAGTTCAATTAGTAAGGCATAGTCCAAGAGCTACATCGAACCATCTTGTACCACTGTATGGGGAAATTGAATTCTTTAATATCTTTTTAATTACACACCGACTGAATCTGTAACTTTGTGACAAATTGTGACTAATTAGCGACAAAATATTGGAGAAAACACATATTCGCTAGGTGCCCTAGTTTTTGAGATATAAATGTGGCCCTGCTGGGGAGACTCTCTCCATATCGGCCACCTATAAACCCTTATATTTTTTGAACCCGTGACCGACAAATTTTTATATTTGGCGACAAATTTCGACTAATTAGCGACAAATTTTTTGTGTTATCAAAATTAAAATCCCTGATGGTGGCCCTGCCAGAGTCAGTGACACCGCAGTACTCATAAACAGTGCGTGTATGACCCGATTTATGAACGAAGTAAAAAGAGTATACAATGTAAGGATCGTGGCAGTTGGCGGTCTGTAGTTTCTGCCTACTCCCATGGGATGAAAGCATGAGTTTATATATGTGTGTAGTATGTATGTATAAACTACAGTTGGCATGCTTATTCATTCACGCTTGCCATTCTTGTATGCTCATGTTATTTAACAGCCTCGTTAGTGAAACTTAGAAGCTGCTGACTACGAGGTCGAGGTCAAACCATGGGTAACGTAAAAAAAAAACAATCTGCCTGCCGTTGCCCAACTATGTTGGAGTCAGCTTCCAATCTAACCGGATGCAGCTGAAGACCAGTATTTTACACGGAGTGATTGCCTATGTAACCTCCACAACCCAGTTACTGGGTAACACGATACTTACCCCGGTTATACATGTTAAGACTGGTTGTCAGACTTCTGACTACCCGAAACAACTGTCAATAGTCAATACTCAATACACTTATTTGTATTCTACAACGTGAACTTAGGTGGTAGGTACATTAGAAAATATACATAATTTTAGATCACTATGGACCCTGTCGGGCACAGCAAGATAGGATAGAGGAAGAGGGCTATTATTATATAATTATTTGAAAAAGTACAATATAAATGTTTTTACTACTACTCACTTCAACTTTGATTTTTTTTATTATTTTTGGTATACATTTTATTTATCATTAAAGTATTCATTAATATTATAATAGCATAGCAGTCGACTGGAAACAGCGGTTTCACGTGCTTTCAGAGGCACGGAGGGGTCTCGAAATATAATGGATGGTCACCCATTCACGAACCGACGTGCGGCTGTTACTATTTAGCCACGAGCCCCCTTTCAACTTTTTTTTTTTGTCAACCAACCGTATCGTGACTGCCGTCTCGTGTCTTTATATTTTTAGCAATGGAATACAAGTATATCTATTATATTATCTTACCTTGGAGTCTTGGAGAGGTTAGCCCCATTTTCAGCGAACTACCGAAGCATGCTACATATTCTCTAGGAATTACGGGCGTTTCTTAATAAAATAGTCCAAATAACAGTGAGTAGTTTCCTTGAGTCAGTGATATGCTCTGTGACCTCAGTTGTAAGTGCAGTGAACAGGGTAAATGCAGTCTAAAGTAGGGTAATCGTGTGCACTGTTCTGAACTCGGATTAGAGAAACAAGAGATATGCTGAAAGTGTAGTGCAGCTGTCTGGAAAATGGTTATAAGAGTAATTTGCTTCATAATCAGCCATATAATGTTCCCACTGCCTTCTCTCTTCGATAGGGAGTGGGCTGTAATCTACCACGCCGGGCGGTGCGGGTTGGTAGATGTCACATGAGGTCGAATTTTTGGTTCTAGGTCATGTCGGTTTCCTCACGATGTTTTCCTTCACCGTTTTAAGGGCAGTATTTATTTATTAGTGACAAAAAACAGTTAGATGCTACAAAATACAGAGAAATACTTAAACTAAGATTTAACAAACACGTAATCATTGTCCACGTTTTAACTAAAGGTTAAAAGAAGTGCTAAAGACAAGTGATAAAAAAGAAAAAGAAATATAAAACACTAGTCGCTGTTACAACTATGCTGTGTTACTTAGCTTAGTTATTAGTTATGAAATTATTTAAGTACACGAAGTAAAGCGCCTGTCTGGGTTTGAACCCACGACCTACAGCTACAACTTGTAAGTTACCACCACTGCTCCCGCTACTTGATTTGCTTAAATATCCTTTAAAAATCATGAGTACATAATTAAGAGGAAGTCTGAAAGTGGAACCGGTACCTAATAAAATTGTGCGGAAATCGGGGGGAATAGGGGAAGACCAAGGATACGATTGATGGACTGTGTGAATGATGATATGGTTAGAAAGTGACTACCAAGATGACGAAGTATGGAAGAAAAATCCATGGTGCGTCGACCCGAAATAAATTAGGATACGGGCAGGAAAACTATTTTCTAAACTCATGATTTCACCAGCAGCCGCTGACCCCGTAATCAGCTGTGGTTACTTGAAATTAGTTCATCATTAAATTATTGAAAACCATCACCTTTCAGAAAATTCGTCACTTAAAATGTTGTATAGGACTATTCTTCGATCAACAATAGTACTAGATTAAGGATTACGAACAAAAACACATCGCTTAAGTCGCCGCGATTGCATATAACTTCATTATAAACCTTAAGTTTCAAATATAAAGTTTATTATCGATTGCAATGTATTTACTACTTTAGAAAAGTATTTTAAAAAATCGAACAAAAATATTTAAGTATGGAAAATTAAACACAATTTCTAAGCAATAAGGTTGAAAACAGTAGCAAAATAAGACCACAACATTATTTGTGGTCTTATTTGTCCGGCTGTTTTTGATGAGCTCATCGGGAATCTAGTACTATTTGATCGAAGGGATAATTACATGAAGTAGTTTCCCTAGGGACAACAACGTTGAGCTCCTCAAGTTTAGAATCAAGCTACACGATTACTGGCAAATGCTTGCACTGACTGGACTGATACACTCAAATCTGTGTGGTAGTTTCCTCAAATGAGCATTTCAGACATCAATATACTTGGTTTTCATATGATCTGAACAAGATGCCTTTCTTCTCAGAGTAGCCAGATAGGCAACGCTGAACTCATTTAAGTAGGTTAATGACGCCTAAAAATTATTCCGATATCCTATTTACAAAATAAACAATTTCATTCCATTTCATTAGGATGCGAGTGAAACTTCAGAAAACAGCTTGTATTAGTATATTAATTTACAAATAATCAAGCAAGCAAGAATACCGTATCTCCAATTGTTTCCATAATCTATGCAACCAGTAAAGTTAGGTGCAAGTTTTATGGCAGTTATGTGCATATATGCCAAGGTCTTACTAACTACAATACCCAATTATACATTTCAGTATTACTTCATCATAAGTTACAGCGCGTATCGCTTATTATATTTACGGTTTAACTTTGTGATGGGATGAGCAGAACTATCTTTACAATAATTATGACTTTTTCAACAAAAATTCGGCAAGCTTATAAAAGATGCTGTTCGAAATACATCGACAAAACAAGCTAGAACTGCATATAATTTTGATAATGGTTTGACTTTATGTTGTTAAAAAACTTCGTTCCTAAAATAATATTACGGGTATGTCTGTTTCCTTACAGCTGATTCATCGAAATGCGAGCCTTTCACGACCTACTTTATAAGCTGCAACAAATGTGTCTGCAGCGCCGATGGTACATCGTTCTGCACGAGAATGGCTTGCTTCAAGGCACCTAGATTCCTAACGGGTAGGTACGACGCTGCAAGTTCTTTCAGCGCGTGGCCAAATCGGAACTCACGCCACCTCATGTTTGTAAAACAATTTCTGCGATAATTTCACAATTTTTTACCAACAAGGCACCCTATCATTCGGGCGCCAAAAGATCCTTACACTTTACAGTACCTATTTGAGATTTTCACTGTTCTAATTTAATCTTTCCCAATTCGGTCATTCACTTATGCAATGATAATCAGCCTATAATGTTCCCACTGCTGAGACACAGGCCTCCTCTCTGTGAGAGGAGTGGACCGTAATCTACCACGCGAACCCAGTGCGGGTTGGTAGATGTCACATACCTTTGAATTTTTGGTTCTAGGATTTGCCGGTTTCTCACGATGTTGTCCTTCACCGTTTTCATTCACATACAATGTTTAAATAGAATAACTGAAAACCTGAAAGGGGTCGTTGTAGGTATTCATTCATTTGATTATAGGACCACTTTGACTATATAGCCAATACAGGAGTCGCGAAAGACAAAACTGCTGTTTCCTTTGTCGAGTTATGTGAACTTTAATGTATGAGGCAGCTGATTTTTATTCGCGAAGTATAAAACAATAAAAGTTTTTCCTAATGATCAGTACAATGACTCCTTTTCAGGTTGACAGTTATTGCAATTACACCTTGTTTCTTCAGAAGCATTTTATAAACTGTAATCCTCTGGACTATGGAGCAATTTCCATGCTACCGCCGGTCAGGGTTCCAAAGATATACTATCGCTAGAGCTCTATGAAGAACCTTTTGCCATTAACCGGCCATTAATCCAGACTCTGTTTACAATTTAAAAAAAAAACAAGCTTTACCCGAAACTTTCGTCGTTGGGTAGGTAGGCCTGCCAGCATTCTTAGTAACTTGGCCAGTTACTAAGAATGCGGGCAGCACGTGACCGGTCGTGAGAGGCCTTCATCCAGCAGGTGGATGTCCTCCAGCTGTGATGATGATGAGGACGAATAATTAATTTGGTTTTAACTTACAGATTGGTTTCAGATGAATTCCGAAAGATTACACCTGTAGACGATACTAATCGACATGACCAAGGCGATTACGGCAGCCAGCCCCTCCGTGCAGTGGACGTATAAAAGAAGAGATTATATGTATAATAAATGTTTTATTTTCCATAAAGATTTTTTTAAACCTGCACCCTGATTGCGTCTGAATTTTGCGTTGAATCATTTTGAAGGATATTGCTAGTCCATTACTTCATATTTTAGAAAAATGTTTTTACTTAACAACGTAAATAACGCAATGAATGTTGTTGAACTGTCCAAATGGAACCCATTGCTACTGATAGTGTATTTTTTGCGCTTTAAGCGCCTGTGCCAATTGTCATAGCAACCATGGTTACCAAAGTTATTTATCATACAACTTACATAACATACATACATAATCAGCCTATAAAGGTCCCACTGCTGGGACACAGGCCTCCTCTCAGGGAGAGGAGCTCATACAAATTATTTCTTAATTATTGTTCATTTGTTTCGTTGCTGTTCCCGTGTTGTTAGTGAAAACTGGCGTGAATTATTTGTGTATTGTGACGTCTTGCCATAGATATATTATTACAATAATGTTCCTACTGCTGGGCCACAGGCCTCCACTCTCTGAGAGGGAGTGGGCCGTAATCCACCACACGTACCGAGTGCGGATTGCTGGCCTAACAACAGCTATAAAAAAATAAAATCGGCTGATATCATCTTACTCCTGCTTTTATCTTAATATGATATAATTAGGTACTTATACATTTGATTAGGAGCTTCTTACATTATAGGTACTAACATTACAATATTTTTATTCGAAAATGATAATTTTGGATGATAGAATGTATCCATGTTTTACACGAGTGCTGAACTCGTTTAAAACATGGATGCATTTATTCTGACCTGACTGTGGCGCAGCCCAAAACAATGTTTTTGCTATTAACTATAGAAGTTAAATCTGCTACCATTTATCTTTTGCTACAATTGACCAGACCGATTTCAGCCATGGCGGCAAATCTCATCGGAGACTAGCCATCGACGCGGGAGATATTATAGTGCACAAGTGTTTGCACAGGTGCACTTTCTCTTCCCTTACTCTCATAGTACGATGGTACGGCAATCCGACATGACCGGATAGAGATCAGTCAGTCAGTTGCACAGAGTACTCGAAGGAAAGTAGGTAAGCATTTAATTTAAGTACTGTTCTCGTTGTAACAGAAATTGTTGCAATAAACAAAACAATTTAATTTACAGCAAAAGCGATATCATTGACGCGCCTATCTCAGTCATTAATGTGTTATTATTAAGTAACTATAATTACATATCCACCTTCTAATCACATGAAAATTTAACAATCGTACATCAAGTCTTATCGTACAGATAAACACGTCCCTATATAATATAACGAAGTAATACCAACAGCTTCTAGTTTACCGCATCAGACTACCATGGAGCATCACAAGTTTGAAGGTGAAATTGAGAGTGTTACTCCAGGTCAGTTAGAATTCATCAAAAATGTACTCGAACAAGAAGGTTACAAAGACAGCAAAGTTACATTTGAAGCTGTTGGAGGAACTGGAGACAATTTTGCAGCAAACGTGAAAAGAATCGTCATAGAAGGAGAAAACGGTAACGCGTCAATGATCGTCAAAATAGCGCCAGTGAACGATATGGTTCGGAAGCACTTAAAGGCTCCTCTTATGTTCGGAAACGAGCATCTAATGTATACAGAGGTCCTACCAAAGTTGTTGTCACTACAGAAACAAGCCGAGATTCCGGAAGAAGACCTACTGAAATTCCCAAAATGTTACGGAACAAATGTTGTAGCACCCAATGAAGTTGTCATGGTAGAAGACTTGAAAAATTCAGGTTTTGGCATGGTAGACAGATTTGTAACCCTTTCGGATGATTGTGTGACAAGTGTATTGAGAAATTTAGCTATATACCATTCACTTTCTTATGTGTTGAAGAGCAAAGAACCCGATACATATAACTATTACAAGGACAATTTGCTGGATATGTGGGGAACCATAATAGCTGATGGAACTTCTAAAGAGCTTGCTCATTTCCATCAAATCGAAAATGTTTCTATGATGATGCTCGATAACCCAGAGCACCAGAATGTATTGAGGCACAAAGTCAGTGAGCTTCCAGCCCGAGCCGCTAAAATGTCGAAATTTGAAGATGGTAGCCGATACGCAGTGATTCAACATGGCGATTGCTGGACCAACAATATTATGTTTAAGTTTGAGGCAAGTCTTTTATATAATCTTTTATCGCATTCAAACCATTTGATATTAGAATAGGAATGTCAAATTTATCTCAACAAAATCTGAAACTACATAGGTTTTTGTATTGCGCTAGTCTGCTTCTACTAGTATTTGATTTAAATCCTACGTTCTCAACCTTATTTTGCTTCCCCCATTGAGAATTTTTTTTTCTAGGGCTCCCCATTTTTTTTTACTTACGTTCTGTCGCGAATCTGAAACCGCTATTGCCACGATTATATTTAAACGTGTAATATTACATAGAAGTAAAATAGGATATCTATTTTTTTTTGTGTCTTCTACTACCGGCTTGGTCGTTATCGCCCACGTTGAGAACCTATGATTTAAATAGATCCGATAAATCTCATCCCGGGACTTTAATTTACATTAATTAATATTCAACTTAGATATAGCTCAGATATCAACTCAAATAATCAACTTTTGCGACGATTGATCATTAAAAAAACACGGGAAAATAATTATTACTTAATTGTTATAATTTCCAGTAATCATGATCAGTAATCATTTGATTATTGAGTCAGAACGTTTCATAAAGTTTATTTAGCGGCGTGCCCACGTAATAACCGATAAGATAAGTTTATGTTGTGATATTAAACAATATCTATTTATAATTACTAACTCACCTACTATCACAGATTCATAATAAGATAATGCAAGCATGGTAACAAAAGGAATAGCTATACGGAATTTGTAAGTTATCTTTTTAATCACTATGTAGATTCAAAATTCTTCATTTTCTTAAAAACACATGAATGCGAATAAAACAGTTCTACGATTTGGCGATAGGCAACACGTTGATGAAATTCAAGCCATCTAATTGGAGGATTGGTTCCTCTTACCTCGCGTCCAACCACCAAAAGCGATCTTTTGTATGAACTTTGTATTGAACGAGCTCGACGATCGCTTTTGGTTGGATGCGGCCGAAGGATGTAGAGGTGTAGACTGCGTATATTTAACTAGGATTTCGCACAAAACGAATTCCCGTTTTGCCGCAATGCACATGCATGTGGCACGACTGTATTACTATACTTATTGTATTGCTCTGTTATCGAAATCCCTTTTTTTAACATATTTCTATTTTTTCACCTTCAGGAGGAGAGCTTGAAGGAGTCAATCCTAATCGATTATCAAGTCTGCAAGAACTCCAGTCCAGCCAACGATCTCCTCTACTTGATCTTCAACTGCACCGACCATGAAACTAGAGTTAAATGCTACTACGATTGTATAGACTACTACCACTCTGAACTTGACAGATCTTTGTCCTACTATGGTCTGAAGGCCAACTACATTTACCCCAGAGATCAATTGGATGCTGATTTGAAAAGATACGGCAAGCTGGCCTTTGGTTGTTCTATCCTCATCTCTGGTGTACTTAACCTAAAGCCTGAACAGGCTGGTAAGTTAAAACAAGCCTTCGCAAGCACAGAAGCTGATGCCGTAGTTGGTGCTATCGGTAATGTACCTGATGATACTAGGTCTCTTATTAAGAAAAAGGTCATTGGGTTGGTTGAAAGTTGTTTAACCTTCGGCTTGTTGTGATTATTTGTAAGTAATTTTCAGCTTTAAAAATACTTATTCAATTGTTTTTTCGAGACCCTTTAATTATTTTTGTTACTTGGTGTTACTCATCAATGTAAAGGGATTAGAGTTTGTGAATAAATATTTTTATTTTATGTCCTTTTATTTCATGTTTTTTTTTAAGTTAAAAGTTAATTTTATGGTCCGCTTAGATATTCTTCTATAAAATAAAGGGTAGTAATAAAAGCTCCGAAAAAAAAATTAAAATATGAGCATACTCAAAATATGAAAGTTACTGCTTTAAATACTAACTTTTCGACAACTAAGCGAATACAAATAAAGAAACGACCGAATAAAATGCTGAAAATTCCGAAAAATTAATACAATATTTGCTGACATTATATTTTTCCACCAGCTTAAATTGCGTTTTACCGAAATCTACAGGTCATCATTTTTATCGTAACTTACCTATTTTATATTATAAATTTAGAATCAATCTTACACATTTTACAACTGTGGCGCTGTGGCTGTGTGGTTTGGTTTTACATTCAAAAATATGTTTCTGGCACTCGCCGGCCGCTGCCGCGGCACCGCTCGCTTCGCTCGCTCGGCTCGTGCGTTATGTGGTCACAGTTCTAACCTAACCTAACCTAGCTCTTTCGATTTAAAGAATATATATGCGTGTTACGTTGCAAATTTCACTAAACTATAACTTTTCGGAAGCTTAGTATTTTTTTCGAAAGTTTAGTATTTTTTTGGAGATTTAGTTTATTATTTGAAAGTATAGAATTCGTAGAATTATAATTTGAATAAGTTTCATGTATGTTTGTTAAATACAACATTTTTTGTCGGTTAATTTTGTATTAACTTTTCGGTAATTCATTTTAACACAGTTTAGTTAGTATTACAGTCAACCACAGATCGCTGGAAGTTAATTTGTTTTTCGGAAGCTTTATTATGTTCCTAAAATAAACAAAGTCGGGTTAGTTACACCATTTATAACTCAAGAACGGCTGGATCGATTTTTATGTTCATTGATTTGTTACAATTGTCTCCACCCCGAATAGCAGAATAACTGTTAAAACATGGGAAAAATCTAGTTACACATATCTAAGTGGAAAATAATATACGGCATATACCATGACCATAATCCATGGTCTATGACGTATTCTCAGTAAGTCTCTAGACATTTCTCGACATCCACTAATAGGGTAGAGACACTTTCCCACCTAATCAGGGTCAAAGGAAACCACACAGAAGCTCACTATCACAATATTCCATAACACTACCTTATAAAGTAAATCAAACAGACCATTCGATTTCACTTCTTGAAAAATAATTTATAAAAATAAATTTTCTCGAGGAGCTGAAACTAATTTAAGAAGCAGAACGTATCTCAGTGGAATAAGATAAAAAATAGTGGAAAATCTTCCAAGTTATCGGCATCTCGACTTCAGAGGTTTAAACTAAGAATAATTGGCCCGGGCCACGGGCTGCAGACTTCTAATTAGTTAGAACTTGTTGAAAAATTATATACAACTCGATGCTAGGTGTATGCTAGGTGCCCGATGAAGAGAGGAACATGTTGGCGGGATGCTCTAGAGATTGTAAACACCCCTACCGTGGTTTCTACTTCTTATTTGAATTTTTGTTGAAGTAGCCTTAAGTTTGGGAAAGAGAAATATTTAATAGATCGTCTAATTTAAAAAATTTTTGGCTTGGGTATGATCCACACTTTTTTATATTTACAAATTGGTCTCTTTGTATCTTTCTGGACTTTTTTCACAGTTAGCCGCGGTAACTAAGCTAGGGCAGCTTGCTAGTGGAGCAAATAGTTCACTATTCTGGACTTTTTTTTTTTTAACTGAAAACTTCTTTAGCGGCATTGTGCATTTTTGTTGTGATGGGTAAAAAATTTTAAACTCGTGTCAGAACACGTGACCTGATCGAAAATTCGTAAGATGGAGCTCGCGTCAGGACACGTGACCTGATCGATTATTCGTAAGACGGAGGGGAAGTGAAAACTCCTTTAGCGGCGTTGTGCACTTTTGTTGTGATGGGTAAAAAATGTTAAACTCGCGTCAGGACACGTGACCTGATCGAAAATTCGTAAGACGGAGCTCGCGTCAGGACACGTGACCTGATCGAAAATTCGTAAGACGGAGGGAGAGTAGACCGCATTCCAAAATATCAAAAATGCACAACGTTAATATTCAAGTTTTCACTTCGCCGGCACTCCCGGAGTGCAACCCGTTGTTTTTTTTTTACGTGGAGAAAGCTCATGCGTTCTACACTACCACAGGGAGATAGTGCAGTTATGTGGGACTCTAACCCACTAAAACTCCACGGTGTCCTCCTCTGCCACTTACGGCGGGAACACGGGCACGCATTAGTACTCATCCGTGAACCTGCCGCGGCTGTCCGTCACCGGACCCTCCTCTGGGGAGTACTCCCCATCACCGGCGCACCAGAACACATAGCACACCGTGACCCCCCCGGGGACCAAACCAGCACATAGGCGCCAGCCGAACCCGTGTCTGGGCACCCTTGGGTCCCCTGCGACGGGTCAGGTCATTGGCCCCGCCGGCTACCAATTTACGGCCGCAGAGTATAGGGAGAGCGGCCAACTTCATACCAACACTCCTCCTCCCCAGCGGCCCCACCGCGTCCGCCATCGGACAGTGGCGACCCTGTCAAGGCCGCGGAAGGTAGGGAGAGCAGCGCACCGCAATACCGGCACTCCTCTCCCGCCGCGGCCTCCAACCCTCAGCCGCGAGGCCTCCCATACGGCATCGCGGCCCGCCTCAGTTGCGATGTCGCCCAAGCGGCACCGCAACATACTTGTTAGCCGCTACGTCGTCGGCTTACTGGCAAAGCCCTGACGAGCGGCCCCTCCTCGGGTTCCTCTTGGTTAACCTAACCTAGGTAGGTTAGGACTGTGACCAACCACGCGCGAGCCGAATTGGTCGCAGTAACTAAACCAGGGCACCCCGACCAAATGGTTTAGGTTAAATTAGAACTGTGACCAACCGAGTTGCTTGCAGTTACATGGCTTTTTCATATTTAGGACCACTAAATGGGATTTATTGGAAGTTCACAAAAAGAGGCGCATTCATTATTTTAGAGCCAATCAAATCAGCTTATGGCAGTCCACTGCTGGACATAAGCCTCTCCCAGGCTGCGCCACAACACCCTGTCCTCCGCCTCCGGACAGACTGGATGTGGCCCTAGCAAAAGGAGTATAACATAAGAATCTGAGCAGATAGTGTTCTGTAGTTTCTGCCTACTTCAATGGGAAAGCAGCATGAGTTTATAATAGGTAATACGGGCAGGTGCCCGCCACCCCACGTCAATGCTCGTATTTAGAGTTTATAATACAAGAATTATAACTACTTGTAATTCAACACAACATTCATATTCCAAAACTGGTATCATCTTACTCTATAGAATTCCCAATTAGTAGGAGCTATTATCGAAGTTCTCTGGTGAATCTACTACGTGTTGTAATTGCCTTTCCAACGTTCTGACTGTACTTGTAGCGACAGCATATACATACCGGTTTAACGTAAGCGAAATTAGTTTTTTGTTTTGTTTTAAAGTTTGTTATTATATATTACGAAGAAGTAATTTTTTAATCTTATGCATTATGAATGAAATAGATACGTCTCACTTTACAAGAACTAGATCGATGTCTAGAGATGAATACAGGATGACTCAATTACACTGGTTCTAAGTATTTTTTTAGGAACCCTACTCCAAGGACTTTTAGAAACGCCCCCTAGGAACTAAGCCAGTTAGCCAACATTATCACAGTATCACTAGAAGCTAACTGGCTCATTAACTTATATTGAAGTTTATATGTTGTAGCTAAAACATCAGCTATTCGAGTATATTCAGAAACGAGAAAATAAGTAAACGGCCACCACACATAATACTCACATCATACTACACAAGCACATAATACTTACATCACAATACCTACACACATAATACACACATCATAATACACACACACAATACTCACATCATAATACACACATACATAATACTCACATCATAATACTATGTGTTATTATCTTCCTGTGCGAGTCCAAATAAATAGTTTTTCTTTCTTACTTTACTTACCTTTGAAAACAGTTTTCTGTTCAGTACTTTAAACAAAAGTTACACTTTCACAACTCAACAATACTATTTAAGTTATAGCATAATCAGCATAAGCAGTAGGCTGATTGTGATGATAATGATAATCAGCCCATAATGTTCCCACTGCTGGACACAGGCATCCTTTCTGTGAGTGGGAGTAAGAAAGAAATACATTTATTTATTGTTTAGTTAGTCTTAATCCACTATGCGAGTCCACTGCGGGGTGGTGGATGTCACATGTCTTGGAATGTCTTGATTCTAAGGACATACCGGATTCCTCTCGATAAATGATAAATGATTTTATTTTTGTAAGTAGGTTTGTACAAACACTTTTACACGTCAATCATATTTTAAAACTAGATGAGGTCGGTGTTTCCTATCTGACTAGTCTGAGAAGAAAGGCCGAAACAAACTCAGAGGTCACAGTCTCTTTTAAAGTCCAGACATAATCTTGGTCAGATCATATGAATACCATGTAAGTCGATGTCTGAGATGGTCTTTTGAGGAAAGAACCACACAGATTTAGAGGACCTGTCCAGTCAGTGCACGCATTTGTCAGAAATCGTGCAGCTCAACTCAAAACTTAAGGAGCTCAACGATTCGACGAACAATACCAAAGAAAAGACATTTGGGTAGGCCACATTAATTATTCAAACTGCCAGACCATGACAAAAACTAAGAGAACAGAGAGAAAAATAATATAAATAAAATGACCCACCATTTTCCTTCACCGTGTTGAGAGGTGATGAAATTAAATACACAAAGTGCCTGCCTGGTTCTAGTTCACAACCTACAACTCTTAAGTCGAGGTCGATGCTACAGAGCCACCACTGCTTTTTTTAAGCTATAAACTCGACGGAAATAGAACGCGTACAACCTTCTATTATCTAGTTTTATTTCATGCAATAAACGTATAAATCTCGTCATAGATTTGAAAGAAATTCATAGCAATGTTACACAAAAAATAGTACCAGAAGTTCCATTTCATAAAAGGTCCCTTGAGCAGTTCAGTCGTAAAGGACAAGCGGACCACTGGCGGTATTAGTTAACATCAAAAACATCCTTGAAAGACCCTGCTACTATTTTTGTTGGTTTTTACCAAGTACTATGTATGCCTATGATAATAACAATTAGTTCTATTTATTTATTGTCATATAGTTTATGACATCACGAGAACAAAAGGGATTTTTTTTAGTTCTTACAAACATGCGAGCAGAGGTGTACCTATGTATATTTCGTCAGTTATTTTTAAGTCTTATGTAATAGGGGGTGAGAGTATTGCCTTAAACCAGGCACAAATTTCAGACTCCGGGCTGTTACAGAGGAATTCCTAATAGAAAAAACCCATTATCAATCGGAATCGGTTTCATTTTGACCGTTCAACAACATTCATTGCGTTATTTGCGTGTTGAACAGACAAATTTTTCGAACTTATGAAGCAATGGATTAGTGTTCGAGCCAAACGCCTGCTCGTTTAGAATGAGCAAATCAACGTTAGGCTAATTAGTTTTTAATTAGATGTAAGGATTAAGAATGTGTACCTACTCACTTGTTGTTTTTTGTACTTCCATTTTGTTCGTCATCAAGTCAATACATGGTTCAATAACTATCAGCATATTTGGAGTTTCTTTAACCCAGTCACCTAAAATTCCCCAACATTTTGGTCCATTACCGAGCCGGATTGGTAATCATATGAAGATTTGCAAAAATCAGTGGATTTGGATGTTATTATCGTGGAGTTTTGCCGAAGAGGTTATACACCGGCAATGTGACTGTGAACAAAGGACGTCAAGCTAATTTTCGGTGTTAAGAATTTTAGAGTTGAAATATCGCCACCCAACACTCGTTCAGGTTGACTACATTCGATTCCCAGAATGTCCGAAGAAAGAGAACTTGTTAGAAAACGAGGAAGCTTCAAGGGACGCTTAACTGCATTCATCAATTACCTTGATGCGTCCTGTGACAAGGAGTTAACTAGTTGTGAGGTCAAGGAATTGCAGTTACGGATTGGTAGAATCGAGTCGTTGTATGAACATTACGATGAGGTACAGTTGCGATTGGAATGTCTGGCAGAAGATGTTAAAGCTCAATTCTCTGAGCGTACTGAATTTGACCAACAATACTACAAAGCACTGTCTAGGTCACAGATGTTATTATGTAAGTATAACAATGATAACGAGTTGATGAGTAGCGAAAAATGTACCCGTATCAGTCAACGTAAGCCTGTTAAGTTGCCCACGATACAGTTACCTAAATTCAATGGGAGTTTTAGCAATTGGTTGGAGTTCCGTGACACTTTTACTAGCCTCATTCACTGTAACGATGAAATCGATCAGGTTAACAAATTCCACTATTTACGAGCGTCTCTGGAAGGATCTGCTGCTGTTGTAATCCATGCGATTGAGTTTTCCGCAAGCAATTATGATACAGCTTGGAAGCTCATTTGTGATCGTTTTGATAACAAGAGGTTGTTAGTTCAAAATCATGTGTCATCCTTATTTAACTTGAACGCTATTGCAAAGGAGTCCTCTGTTGCGTTGAAAGGATTGATTGACCAACTTAATAAAAATCTCCGTGCGTTGGAATCGTTAGATGAGCCCATCAAGTATTGGGACACTTTATTAATATTCATAGTAACTCGGAAACTAGATCAGTTAACTTATCGTGAGTGGGAGGAGCAGAAAGGTCGTATAGACAAAGACAGCATTATAACATTTGCTGCATTTATTCAATTCATTCGCTTTCGCGCTGACTTATTAGAAACGTTAGAAACAGCACGAAATAGCAGTAATCCCACTCCCGCTAAGCCTAGTTCACATTCTAATAAGATGAAATCTATGGTTGTATCACATGATTTTAATAATTCCAGCACTGATTTGAGTAAGTTGTGCCCGCACTGTAAAGCTGATCATGTTTTAAGTAGTTGTTCACAATTCCTTGCACTTAGCATAGACGCCCGACTCAAATTAATACCTAACTATAAAGTATGCTATAACTGTTTTCGGGCAGGTCACTTCGCTAACCGATGCAAAAAGCCAGGATGCAAGATATGTAAACGCCGACATAACACTTTGATTCATTCGTCGGAGAATAAAGGTACGGCGAATTCTTGCAATAATGACAACAAATCACACGGTAACTCGTCCCATTCCGTATCAACGTCATTACCCACTGACGCCGTGGCTAGCACTACTGATGCGAGTGCAAATAATTTAACTTTGTCTGCGGATCTCAGTTCTGTAAGTAGTGAGCGTAAACAACGCGCTGTGTTATTGTCAACCGCTCTTATCAAGTTATGTGATCACAATGATCGTGAGCACATAGTGCGAGCCATGCTTGATAGTGGTAGTACATCGTGTTTTATGACTGAACGATTATGTACACGGCTTAACTTAAGTACTAGTCAGATAAAGGGTTCGGTCTATGGCATTAATAACGTAAGTTCTCGTGTAAGCAAAACATGTCATGTGAAAATGACGTCATTAAACAATAGTTACGCTGCTAAGTTTTATTGTTTTGTTTTGCCATCATTGACGACTGTTGTGCCCAGTCGTGAAGTCGACATTTCAGATCTGAATATTCCAGATAATATCTGTTTAGCTGACCCCACCTTTTACAAGCCTTCAGAAGTAGATGTCTTAATAGGAGCGGATCTCTTCTGGGACTTGGTTGGCTCACAGAGAATTCGACTAGGAGTAGGTAAGCCTGTGTTGTGTGAAACGTTGTTAGGCTGGATTGTTTCTGGCCCTGTTACCTATAATAATGGTAAATTAATTTTGAGTAGCATTTCATGCAATTTAACTCAAACAGATTCCCCTAGTGACGGTGAATTAAATAAAATTCGCACCGATTTAGAAAAATTCTGGAATCTAGAAGAGATTAATTCACTATCCTCACATTATTTACCCCAGGAGAAGTTGTGTGAGGAGCATTTTGTTAAAAATACGACACGTTTAGAGGACGGTCATTTTTGTGTTCGTATACCCGTTAAGCAAAATCCTTCTATTTTAGGAGAATCTTTCCAAAGGGCTTCTAAGTGTCTATATTCTCTAGAACGCAGACTGAAGTCCAAGCCTGAGTTCGGTAAGTTATATCGTGACTTCATGTCTGAATATGAGATTTTAGGACATATGACCGAGAAAAAGAGCAATGACAGTCCCAGTGGATATTTCATACCACACCACGGGGTACTGCGTGAATGTAGTACAACTACTAAGCTCCGTGTAGTTTTTAACGCAAGCTGCGCTACTTCTTCAGGAGTATCCTTCAATGACTTGCAGATGGTGGGTCCTACAGTGCAGGACGATCTTATATCTATACTTCTTCGGTTTCGACAACACAAGTTCGTCTTGTCAGCTGATGTTGCGAAGATGTATAGATGTATATACGTCCACCCATCTGATAGGTACCTGCAACAGGTTCTGTGGCGTGATAATGCATGCGATCCTGTCAAGGTTTATAAATTGAATACCGTCACATATGGTACGGCTAGTGCACCATTTCTTGCTACACGTTGCCTTAAGCAAATAGGGATGGACTATCAAGCCAATGACACTAGGACCACTTCGTGTTCTGTGGGTGAGTCATCCTCAGGTAGCAGAGATAGGATCGCTGACGTCATCAAGCATGACTTTTACGTTGATGACCTTCTGACAGGAGCTGATGATTTAAATGAAGTTACGTTTATCCGCACAGAGGTCACCAACGCACTAGCATCTGCTTGCATGCCGCTTAGAAAGTGGAGGTCTAACGTCCCTAACATAGTCTCTGAAGCTTCTCAGTCGTCATTAAATTTAGATATGGGATCTAATGAACCCAATAAGTTATTAGGGCTTGACTGGTTTTCTAGTTCCGACGAATTTGGGTTTTCAAGTTTAACGTTACCTCCTAAGGATCCTGTTACAAAGCGTGATGTACTCTCTGCAATAGCACGTATTTTTGACCCCCTAGGACTTTTATCTCCTTGCGTAGTCAGAATGAAAATATTTTTACAACGGATGTGGTTAGACAAACTCTCGTGGGATGAGCCATTGACCCCGGCACTTAATGCTATTTGGAATGCTATTGTCAAAGCATTGCCGCTTATCAATAATTATCGTGTTCCACGACTCGTTATATGTGATGCACATACTATACTGGAACTACATGTATTCACAGACGCATCTGAGCGTGCGTATGGTGCGTGCGTCTATGTACGTAGTGCCAATGATCAGGGTGAGTACATGGTTCGTCTGTTAGCCGCTAAAAGTCGAGTGGCACCGATTAAGCCGACCACCATTCCAAGACTGGAATTGTGTGGCGCCGTAGTCGGAGCTCGTTTGTGCGAGAAGGTTGTGAGTTCACTGCGATTAAAGTTTAGTCATGTTTATTGCTGGACTGACTCCACCGTCGTGTTGGGATGGTTGCAGATGTTACCTTCTAAGCTTCAGCCATTTGTGCGTAATCGCGTTGCTGAAGTTTTAGATAAGGCTGGGCACTGTACTTGGCGACACATCCCAACCGCCAAGAACCCTGCAGACCTAATATCTCGTGGCGTGGATATTAGTGTTCTGCAATCTTTGGACTTGTGGTGGAGTGGTCCCAGCTTTTTGAAGCAAGTCCAAGCTCATTGGCCGACTCAACACAAATCGTTAGAGTCAGACAAGCTGCCTGAAACTCGACCTCGCGTTTTATTGAGCGCTAGTGTTAGTGATAATAGTCAATGTCACACATTCATAGATTTTAGTCATTTTTCTAGTTATTTAAGGCTGATCCGTAGTGTAGCAACCGTTTTAAGGTTTATAAAATTATGTAGGAAAATTCCTTCCATTCGTTTTCTATCACAAGTCGAGTTGCAGGATGCATTGAATATTATTATAATTAGAAGCCAAATTGAGTCTTTTCCCTAGTATGAATTACTCATTAATAATCAGAAGTTGCCTTATAAAAGCGCCCTTAAAAAATTTAACGTATTTTTAGATGATAATAAAATAATGCGTGTAGGAGGACGCTTAGCAAATTCAACTTTTTCCTTTGATAAAAAGCACCCTATTCTTTTACAGTCCACTCACAAATTTACGAAGTTACTATTCGAATTTGAACATGTAAAGCTGATGCATGCAGGCCCTCAGTTATTGCTGGCTTCGATTAGGGATTCATACTGGCCAATAGGCGGACGAAGCCTAGCAAAGAGTTGTTATCGTAATTGCGTGCGTTGTTGTCGCATGTCGGGTAGAACAGTTACACCTGTGATGGGTAATTTGCCACAGCAGCGTCTCCTTCCAGGTGGGTATCCCTTTGAAAGCACTGGTGTGGACTATGCTGGTCCCATCATGGCTGCCAATAGGCAAGGTCGGGGATGTAGGCTGGTAAAAGTGTACATAGCCATCTTTGTGTGCTTCACCACCAAGGCTATTCACTTAGAGCTGGTGAGTGACTTAACCAGCAATAAGTATTTACTAGCTTTATCTAGATTTATCTCGCGACGGGGAAAACCTAGTGACATCTACTCAGACAACGGTACCTCTTTCGTCGGTGCCTGCAACGAACTTTCGAAGTTCCTTAAATCTAATTGCAATTCCTTGGGTGAGCAATTGGCTAATGACGGAATAAAATTTCATTTTATACCCGCGTACACTCCTCATTTTGGCGGACTCTGGGAAGCGGGTGTTAAGTCAACAAAATATCATCTCAGGCGAGTGTTGGGAAATTGTAAATTAACCTTTGAAGAGCTTAACACCACATTAGTCCAGATTGAGGCGATATTGAATTCACGTCCACTAACGCCGCTGTCATCCGATCCAGCGGACTGCACTCCACTGACTCCGGGTCATTTTCTTGTTGGCCGGCCGCTGACGTCACTTCCGCAGCAAGATCTACAGAACCACTCCACTGCTTCATTGTCTCGTTTCCAACGGATCGAGCAGCTACGCCAGCATTTTTGGGCTCGTTGGAGTAAAGAGTTTGTGTCTGAGCTGCAGCAAAGGACCAAGTGGCATACCTGCAAAGACACGTTAAAGTTGGGTTCTTTGGTCATCATAAAGGAGGACCACCTTCCTCCTCTTAAATGGAGATTGGGAAGAGTCGTCGCCGTCCATCCAGGGTCAGATGGAATTGTTCGTGTGGCAGACGTCAAAACATCCGCTGGAGTCGTCAGAAGAGCCTTTAATAGGATTTGCCCACTGCCCGTTGATTCTGCGTCTGGTTGAAAGCGGTTCTGCTGCTTCCAACGTCCGGGGGTATGTTCGAGCCAAACGCCTGCTCGTTTAGAATGAGCAAATCAACGTTAGGCTAATTAGTTTTTAATTAGATGTAAGGATTAAGAATGTGTACCTACTCACTTGTTGTTTTTTGTACTTCCATTTTGTTCGTCATCAAGTCAATACATGGTTCAATAACTATCAGCATATTTGGAGTTTCTTTAACCCAGTCACCTAAAATTCCCCAACAATTAGCAATTTGCTTCAAAATGATTCAGATTCCGATTGATAGTGTGTTACGCAATTAGGGTGCTGGTGGTCTTGGTCTTATAAAATGTTTAGAAAATCTATGGATCAATGGATCATCTATGGATCTATGGATCAATGGATCAATACTGGTGTACTGATCCATTGATAGCTCTGTTATTTGCATATTGGCGTAAGACCGTTATCTAACCGTATTGTGTTTTGTTTCTGATTAAAACTTCTGTAACACAATTGTATTGTGTAGTATTATGGACCAATATGGCGGCAGAAAAAGTTTTACGACGCATAACGTTTTTATAGTCATGATAATACTTGTAGTGGCCATATGCTTTGATGTGTATCTGTATATTGCAAATTGAGGGTCGAAGTTGATAAACGATATTTACATGGCAGTTTGTTCAGGTTTTTGCTCTCTTGCAAAACGTTATTTGGGGTTGTGCAACAATGTGGCCTGGTTTAGGTCAACAAGAGACCTTGCGCACTACGCAGCCAGACATATCTATCTTTATATTTCGTATTAATCTTTATAAAATGGGAATTATTTTTTGAAAATTAGATTACCCAAATGTAATCTGTTACGATCACGGTACTCCTGTAAGCGACGTCTGAAACTATTGTTCACTGCGCGGCAAGTCAGCTCTGTGATGTTACCCACTTGGCCACCACTACAGGGCAAAGGCCTCCTCCAAATCCCTACAGTCTCGGGAACATTTTTCCCGCGCTACCTCGAACCAGTTCTAACGATACATGATGCGATTGAGCCTGGCTGGCTTTAGTGATAAATTTCAGTGATAAACTATTTAAAAACATTAGGTTTAATGATTACCTTTTAGGCCTTCTTAATGATTCTACCATTCAAAATATAGTAAACACAACTCGGTTAACCCTTTTAAAACACCCGCAACTTTTTTCATTGACCCCAAAATAACAAACAAAAACATAAATTTCGTTCAACTATTCATAACTCACTGAACTAAAAATGAATCATTCACTTTAAAATACAATTTTCGCATCCGCATCTCAGCGCGATTTGAGTGCATGCGCCTGAAATCCGTAAATCCGTGTAGATCCGGTTCGGTGGGCAGTTGTCAAGAATTACTTCCGCTCACATGTTCCGGTGGCGCTCTCCAGCGACACCTACATCCGGTTGTTTTGGAAATGCATTTGCATTGAAGTTCCTGTATTGATTTGTGTTTGTTTTGACAAAACACGGTATACGTAGCTTACGAAGTTTTCAGGCTGACTTTGAATGATTTATTCCGGTCGGAATTAGGTATTCTGAGATTCCGAGTACCTGACCTTAAAAGTTATTCATAGTCTTTATCAGTATCAACTTTTACTATATAGTTTTTTTTTTTTTTTGTATTTCGGATTTGGTTCCGTAGCACAGGTTGTGTCATCACTCATCAGTCATCAGTATCATCATTGTGAAGGTTATTTTTACGTTTTTGGATACAGTTTACAGCAATGCAAAGCCCTGGAGGGCCAAAGCAAAGTGACATTCTATCAGCGATGACGATGATGGAAAAGTGAAATATGTATCGGACTGACATTTGGTTTTCTAAGAAAGTGGACAACCGTCACACAATAATGGGCTGTCCAAATACAGAGCGTTTTTGGAGACCTTAATGTCAAAACATTGGTGAAAATTACAGATTTTCACGACGGCCGTTATAATAACGAAGGAACCAGTTTCTTAGAAACCCCTAGCTTTAGCTAGCGATAAGCTTATGTCAATAATGTTGAAAGTCCTTGTAGAAATACGACACGCTTTGAAAGCGATTGTCACTTGTCTAGGCCCTTGGAAAAATAGAGTCGGAGAAGGAAAAGAGATAATAGACTATGAAATTAATTAAACTTAACTAGAATTTATTTGACTAGAGAACTCAGTGATTACGAATAATGACCTGCGTTTGCTTCGTACTTATAAGGCCGATACACGTGAAATTATTCTAATTCAACAGTCTTTACACGTATTTCAGACAATTTGCATATTTTCTTTGTGTGCTCGATACCAAAAAAAACCCTTATTATCATGATGAATCAAAACAATAATTCGTACAGATAACATAACATAGATATATTACGATATACTGTCTTCCTATGAATATAATTATGATAAGTAAATACATCGAAAATTAACAGTATTACAGATAGAAACCAAACTGCAAAGAATTTTTTCCAAGAAATGCCAATAAGTTACAATTTATTTCCGCTTTAGCACCTTCACGGTATCACGGTAATATAATATTACCGTGACGGTATCGTCAGAAGGGGTATGTAGACATATCTATCTTTTTAATATACCCACATTTGCCAAGTGTGTTTTTAGTTGCATGCTATCTATTGGTGCAGTCAAAAGTCAACCTTATTCGCTAAGGTAGCCCACATAAATCCAATTTCCTTACGTTTTTTTGTAATTTACAGGTCAGTGCCAGGTTGTATGTGGATTGAAATGATTCGCGACCGAAACAAATATGGCTTTATAGTATTATAATTATTAATATTCAACAACTCTCTAAGTTCATAATTATTAATCTTATTGATTGATATTACATGAAATAGTCTTTCAATAGGAATATATGAACGTGTAGAGCTTTTTCTGGCGCTTCCTCTTTATTAATACCATCGGCCCATCCGATGGTATAAGTAGCTTGTGGCTAAGTAATAACAGCCGAAGGGGTCGATCGATCAGTTAAATCTATGCTTGCCGCAATTGGGCCGCGGATGGGTGACCATCTTGTAACATAATGTACATACTCACAGTTATCTTCATTCATTCCTCCAGGTCAGAACAAGCATTCTGTTACCGTTAGGCGCTGATCTGATTATCTATTACGACACGTTTTATCCACAATCAGTACACAGACACAGCTCCATCTTTAAGATGACACTACGATGATTTAGTGACATCCAAGGGTTGGTAATTTCGCCCACATTAATGAATATCATTTTTCCTATAAACACTATACTTCTAATACAAAATAACTATAGATTTTATCGTATTTTATTAATAATATATTTTATTATGACAGCTTTGACAACGACGTTTAATACGTCGCCATGGCAACCTTTCTTTCAAATTCTTACCTGCCTGTATCTTTTTAGCTAATTAGATATGAATACTTATTATATTTAATTACTGGCCATCTTCATAACTCAAATTCATATTTTCTACATGATGTTATTCTACGAGCTGACATTATAGATCCACGCAATCCAAGTATCAGTTCGGGTTTCGCCTCTAAAGCGGATACAATAAAGAGCCTGATACTCCAGGGCTACCTATCACGAGAATACCCAGCGTACCTCTCCGCTCCGGTACCTGTCGGACCCTGCCTACGCCTCCGTCCTCCGTCCTTCGTGAAGGGCTCCTGTGACTATTGGGCCGCGCCTCATTCGAGGGCCGCCTCAGTGAAGGGCTCCTGTGACTATTGCGCCGCGCCTCATCCGAGGGCCGCCTCACCTGGCGGGCTGACAGCGTCTCTGTCGTGCCTCTCTCTCTTGCTGCCGAGCTGCGTCCTGTCTTGCTGCGTGGAACCTCCAACGGGTGTCCTCCGCCTGCGCTGCATCTATACCTGTACCTGCGCCGGCTCCTGCTGCCGTGCTGCAGCCTGCCCTGCTGCGTGGGCCCTCCTACGGGTGTCCTCCGTGCCGCACACGCACCAGCGACCTGCCCTCATCTGTACCTGCATCTGTCGCCGGCACCTGCCTCGCGTCTACCTCCCTCCATCTGGATCTCCACCTCAGCCTCCTCAGCCCACCTATCACGCATCGTCATCCACACACCCCACCTCCACATACTACACACCACTCTTAGTCCATCTCCATCTTAAAGTTATAAATATACCTTTAATTGTTTTCTACCTCCCTTTCTTTAATTCCATTTTTCCTTTGGTTTTTATAAGTTTAGTTACTTGTCGCTACACGAAAATCTTCACATACCAAGACACCTCCGTGCCTCGGAAAGCACGTTAAGCTGTTGGTCGCGGCTGTCATTCGTGGATCTCTGACAGTCATCGTCGAAAGTCTGCCAACTAGTCTTACCAAGGGTATCGTATTATCCAGTAACTGGGTTGTGGAGGTCAGATAGGCAGTCGCTCCATGTAAAATACTCGTATTCAGCTGCATTCGGGTAGACTGGAAACCCACCACATCATAGCTGAGAAAAGGCTAGGTGATGATATATACCATCGCCAACTGAAGCTGTAATGAAACTGACCTTTTAATGTATAATAAAATACATGGTTAGACGGTACATCTGAAACATAAAATTCCACTTCTAAGCTAATTTTAGCTTAGATATGGTAGAGTTGAACTATTTACTCCAAGTAACCTTTACCGAAGGCCAGCTAAAATAAACGTAGCTAACTATTTCTGGTTAAGTATTACTAGAACTGAATGGAAACCTAAATATAGGGCTCTGAATTTGTAATGGGCTAGTCTATTGCGTAGCTAGTTCAATGGCATTGTGACCGTTTTGGACGGAAATTGTATCTGTTTGAGTTTTGTGGTGACAGAACCACATTTCACATCTCAAGCTTCACATTAAAGAAGCATTTTATTTTTAACTAGCTTCTGCCCCCGACTTTGTCCGCGTGAAGTTTCTTGTTCCCCCGACCCACCCCGTCGCATCGCATCGCCTGCCCGTGCTCTTGCTTCGTTTTCGCTTAGTTCTTAATGTTTTTTTTCGGCTCTTAATGGCCGTAGCGTGATGTTAAGTAGCCTATATGTGTAGTTTTCCTCAAGAATTGGTCCATCAAATGCAAATATAATTTTTCAAATCCGACCGGTTGTTCCAGAGATTTGCGCGTTCAAACATACAAACACTTCAGCCTTATTATTAGTATTGATATAGATTAATGGGACCGTTTGTGTTTTGACTTTGGTCTCTCTTAGTGAAAAGCAATACATGAGGTCTAAGATGGAATGCTCGTACCCAAAATATAGGTACTTGTCGAGGTACAGTCCACCATACATCAGTGGTAATTACAGCGCCTTTATATCGTAGACGTAAGGATGATTTCCGTTGTTCAAGTGACAACACTGATGTGCGATTGAATGCAGCAACCAAGCATGGATGGCATACAGCAGAACGAAAATGATAAAGAAAAGATAATTTGAAAGAGGTGAAATTCAATTTCGATTAATAACAGCGCGATTTCCTGCTATGCTATAATATTAATAAAATTATATTTCTTGCCGTTACGGTGACAAAGTCCATTCTTATCTTATCATTAGTTCACTACGTGGCTGATGTCATCATGATCGGGACATTCTTAACTTCATAATCATGATATAATCACTAATCGATGTTAAGAACCCCCTCCGTTTTCGATATCTCAGTGGCTTAACTCTCAAGGACACCCCACTCCAGTTTTTTTTTTATTTAGTTTTTTTTATTAATGTGATATGACATGCAAACGCAAGAGCAGTGGCGGCGGTTCAACCGATTAGTTAACATCTGCAATACCAGAAGTATCGCAGGTGGGATGCCATCCCTGAGATCACGGTGAAATGACTCATTTCCCTTTAATTACACCCTTTCCCTTCACACCAGATCACAGCAATTCTTTGTGACCGAATTAGGTATCCTCGTTCTTTGTTTTGCTGGTACGTCAGTATTTTGAACCTGGTTAGCCCAAAACATGGCCACTACCTCGACATCGTCGGTGGCAGTGCAGAAGTCTCTTTGACTGGAAGCTTTGGGACACAGGGTGCAGAATAGGAGGAGGAGCATAGTTTGCTCCACAGCTCCATCCACGCCCTGCTGCCGTTCCGTCAGGTTACCCCCACTTTACCAGGTTGGAGTAACATATTCCCACTTGAGTCCGGAGATGGGAATGGGACAGAATTAGGTATTGTGGTAGTATGTACTTCCCTCAACGAGCCCTAGCACAAAGAATTCTTTTACTATTTTTCGAAACACAACTCCTAAGAGATATCAAAAGGTCACCAAAAGTTTCGCTCAACCACCGTCGAGGGACAACAACTAGTAAGATATATTCATAAATCTTCAAGTGCCGAGGTTCAACCACTTACGACAACTTCAAAGACACCGCCTCGAGTTTACAAAGTTCGCTCTAAAGCAATTTCTTGAATAAATTACAAGTTTAAAATGGCCGTTACAAACATTTACATAAGAATGAGTGAAACATTATTATACTATGTAAAATTGTTTTAAATTTCAAAGTGGATTTGAAGGGAGTGGAAGACAAAGAAGTTGCTTTAAGTTATCTTTTATTGGAGATGTAAAAGATAATGTGAAATATTCATATTTTTGTAAAGTAGTAACCTATTATCCTTTAAAGTTAGCCTTACAGATTTCTAACAGATCTTTCTTATGCTTTCATCTTTCATTGCGTAACAGATTATGAACCCAGGAGCCCTGTTGAATGCGGTCACAGTGTGAAAAAGTGAAAACATTACTCGCCGCTAAATCATAATATAATTCAGCGGCGACTAATGTTTTCACTTTTTTAAATTAAATAAAAGCAACCTATAAAAGCAGCCTATAAATGTTCCCACTGCTGGTTCACACGCTTCCTCTCTTTTGAGAGGGAGTGGGTCGCAATCCACCACGCGAGCTCAGTGCGGGTTAGTGGAAGTCAAATGTCTTCGATATTTTTGGTTCTAGAACATCCTGTTTTCCTCACGATGTTTTCCTCCACCGTTTTAAGAGCAGTGGTGAACTCAAACTCGAACTCAAATCATTTATTTCAATTAAACCATTTACCGACCTCCACAGAGATAAAAAATCAGGCACTTTTGAATTGGCAAAATTAAGTAGTCGGTCAGTTAGTCAGAAAGTTGAAGCTAGTTGCCCATTCCAAAACGTAGATCTCTATGGAGAAGAACGGGCAAGAAACTCCACGGACTCTTTCAAATCAAGATATTATTACAAAATCCTGGGTACATTATTCTTATTGCTTCTATATGTGAGAACAATGTAAAAAAGAAACAATTTAAAATATAAAATAAAAATAAGACCTGGCAGTTAAGACATGACCAGTCTCAACCGACGGTGCCCGTTCACGAACATGACGCGTGGATCAGCACCACTCAGCTCAACCATTTCGTAGGGAACCGAATGATCCAACACACGCGCCACCACCAGTGAGACATTTAAGTGAGGATGACATATTCTCAACTGCCATGCTCTTTCAAGTTAACATCAATCTATCGTAAAAAAAAACGTACATTTCGTACATTTACTAAATTTAAAAAATGCTTCTAAGTTATACAAAACTATAGTTTGCAATTTATTTAAGAGATGAGAGAAAAAAAAAATACTACCAATCAGGAAGAGGTATTTAATATTGAAGTATTAAGAATTAAATCTTGATTGAATAAAATAAACATTATCACAGCCTTATTCATAAAAATCTCGCTAATCACTCATTAGCTACTGTTTAGCCAACCATTTATTTAGCTCTTAATCAATGCTTAACTTTTCTTTATTCATAAACGCTAGTTAGCAAGTGATTAGCAGCGAAACGAAATAGAGGTGAAATGATGCGTTCGGCACAGATTATAATCAAAATAGTTGACTAAAAAACGGAATTTTTACTAAAAAACTTTGGCAGATAAATGTCAGCAATAACATCGGATAATTTGAATATATGAATAAAATAATTTATTATAATTAAATCATTGTGTTTGCGATGGTAGCAATGAAAATAATAAGCTCCAATAATTGGAGTAAACAGGAAAAGGTATTTATATCTGAATTTATATCTACTTACTAATTTAAACTGATCAAACTAATGTTAAAACAGTAGCCGATAATAGCTATGTATTTACATGCCCTTTATGCTTGTTAACATGAATTTACTCTTTTAGATATGTAAGTGGGTACTTGTGTCTATATTATATTACTTCCTACTGCTTTTGTAACAGGGTTTCGGTGTCTTTTTAGTAATAATTATTATACTTGCTTACAGATACAAGTTTGACTGCTGCTATGAAAGCCACTATTAATACCTAGTACCAATACTATTCAACCTCGCAAAGACGGCGATGGAGGAGACCATGCTACGTGGAAAAGATGAGGAATGAGAGTGGCATGAGTAAAGAATGGCACCCACGTCTTTGGAGGCAGAGTATTGGAAAACAAAAACCATGAATATACGAGTATATAATAAAAATTTGGTTTTATTACGTATCAAAATAAATTATTTCTACAAAATGTCTCTTATCATTTGTGTGTGACTGCCACGACGTGGTTTTTCATTAGTTCTGTACCAAAGAACGGGCGTCATAAGATAACACATGGGCACATGGGATAACACATTGAATAACCACTATCTGTGATAAGCTTGTTCACGAACTCATTCTCTTCAAACGCCTCAAGTCTGCTATTACAATAGTGTCAGAATGGTCTATCATTGATTTCATAATTGTTGATTTTGACAAGTTTGGTAATCTACTAATTTAATGGCGTCATTATGACTTTCCAGTGGTCAACCACTGACACTCCATTGAAAGAAATTGCATAGAATCGTAATCTCGTACATAATGATAAATGAATGACTGACTTACATAAAACACTTGAGTTGTATAAAACACTAATAAATAATATGTAAAAATATATATAAATGAAATGTGGCATAAATAAAGTAGTGGTAGTTTTTTGAAAATCATTTCTACTAATGGGTTTTATAATAAAGGCAATACGACAATGTCAATAAGACACAATTCTATTACGAGACCAATGATTGCCATTAAGAATTTAGCAGATTACGAACTTCAAGCAAAATGACAATGGGATGGGAATAGGATCGTGTTGGAATGACGAATTTATAAAAATAGCAGACTTGGGGACCTGAGCCCCTACTGAGCCACATTGAGCATCCCTATAAATCCTATCATCATATGTACTCGGAATGAAGAATATGCAATAGGTAATCATTCTCGTAGCAGTTTTGTACGAGCTTTTTAGGCCTTTCTGCTTACACGGTGGAGCATACGGTGGAGGTCTGCCCGGCTTGGGCGGGGCCCCGCCGTGTCCTCGTGGCGGCGATCGGCGGCGGCGACCTCTCGCGTCCGGCCCTCATACAAGCCATGGTACGGAGCGAGAGTGAATGGGAGGCCGTCACCTCCTTCTGCGAAGCAGTAATGCTCGCGAAGGAGGAGGCGGAGCGCGTGAGGGAGAGGCAATCGCTGCACCCTCGCGCGCCTAGCCGCCGCAGGAGACGCCCTGGATGGGAGTCAACAGCCGACTCCCGGCCACCGTAGGCGCGGGCTTGCGGGCGGCGAGCTATGGGCAGCTCGCCGCCCGGTAAGGACCGGGCCCGGGTCGACAGCGCGTTGTGTTCCACGCGCGCCTCAAAGAGCTGTTAGCACGAACTGATGGGGTTCGCTAGGGCCGATGCCGCCGGGGCTGCGGGTTGTTCGAAAGAGATACCGTGGCCCCTGGCACAGCCAACTGAAGGAACACGGGTGGGTTTTAGTCAGTAAAAGTTTGACACTCCCTTCCGCTCCGCCCAGAGCGGGAGGAGTCATTTGATGATTTCCAACCTAGAAAAAAAAAAAAGGCCTTTCTGCTTTTACTTCCCTCCGTCGTTTCAAAATTATTTAACTCTGCTACATCGTTTTAGAAATCCAGTAAAAGATTGTCGAAATCCATTTACGCACTACTCGATACTATGAACAAAATAACCTCGAAGTGCAATGATCCGATCAGCTGATTCAAATAAAATCCGCCATGTTGCCTTTTAGCATCCTCTTAACAGTGGTCCGGTGGTGTTTAATTTTGACAGCTACTAATCAATTGCTTAGCATCATGTTAGCGCTAAATAGCTATTATGAATAAGAATTTTGCTAATCAGTTGCTTAGCAATTGATTAAAGTTTTATGAATAAGACTGTAAGTTCGTAATGTCAAAAACGCTAAAAAACAAAAGAGAAAGCATCTCTTCCAAATATTCAAATTGTGATCAACTAGTGAGCCCAAGTGCCTGTAGAACAGGACCAGCATTAAGCCAAGCATTTTTATCTACGTATACTCGTCCAACTTATAATATGCTTGTCTACATAGTGTGCGTTTAATGCATGTTTTAAATTGCTTCTCATTTAATTGAAGAATATTGAGTGGTATTTTATCATAATATTTTACACAGTACCCCATAAAAGAAGTTTTTACTTTATACAATCTGAAGCGCGGTTAATCTAGTTTGTTCCTATTCCTAGTGTTAAAATTATGCCTGTCACTTATCTTACTAAAAAGATGTAGATTTTTTCGAACGTACATAATGTTTTCGTATATATATTGACAAGGAACCGTCATGATGTTAATTTTTTTAAACAGTTCCCTTAGAGATTCGCGTCTGCAGAGATTGTAGATGGCTCTGGCAGCCCTCTTTTGCAGAATGAAGATAGAATCAATATCTGCAGTCCGTCCCTACAGCAAAATACCGTAAGACATGATGCTATGGAAGTACTAAAATGGACCTTTGTCGGTTATTAAAAAAAATATTGCTGTTCCATACATTTTGACCGCGCAGGTCAAAACACACTTTTCTATGAAACAGAAGATTTTTTTTTTGATAACCGACGGAAAATTTCGACGCTAAGGGGTCTAGTATCAGGGGTGCCAGGGCAGAAAACCTCCACGTGTGCCTGGGGACTGGAGTTCCCTTCTGGATACGTCCGGGGGGAAGACCAGTTTTCGGGCCGGTGCATCCTGGGGTGCGGGCAGCTATTTCTCATTGGGATTATTTCCTAATGAGATCTCGCTGCCCGCATGCTAATGTTCTGCCAAGAGGAACGCTCCACACAAGCCGCTATGAGGAGCAGAGCGGCAAATGTGTTGGAGTAAGAGCGGGCCTGGTGTGCACTTACCCTGCCGCCGGGCAGGCAGGAGGGGTTACCCCCCCTCCTGCCACCGTTAATATCGTAGCCCCGAAGATTGTCAAGGTCATGTCTCTGACTTTTGACGGGGGTCGAGGGTCTTGGCTTAACCGCCCGGACCGCGAGGAAGATTAACCTCTATAAAAAATTCCCCAAACCTCCAAGCGGCGGCGCACCGTGAGGGAGGTAGTAAGCTTGACTAATGGGTAGCTTGGTTTAGTCACTAGTGCGAACCACGTAATTTGAGCCAGTATAAAAAGTTTTTTACTCGTGGGAACTACTATGGAAAAAATTTTAAAACACAAAAAACGCGTAGAGGAGGAGAGTGATGCGGGGTCGGAGTCCGACGCCGCATCTGGAGGAGTGAGCACGGGAGGCTCAGGGAGCCCTCGCCGTGAGAAGGAGATGGCCGCTGCGACGACAAGGAAGGTCCAGAGCAAGCGGCCAAGGTCAGTGGACGGCCAGGGGTCGTCCTCTGACGGGGAGCTGGCCTCGGCTCGGAAGATCCCCACCAGTAGGCGGGGAGGAGCCCGAGAGCGAGGCAAAGGGAGGGGGCTCACCGCTCGGGAGGCGGCAGAACGAGCGGAGGAGCCCGTAAAGGAGGGGGGTTCTGGTCGCGCGGTCGCATCGGAGCCCTCAAGCGACGAGGCAGGTGAGGTTGGCGGCCCTGATGCGGACCGCAAGAAGTTTGCGGCGGTCGTGGAGGCCGCGATCCGGGACGTGGCCCTGAAGAAGTTGCAGACTTCTAAAAACAGGGCCATAGTCTCGGCAAAGGCCTCCATAATGGCGGCAGCGGAGGCCATCCACTTTGGGCCCCCACCGGACGGAATGTCAGAAATGCGGGCGGAGGTGGCCCGCTTGACAGCGGCCATGGAGCTCCTCCGAAAGGAGAATAAGGAGCTCCGAGCGGACCTGGCCGGGCTGCGAGCAGCCGGCCCCCGGGAGGTGCCGCAGGAGAGGGCGCAACAGGGGTGGCCAGTACCTGCTGAGGACCGGGTCCTGAACCTGGTGCGGCAGGAGCTGGCTGCCTTTCAGAGCCGGTTCTCCGCCCTGGAGGCCATCGTCCTGCGCCCCCCGCTGGCGGCGGACCGGACGGCCTCGGGCCAGCGGAAGGCGGTGTCGTATGCTGCCGCCGCGGCTGTCACAGCCACGGCCACGGGGCAAGCAGCAAAACGGACCGCCCCGAAACCCGCGAAGGCCACAGCCCCAGCCCCAGCCCCGGCGGCGAAACGGCCGCCCCAACCGCCTCCTGCATCGCCTCCGGCCGACGCCGATTGGCAGGTGGCCGGGCAGAAGAGGAAGGCGAGCAAGGCTGCAAGGGCGGCCAAAAGAAGAGAGAGGCGGCAACGGCGCAAGGAGCGAGGCGTCGCGGCTAGGCTTCGTGCCCCAAAGACCGCAGCTGTAGTGATCACACTACAGCCGGAAGCGGAGAAGAAGGGCATGTCCTACCGCGACGTGCTTGCCAAGGCTAGGGCGGCGGTGAACCTGCAGGAGCTCGGCGTTGCTGAGGGCATCCGGCTAAGGGTCACTGCGACTGGGGCCCGGATGCTGGAGGTCCCTGGTGCGGCTAGCGGCCCGACTGCTGACGCTCTGGCCGAAAGGCTTAGAGCGTCCTTAAATGCGGACGAGGCCCGAGTGTCCAGACCCACCAAGAGCGCTGACGTGCGCATTCTGGGTCTGGATGACTCTGCGACGGTGGAAGAGGTGGTGGCCGCCATCGTTAGGACTGGGGGGTGCTCTGCCGAGCAGGTGAGGGCGGGCACTCTCCGTCCTGACTCCACGGGGATGCAAGCCATCACGGTGAGCTGCCCCGTGTCGGTGGCCCAAAAGCTAGCCGGGGAGGGCCGAAGGCTCCTGGTGGGCTGGGTTTCCGCGCAGGTGAAACTGCTGGAGCCCAGACCTCTGAGGTGCTTCCGCTGCCATGTGGGCAGCCACGTGGGGGCTAAATGCACCTCGGAGGTGGACCGCAGCAATCTCTGTTTCCGCTGTGGTCAGCCCGGTCACAAGGCCGGGTCGTGCAACGCCATGCCGCACTGCTATGCATGTGCGGCAACCGGCAAGCCGGCCGATCACCGGGCTGGCAGCAAGGCCTGCGCTCCACCCGCCAAAGCCAGGGGCAGGGGCAAGCCCTACACCACCGCCGTCGCCGCCGCAGCCGCCATCACCACCACCGTCGCCGCTGCCGCCTCCACCGTGACCGCCGCCGCATCCGCCGTGGCTGGGCCCTTACAGAGGGATCGGGAGGCTGATATGGAGTGCTAATAATAGCCCCATTACGCCTCCTCCAGGCGAACATCAACCACTGCGCCTCCGCTCAGGATCTATTGCTCCAGAGCATGGCGCAGTGGTCGATTAACATCGCCGTGGTCGCTGAGCCGTACTTTGTCCCGCCCAGAGACGACTGGGTGGAGGACCTGAGCGGCTCAGTGACCCTAATTTCGTCGGCCGCCGCCGGTACCCCGTCCCTCGAGGCTGTCAAGAGAGGACAGGGTTGCGTGGCAGCACGGTTCGGGGAGATAGTCGTGGTAGGGGTATACTTCTCCCCGAGCCGAACTCTCGCCGAGTTCCACAACTCCCTCGCGGAGTTGAGAGTCGTCGTCGTCGGGTTCCGTTCCCTCCCCGTGCTCGTCCTCGGGGACTTCAATGCCAAGAATGTGGCTTGGGGTTCCCGGCATACGGACACACGGGGCAGAATGGTGGAGGACTGGGCTCTGGAGACAGGCCTGGTCGTCCTAAGCCGGGGTTCGGTCCCAACATGCGTGCGGATGCGGGGTGAATCAGTGGTGGACATCTCGTTCGCCAGCCCCGCCCTGTCGCCGCATGTCTTCAACTGGCGTGTCTTGTCAGGAGGTGGAGACCTATTCCGACCACCGGTATATCCGGTTCGACGTCTCCGCCCAGACCTCGAGCGCGCCGGTCCGACCGACCCTGGGTGGTCCGCGGTGGGCGCTGAAGCAGCTGGACCGGGAGCTCCTCCTGGAAGCCTCGATCGTGCAGGCCTGGGTGTCACCACCGGACAGGCCTGCTGACATTAACGATGAGGCAGAGTGGTTCCGGGAGGCCATGTCCGAAATATGTGACGTGGCAATGCCCCGGGTCCGGCCCGGACGCGCCCGGCGCCAGGTGTACTGGTGGTCGCCGGAGCTGACGTCTCTGCGCGAGGCGTGCGTGGCTGCGCGACGCCAGTACACCAGGCACCGCAGGCTCCGTATCCGCCCTCCGGATACGGAAGCCGTGCAGGCGGAGCTGTACGAGGGGTACAGAGCGGCGAAGACCGCCCTCCGAGCGGAGATCTTGCGGGCCAGGGGGCTGGCCCGCGAGGAGTCGCTGGGGACTCTGAACAGAGACCCGTGGGGACGCCCCTACAAGATGGTGCGGGATAAACTCCGCCCATGGGCTCCCCCGCTGACGCAGAGTCTCCGGCCCCAGCTCGTGGAGGACGTGGTGAGCGCTCTGTTCCCTTCGCGAGGGGAACATAATCCCCCGTCCATGGCTCCGCCTCCTGCGATGCCAGATGCGGACCACACCGACGACGACGACGATGCTCCGGAGGTGACCGAGGTAGAGTTGAGAGTGGCGGTACGTAGGCTGAATGCCAGAAACACCGCCCCAGGACCCGACGGCTTACCTGGAAAAGCCTGGGTCCTGGCCTTGGAGGCTCTCGGGCCTCGACTAAGGGGGCTACTAAGCGCATGTTTGGAGAGGGGCCGGTTCCCACTTCGTTGGAAGACGGGGAAACTGGTCCTCATCAAGAAGCCGGGGCGCCCTGCGGACTCTCCGTCCGCTTACCGGCCCATTGTGCTGCTCGACGAGGTGGGCAAGCTCTTTGAAAGAGTAATTGCAGACCGCCTTGCCGGGCAGCTGGTGCGGGTGGGGCCGGATTTGGCGGACAGCCAGTTTGGTTTCCGCAGGGGGCGCTCTACGGTGGATGCCATCATGCGCGTGCGAGCCCTCACGACGGGGGATGCTGTGGCCCGGGGTGGGGTTGTCTTGGCGGTGTCTCTAGACATCGCCAATGCCTTCAATACCCTGCCCTGGAGTTGCATCAGGGAGGCACTCGGTTATCACCGGATGCCGACCTACCTCCGTCGCATTGTCGAGGCTTATCTGACGGACAGGGCCGTCATCTACCCCGGTCACCGGGGAGAGTGGAACCGGCGAAAAAAAAAAAAAAAAAAAAAAAAAGGGGTCTAGTATCATGTGCTGAATCCATGGTTACAGTTTGCGAGTCGATGTCTCTGCCACCCTGTATGGGTGTAATATTGCTGCTATTTTGGGGAAAACCAGAAGTTGACAGAGTCTCAACGGAAAACATGCCCAAATCAGTTATCGTGTAAGTACCTCAACCTTATTTTCAGCATGAAACCAATTATCTTATTAACTGTTTGTTAGCATATTGAGTGCTAGCTAGCAACGAACAGAACATTATTTCCTTTTCCTTTAACGTGTTGAGCATATTTACATACTAATATATTGTAGTACTTTTGTTACACAGATACAATACGTTTCATCAAGAATGAAAGTGTTAACTAATTCAAACAGCGGAGTTTCTAAATAATTCATGAGTTAAATCGGTTATGCAGCATAAAATAAAAATATGATAACTAACAAAAACCCTGACAGGCAGTTAAAAGTTTGACGGGCAATCGTGTAGAATATTGAAAAAATCAAATAAAAAATGTATGAATATAAAATTCAAATGGAGAGCGGCTTTTGTTTAGGAATATGTAAACGGGCAACATTTTTTATGACGTCACTATAAAAAGGAGGGCATTATTTATCCTGTCAGGGTGTGTCTGGGTATATTGATGATATGAGAATAGACAAGCAGTACATCATTTACACAGTCATGTATTCAGCAAAGAGGTTCGTGGAGTTCCGATAGGCAATCACTCAATGTAAAGTACTGGTTTTCAAATGCACTCCGTTTAAATTCCAGTTCAAAAACCTGTCAATATGTTTAGACTAGAAGCATGGTAAAGGCTAGCCTAGGCAGGTGAGGTGCCATCAGCAAACGGCCGTTTAAACAATTTTGATACATGAAAAATGGTATTTCTTTTAGTTTTGGGCCGTAGCGGAAGCAAAACTATGACCGACAATTTTGAGAGCTGCCCAATAACACTTTCAAAAAGTTTGATAGGGGACGAAATAAGGGAGGCGGGCGAAAAACCTCGTAGACCTAACTAAGGCGAAAAAGTAGGTAGATCGAACTTTTACTAGCTATATGTATGATCTCTTCAGCTCTAGCTGTGTAATATGTGAATTATTATATGGTTAGAAAGGGGGTGATTACCGAGATGACGACTAATAGAGAAGTATGGAAGAAAAAGACATGTGAAAAAGGTCAAGAGAATGATGACGTATGATCTCTCCAGGGCCCCAATGCTGTATGGTAATTATTATTCCCCGCGCAATCTTACCACGTGCAAACTTGTCAACCGTACAGTCACGAGCACCAATATGTCAACACTTGGCAACTTTCAATTGTGATTTTTTCGTGAAATAACGAATGCAACTTTGAAATACGACACATTACATAAACCTATAGGTTCGAAAATGCTATGTTCGTAACAACATAAAATATCATTAAAAAATAAAGGAGTGAATCGCTTTTGAATAAAGTAGCCGAGTGTATACATACTTTTGCTCGTGAGTGTACGTGACGGTGGTCAGGCGTGGTTTTTGGTCTGTCCAAACCACGCCAACTTCGCGTTTTTTCGCGCGGTTTCGTTCATTGTGTCATACGATACGAATTTTTTTATAAAAAAAGTAGCAGATAAAGGAGGTCAGCAAAAGCCCATACAACTTTGCCCAAACGTGTACCTCGAGGTACACGTGCACTAAATCGTAGAGAAAAAATAGAGGAATTCGAAAATAATTGTGTTTTTATCCATAAATAATTTAAAACTACATAATAAATTATTTCAAGTTTTAATAACCTGTAACACAATTAAATCATATGGCAACTTTGCATGTACGGGTTGACATTAGGAGTATATGTGTTCCGTGGACATTATTTCGTGGGTAAATATCATTCACATGTCATTCCGTTCGTTCCTGGCTTGATCTATGTTAAGCTGGGATATGACGGAGATCAGAGTCCCACCAAGTGGGAACCCTTGGATGTCGACGCTAAGGAACTCATTTATTTATCGAGTTTTTTAATCGCTCTGATAGACTTCTAACACTGCTTCTAATATTAAGTACTGTTCATCAACATTCACAGCTTGAATTCAACTACTTTTGGTATATGCATCCTTTCATACGTTAGGTAGATACATAACTTTGCCTAACGAAAATCGATTATACAATGAGAGTTATTATTGAATTCAGATTGAAATATTTATACAATAAAAATATTTGAAATGAAACAAAAACAACAGCAGCTGAAGCCGACAGCAGACAACTGTCAACTTGACAGTTTTTTTTTTTAATAGGAAGGACCAAGGTAGTATAATTGTACCCAAAATGGCGAGCTTTTTATTACGTTAAAAGTTATTTTATTCTCGTCCCCGGGTAACCATAAGAAAAATCTATAAATGCAATATTATTCAGTGTAATCTAGTGTATTTTATGCCACTAAGTGTACCTCGGTACTTCATTTGGGCAGATTTTGGTGACATCCTTTTTAATAATTTATTTTTAATTAATTGAAAGATGTACTTAAATGATTTTAAAGATTTTAATGAATTTAAAAATGATTGCGATTTTAACTAATGAATTTATTTTACAGTTTGACTTTACATATTTCAGCTATTTAATTTTAGTTATAATGGTATTATTGTGGCATGTATTTTAATCTTTGGTTACAACATAATTTATAAGTATACTAACATAACCATGGATGTGTCTGACTTAAATAAATAATAATAATTATAAATGTAAGATATGATACTGAGATTTAATTACTCATATTACTTTATACAGGGTGTCCCGAAACTCAACGATAACCTGGTACCGGGCGACAAGCCAAGGTGTACCATTTATGAAAAAAATAAGATTTTTTTTTTTTTTTCTAACATGGTGTGTCAAAGTTAACTGACAATAATTTTGTAAACCATAACTCGTCAAAATTCAATTTATTTTACTTAGTTAACAATGTTTATTACTTTGATTTGTGGTTGCAATGAATAGTACTGTTATTTGAGATTAAATTATTAAAAAAATCACTGTAAAATTATAAAAAATTGTGATCACAGTACTTAAAAATGTCTATTATCGCTTAACTAAGTGACATGGATTTTTTTTCTTATTTTTTTTCATAACTGGTATACATTGGCCTCTCGGTTATCGTTGAGTTTCGGGACACCCTGTATATCTATTATTCTTAAGATACAAAACCCTAAAAACCAATTTTATTAGAAATGTTATAATTTTAATTTTAACAAATTAGTGTGTTTTTGTTACATGTAAGATGTTTAAATATTTGTATGTCAGTCCATGGCGAAACATGTAAGATCATAACTTTATTTATAAGACCTTGTTTTAAAGGAAATAAATATGTTCTTAGTCTAAGGATTTGACGTGGTTTCGAACTAAGACATCATTTATTTATATATAATTTATTGTAAACCACAAAAATACATAGCATAAAAAATACATGAAACACTACCAAATATACAATGGGCGGCCTTATCGCATTACTGCGATCTCTTCCAGGCAACCTTAGAATGGACAGTGATATTGCTGGACATAAAATGGGACTGGAATGAAATGGGATAAAATGGGAGTGGAATGCATAGGCATTTTGAGCATCAAGTTATCTGATGACCACAATTTCGTGTGGGAGTCGCAAAGAAACTGAAAACGTTTCTTGAAATAGAGAGGGGTGGAAAGGGAAAAGAGCACATTAAACAGAAGGGAAAGAATATGAGCATTCCGGCGAAAGCGAATTGGTAACCACTTGAGCTTTTTTTTTTTTTTTTTGTGTTCCTTCCTTAGCCCTTTATGTTCCAGGGCAGCGGTAACCCTTTCGGACGATCCCGCTACCCCGGCAGGCTTCGGCCCTCTCGGGCCCCGTCATCTACGCTGACATCTCTTTGAGGCGCACGTGGAACACATACGCGCCGTCCGGCACGGGCCTGGTCCTGATCGGACGGAGAGCTACCCATTGCTCTCCGCCCGCAGGCCCGCGTCTACGGTGGCCGGGAGTCGTCACGCGGCTCCCGAAGCCCGGAGCGTCTCCCTCGGCGGCTGAGGCGTGAGGATCTCTCCCTTGCTCATCCCGCCACCTCCTTCGCTAGCATGACTGCTTCGCAGAAGGAGGTGACCGCCTCCCACTCCCTCTCGCCCCGGACCATGGCTTGCACCAGGGCCGGCCGCGAGAGGTCGCCGCCGCTGCCGATCGCCTCTACGAGGACACGGCGGTGCTCTGCCCAAGCGGGGCAGACCTCCACCGTATGCTCCACCGTGTCCTCTGGAACCACTTGAGCTTCACACGGAATTCGGAAACATGGTCATATTTGCGCAAACCGAATACTAACCTTATACAAAAATTTTGAAGCCGCTCAAGTGTATCTAGTTGGTCTTAGGTAAGATCAAGATAGCTGGCATCGGCATAGACAAGGATCATTAAGTGGTCATAGTGATTAGAGCTTTGAAGTTCGCAGGAGATATTATAGTGCACAAGTGTGTTTGCACAAGCAAACTCAGGTGCACTCTCTGGTTCCTCATTCTCATAGTCCGATGGGAAGGCAATCAGACATGACCTGGGCCATCCTTAGCACATAAGGGAGCTCCGAAGTAGACCTTGCACCAGTGCCCCTTTTGACCTTACAAGATTTCCACCCAGAAAGGTATATTTTCCCTGTACACTCAAGTAACTGCCAACTCAATTTTCCTCCCGTTAGCATAGCAAACAGAGGCCCTAGCACGAACGAGCGACGAAAACGTAACTCAAATTCGAACTATATTTTATTCGAAATTACAAGTATCCTATGCTATTTTGGTTTCAAACACCCATTAGTATCAACCATAGATATAAGAATATAGGCTTAAATATAAGTCAATAACTATGTGCGATACGAAAATATTCAATTTTGAAATCCTTTGAGGACTCCGCAACATTTTAACCCAACCCAACCTACATAAAATAAGTATGTATATGTGTCCCTTTTTAGTTTGTAAATTACTCTGTACTACGACTTGGGATTCTTTAATTATTCTATAATTTTGTGCATGTAAACTAAAAAAAAAATCCTACTAATATTATTTTTCCTACTAATATTATAAACGTGAAAGTTAGTATGGATGGACGGGTGGATGGATGGATGGATGTTTGTTACTCTTTCATGCAAAAACTACTTAACGAATTTAGATGAAATTTGACACGCAGATGGTTTATAACCAGCATTAACATATAGGATACTTTTTATCCCGATATTCCCACGGAAACAAAACTTATGCGGGTGGAACCGCGGGGCGCAGCTAGTATTGTTATAAACTTGTGTTATCGCACTGCAGGGCAAAGGCCTACTTTCCGTCTTTCCACTATTCCAGTTCTACCGCGACAAAAAAAAAATGGTGTAAGTATGCTTTTTTGATTTCGCTAACGAATTGGCGTCACGTGCTGTGTCGCCCCAATCGACCGATTCAAAAATGTTATTGGGCGAGTCGACTGAGTGTTCCTACCCTACATTTACTCCGCACGTTCATGTTAGGCCCACAGGATAGTTATTATTAATCAGTTAGTGTGTAGTTGGCTGTTTCAATACAGTTACCAACTCTAACATGCAAGTTGCTGGGAATATGACGGAAAATTTTAACTTGGTTCCGAGTAATTCGTTTACACAGAAATTGATTTTGAAAACAAACGTAACTTTTGTGCAGTTTGCTCTGCGTATTTGTGGGAGTTGATTTCATTAAAATTTTAGTAATGGCAGTGGCCTTGTTTTGTTTGTTGTTTGTTTGTAGTTACTTGCTTCATATGAAACTGGCTTGACCTCATCTAGTTTGTACGGTTCCGTGCCCAAAAGGTGCCAACGGGACCCCTATTACTATTTCTCCGCTGTCCGTTCGTCCGTCCGTCCGTCAATTCGTCCGTTCGTCTGTCTGTTATCGGGCTTTATCTCATAATAATAATATGATCATCGGTAGGCAGTTGAAATTTTTACAGAGTGTGTATTTCTATTGCTAAAAATTAAAGGGGGTAAGTACATTAAAGGGCTCCATACAAGAAACGTGTTTTTTGTTTCGAAGTTTTTTGCCTTTTGCTACGGAACCCTTCGTGTACGAGTCCGACTCGCACTTGGTCGGTTTTTGAAATATTATTGACTAGAAAAAAGTGTTTGTAAACCTATTTACAGAAATAAACATAATGTATCATTAATCATAGAAAGTGGCCAATAGCCGCATTTAGACGTAAATGCGTTGCTATATTGACGAAGTTTAATATCTCATGTGCATTTAACATTACAGGCACCCATAGTCTTCCAACATACTTCAACCTGATTGAGTGGCTCGATGGTATATAAGAATTCATATAAAAATAAAAAGTATCTTTAGTCCACCTTATAAGCACGAACATACATGAAAGTCTGAATTTCACTCAAAATTAACACACATATCTATTCGTTGAATTTCATCGGCGCGAATCTCTGGAGCATAAATATCTGTGACGTCATCCCCGGCCATCTTTTGAGCGGACCCGTTCACACGGAAACTCACTACGTTGCATATTCTACACGTCGCTGTTAAGGGGACGTATTGTGGATACTACTCGAAAAAAGAAGGCTTGAAGACTAAATAAAAGAAATAAAACATTCAACGGAGCAGATCGAGATGTGGATGAGGGTGTCACCTCAACTCTTTCTCAAAACTTATTTTGCAGCAGTGGACGGACAGAATTGAAAGAAGAGTATATCTGTGTTTACCTAGCAGTGGGACACTTCATATTTTTATAGATTAGATTTCTTTATTTGTTTAAACATTGTATACATACAAAAGCATGCAAGATATTACGTCGTTTGAGTCCAGTCATGTTTAGCTGTAAGTATCGGCGTACAAATATTTCCATAACATTGAAAATAATTAATAATAAAACAAAAAAAAAAAACAAAAATTTACCTAGAATAAGCATTTACACAATTTTTAATTATGAAACTTTAGAAACCAAAAATTATTTTTGTGTTATAATTTAAAAATTCAAAATAACTCAAACACTATAATATCAGACAAATACAAGAATAATGTCAAAATTACAAAATATATGTCAAAATTAAAGGATTTATGTCAAATTTACAAGTTTGATGTCAAACAAATACAAGAATAATGTCAAAGCTACAATATATAATTATATATACTTATGTCAAAATTAAAAGATATGTAAAATGTACAAGATTGATGTCAGAATTATAAGATTAATGTCAAAATTACAAGATTTATATCAAAATTACAGGATTTATATTACAACCAAATTCTTATAAATTTTAGTGACAGAAAAATTATCAACAATCAAAAAACTTTTTCGGCAGGACAGCGAATAGGTGCTTATATTAAAGACTAACTCCTGCCCGCGACTTTGTCCGCGTGAAATTTCTTGTTTCCATGACCCGCCCCGTCGCATCGCATCGCCTGCCCGCGCTTTTACTTTGTTTTCGCTTAGCGTTCTTTCTGACTTTTTAACTATTTGCTCGGGTCCTGAGGGTCTTAGCGTGATGTTAAATAGCCTATAGCCTTTCTCAAGAATTGGGCTATGAAATGCAAAAATAATTTTTCAAATCCGACTTCCAGTTCCAGAGATTAGCGCGTTCAAACAATTAAACAAACTCTTCATTATTCGTATAGATGATGTTGCTCCTCTTCTTGGCGTAAAATAATTCATGATGGTAACTCATAGACTGACTCACAAAGTAAATTAGTTTATTATAGAAAGTATACGGTAGTCAATTCCCAAAATACTTGTGATACATTTTTAGTTAACCATTCTACTGCTGAACTCATAAACTTCCCAAATATTTGTGACTCATTCTTTGATGACTCAAGGTTGGAAAATTATGGAACTCTCAATGGTATGACAAATATGTACATACTACCCTTACACACTGACATTTATATTTGGTCACAGCGCCAGGGATCTGCCCGTTGAAAAACTGCAATAATTAACACAATTTGCAAGCACATTGATCATCACACATCAAATATCTGTGACATTGAACAACAATTAACTAATAATTATTTTGCATGCAATTGATACATATCCTGTATAGATAAACATGGACTTTAGATTAATATCTGACTGTAACAACTTTATACTATGTTTAAGGCAAATAAAGACTTATCTTATCTATGTTAGGGGTGATTTTTCCATCGCCAGATAACCTTTATTCGAGGAATAAAATTGACGTTTGACAGTTTTTGTATGAAATAACTGTCAAAATTTCAAAATTATTCTTCGTATACAGTTATCAGATGATTGAAAAATCAACCCTTATCACAGTTTGATTTTATTTAGGGCTGATTTTTCAATCATCAGATAAGTTTATTCGAAGAATTATTTTGAAATTTTGACAGTTATTTCATACAAAAACTGTCAAACGTAGGTTTTATTCCTCGAATAAAAGTTATCTGACGATGGAACAATCAGCCCTTAGTAGATAACAGAAAGGTATCCCCCCCATTATAAAACAAAGTTTTTCTTTAGATCAGGTTCATTCATACCAACGCACCGAACCAGTTATTGATATAAGAACCTAATAATTATAGAAATGTAGTTCTTTATATAAAAATGACAGCTTATATCAGTGTTAAGTTATCATTTTAGTACCTATTAAAAAGTTTACCAAAATCGAAATAATGTTCGAAATACAAATACTGGCTCAAAGATTTAGGTTAGAATTCTAAAGTAAGATTTCGTTTTGTAATAAGAAGGCACCAAATTCAAAACGCATATTTTAAAATCGTATACGACTTTCACGAAGTCGCGTAACTCCAAAATACGGTCCCCAGAACGCGTTATCATTTTTACAACTTTTATGTATGTTCGCTGAGACGATCAAATCTCTGAAGAATGTGCCGTGCGAAGGTTATCTAAGGCGTAAATGGGTAGATGTTTTTAGAACTTTATCTACACTTGGATTCTCAAACATAATGAGTACTTTGAACGGTTCTTTCAATGGAATTATAATCTTATCTGTTCAGTAGTGCAGTTCTATTGTCGAGCGGATTTCCTTTTAATTTTGTAAGACTGAAACAAAGTGTTAAGTCATTGTTACATAACAAAGCTTTTTTCTTACAAATGACATGAAATCGATAGAAAGGCGAAATAAATTAAGCTTTCGCGTGTATGAGTGATTGTGGCGTAGGTAGATCTATTGTATAGTAGGTGCTGATCCATCTATACTATATTATTAAGAGGTAATTTTTTTATGTTTGTATGTAGGGGTAATCTCCGGAACTACCAGTCGGATTTTAGTGTGAAAAAGTGGAAAACTGAAAACCAATCTTTTCAGTTAGCCAGAGTACATCGCACAGAACCTAAATTGACTGGAATGGTGATGCTAGATATTGATAAAGCCTTTGACACTATCTACCACGAGGGACTACTTCACAAGCTAATTGTTAACGACGTTCCTCTCTCACTTGTCAAAACAGTCCAAAACTATCTTATTAACCGCCTTTTCAAAGTTTTCATAGGTGAACACTGTTCTATGGCGAAGTTTATTGTATCTGGTGTACCACAAGGTTCAAATTTAGGACCATTTCTCTTTATCCTGTATCTAAATGACATAACTAAGCAACCTAGAACTCATCTCGTAATATATGCTGATGACACTGCCTCATATATTCTTCAGAGGATATTAAATTAATAATTGGGCGGCTTCAACTTGCACTAAACCTACTTGTCTCGTATTTCACCAGATGGAAACTAAAATTAAACTCCAGTAAAACAGAAGTCATTATTTTTTCGCGTTCACGATCATTACCCTCTAAGCGCTTATTATTATTAACTTTAAAAATCATTCCATACCCTGGAGACGTTCGGTCAAATATCTCGGTGTGGTTCTAGATAGCAAAATTAACTGAACACAAAAAGAACGCGAAAAGGGTTTGAAGGCTATCAATGCGTTAAAACCTATTCTTAACAGAAAGTCCAAGTTATGCGCTGCCACTAAGTAACGCATTTATACCACATTCGTCCAACCATGTCTGACCAATGCTGCACCCGCCTGGATTAGCTTGACTGATAAAAACTACAATAAGTTGCAAGTTGTTAAAACAAGGCAATCCTTTCGTACAAATTTAAAACGAGTTCACGAACAAGTTAAACTTACAATAAAAAAAAAATATCTTAAAATCAGCCCGAAAATTCTATATAATATACAAAAATCCCAAACATGTAACCCATTAGTTTCATCCATAGGCAAAAGTAGATCTAATAACTGTATTATATTTAAGAACATATAATCAATACCGACAGTGGTGGCCCACTGGTAACGACCGCGATTTATGAGGTTGTAGGATCGAACCCAGACAGGCGCTTTACTTTGTGTAAATTATGTCATCACCACTGCTCTCAAAACGTGAGGAAACCGGCATGTCCTAGAATAAAAAATTCGAAGACATGTGACATCTACCAACCCGCACTGGGCCCACTCCCTCTCGAAGAAAGGAGGCCTGTGTCCCAGCTGTGGGAACAACACATTAAATATTATAATCTATTCAGTACCTACCTTGTGCCCATTCAACACTAAAATCATTTACCTTGTTTTTAATTTTTTAGTTCAATTTTTTAATTCACTTTTTGACAAGCCAGGTGTGTTTTTTTATAATTGTTATCAGATAGGCACCTATCTACTTAATTTGTTTTTTATGATTACTGACCACAGCCATACCCGTGTGTTAAATATTAATATCGCCGTTGTAGTGGCACGATGTATAATCGGTAATAAAAGAATTTCTTAATGAAATAAATGAGTTGGAAAATATTTATATCAGCATATTTCTATCAATAAACAACAAACAACCAACAAAACTAGCTAGCTGTCATATGAAATTCAAGGCAGTTAACAGCACTATAAAAGACACGGTGACGCCATGAATTTGTTACCAACGCACCGAGCAGACTGTAGCGTCAAACATTAACGTGGTCGCGCACTGCGAGGGGAGAACGCTGCGGTTGTTGAGTGGGCTTTTAATTTATCAGCCTTATAGCAACTTTTGCCAGTCAGTAAAGTTTTTGATACTACAAATATACGTCACATCAACACATACCTTTTTCCCATAAAATTGGCAGCTAAAACTACAGAACGTCACGTGTCACGATCCTTATTCTCCTTTTGTTTTGCTTATTTTTTATACAGGATCACTTGGTATTTTGACTTATTTGAGATGGTAAAAACTACAGTACAATTTGTGACAAGGTTTGTTAACCAGTAGTAAAATTAAAAACTGAGGAATTAGTAGGTATGTAATAATATAATTTTACGGATTCAGTAATTTTATACTGGCTGAAAATCATACCAAAAATAGTTGATAATTATTCGGTATAAAATTGGTCGCCAAAATCGAGCAGTACCTCCCCTACTATAAAGTACAATAAAAACACATCGCAATACATCGCTTCTTACCCGCCGCTTTTACCTTTCCAAGTGCGGAAACCCCAACCCCGCGGCGTCCACTGCTCAGGTCCATAATTCAGGCCCACTAGCGCATGACTTCTGGATTACCCTCCAGTACTGGACTAGACTGGACGCGACTCGTCATAAATGTTTGAGCAACAGGTCCAGCTTGTGAAGTGTTCGTTGTTGCTGTAACAACAACAGCGGGTCATGAATTAACTTTATATTTTACTAGGTTTTGCCCGCGGCTTATTGGTACACCACAGAATACCTGCAGTACCTACTGTCTCTCCTTTCTCTCTAAATCCATTCAAAAAGTCGTTATTAAAAGATCGCTTTCAGCGATAAAACCGCCCATTTATTTATTATTTTATTTATTTATTCATATAACAATTCGCATTATGTTTGAATTATATGTAGTACATTAATTTATTTGTTACAGCTAAAAATAATAAATTATGAATTTCAAACATTTTTCACTACAAATAATCAATAACATAACTATGATAAATATTATGTCAATAGATTGTAAATTGTTGTTATATATTGTGTTATACATTATGTCACCCCTTGTAAAAATTTCAACATTTATATCTGTAATATTTATGCTATACATAATAAAAAGTATTTCTATTCTATTCTTCCCCGATTGGAGGTCGTCAACCGATGTAAAAAGTATTCTATGTGCTAACCCAGGTCATGAACTACCTTTGTCATCCAGACGTGCTTGACTAGCAAACATAAATAATCACTCACAGACTTTCAGGCGTTTAGAATCAGAAGTAGGTGACAAAGGTTCCGTCAGGTAAATTAATTGTTTATCAAATTGACACACTCCGTCAATTTTCCGTATTATAGCCATTTAATATAACCATAGAGCACGGGTGGCCCAGTGCAGTGGTAATGGCCGCGACAATTGCGTTGTAGGTCGTAGGCCAGACAGGCGCTTTACTTTGTGTAAATTATATCATCACCAATGCTCTCAAAACGGTGAAGGAAAACATCGTAAGGAAATCGGCATGTCCTGGAACCAAAAATTCGAAGACATTTGATATCTACCAACCCGCACTGGGCCCGCGTGGTGGATAACAGCCTATACCTATCGAAGAGAGGAGGCCGGTGTCCCAGCAGTGGGAACATTATAGGCGGATTATGTATACAACCGCAAATTGTCGACATGACAGTTGTGATTCGAATGTACGGACAATTTAAGTTGGTAGTTAATTTGATAAACATTTAATTTACCTGACTTTACATAGATGGGGAGACTATAACAAACTCTAAATCAGAAAGTCAACCAACACCCTAATTGCGTAACACACTATCAATCTCAACCTGAATAATTTTGAAGGATATTGCTTATTCATAAGTTAGAAAAATGTGTCTTCTCAACAACGTCCAATATTTTTATTAATAAACTAGCTGACCCGGCAAACGTGGTTTTGCCATATAAATTATTTCTAGCTGGCCGGCGCTACTTCGTTCGCGTGGTGTCCTACCCCCTACCCTACTCCTACCCTGCTCCTACACTACTCCTACCTTACTTCTACACTACTCCTATCCTACTTCTACCCTACTCCTAACCTACTCCTACCCTACTCCTACCCTACTCCTACCCTACTCCTACCCTACTCCTACCCTACTCCTACCCTACTCCTACCCTACTCCTACACTATGCCTACCCTACTCCTACCCTACTCTACTTCTACCCTACTCCTAACCTACTCCTACCCTGCCCTACCCTACTCCTACCCTACTCCTAACCTACTCCTACGTACTCCTACCCTACCCTACTCCTAACCTACTCCTACCTACTCCTACCCTACTCCTACCCTACTCCTACACTATTCAAAACCCTTAATTTAATACATGCTTCAATTCGAGTGGACCTGAGTCTACCGTACTGAAGGGATGATCGTCAAATGTTTGACAGGAAAGTAGGTAGAACAGTTTATATGGGAAAATGAAATTGTTGTTTTTACTATCTTCCTCGCAATTTTTCCATATTTTCTCACCGTTTAAACCTTCCCTGGACTACGACAAACATTTCAAAACCAAAATCAGCTAAATTGGCCCAGCCGTTCTCGAGTTTTAGCGACTCAAACGAACAGCAATTGATTTTTATGTATATAAATAGATTAAAATTATTTTTATTAAACAAAAGCTATTATAGTATAAACGAATACTTAAATGAAAGACTATAATTGCAATAAATACATTCTTAAATAATTATATACATACATGTGGATATTTATCAAGAAGATTATATAATTAAACATAACATGACTTCTAAATACAAAATAAGTTAATTATAGACTGTTACCTACTGAATCTCTAATTGTGATACACGTAAAATTGACCTCTTTTATTTGTAATCTTAAAATATGATCTCCTATGTGTTTGTGTTGTTATTATATTATATTATCTAAGTAAATATATCTAAATGTAAGAATAGTATTTTAAGAAAATAGCTACCTATCTACCCTTATAATAGATTTATTTATGTTACTGTTATTAACTTTTTTATGTGAGCGTAATTTTTTTAGTTTTCATGTAGAATTTTATTTATATTTTTGTTTCTACGATTTATATTTTTAATAAATATTTTATAACTATAATTTTGCTGTGCCCTGACAGGGTCTACAACGACTCTTAGCTATAAGCCTTTTGTGAACATCTGTATACCTTGTGGAATGCAAATAAACGAATATGAATATGAACGTAAATAACTCAATGAATGTTGTTATACTGTCAAAATGAAAGCAATTTGTACTGATAATCTGTTACACAATTACTCCACAGTTATTAAGTTTACTTTAAGTTAAGTATGTTTCAACAAGATTTATATTAAGTATACAACCACAACAAATAGAGCCAAACAACATACTTATCCACACGCTTCAGAATTTCGTCTTAACCAATTTACCTAGAGTCATCCTGTGTGTGTAATATGACGATGGAACTTGTATGGAGTGCCTCAGGATAGTGGAATGCCTTTCAGTGTGGGCGACGAGGGCAGCGGGTATGCCTGGTAGACAAGAAGATATATCTTGTTCTTCATCATTTGCCTAGCCTTTTCCCAACGGTGTTGGGGTCAGCTTCCAGTCTAACCGTATGCAGCTGAATACCATTATTTTACATGTTTTCTTTTATAGCTATCTTGCTGATTTTCGTAATGAAAAAGAAAATGCAAGAGAGGTACTTGACCAAACAATATTTTTTCTAATTTCTTTGAAATAACTATTAATTTGACTCCGAGCACTGGTGGCCCAGGGTAATGGCCCCGACTTAGGAGTCGTGGGTTCGAACCCAGGCAGGCACTTTGCTTTGTGTAAACAACTTCATCATCTGCTCTCAAAACGGTTCAAAACAAACATAATAATTTACTTTCTGAATCCAGGCTCGGTGATTTTTGAATTCATATTTTTGATTATTGAATTAAGATTTTCTCTCTTTGTTCAAGTAATGGCCGTAGATTTGCTATAAGGTTTTAATAACTTGATGTGAAATAGTTATTTCAAACGCATCACGTTTTAATTCATTTTCATGGCCATACGTACAGACGTCTCTAGCGATGCTCTCGCTTGTCACAATTTCTATTTTCGTATGATTCTGCAGAGTAATAACACGATAGGTCTTAACTTTGCAATTCGGGATAACTTTGTCATGTAATACGAAACATTTTAGTATGTTTTGATATGACATACCTGCCTTATAAGTTAAGTTAAAAGGTTTATTCCTCGTCTTAACTAATATTGTTTGTTCCGCTTTAACGCAAAACGACTGACCGGATTTTGAAATTTATACATATGCGAAGACCATGACCTGAATTAGGTCATGAGATACTTTTTATCGCAATATTCCCACGGGATCAAGACTTATGCGGGTGAAACCGCGGGGCTCAGTTAGTACCCCGTCAGGAATGAAGTTATATAGATACTCGCACGCACACACACTCGTATATACTCGTAATAGAAAGAGAGAGAGAGTGAGAAAGTGTGAATTTAATACGCTTTTTTAATACAGAGTCATCTAGTATAAGTTTTTAGAAGCTCTCATAAAGTGGTTGCCATCTTGGATTTTCATTTTAACTCCGCTTTACACTTTAACACCCTCGAAAAACATAAAGAAGACACCCATGATGAAAAATTTGATACTTTTCGCAGCCGCCATCTTTGATTTTCATTTTGACCTCACTATCGCCCTTAGCACCCTCGAAAACCATCTCTAGAGAAAGTAGCATAGAGGGAGCATTACGGTTTTTAGATACATGACATTTTTCTATCAGTTTACTCAGCATTAAAGAACTTCATTCTAAATATCCTTCTGTATTGTACGTTTACAGACACGAATCTTATAAACACAAACACTAAACCCGAAACAATTATCAGTAAGTATTACATAACGCGAAACGCAAAAGCCTAAACTTTAATAAAGGCGACACTGCTCCACCCAAAAAAACCTCAACAAAGAGTCCAGTCCTTATTCAAGCAAACCAATAAAACTCAATCCAGGTAGTGCTGGATATAGTCATGATATACCGAATACAAAAGTAAGGCATCGGTCAAACCGGAGGTGGGGGACATAACGGACCGCCAGCCACCGGATACGGTCGGCCGCGGGATCACTTTCAGCCGGAAACAGCGGCCATTGCCGCGTGGATCTATTTCCTGCAGTTTCAACGACAAACTTCATTCAGTATATTGAATAAGGAATAGTAATGTTGCGGTTTTCATCCGGTTCACCTAAATTCTGCTCTATTTGCTCTAGTTTTAAGAAACATTTTGAATGTGAGTTAGTATTTCAACGATGAAAACTCTATTAAAGTTAGTTTCGTTTTTGAGATTAGGGGAGGCAGTAGTTCTTTGTGTTTCCGTAGCATCAAAGCTCATCTATACTATTAATATGTTTGTTTAAACGCGCTAATCTCTGAAACTATCAGTCGAATTAAAAAATATATTTCTGCATTTGATAGCCCAATTCTTGAGGAAGGTGGAATGGCTATTTAACATCATGCTATGACCCTTAGCAGCCGAGCAAAAAGAAAAGAAGTCAGTAAGAACACGAAGTGATACCGCGGGCTGGCGATGCGATACGATGAGGTGTGTCAGGAGAACAAGAAATTTCACGCGGATCAAATCGCGGGCGGAAGCTAGTATTGAAATAAAGAGAAATATGAGAAATGTATTTTATGTACTCGACAAGGAATATCGACTGACTATACAGGTGTTAAAGAGTTATACAGGGTGTTAAAGATATTGTGTGCCATAGCTTAGGGGTAGGTTCAGTGTCCATAAAAGGACCTATTGTTAAGGTAGGTACTAAATAAGTTTGATCTTGCAATATTTTTTTGAATGTTTTTATTTTTTTTTTATTTTTCCTAGGTCCTTTTATGGACACTGAACCTGTCCCTAAGCTATGGCACGCAATTTCTTTAACACCCTGTATAACTGACAACGCTAAGAGCCTTGACTTTTGATAAGGATAAACAACGTGTGGAAAATTCAACAGTGCAGTGAGCAGGCTTGCTGCTTCATAGAAGCTCCTTATCTTTATGAAAAGAATATTTTCTTGCAGTAATATGTCTGTGGCTGCCAATTCACATTATATTGCTACTTCGCCGATATCAGACGCTTCACATTTTGTTTATTTTTGCATTTCATTCGTCATGAAGCTTAGTGGAGCGACGATGTTCGCAGGATTGCTGATAGCAGTTTGATGAGACTTGCCGGAAATCAAGTTGATTGGCGTGCAAAAGGAGAGGCCTATGTCCAGCACTGGACTGCTATTAGGCTGATGATAATGATTATTCGACATCTTTCACAAGAAGCGAAAGGTCTGAACACAAAATTAATTTATTAGTGAATCGATCCAACGATGTTGGATATCGGCACTCGTCTTTCACTCGCCTACCGAATGATCGAAAAATTAAATGCAAGGCACAGATGAACGTTTATCCCTATACGATTTTGTCGGTGTCGTGTGCAAGTGGAATGAAACCACAATGAACCTTTACTCGAGTAAAGCAGATGCTGATGCCCGATTCTTGCAGCCCAAAATTTGTCGGTTTTGTTATAAAGGCTTAGCAACAGTGCCTTTAAAAAGGTTGCCTTGAAAAAAGGGAATTTGGCCTTAAGATACATGAGACGAAAGCGTCGTAATATAGCTACGAAACTAAAATCTTCAATATTATGTAAGATAAAATAATGTAGGTGTTAGTAAAGCTACGGTTTGCTAGAAGAGAGGTGGCCGCATATAACAGCCGCAGTGACGTCCGTCATGAAAATAATGGCACCGGAGTTTGACATTACAGTGTTAAAAACGCTCTCTAGGGATCCACTCCAACTTACTTTCATAAATAGCTTTTAAGTGACGTCATTCGGCCATGCATTGCGGATGCTACGTGGCGGCCACCGCAGTCTTAGGAACCCCGACCTTTATAACTGTAAGTCTATAACCAGAATCGGTCGACAGCCATTACGCAACCAACAAATAACCTCCCTACAAACATTAGGCACCTTACTCATAAATCAAATCCAGCAATACAGCATTTAAGTTAAATTCGTCCAATCAAAATGCTAATCCTAATTCCGGATATAACATTGTTACCTATAACGTTGCTATAATAGTTATATAGCAGCGCTATATAGCAGTGTTATATAGCAGTGTTATAATTGCGTTTGAGTGAACCGGTATTCAGCATGACGGCTCGAAAATCCGATGACTAGGGTTGTTCTGTGTTACGATGTATCGATAGTTTTAATTTAAGTTTTCAAGTGATGCTGGACTTAATTCGGTATATTGAATTTGGTACAGACAGGACGTTGTTTTAATTATGTTTATTCCTTCATCTTTATTGAATAAGTCATATAAGTAAAATGCTAGGTGCACAGCAGAAGTTGCAGCCATAGTATCGTGTTGCTGCAACTGCATTCGGTAAACATTGTTTATGTTTCTATCTACAAGGAGGGATCTATCACTGGCGTCGTATATCCTTGGAGTGTTCCGGGGTAACATAAATAATCCATGTGTGCTACAGGGGGTAGGTCGACGATACACGTACCCACCCGGCACACACAAGGTGTGCCGGGTGGGTACGTGTATCGTCGACGACGGCCCAAGTTGTTCGCGGTGCTGCGCGGTTGAACTAAACTGTGGGATAACGTCTCTATGACGTGAACAATGCGCACACTAAATTTGGTGGCTGATATAATAGATATTTTCTCATGTTCCCTGAGCGAGTTTGCAAAAGTAACGTTACGTAAACGTAAGTGTTATGTTGTAAATTATTCCATTAATATTCTTCATTACATTTTGTTTACTTTACAAGCGTTATTATATTGTGTTTTGCTTCGTTAATTTTGTTATTCCCTTGTGTTATTTTTTAAATTGTATTTTACCTAACCTACATAGGATGTATTTATGTCACTTTGTAGTTTGTAAATTGCGCTGTACAACGCCTTGGGATTCAATTTTGTAATGTTGTGCATGAATCTTAAATAAATAAATTTAAAAATCTGTCTTTTGTTATACACATTTATAAACTTTGCAGCTCAGCTGGAGAGTATTATGTAACGGGATGAATATCCACTCCCTATTCACTCCGTTTCAGTCAAACAGAGTGGTATGGTTTTATCATACAGGGGTGAATCGGGACGAAACTTTAAAAGGGATTTTAATGTTGAAATAATATAGTTTGTTGCCAGAAACGACACTTAATCGTTAATTATAATACAGTAAACACCTTTTGGCAACAGACTATTATTATTTCAATGTTAAAATCCCTATTGAAATTCTTCCCGATTCACCCCTGTATCCCTATTCACTCCGTTTGACTAGTCAAAGAAACAACCGATATAAAAACATGTTTCATGTGCCTTTTCATAAATAGTTACGGTGCTATTTTCCCACTTTCCCAGATCTATGATCCTTGTAACACCTTACTAGTCCCAAAATCATCGTCTATCACACCCATTTCAAACCATTCTTGTTACGTTTCCATAACTTTATCACCCTTACTGTATATATCAGCTGCTTATTGAGTCGCGTAAGTTGGAGAATTCAATTTACAAAACGGGGCTGTTAAATGATCCTTGTAAGCTTTTCAATTTCCGATTGAATATGAGCAGGCTGTTGCCCTTGATATATATTTCACTGCGAAGTTGTTTCCTGTGCCGCGTTCCTTCCAAAGAAAAGGGAAAAGAAATGGATTAATTTTGCTGACCAAATATTATGGTGGAAGCCACGATAGCATAAGGATGATCTGCCTATAGTGTTCCCACTACTGGGAGTACTGGGACACAAGCCTCCTCTGTGTTAGAGGGAGTGGGCTGTTATCCACCATGCGGGTCGGTAGATGCCACATGTCTTCGAATTTTTGGTTCTAGGACATGCCGATTTCTTCACGATGTTTACCTTCACCATTTTGAGAGCAGTGGTGATGAAATAGATTACACAAAGTAAAGCGCTGGCTGGATTCGAACTCACGACCTACAAATCGTAAGTCAAAGTCAAGAAAAAATTAATTGAAATAATAGCTGTAAATAAATTGAAAGTGAGCACTGATTTTTTAAATACCAGCATATCTATGTGTTCTGTAAAATTGCCACCGTAAAAACTAAGGCCCCTCGCCCCCGGCGACTTTTTTTTTTTTTGCTGTCGTGCGTTTCGTAAACGCGCGACAGCATCGCTACTAACGTGCGTTAGTCGCATTTGTAACGCGCTACAGAAGCGATGCCAACGCGCTATAGCATCGCGACTGTATCGATGCAAACGCGCGACCGTGTCGGACGACATCAGGGAAAGAACAGAGGGAGTGTGGCGCGTGAGTGAAGAACCGAGCATCAGTGCAACTCGCATCGCGACAGAAGCGCGACAGTATTGCGTTTGCATCACGACTGTGAATCGTGGTGTGGGCGAGGGTAAACAGCTAGCGACCACATCGCGACTGTATCGATGCAAATGCGTGACAGCATCGCTACTGCATCGCTACAAAAAGTCGCCGTGGGCGAGGGGCCTTAGGTACAGTGAGCTTGAAGTGAAGCCACCATGCCTAGCATCAAGTGGAATGAAAGCTCATTTTAAGCTCACTTTACCTAAATCACGTTGATATTTTTACAGTATAGATAGACCGACTGAATTACCAAATAGGTAGCTTTTCTACATACATACTTGTAGCGGTATCTGCTACGTCATACTGACGTCACGCAAATCCTGCATCTCGCAAGCAGAGTTAACCGCGCAATTAGCATATATACAAACTTCCCAACATCAATTGCCCGCCAGACACAACACCCTACTGGTTGGAGGATCCTCCCTTTTCTATAGAGGATGAGTGGACTTTACACCCTGTTCCTCATACCCATACTTAAACTGGCGCCTTCTTCCCATGGGGGTAGGCAGAAACTAAAGAACGCTACCTGCCGGTCGATTCTGTAAAAATCTCACCGTGAAAACTCAAGTGAAGTGAGCTCGATGTGAGTTGTGTCAATCCCTAGAATTATTTGGAAAGACAGCTCACTCCACGCTCACTTCACCTAAGTTTTCACGGTGAGATGGTTACAGAATCGATCGGCTGCTACTACCCTACACCTTTTGCTTCGTTCACGTTCATACATCTGGTCAAACGCAATTATAATCTAAACTTCCTCTTAAACGATGCCTTAATTTATACGCTTAAATCTCTGAGCGATACCACAAATCCCAGAGAACGTTCCTTGATTAATTCAAAGTTAAAATTGTTTCCTTGTTTCCAACAATAATTCGTTTTCACTAATTTATATTGTGTTCTTAATTCCTTAAAGTTTTGTCCAAGAGACGCTACCGTTGTCCCAATGTTTAATTAATAGGCAAGGTAAAACTTGGCCAGGGATCCTAATGAAAATTTATACAGTTTTAATTAATACACACTTATTCATATTTATGAATGTTTATTAATATTTATAGGTTTAATGTTTGAGATTTTGATTAGGTTTAGCTTGAGTTGGATTTGGATCACCTAACATTGATATAAATTTAGGTTTTGGGACCTATATTGGTATTTTAAAACATATTTTATTTGTTTTTTTGGAAAATTGGTTAGTCATGACATGACTCATAGGAGTTTCCACGATGAGTCAAAGGTGTGTTTTCTGAAGATTTGGTGACTCGTCACAAAAATCGAAAACCAAAGATATACTTAGTAAAAAAAGACCTATGGACTTAACATAACATCACGCTCTTTTCCCCGATGGGTTAGGTAGAGATGTACCTATAGTACACCCACATTTGGCCAGGTATGTTTGAGTCCCATGTATTAGGGCGAGCCTATTGCCACCAATTGGGCACAAATCCAGACTCCAGGCTGCTCTTGAGAAATTTCAGATGAAAAAACCCAACAACACTTTGCTCGACCCGGGAATCGAACCAAGTACCCTCATGCTTAGTAGTAGCGTTTGCGACCACTAGACCAACGTGGACTTATTTTATAAAATACTCACAGAAAATATCCAGAAGGCCAATTCTCGTAATTTAAAACGTTCAAAATCTAGTCGCAGTCTCATCTCGGCGACCAACAAATGTCAAAAACTTGTCAAAATGTAGGGAAATTTGAGGTATTTTTGACAGATTGAGACTAAGATCAGACTGTGAACGTTCTTAAAATTACGAGAATTGCCCCTCTGATATAAAATTGATTATACTTCATCGAGCATTGCAAAAAAGAATTTATCGAAAAAATATAACTGAGTAAAAATGAATTAAAAAAAACACTATTATCTGTCGTGCTTTTTTCATAAATCAGACATTCAATAAGCCCAACCCTTGATTTTAAAACAAATCGACCTTTCATCGACCAATCAAAAAAATTTCTACCTTCAATATCGAATAAGGTACTTACTGAAATACCCAAAAGACTCGTCGCTGAAAAGATGCTTATCAAATTAATTAGCTCCCAGTTTTAACGAAATATTATTCCAATTAGTAAAATTTATGAATGAATTTTAATAAACTTCGTTTTTATGAGTTTCTTTTTAATGGAGTCCCTTTGAAATGGGCACCTGTCATTTGGTTTGAGAGAGGAATTTTAAAAGAGTGGTATTTGGCTCGATCGTGAATTCATTAGGTCATAATCAGCCTATAATGTCGCCACTGCTGGGACACGACTCTGTGAGAGGGAGTGGGCCGTAATTCACCACGCGGGCTCAGTGCGGGTTGGTACATGTCAAACATCTTCGAATTTTTGGTCCCAGCACAGCATAGCATAATTATATGTATGTACGTAACATCACAAAAAGAAATGTTTACGTTGAAAGTAGCGAAATCAGTAAAAAAAAACTCGTTTAGTCACCTAATTTGCTCATCCAATTTGCGTCACTCAAAGCCTACACATAGTTTTTTCCGAGGGTCGGAGTCATCTGCGAAAGGGGTGGTGTTGCCAGTTACATGGAAGAAAAAACGTAGATACTTATTCACGCTATACGATGTCCTTGGAAAGTGGAAAGTAAAAACTAGATAATACAATACAAACACATAACAAAAAGAAATTAAATTTCAGAAACTGTCCACAACGTTCATGAAAATATCGACGAACATACTCAAAAAATACATACAGATGAATATAGAACCTCTTTTGAAGTCGGTGAATAAACTACGTCGTACGCACGTGACGTCTGACTTCATACATGACTATATATACGAAAAATTACTTAAGAAAAATTGAACCTCAAACGTAGGTCTATAGATAGGAAAGGTACTGTTGCGTGCCTTGGCTATGACAGATATATTTTACTATCTCATAATATAAATTTTTTTTATTCCTTATACTTACAACAAAAAACAGTTGATTAATATGCCGTCACAATTTAAAATAATAACTTCATAATTCAATTTTTGTCCTCGACAATTACCCACGCATCTCGAAATACCGCTAACGACCTCAAAATTCTACTAAATCTTTCAAAAATGGCAACACTTGACAAACGATGAGTCAGCTGTATTCCCAAGTAGCAGCCCACGGCCATGCGTGGGGGTGGCGCACGTAAACCTGATGCGTCACTCTTACGTAAATACCTACGCAAGTTTTCTAAGTACTACTTCGTGGATAGATGTCTTTGGTGTAGGTTGAAATATGTTCGGTTTTCCAGATGTGTTTTTGTTTTTCTAGAGATACAAGAAAAATAAATGAAAAGCGTCAAGTGAGGAGTTCCATGTAGACCAAATCCTACGACGCGACGACGTGATAAGAATTGGCAAAGATACCGATGATTTTACAGACTGTTATAGGTTCAATCCCAGTCAGGCGCTTTACTTTGTGTAAATTATAGCATCAGTACTGCTCTCAAAATGGCGAAGGAAAACATGGTGAGGAAACCGGCATGTCCTAGAACCAAAAATTCGAAGACACGTGACATCTTCCAACCTGCACTGGGCCCGCGTGGTGGACTACGGCCCACTCCCTCTCACAGAGAGGAGGCCTGTGTCCCAACAGTGGGAACATTTTAGGCTGAGTATGTATGAGTATGTATTGGTTAAAATTAAGACTCTTATCTTTACCAATAATGAAGCATAGACCTCATAGTTTTTTTTTTTTTTAAACGTTACCCCACACTAGGAATTTCTCCTGTGTCGTGGGTGCGTTTACAAGCATTTAAACTCACATCCACAAACAGCCACACCCGGAACAACTACTTGTGGGCCATACAAATATTTGTTCCGTGCGGAAATCGAACCCGCGACACACAGCGCAGCAGTCAATCGCTTAACCACTGCGCCAACCGTGCAGTCAAACGCCAACCGTGCGTTTGACGGCACGGTTGGCGCAGTGGTTTAGCGAGTGGTTGCTTTGCATAGTAGACCCTCCCATATGGAAGTAGCTATTATAGTTACCTAAAATTAGCTTACGAATCTATTTATATGCCCAGTTAGGCAAGAAAAAAATTTACCATTGGTATGCAAAACGATTCGTTTTTGTTTATTGGAACCGAGCATGGCCACCAGATCAGGGAATCCGACCGGAATAACTCAGTAAATTGGGTAATCCGTTTGTCCGAGTTATCGTTGCTTCACTAAATGATGAGTGAGTAAATTATATTTATTTCTGTGAGTAGGCTTTACAAGTCAATAATATTTTTTTAACAGACTTAGTAGGTATGTAGAAGCTTAAATATCGCAAAATTAACAGACTCTTCTTATAATACTCCTCCAGGCCGAATTTCGGCCGTGGCAGCCAATCTCAACGGAGCCTGACCATCGACACGGAAGATATTATAGTGCACAATTGTAATGTGTGCACAGACACAGGTGCTCTAACTATTCTCATAATTATGTTGTCAATATGAGATTGCAGTCTAGTGTGCTAAAATAAATAAAGAGAAATATAAAAATAAATAAAAAGTGACAAATTAAAACTGTTTAAAAAAAAAAACAACCGACTTCCTAAAAACACACTACAAACTGAAAAATAACTTTAAGTTCGGAAGTCAGTGTCAAAAAACGAAAATGCGTAACCGACTCCCAAAATTAAAGTTATTTTTCAGTTTGTAGTGTTTTTTTTTTGGAAGTCGGTTGTTTTTTTTTGTCAAAAAGTTTTTAATTTGTCACTTTTTACTTGTACCTACCTACCCCACAAAATTCATATATACTTGCAAGATTAGAGGTACCCAATAACACCTTTGGCAGAAATAAGGGTGTACCGTGATATACTGAACACATCTGCGTACCCCTTTAGATGTTTATGTTGTGTGATTGCGTAAACAATGCAAACATTATGCGATAGCAGCAATCGCGGTTGATTTGCTGGCATTTATTGAAGAGTTCCGTTGTCTGTCTCCGAAACTCATCATCAGATCTTTATACGAAATTTAAATGGGACCATTTCGGAATAAACCTCTTTCGAACCAAAAAATAATTTTGCAAATCCGTTCCGTTCCGAATTTTGAACTTCCGAATTGAGAACCTCCTCCTTTTTTTGAAGCCGGTTAAAAAGAAAAACTATTTGTACTTACTCTGCATACTGTGTCGGCAACTCCAGAGGGGCAATTCTCGTAATTTCAAGAACGTTCACAGTCTGATCTCAGTTTCAATACGTCAAAGAAACCTCAAATTTCCCTACATTTTGACAAGTTTTTGACATTTGTTTGTCGCTGAGATGAGACTGCGACTAGATTTTGAACGTTTTAAATTACGAGAATAGGCCTTCTGTTCTTTTCCGATTCCTGATTTTATCTTTCAAAGAAACTCCGAGCATTTATCTCTCCATAGCGCGCTGAGCTGATCCATACCTTGAATTTGTGGATCAGCCCGACCGTCATTGTCCTCAGTCAGTGACCTCATTATTGCTAAGAACTTTTTAATAAAAGTTCTTAGCAATAATGAGGTCACTGACTGAGGACAATGACGGTTTGTTTTTCACATTTTTTTAGCGCATCTATGGCAAAAACTTGGAAATCGGAATTCACAGCCCAAAAACCTCGGTTGCCACCCAAAATTCTCACACTAAAATAACTTTCTAATCGCACCAGAAACTATTACCGTCCTATCCCAAACTAACAAATTCGGGAACAATTCCACTGAAACGTAGGCACGTTAATGATTAAGTTTTCAATATGCACAAACGGACGCAAAACCGCAAATTGGTCGCGCGGCAAAGCGGACCACAAATGCCATTGGGTATCAGAGGTGGGAGTTACTGAGAGCGGATTAGATTAGGGTCATCTAATGTGTTAAAGTATCAGAGTAATTGTTAAGTTGAACCCAGGCAAAGTCGTGCAAACTGTTAAGTTGAACCCAGGCAAAGTCGTGCAAACTGTTAAGTTGAACCCAGGCAAAGTCGTGCAAACTGTTAAGTTGAACCCAGGCAAAGTCGTGCAAACTGTTATTGGGTTTACTCATTACGAATTTCTTAGTAACAGCCCGGAATTTCGAAGTTGGCGGTGTGATAGCCCCGTGCCTCGGTAAGCACGTTAAGCCGTTGGTCTTGCAGCTGATCTCTCTCCGGTTGTGTCCGATTGCCGTCTTATTGGACTATGAGAGTGCGGGAAGAGAGAATGCACCTGTGTCTATGCATACACTTGTGCAGTATACTATCACGCGCGCGGAAGGCTAGTCTATGTATGTTGAGATTGGCCGCCATGGCTGAAATACGGTCTGGAGGACTATAAGTGTGACTATAAGTTAAGTTGCGCGGCATGTTTTCTACACAATAAGAAAGAGCATTGATCACACTGCATCTTCGATCAAGAACATGTGTGCATAGTAGTTGCGTGTTGGCGAGTTGTAAGTTCGGGTTTCCTTACAATATTTTTTTTCAATCTATATCTTCTATCTAGTATATCTTCTCTTATAATAAGGTTAAAGAGTTTGTTTATTTTTTTGTTTGTTTGTTTGAACACGCTAATCTTTGGAACGAGTTGTCCGGTCCGATCCCCTGAACTGATCCCTTGCTGGTTGTTATTACGTTTTAATTCTGGTCCACTATAAACTCGTCATTCCGTTCTGATCCCCTTTTTCTTTTGTTTTTAACTGCGAGTCATATTTGAAAAAATCTTTTGCATTTGATAGCCTAATTCTTGAGGAAGGCTATAGGCTAACCAACATCACGCTACGACCAAAAGGAGCTGAGTAAACAAAAGTCAGATAAAACGCTAACCGAAAACGAAGTAAGAGGTAAGAGTGATGTTTTATAATATTGTGGCTGTTATTTTAGTATAGGCATTGTGTATCTTACAAAAAAATAAAGCTTAAAAAGGACGCATCCAAGTTACAAGGTCCCCTGCGCTTAAGATATTGTTATCGAACGTATTTTGATGAAATTAGACAGGCAGAGATGTTGAATCTCTGTCTGTCGAGAATTATGTACTCTAACAAAGCCAGTGGAAGTTCTCAATCAATCAATCAACCAAGTCTATTGCAGTCCACTGCTGGATATAGGCCGCTCCCAGGCTGCGCCACAACACCCTGTCCGCCGCCTTCCGCATCCAGTCTGTCCCAGCCACCTTCTTAAGGTCGTGCGTCCATCTAGCTGGGGGGCGTCCCACACTACGCTTGCCGATATGCGGTCTCCATTCCAGAACTCGTCTGCTCCACCGGCCATTGGTCCTTCGACAAACATGGCCCGCCCACTGCCACTTCAGTTTGCTTACTCTGCAAGCTAGTACTCGTAGTTCTACTTATTTTGAATCCTCGCTGAAAGTGTAACCACACCAACGCCCGTCACTCGGGCGTAATATAAACGGGACAAGTGTAATTCTGATTAAAATTCAAACGCTAACCGCCATACTTGAACTCGTGACGTCACAGACGTTAATCATCGTCATATGCAGGTCGGCGAGATTGTAGGTGGAGGCAAATTAGCTGGACAGATTAATTAAGGAACCTTATACGGTCTAGCATGTTCTAAACTATGTTGAGGTCGGCTTCCAGTCTAACCAGATGTTGCTGAATACCAGTAGGTATTTTACATAGAGCGACTGCCTATCTGACCTCCACAACCCAGTGACTGGGTAACACGAAACTCCTTGGGAAGACTGGCTGTCAGATTTTTGGGCTTCTGACTACCTGTAACGATATTTAAGGATCTTCGAATGATAGCCAGGACCAGCTTAAGGTACTTTCCGAGGTATGGAGGGGTCTTGTCTGTCGAGCCCCTCGAAAAAAGTGTAGAGGTTGAAGAAAAGAGTTCCTGGCCAGCTTCTGTTTTCTTTCTACAGGTTGGCACTGGGTTGCGATGAAAGGATTTCATATGCCTACCAAATGTGTGAGTTTTTCAGGCGCTAGATAATTTTGCAAATCAAAGTGCAATTTTCTTTGGATTTGTTCGAACCTACGATCTATATATAACTGGTAAGTCTCGGCCGTTACCACTGAGCCATCACTGACTCACTGCTCAGGAAGGCACATCATTATTTCAGTTTGGCAATGAGCTGTACTGTGTGTGGGACGCCCCCCAGCTAGATGGACGTCCGACCTAAAGAAGGTAGCTGGGACAGACTGGATGCGAAAGGCGGAGGACAGGGTGTTGTAGCGCAGCCTAAGTGCAGCAGCTTTTATGTCCAGCAGTGGACTGCGATAGGCTGAGTTGATTGATTGAATGAGCTGTATGAATAATATATTTGTGTCCTTTTGCGATGACTAGATTTTTTACATGCAGGTAAGGTTATTATAATCATTGTGACCTATGCTTATATTTTTGTCTTTTGGTGTGCAATAAAGCATATCATTCTATGATCTATCTTAAAGGTAGGTCAAATCGCACGTCTTGCCGAGTCCAATCTACATCGAAGGATCGCTTCTCGACGTTGTGAAGGATTATGTCTACCTAGAGCAAGTCATACGCTAGGGCGGTAGACAGTCGAGTCCTTGAGTAGAGACCGCGTATCGGTAAGCGTAGTGTGGGACGCCCCCCAGCTAGATGGGCGGACGACCTAAAGAAGGTGGCGGGGTAGACTGGATGCGGAAGGCGGAAGGAGGACAGGGTGTTGTGGCGCAGCCTGGGAGAGGCATATCCAGCAGTAGACTGCGATAGGCTGAGTTGATATAGGTAATCCCATTAGCAGATTTTACCAGACCCTCATTATTAAACCAATCCAAAAGTCATCCATTTTGTTTAAAAAAGCCGTACAAAACACCCCAAACCACAAAATACTGTTGGCAGAAAAAAAAAAATGCATTTTCATTGTGCCAAAACAAGTTAGCATTATTAATACTGTTTTCTACAGCCATAAATATGTTTTACAGCCTTTCAGCGATGTAGGGGAAACGGCCATTATTGCCACAATTATGGGTTGCCAGTTTGGGGTGAGCTAAAAATGTAATATCGCCAATTGTGGCCTGACCTGTTGATTTTTGATGGTACCTATAGCATGACTTTTAACGGTTATGGAAGATAAAAAACGTTACTAAATACAAAAATATTGAAAAGCCTTTCTAATGCTATAATAGGCAATTTATAAATTACCCGAACCTGTCCCAGTTCTTTTTTTAAATTTGTATTCAAAGTATTTTATTTCACATAAACCTATATGGGCACCTAATTAACGTCAAAAGCTAGGTATACGGTTCCAATTGGTCGTTTCCTATGAAGAAGCTGGCAAGAAACTACACGGTCTTTCTCTTAAAAATAATACGTGTTTAAGATTGCGGTGTTAATAGGAATGGGCTGACAGTGTAGGCCTGTCAACAAGTACCAATATTTATAGTTTGTTACTTGTAATTCAACATAGTACCTACTCAACAATTCATGTTTTTCAAGACTGTTTTGACCGCATATACTTTTGTCCTGCTCTAAACCCAATAGTTTTCAAGGAATTTCTATTTAAAGCCTTCAGGAAAGTCAGATTTCAAAGTTCAGTCATTTTGGCCTTTAAGTTAAATGACTTCCATTGATAAAAGTTACTTTACTTATCCATTGGACTTATACCAATGAGTGTAAGTCAAATACTCAAATACTTTTAGGTTCAATGGCATTATGTCTCAAAACTTCGGTAAGTCCTTTCAAGTTTATTAGATAGGTTACCGAAAAGCAATTTTTGAACCCAGACAGGCGCTTTACTTTGTGTAAATAATTTCATCATCACTACCCTAAAAACGGTGAAGGAAAACATCGCGAGGAAAGCGGCATGTCCTGGAGTCAAAATATCGAAGACATCGATATATCGAATGTGACATCTGCCAACCCGCACTGGGTCCGCGTAGTGGATTACGGGCCACTCCATCTCACAGAGAGGGGGCCTCTTTCCCTAATACCAAGTAGTAATATAATAATAGGTCAGTAATAGGTTTTCTACTTACAGTGAAACGTTGCAGTTTGTTTTACAACATAAAGTGTACATTATTACTTTAAAAAATGTTATTTTTAGTAGCAATAAAACTTTTATACCAATTGGTTGTTTACTCACTCAACATAACATTCAAGATAACATCCCAAGACACCAACATAAACATAACATTTTCACTGTTGAGAGTTACGCCCCAACAGTTTCATAAATCTAACAACTTAACTTTTCGATGTCCCTTTATTGGATATAGAGAGAAGGAAAAATAAAGAAACTTTGCTTCGCTATGGAATCTTTACTGTTAACAACGATGTGATAAGTTTCATTAAATAAACGTAGTGCAACAATCATCTAAAAATAAATAATAATACTACCCTGCTGACCTGCACCCTAATTGTGTAACACACAATCAATCGGAATCCGTTTCATTTTGACAGTTCAACAACATTCATTGCGTTACTTACGTGTTGAGCAGACAAATTTTTCGAACTTATGAAGCAATTGATTAGCAATTTGCTTCAAAATGATTCAGATTCCGATTGATCGTGTGTTACGCAATTAGGGTGCCAGTCACATTTTTACTTTGGATCGAAACAAAATGTTGTCTACCATTCTACATTGAAAAACTAATAACGGATCGTAACATATTGGAATTCGGATCTCAGCACAGAACTGCTTCACAATAATATTGCAAAATCAAATCCCAGAATCACATACACAGCATGAGGCTGGTGGTGTCAGGGACACAAAGGCCAAGTTTCTCACCGTGTCGTTGACGTCGGCCGACCGCAGTGACGCATTCGTCCTCGGCCTCTCGGCCTGACTGACATTTAGCTTTATTCGCACGCCTATTTCTGTTTCGGGATGTGGCTAGCAAAAGGTAACATAGAAAGAGGTAATTGTGATGGCTACTAGTAATAGATGAGATGTATGGCTAGTGTAAGGTTTATCAATAGTGCCGCGTTCGAGAGAATGCTTTGACACCAGTGATTTTCATACTAACGAATGCGTATTTGCGAATTTGATCTTTATTAGCTACTAGAATTGTCGCATTGACAGGTGTCAAGAATGCATTCCCTCAGCGGTTTTTTGAAGACGATTAAGAAAAAGACGACATGCTGCGACCACCACAAATAAATTGAGTGCCAGTAAGTATATTATAATAATATTACTAATCTACAATAGTTGTAAATATATTTTTTTGTGTTACTTAGCTGCAAAATAATAAATAATGAGTAGATTTAGGTAAGGCTAGTGAATATTGTGAACGCCTACTATTTCTTTAACAGCAAAACGCAAAAGATGTATTGTCATAATAAAATATGAATAAAATTTCAGGCGCTTCTCACGAGTTGAAAATTAAAGTGAGATTTACCAAAACAATGTGCTTTTTACCCGCGACTATGTACTATGGCAAAACATAAACTTGCACTTTCACACCAAATGTTCCAAGGTAAATGGTCTAAGACCATTAATCGAGCTGGTTAACGGTAACACGATGTTGCCAGCCACAACAGCATATATTAGGTTGGAGTGTTGCCAGCCTTGTTCCGTGGTTGGTTCGTACAAAATTAACGTCCCGAGATTCTGATGTAGGTACTGGTAGAATTAAACGTGTGTTTGGAATATAAATATTAATGAGATTTCATAGGTAAATCCATAAAAGTATTTTTGCTATTTAACAATTTCTTTCCATTTTTTTGGCAAGAGATATTTGTTTCGGAAAGCTTTTTAAAATAAAAAAGCCGGAAACAAAATCCACTGGTACTCTTTTAAGAAAAGGTACTTAATTGGCTTTTACAATGTTTTCAAATAACTGTGTGAATAGGTATGGGAGGACAGTGTAGCCTGTCAAGAAGTACCAGGTACTTACCTAATAAGAAAAAGGTCTACAGATCTAAACTCTAGAAGCCCTACAACATTCTCACATTTACAAAATCAAGAATCTATAGAAAAGATTAACAAAATAATACAAATGAAAACCTATTTAAACCAAATGACACGATTGCCATTAGAACTACTACTATAGAGTTGATATTAGTAGGTATTGTAAGTGTGTCAAATAATGAACATTATGTCAAAGAAGAAAGCCGTTAATAGAATTCCACCCCGTGAACTATTACTACTGCAACCTAATTGACTGACACACTATCATAAATCTAATCACTTTGAAGGATATTGCTAATCCATAGCTTCATATGTTCGAAAAATGTATCTGCTCAGGAACGTAAATAACGCAATGAATGTTGTTGAACTATCAAAATGAAAGCCATTTCAACTGACAGTGTGCTACGCAATGATCAAGTTTCCTCTAACGAGTACCAAGAATTCAGTTCACAAAGTAATACAGATTTTTCCAATCTATTCCCACAATAGAAGTGACAATTTCTAACTCACTGCATATTGCTATATTCCAGGTAAATGGGTATGTAACGTGCACCTTGCAAATGACAGCCTTGAGTGTGTATAAGCAATTTCCGTCGGGTGATGCTTTGCTAAGAATAGGGTAGGTGGGTTTAGGGATTCTGGTGAGATGTGGTTTAGGTATATCGAGTACCGACAGCGCGTGGTCTTTTCGTACTCTATAAACAGTATATTCAAATTGATTTTGATCAAGTATATAATTTAATGTCTTTGATTTTGATGCTTGTCAAAGTGAGTTGGAGACTGAAAAAAAATAAGGTACTTTTCATTTCGAAAAAAAACACAAGGTTTAGAAATTGGTCAATAAAACCTCTAATTTACAAGTTTTGACATTGATGGTTACTGAGATGAGAAATGTTTTAACTTGTTTAAATACAGGAATCTGTCTTTAAGCTATCATCGCATCTTAACCAAGGACGCAAATAACCCTCTGCAGGGTTTAAAGCACAAGACTTAACTAACTTTCATGCTACAAAGTCCACGCGGATCTCTCATTAAATGTGTCACCGGCAGCTTTAATGAAACACGTTATCCCTGCGTGTAATATTAACAAAATGGCGTTCGTCAAACTATGTAGTATTAAGGCTGTCACTAACAACAGAGGCAATGCCCGTAATTTTAAGATCGTTCAAATGCAGAAAGCCATAAAGGCCGCACATTGTATATTTTTAGTGTTCGATCAATTTTTTTTTTTTGTTATGTATTTTTGTGGTGTACAATAAATAAATAAACGTTCACAGTCAGATCTCAGTCTCAATCTGTCAAAAATACCCTCTAATTTCCGTACATTTTTGACATTGATTGCCGCTGAAATGAGATTGCGACCAGATTTTGAATGTTTTTAATTACGAGAATTGGTCTTCAGGGATTTGTTTTTACTTACCTATTCCTTGCGAATAATGACCACTGACCTGTGAGTCACTTAACCTTTACCTATAGGCCAAAAATTGGACTAACAAATGCAAAAAGATTTTTTTAAATCCAACCGGTAGTTCCAAAGATTACCCCTTTTTTTTGTTTTTTTTTTTCTGGGTGGGAAATCATCAAATGACTCCTTCCGCTCTGGGCGGAGCAGAAGGGAGTGTCAGACTTTTACTGACTAAAACCCACCCGTGTTCCTTCAGTTGCCTGTGCCAGGGGCCACGGTATCTCTTTCGAACAACCCGCAGCCCCGGCGGCATCGGCCCTAGCGGACCCCGTCAGTTCGTGCTGACAGCTATTTGAGGCGCGCGTGGAACACAACGCGCCGTCGACCCGGGCCTGGTCCTTACAGGGCGGCGAGCTGCCCATAGCTCGCCGCCCGCAAGCCCGCGCCTACGGTGGCCGGGAGTCGGCTGTTGACTCCCGTCCAGGGCGTCTCCTGCGGCGGCTAGGTGCGCGAGGGTGCAGCGATTGCCTCTCCCTCGCGCGCTCCGCCTCCTCCTTCGCGAGCATTACTGCTTCGCAGAAGGAGGTGACGGCCTCCCATTCACTCTCGCTCCGTACCATGGCCTGTATGAGGGCCGGACGCGAGAGGTCGCCGCCGCCGATCGCCGCCACGAGGACACGGCGGGGCCCCGCCCAAGCCGGGCAGACCTCCACCGTATGCTCCACCGTGTCCTCCGGGTGATCCCCACAGTGGTGACACCATGGCGTTTCCTCCCGCTTTATCCTGAACAAGAACCTCCCGAAACAACCGTGTTCGGCTAGGACCTGCGTCAGGCGGAAGGTGAGGGCGCCGTGGCGCCTCTCTAGCCACTCCTCAAAGAGGGGACTTATCGCCGCAATTGTGGCGTGCCCCCCCTGAAGATTACCCCTTACATACAAACTTACAAAAAAATAAACAAATTTCACTTCTTTATAATATTATTATAGTATAGATTATATTATATTATCTCTTTCTATGTTACTCACTTTTCGAAACTAGTATTAAAAGCTTGTGATATATAAAACGAAACCAGTAAAAACTACTGTACATGCGCAAAGTTGATAAAAAAAAATAACATAGGTACCGATCGACACATTTACATTGGTGGGCTAAATATAACTAAGGCTTATTGGTACCGAGTACAAAATGCTTTGTTTCAATGCGTGGTCTATCAAATGCAAAAACAAATTTTCAAGTCCGAGCGGTAGTTCCATAGATTAGCGCGTTCAAACAAACAAACTCATAAGCTTAATATTACTTTAAAGATTAAAATGGATATGTCAACCCTAGCACAAGGTGGCTTCCGTGATACACCTTAACTTTGCGAATTAATGTGAATGAGTTTCGTCGCAGATAAACTAGTTTGTTGCTTGTTTATTTTGACTGGTTGCAGGCGAAACCAGAGGGTTAACTAGTGATTCAAACTGTACGGCGACGTGTGAATAAGATTGTTGTTTGTAACCCGTTTTAAAGCGGTATCCGGTTACTAACTGGTTATTTATTTACATTTTTCGCACACGAAAAGGTACAAAGGCGGACGTAATGCCTAAGGCTAGGTTTGCACTGATAGGTGGCTTGCTTAGCGCCTTTTAGTCTTTCCAAAAAATATAGTAGGTATACAAATATTAATCTTTTTAATTTCAGAAAGATTTTTTTTTTTAAATTGGCCCCTAATTTGCCGTCCAGACTACTCAGCCTGTTGGTAAATCCGCCACTGGCCGATGGGGTGTACAACTTATAGTTTCAGAAAGCCTGACACACTCCAATTTGGTGTTGGAATTGATTAATGAAAATACTGGGTAATACATCGACGCGCAAACTATAACCATGAATTCAGCACATGATTCTAGCGTAGACACTTTTCGTCGGTTACCAAAAAAAATCTGCTGTTACATAAAAGTGCTAAGTAAGTGTATTCAAATAAGAAATTATTGTTCACCTTTTCTGTGTTTACTCATTTTACAATATGGCGTGCTGCGCTGGTGATGCTGCTGCGGTTGCGGAAAACCTCAAGTGGCGTAAATATAATTATATTTTCGAGCCGTTTTGGGTTGAAACCCTCGGCCCGTGGGGTCCGAGTGCTCATGGTCTTTTTAAGGAAATTTCAAAACGACTGGTTGACACTTCTCATGACCCAAGGGCTGGCTTTCACCTTGGCCAGAGGCTAAGCATTGCCATACAACGTGGCAATGCCGCCAGTCTCTTGGGTACATTACCAGTCGACAGCGATGCGGATGAATTTTTCGACGCTATATTTTAGTTTCAAAATAGTTTTAGTTAAGTTAGGATATAATTTTGTTATTTTAGTGTTAAATAGTTAACATCAAATAGAAGAACTTGTCACCAAAAAAAAAAACACAATATAAAGAGAGTATTAATACCGAAGTTTAATAGCTATAAGTAATTTTTTATGAAAAAGCAGATTTTTTTAATTCTAGAATTCAAGGTAACAGTTTGCACATCGATGTCCCTGCCACTCTATACGGTAAGTAATATAAGTTACAAGAGAATTAAAAATATAATAAAAAAAATGTCATTAATAAGGGTAACTCATTAACCATGACTAGGTATATATTTATTTCAGAAATATTTTCGTGTACCTACTTGTTTTCATTCGGCCACAGAGGCGGGAAAGCATTGTTGGCCAGACGTAACGTTACAAAGCAGGCTATGCTAATATGGCCGCGTGCGTTCATTTGTGGGTAATTCCGCCCGTGTACAGCGGACCGCAGTTTTCGATCAGCCAGCCGCAACGTTTGTGTTTGCTGCGGCGTTATTTGACTAGCTTTTAAACTGGGATGGACTTAGCACCCTCAGATTTAGTTTTGGGTCGAAAGGATTGGGAGCTCTAAAATGAAAGAGTCTGGTAGGTATATTATAATGAATGGTTACGGCTATAATAGCCTGTGATAAGAAATGCCTGGGTGAGTTAGGTCGCTGTCTATATGTGTGTATAATATCAAATTTCTCGTACTTAAGGGGACTACAAAATACGATTCGCGTCCGTAACAAGTATCTATTTACAGAATTATAATCATTAAAATCATCAATACAACCTTCTAAGTTCATATAATCCTACTGAATGGTTCAATACCTGACACTGACCTGCAAATTGCATAACGTAAGAAAATTTGAATATTGCGTGCTAACCTGGCGCTCAGATGTCCTGCTGGAGAGTTTGTTGCGCCATTTCTTCTTCCCAGCTTAGTAAAGCACCAGGAAGTGGTGAAGGGTGAGTGTTTTGGGAGACTGTCTTATGTAGTTTTGACGTTCATGTACTAGTGCTGATTGTTAGCCTAATTTGGATAATTTATTTTTAATTTATTTTAACTTTTGATTGAAATAAATGCTTTCCACTTTGCGTACCCTTGGCATAAAACAGTGGTAATAGTTGGTTGCCATAAATCATACATGTAGTCTGATAACATCAGCGGTCTAAATCTTTTGGGTTTTTTTAACTACTGGAAACAACAGTCTCTATGATAACAAGGACGTAATTATAGTTTATCATTTGTACTTGTGGGAAATCAGTACTTCCTAATACGCGCCTGACAAAAACCATACAGTTTGCCGCACGATATTACAGTTCAGCACATTAATATTAAATATTTATCAGGCTCTGTATTGTAAAAAAATTTCATTAGTTCTCACGGCCCTGTGGTTAGTGTTGCCCTAATTTACCATGTTTGTATGGTGTAGCTTCTAATATATTATGTATTAACGCTTTTGATTTTAGTGCCTGGCGCTAATAAAGTAAATCTGTGTGATTTTAGAGTGATTGTGGTAAACACGGCCCTGTGGTTTGTGTTACCCTAATGTACCATGTTTGTATGGTGTAGCTTCTAATATGTTATGTAATAACGCTTTTGATTTTAGTGCCTGGCGCTAATAAATTAAATCTGTGTGATTTTAAGATGATGGTGGTAAAATGGCTGCTGATTGATTCAGTGTTACTAAGTATGAGTAACCGCTGTATATATGGCACTTCCGCATGGATTAGTACCTACATTATTCGATTAACCTAATATTTGTATATAATGGCGGCAGACAAGGATAAACTTATTGTTATTGCTGAAACAAATGGAAGTTTGTAAAAACTTACTTCATCACAAAATCACAATATACAACATTATACATGGTGACAAGAACAGTGACGCGCAAACTGTAACCTTGGATTGAGCACATGATACTAGACCCCCTAGAGTCGAAATTTTTCGTCGGTTATCAAAAAAAATAACTTTTGTTTCATAGAAAAGTGCAATACCTACGCGGTCAATATGTATGGAACAATAATATTTATTTTTAATAACCGACGAAAAATTTCGACGCTATGGGGTCTACACTCATGTGCTGAATCCATGGTTACTGTTTGCGCGTCGATGTCCCTGCCACCCTGTATACTTTACATTATATGAAAACTGGGCTAGTGGTCGCATGCATTACTGCTGAGGTCCTGGGTTCAATTTCCAGGTCGGGCAGTATTATTGAGTTTCCCATCTAGAATTTTGCAGTCGCAGCCCCGAGTCTGGATTCGTGCCCGGTTAATGGCAATAGGCTCGTCCTCTATTACATGGGACTTAAACATAACTGGTGAAATGTGGGTGTACTATAGAGGTACCTCTGCCTAACCCTGGGGAAAAACAAGGCGTAATATTATTATTTATTATGTTACATTATAAATATGAAATGGGTAAATGATGGCTTACTTTAGTCGAATTTGTAGTGGGTTACAAGAGTCATATCGACCGTTTAGAGTGTTTAGGCATTTGAAAATATGTTGAAAAGCAATAGCATTGCACGGTACGAATTATTTAAAACTACTATTCACCCCATGACAAAAATAGCGTGAGGATCCGTCCCTAAAACAAAACACGAACAAATAAAAAAATCCTCCAAACATTTTCCTAACAATATCCAAGTTTTATAGCAAACAGCTTGTCGACGAGTGAATGATCATTGCTATTACAAATTGGACAGGCGCTCCGAAGTGGGGTGAATTTGCGACAATACAAGTTGAATTGTGTCAAGTTTCCGACAGTTTTCTATGTTCAGTGATTTAGAATAAATAAGAGAAACTAGCTTTTATCACTGTCTTTTAGAAATATCGTGTTTGAACGGAGTAAATACTATTTACCTGTTTCCTTTACCAAACAAACCACGTTTTGCAAGTAAACGAAAAAAAACGTAACGTTTTTATACATCTACTGAATAATATAATTAAACATTACTTTGTTGCATATTACAGTGTAACAGGAAATGAAGTAAAAGCTCTAGAGATTGCAGGTTATAATTAATTTCATGGTAGCTAGAATTAGCCTTTAGCAAATGCATCACTTCTCGGAAAAACTAGTTGCTATGATATTTTTACTAGGAACTACCGTTAATTCGCGGGATAATGATGTTTTTTAGCTGAATCATGTTTTTTTTTTAAATGATATAATAATATTGTTCTACACTTTAAATAAACAGAAGTGTAAATTAAGGAGAGGCCCTGCAGTGGGACACCACAGACTTTTAATAATAGTTTTCCTTGGGTGCACTTGCCTAGCACTACTAAAAATGCACTAAACAAGTACTCCAGTCATGTCATTTAAAATATTATAGTAAATTACGGGAAGTAATAAAAAAATAACAAAAATAATACATTCATAATAAACTAAAACAATTTATATTATGTAAATGCTAGTATAATATCAATGAACAACTAAATTAAATGTTTATAAAGTTATTTTTGTAGTAATTAGTCCAATTGAAGCCCTTGTCCTCTCTCATAGTTTGCTGTGCCCGAGAGGGTCCACAATGAGTATGTCAACTTAAATTCACATTGTGGAATGCAATAAATTTATCCTGCAAGAATAGAGGCCTCTGCGAGTTGATTCTTCGTATCTTTGTTGGCCCAAAACTTCGCCAATTCCACAGCGTCGTCGGTGGCATGTAGGGGTCACTGACTGAGATATGTCATTCTCATTATTCGTAATCATAACACATCTCAGTATTTTACCTCCTCGCTCTAGGTACACGGTATAAAATAAAATTGAAAACAAACAAGCAAATTATTTTTGCACAAGTAAATCGTATCATCATACATAATCAGCCCATAATGTGCCCACTGCTAGGACACACGCCTCCTCTCTATGACCTCTCACAATACGGTAGATGTCTAATGTCTTCGAAATTTTGGTTCTAGGACAGGTTCCTAACGATGTTTACCTTCACTGTTTTGAGAGCAGTGGTGATGAATTTTTTTACACATAGTAAACCGCCTGCCTGGGCTTAGACGACCCACGACCTACAACTCCCACCGCTCTAGGTACACAGTATAAAATAAAATTGAAAGCGAACAAGTAAATAATTCCAGCACAAATAAACCGTATCGCTGCAAGGAAAGTAGTGGTGGTAGCCACGATAAACGTTAACAGGCATTTCGAGCACAGAACAGGCGGTAAACAATGGAATGCTAACTTCCTAGACTAAGTGAATAGCTTAGGTTTTTCACTATGTCTAAAGTTGTACTAGTAGTTGTGTATGCAGCTATGCAATGCTGGTGGGGCCATAAAAATAGTTTTTGTGGTTTTAAATCAAGACCTTGTGCAAGTTTTGGATGTATACATGTAAAGTTAGACTGATTTCGTTAGCGGTCTTCGTTTTGAAGTACTCATTATGCCGGGGTAGCGGGATCGTCCGAAAGGGTTACCGCTGCCCTGGTACATAAAGGGCTAAGGAAGGAACACGGGTGGGTTTTAGTCAGTAAGAGTCTGACACTCCCTTCCGCTCCACCCAGAGCGGGAGGGGTCATTTGATGATTTGCCATCCGCAAAAAAAAAAAAAGTACTCATTATGTTGTCTAGTGAACGTTGTTGTGTATGCGAGAGCAGTGGTGGCCGGACTTAAAAGTTGCCTAGGTTAAAACCCACGACCCACCTAAAGTTGTAGGTGGGTCGTGGGTTTTAACCTAGGCCGGCACTTTAAATAGTGTAATTTATTTCATTACCATTGCTCTCCAAAACGGTGAAGGAAAACTTCATGAGGATATCTTAGGACCTAAAATTCGAAGACATGGGACATCTGCCAACCCGCACTGGGCCTGCGTGGTGGATTACTGCCTATTCCCTGTGGAGGCCTGTGTCCCAACAATGGGAACGTTAGAGGATAAGTTGTCAAACCGGCCAACAGCCTTATGAGAAATGGTTACCACGGCCAATTAGCAATTAGGTGTAACTACTTCTCCAACTAAGGCTTTTTCTTTCATATGCAGAGTCCTCCGGAAGAAAGAAGGAGTTGCAAAATTGACAACTTATACTCGGGTTTAAGTTCGTCAGTTTTTGTAATAAGAACTTTAACTTTGTCGGATGATAGTTTGAAATTTAAAAATACCTCGACCGCTTAAACCTGAGGGGCAATTCTTGTAATTTTAAGAAAGTTCACAGTCTGATCTCAGTCTCAATCTGTTAAAAATACTTCTAATTTTCCGACATTTTTGACAAGTTTTATACATTGATAGCGACTAGATTTTGAACGTTTTCGGGAATTGACCTTCTGGTTTAAAGACTTTCCTTGTTTTGTTCTGAGGCCGTTTAGGTATGTCGCATTGCTTTTTTTTTTTTTTTGAGGATGGGAAATCATCAAATGATCCCTCCCGCTCTGGGTGGAGCAGAAGGCAGTGTCAGACTCTTACTGACTAAAACCCACCCGTATTCCTTCCTTAGCCCTTTATGTACCAGGGCAGCGGTAACCCTTTCGGACGATCCCGCTACCCCGGCAGGCTTCGGCCCTGTCGGGCCCCGTCATCTACGCTGACATCTCTCTAAGGCGCGCGTGGAACACATACGCGCCGTCCGACACGGGCCTGGTCCTGATCGGACGGAGAGCTACCCATTGCTCTCCGCCCGCAGGCCCGCGCCTATGGTGGCCGGGAGTCGTCACGCGGCTCCCGACGCCCGGAGCGTCTCCCTCGGCGGCTGAGACGTGAGGATCTCTCCCTCGCCCATCCCGCCACCTCCTTCGCTAGCATGACTGCTTCGCAGAAGGAGGTGACCGCCTCCCACTCCCTCACCACGGACCATGGCTTGCACCAGGGCCGGACGCGAGAGGTCGCCGCCGCTGCCGATCGCCTTTACGAGGACACGGCGGTGCTCTGCCCAAGCGGTGCAGGCCTCCACCGTATGCTCCACCATGTCCTCTGGGCGATCCTCGCAGTGGTGACACCCGGGCGTCTCCTCCCGCCTGATTATGTGCAGGAACTTCCCGAAACATCCGTGTCCGGAGAGGACCTGCGTCAGGCGGTAGGTGAGAACGGCGTGATGCTTCTCTAGCCACTCCTCAAAGAGGGGTCCTACCGCCGCTATCGTGGCGTGCCCTGCGCTGGGTTGCGATAGTCGCGCCTTCCATTCCACCATGAGACCGCGCCGGAGGTCCGTCCGCTCCGCCGCGATTTGGCGCGGGTGCGGAGTTTCCCCCCGACGTAGTGCCTCCGCGCGCCAGTCATACAGGCGCGCGAGGACTATCGCCTCCAGATCCCATGGCGGAAGCCCGGCAAGGAGGCTTGCTGCCTCGCCCGAGATCGTGAGGTACCCCCGGATAAGCCTTACGGCTACCACCTTTTGGGGCGCGTTCAGGTAGTGTGCGGCTCGAAGCCGCAGTGAACGCGCCCACACCGGGGCCCCATAAAGGGCCATGGACCGCACGACCCCCGCGTAGAGGCTCCGGCAGGAGGCGTTTGGCCCCCTCAGGTTGGGCAGGAGCCGCTTTAAGGCGGCCCCGGCCCGTTCCAGTTTGGGGGCCAAACGTCGGAAATGCTCGACGAAGTTCCACCGGCTGTCGAGGACGAGACCCAGGTATCTCATCGTTGTCTCGACGCCGATGTGAACCCCTCCTACCATCAGTTGGGATCCCGAAGGTGGCCCGTAGCGGAGCCCATGAAAGGCCATGGCCTCGGACTTGTGCAATGCCACCTTGTGCAATAAGAACTTTAACTTTGTCGTATGATAGTTAGAAATTTAAAAATACCTCGACCGCTTAAACCTGAGGGGCAATTCTTGTAATTTTAAGAAAGTTCACAGTCTGATCTCAGTCTCAATCTGTTAAAAATACTTCTAATTTTCCGACATTTTAGACAAGTTTTTTACATTGATAGCGACTAGATTTTGAACGTTTTCGGGAATTGACCTTCTGGTATAAAGAATTTCCTTGTTTTGTTCTGAGGCCGTTTAGGTATGTCGCATTGCTACGGACTGCATTCCCGCGTATTTCATGGCTCCATCCTAAATACAATGGTTCGTGATCTGAGTAAGGCCGGTGAGCGGTTTCCCAAGGACTTCTTAACCGCAACCCGCTATTATTCGCCATTTGCCAATTAAAGTAATTTTAATGCATTAGATATTTTGCCTGCAGGAGCCTGCTGAATCGTCTACCTAGAGTTCCAACAATTGATGTCTTGTCTCTAGCGTATACTTTTGATTGGAAAATTATAAAGAAAGAAAGAAAAGAAGAAAGAAAATGCATTTATTTGCGGCAAACATGACGCATGAAAAAAGAACATAACACACAAAAAAACAAGTTGGGGGTAAACATGCGTCACATTCACGCAAAACGGCCATCGCTCAGCATAATAGTGTATGCCTTAATGGGTAGTTTTTTGAGTTACCATAACCTAACTTTAAGACCTACTGTATCACCAAAAATCACACTAATAAATACTTTGAATACTTTGAATAATGCTAAGACCCTATACGAGACAGAGCCCAAGCGCTGGTGTTCAGCGGCAGCCGGCGTTGACGTGATGACGTTAACCAGTGCAGCATGCAATTATACATAAATAAATAAAAACAACAATCAAAACAAGAAAATAAAATAAACCATTCAACATATGATTCGACACAAAAAAAAAAAAAATCAAAACATGAAATAAAATAAAAATAAACATACATAAAAAAAAGATAGTGAAACATGATAAATTCAATAATTTTCCGATCGTAAGTAAAAAAAAGGAGTCAATGAAGAATGATGAATGAGGGGCGATGGAGGACGGAGAAGGACTTATCAGGTAAATTGCATGCAGTTTAAAATCAAATGATGCCTTTCACAAAAAGATGTCCGGAATCAAACTGGAGTTAGATCATTGTGGCCAGTTTTCTTGATAAATTATTGGTCGACCTATAAAAAGATTTACAAAAAGGGTACTGTATTCAACTCAGCCTATGGCAATCCACAGCTGGACACAGGCCTCGCCCAGGCTGTGCCACAACACCCTGTCTTCCGCCCTCTGCATCCAGTCTGTCCCAGACACCTTCTTAAGGTCGTCGGTCTTTCTGGCTGGGGGCGTCCCACACTACGCTTGCCGATACGCGGTCTCCACTCCAGGACTCCTCTGCTCCACCGGCCATCGGTCCTTTGGTAAACATGGCCAGCCTACTGCCACTTCAGTTTATTTACTCTGCAAGCTATGTCGATAACTCCGGTCCTTTTCCGAGAAATATATTAATACTCATGAATAACCTCCGACTGCAAAAGATAAGGATTTATGTTCACAGTCACATAGGATTTTTAAAAATTTCGTATCTCATAATAATATTTTTTTTTTAATTAGCCAATAATAATAATCCTCCAGACAGTATTACAGCCATGGCGGTCAATCTGATGCGAAACTATCCTTCGACGCGGGAGATATGAGTGTGCACAAGTGCGTGCGCAAACACAGGTGCACTCCTTCATTCCTCACTCTCATAGTCGCAGGCACGACCGGAGAGAGATCAAAGGCCTTCCGCGTAATTAAAAATGTTCAATATCTAGTCGCAATGTCATCTCAGCGACAATCAATTTCAGAAACTTGTCAAAAATGTAGGGATATTAGAAGTATTTTTGACAGATTGAGACTGAGATCAGACTGTGAACGTTCTTAAAATTACGAGAGTTGCCCCTCAGGTAGTCATATATGTTACTATATATGCAAATAAGCTAAATAAGCAAAAGAAGTCATGGCTCAGTACGACGTAATAAAACAGATATGACATGTTAGTCTCCATAACTAGTTTTTTGTATGCCGACCGTGTCAATAGAGCATTAGTCACATTCATAAACACGTGTTTAAATAATAATAATGTCATCACCCACAAACATCACATAGTTAGTGTCTAGTTATTCTGTCAACAACCTCCATTATGCAGATGTTTTAATTATAAACTTCGACCTTTCAATTCTGAACTAAGAACTAGGCCAGACAGCCTATAGGTATTATAACTCTATGTAATTAAAACTTTTTACATTAACATTACCATCCTCCTTCGCTTATCTCGATTATTTGGGGTGGATGAAGCATGACTTCTTCTTCTCCCATGCATCCTCATCAGCATTCAACTCCATACAACCTATATCATCTATCACACAATCCATACATGAAAAAAAATGAAGAAAAAAAGAAAATACGTTTATTTGCAGCATAAAACACAAAAAAAAAAAAATAAGAACATGTTGGGGGAAACATGCGTCACATCCACGCAAAACGGCTATCGCTCAGCATTAGCTGAGCGATAGCCGTTTTGCGTATCGGTTTGCATAGGGTCGCAGAAATTATGCTGCGACTCTATGCAAGACAGACCCCCAGCGCTGGTTCACGTCGTTTCCTTGGTCTTACTCTATTCTTACAGTCATTGGCATTTTTGGTTTTCTTAGCCTATGCTGCCCTCTGCTGCGCAAAGCCCTCTCCCAAGTCCTTCCAGGAACTCTTTTCCCACGCCACCTCTTTCAGGACCGGCCTCGGCGCCACCCATGTTTAAGCACCCATTGTGTGGAGACTTTTGCCTGTCGGTCATCGTGCATGCGGCTGATGTGACCCGCACAAACCCATTGATATTTTATACTTTTAAAAATCCCTCGTGTCACATCACATGTCACGGTCAAGCAAGGATGAGACATCTAGTATCTAGATATAATCATCCACTATATAAAACTTGATATTATAAACGATCTATCAATCAATTGAGTATAATTTCTCAGAACGTCTAACAAGTTGTCTAGTAGACTGCTGACGATATTGCTTCATTATCAATGGGTCATTATAATCATCCGCAAAGAAACGTATAATTATACTAACAGTGCCCCACGGTTTCACCCGCATATGTTTCGATCCCGTGGGAATATCAGGACAAAAAGTATTCTATGTGTTAATCCAGGTTATAGACAATCTGTGCGCCAAGCTTCATTCAAATCCGTTCAGTAGTTTTTGCGTGATAGAGTAACAAACATCCATCCATCTATACAAAATTTCACGTTTATAATATTATTAGGATATATGTCATAACATGCTATAATGTATGGTTGCGAGAGAATATTCCTTATAAACATGATACTTCTTGGTAAAAGACACCATGATCGCATTCATCAAATTTTCTCCCACGTTAGGAGCAGAAGTTTCTTAAGGCAACTGGTGACCAACCACCATAATATTAAGCAGCAATTAGTTGTGCGTATTTCAAATGCAGTATTCAGGCGCGGATCTAGGTTATCACTCAAGGGGGGGAAATGCTTGGGCACGCCACAATAGCGGCGATAAGTCCCTTCTTTAAGGAGTGGCTAGAGAGGCGCCACGGCACCCTCACCTTCCGCCTGACGCAGGTCCTCACCGGACACGGTTGTTTCGGAAGGTGCCTATTCAGGATAAGGCGGGAGGAAACGCGGTGACGAAAGACGAAACACGGTGGAGCATACGTTGGAGGCCTGCCCGGCTTGGGTGCGGCACCGCCGTATCCTCGTGGCGGCGATTGGCGGCGGCGTTCTCTCGCGTCCGGCCTTGGTCCAGGCAATGGTACGGAGCGAAAGAGAATGGGAGGCCGTTACGTCCTTCTGCGAAGCAGTAATGCTTGTGAAGGAGGAGGCGGAGCGCGTGAGGGAGAATACTGTTTATCCCGATATTCTCACGAGATCGACACTTTTGCGGGTGAAACCGCGGGGCGGTGCTAGTCGGATATATAACAGCGTACGTCCTCAATTATGAATGGCTTACCCTTTATCTGACTTGAATGGAAGGCAAAGATTTCCACGATTTTCTTTGAACAAGGTAACGTTACCGAAACGTAATCTCATTATATGAAAGAAGACCCAGGAATACAAATAAAGTAATGAATAGTAGGTGTTAGATTTCCAAACCTCAGTGGAAGAATGTGTCAAAGGGAGTCGGTGAAATTGAGCATATTAACACTCCGTTTCAGATTGCATAATATTTAGCCTATAATGTTCCCACTACCGGGACACAGGCCTCCTCTCTGTGAAAGGTAGTGGGCCGTAATCCACCATGCGGACCGTAATTCATTACGCGGGCCCAGTGCGGGTTCGTGGATGTCACATGCCTTTAAATTATTGGTTCTAGGACATGCTCGTTTCCTTACGATGTTTTCAGTGGTGATGAAATTAAATTCACAAAGTAAAATGCCTGCCTGGATTCGAACTCACAAACTACGACTACGACTCGTAAGTCAGGCCCGACACCAGTCGGGCCACCACTGCTCACAAATTAAAACGTAATCGTATTACATGAAAGAAGACCCAGGAATACCCTGGTCCAGGCCATGGTACGGAGAGAGAGTGAATGGGAGGCCGTCACCTCCTTCTGCGAAGCAGTAATGCTCGCGAAGGAGGAGGCGGAGCGCGTGAGGGAGAGGCAATCTCTGCACCCTCACGCGCCTAGCCACCGCAGGAGACGCCCTGGACGGGAGTCAACAGCCGACTCCCGGCCACCGTAGGCGCGGGCTTGCGGGCGGCGAGCAATGAGCAGCTCGCCGCCCGGTAAGGACCAGGCCCGGGTTGACGGCGCGTTGTGTTCCACGCGCGCCTCAAAGAGATGACAGCACGAACTGACGGGGTCCGCTAGGGCCGATGCCGCCAGGGCCGCGGGTTGTTCGAAAGAGATACCGTGGCCCCTGGCATAGGCAACTGAAGGAACACGGGTGGGTTTTAGTCAGTAAAAGTCTGACACGCCCTTCCGCTCAGCCCAGAGTAGGATAGGTCGTTGGACGATTTCCCACCCCAAAAAAAAAGGGGGGGGGGGGAAATGCTTCTCTCTGAGGAAGGGGCGGGATTTCTCAAGCCTTTTAAAAAAAGTGTACCACATGATGCTGATTTTCAGCTGCAACCCACGAGTGCCATACGCTGGAATAACAAACACGTAGGGAAGTGTGTGTCCGTTATAATAAATTGAGAAAATTCATTTAAATGCTAGAAATTATAGAAAAGCTCATGCAAAAGCAAATAAAATGTCGTGACATACATGTATGTGTGTGTGTGTGTTGTATTGTAATATTGATCATCATGGGTATGGTAGTGGGTTATAGAGGGCTCGTGGCTAAGTGATAATAACCGCACGGATCGGTCGACGGTTAAGCTACGCTTGCCGCGGTCAGTTCGTGGATGGGTGACCATCCATCACTTACCGAGACCACTTCGTATTTCGGAAATACGTCTGGTAGTCCCGGCTATCATTTGTAGATCTTTGACAGTCGTTACGGTTTAGAAGCCCAAAAGGTTGACAACCTGTCTTACCAAAGGGTATTTATTGTGTTACCTAGTAACTGGATTGTGGAGGTAAAATATTCAGTCACTCCATGTAAAATACTAGTATTCAGCTGTATCCGGTTAGACTGGAAGCTGACCCCAACACAATTGGGAAAAGGCTAGGCAGATTAATTGATGGATTGAATGGCTATAAGAAATTGATTGAATTGCTGGAAGACCATGAAACGATCGATTGATTGTGTGAAAGATGATATGGCTAGAAAAGAGGTGACTACCTGATAGAGATGAGAGATTTATGAAAAAATAAGATATGTTGCTCTGATCTCAAATAAATGGGATGATTTAATAATGTTTGACAACACACAAAACCACGAAACAGGAGTAATTCCTAGTGTGGGGGCAAAGTATTAAAAAAAAACAAAAATCTTAAATGCCTATTTTAGAGCTATACCATACCAGAAACGAAAATTAAAGACTGGCTCTTACTGATCACATGGAACTTGTAAATATAACTGGCCTTGGGTAGAACGGCGTAATTAGCACTCCTGCGTACCCCTTCGGAGAACAAAGGCGTGATGATACGTACGGTGTTTTAGTGAATTAATTCATATTGTATATCTTCAGTTTCAGTGCAGGTAATGAATGGATGAATATTATTATTAGAACACGCATAAATCTGTCATTTATGAATCATCAATTCGACATATGAAATCATTTCTTGGTGACATTCTGACAAGGGATTAAATGTGAATGGTTGTTCGATCTGAGGGACAATTCCCGTTTCAGTCGCAATCTGCCAAAAATGCAATCAATTTTCCTACATTTTTGACAAGTTTTTGACATTGATTGTCGCTGATTTGAGATTGCGACTTGAATTTGAACGTTTTTAAGTACGAGAATTGGCCTTCTGATTCCTTAAATGAAAAGCCTGTAACAGACGATCCTGAAATCAGTACTAAGAACCTCTACAAAATGGACCTTCGCCGTATGTGACTGTAAGTACATTCAGCGTACCGGCTGTGCAAGGAGTGCCGTGTTTATAAAACAGGCACTTATCGGGATGTACGTATAATAGGGAACACTACAGTCGTAGACACTGATGACTAAGGCAACCACTAAAGCCCGCAACGACACGTTGCTAAGCGGGAAAATGGTTCACAAACACAGTGTGTTAGACGGAGACAGACGTAGTTTTCCGACTGCGCGCAAAGAGGCACAGTTCGAGCTAGTTTGTTTTTTCTCTGACTACGTTCGGTTCAGTATAGGCCGCGCCGCCGAAGTATGCAGTGGTGCGACGCGCGCTCATCATACTAAAAACTCGTTGCAATAATAAAATATCAACATTATACCTGTGTTTTACGTTCCAAACAATCGATTTGTTCACTGAAACGTTAAAAAACACGTTTAATTTACGTCAGGAGGTTTTGTTTTTTGGTTTTTAACGTTTTTGCTGGTTTTTATTTTGACCGGGAAAACGCCGGGTGTCCGAATTTCTGTGTATGTTAACGTGTACTTCATTCTTGAGTGACAGTTGAACTCTGAGAGGAGATCTTGTTGTTTTCGTGTGTTTTATTGTTTATTTTGTTGTTGTTTTGTTATTTTATCTTCTGTTTTACTTACCTACCGGCGACTGAGACCGGCACGTGTGTTATCGATCTTCGCCTGTCGTCATAAGGTAAGTTAAATGTTCGAAATAGCGTTCAATCATATTTTTTTATAGGCAATACGTTTGATGGAGTTGTCGGTTTATATAACATTTAGGTTAAGTATTATGCACTGGTACTAAAAATGGCTCTACATGCAATATTTCAGGGTTTATCCTCGTCTCTACATTTGTTTTCCTATAGCTACAGACAGTTTGTGTTGTTAGGTTTATTTATGTAGAGCGGCTCTACCATTCACCTTTAAATTTGTTGTTTTATACCTACGCAACCTTATAACTATACAGGCATATATCAGTCCTACAATGCAGTTGATAAAATCGTCATAATAGCTTGTAAACTGGACATTAGCTTCCTGATAGACCGGCAATACAAAGGAACTGAAAATATGCAAAAAGTGGACTATTTTTTTTGCCCAGAAGTGGACACACGTAGGCTGTAAGGTCATACTGTTAATCAAGGAGTATGGATACAAAACGTTGTTCACTTGTTTCGTAATATTGCATATGTTGGGCAACATCGAATGCATATCAACATATGCAAAGTAACATATGTTAAACTATTATATACATAGGAGAGTATGTAAGTATATAATCAACACGCTACTGAATAAGATATGGCATTCCTATTATAAATAACGAGATCATTATGGGGGTTATGATAAAAAGTTATTAAGTGAGTCAAGGACATTTTCAGAGGAGGTCTTTGTGATTACCAGATTAATACAGGTTTTTAAAATCGTTGAGGATAACCCGGTAAATGTGACTGAGAGCACGGAAATTGACGAATGTATGCATTTTCGTCCGGAGTCTGTATTTCTGCCCTATATAACATCACATAATCAGCCTACAATGTTCCCACTGCTGGGACACAGCCCTCATCTTTACGACAGGGAGTGGGCCATAATTCACCACGCCGGCCCAGTGTGGGTTGCTGGATGTCACATGTCTTCGAATTTGTGATTCTAATTCATGCCGCTTTCCTCACGATATTGTGGATGTGTGTTCATGGTTCGTTGTATTTGTTCCCGGTTGATGGTATTAGCCTGGCTCCCTATAAATAGGACCTAAATAAAACATGGGTGACCCTTCAGGGATTACATGGGATTATAATATTTGGGCTGTCTATGTTGGATTGGTCAGCTCTTATCTATGGCCATTACCTCAAAAGAAAATTCCAAAGGATTCTCTTACATTCAAATAATTATATAAAGTTTTGGCGATAACTGTCTCTAAAAGGGACCTCGAAGTTTTGAATTCAAATTTATTTGCCAGAAGATAGTCAGGTAAGGACGCGGGGACCAATTCAAACACATTGAAGAAAACATTAATCATCTAAAGGTGCATTTATACCAAGCTAACATAGAATAATAACAAGGGTATTATCTTATTAATATTCATTCCATTTTATTATGGATAAATCAGGAAAAGGAGTTTCTTGCCGACTCTTCCCCATAGGAAATTACCAGCTGGAACCGGTCACCTAGCTCCTGAAGTTGCATAAGTGCCTTAAACCTACATGGTTTATGTGAAACAAAATTTTTAGATTTAGAATTCTGTATCCCGGTTTTCACAATAATAATTTGGTAGAGCGGGGATAGGATATGCATTCGCTTATTTGGTCTAAACCGACCTTAACACGCAGTCCTGTTACTAATACCTCAGCTTATCATGCCTCTTTTATAAGATTAAGTAGGTAGATCCTATAGGATTTAAAACAGATCACCTACAGTAGGTCATTTCAATCTCTTCGTAATTTAATATAACAAATATGTACTCAAGGATAATATACCGTTTACATGGAGTGTCTTATCAGCCAACGATTACGTCAACGCGTGATATTTTTTCCTCGGGTTTGCGCGCCATAATAAAAGCATTGTGTTCCTTAAACCTGGATCAACACGAGTTTCTGGTGAATGAAAGCAATGGGGCTTCACTAATGAATGATAAATGTCAATTCACATTGTAATGTCACTCGTTTATTCGCTGAGGGTGTAGGCAGAATACACACAAGAGATTACCGGCTGAAAGTATAAGTAAATGTGATGATTAGCTTCGAAGCTGCATTGGATTCGCTTGGTTGGTTACGGCTCAGTCCTTCTCACAGAGATGAGGCCCGTGTCTCATCAGTGGGAACGTTGATAAATGGCTTTATTTCTGTAAGTATGTAGGTTTGAAATGGAAATGGCGACAGGTCACAGGAACAACTTGTGACCCACGGATGCCCCTCAAGTTAAAGGGGAAAATTTATAACTCCGTGATAAGGCCTGTCGTACTTTATGGGTCTGAATGTTGGGCTGTGAAGAAGATGGATGAAAAAAGATTGCATGCAACGGAGATGAGAATGTTGAGATGGATGTGTGGAGTGACGAGAATGGATAAAGTAAGAAGTGAGTATATAAGAGGAAGTTTGAAAGTGGCGCCAGTGACAGAAAAGTTGAAAGGAAATCGTTTGGCTTGGTATGGGCATGTGATGAGAAGGGACGAAACGCATGTGACTAAAAGAGTGATGAATATACATATTGATGGATGGAGAGGGAGAGGAAGGCCGAAGAAAAGATGGATGGATTGTGTGAGGAATGATATGAAAGAGAAGGGAGTGTATGATAACGTGACGGTTGACAGGGGAGAATGGAAGAAGAAAACGTGTTGCGCCGACCACAAGTAACATGGGATAGGGGCAGGGAGATGATGAAGTAAGTAAGTTTGTACAAACACCGTTTACCCGTTAATCATATTTTAGAAACCAGATGAGGTCGGCGTTCCCTATCTGACTACTCTGAGAAGAAAGGCCGAAACAAACTCAGAGTTCACAGTCTATTTTAAAGTCCAGACCTAATCTTGATCAGATCATGTGAAGACCATGTAAATTGAAATATGCGTCCCGCGAAAAATTTCATCCCGCGAAGGTTTACAATCATGTGCTGAACTCATGGTGACAGTTAGCGCGTAGATGTCCCTTACAGCCTGTATTTATTTATATAGGCATTCCACATACGTGGAACCGAGTTCTGGGAACTTATACTGATATCGATGTCAAAGCTTGTTGATACTGGTAGTGTAAATGTTCTCATTGAGTATTTAATCGGAGCAAGGTCGTATTAAACAGCGTATGAGGAATAAGATAGATGTCACTCGTAAGGGATCAACGTTAAAATCAAATTGAGATTGCGATGAATAATTCTAAAATAATTTCAACTAAAGTTTAATTATTTTTGTTGCTGAAACTGATATTTTTTTAATGATCAATTGTGAGATGATGAAATAATTAGTCATATAAAATGTTATAAAATTAGGTAATTCAGTGATTAGAAAAAAATAAAATACTTTCACAGATAACATTCGAGGAAAAACAGCTGACTTAAGCAGACACATTTACAAGAATTAATGATCTTCTCTCTTTGGCCCACGGGGTAGCCTCTTCTCACAAAGAGAAGGCCTATGTCCCAGCAGTGGAAACATTCATCATCATTATTTCAGCCGAGACACGTCCACTGCTGGACTTCGATCGGTTCTGTCTTCTCGCATCCAACGGGTTCCTGCGGCCTTCACAAAATCGTCGGTCCACCTTGTGGGAGGCCTTCCAACGCTACGTCTTCCTTTACGCGGTCACTACTCTAGAACATTTCGGCCCCATCGTCCATCTTTTCTGCGAGCAGTGTTTTGCAAGTTTGGAAACCCTGGAAACATTATCCCGTTCTGCAAATAAAAATAGAGTAGTGACCTACTTGAATAGATTATTATCAAGTAAACAAAGTTGTCCAAATAATTTATTTAAAAATGAATAAAATGTTTGAAACAGGAAAAAATGGAGATAAAATGTTACTATTTCCGTGACCCGATAAACAGTCAGCAAGTGATAAAAGGCCTATAGTCAAAAGCAAACATTAATTATAATAAATAGGTCAGTTTCTCGGTCTGAGAGCAGTGTTATCCAGTGAGCAGTGTTATCCAGTTATCCAGTGGTATCGGCCCCGGTATAGGTTGTGAGTTCGAACCCAGACAGGCACTTTACTTTCTGTATTTAATTTCATCACCACTGCTCTCAAAACGGTGAAGGAAACCATCGTGATGAAACCGGCATGTCCTAGAACCAAAAATTCGATGACATGTGACATCCACCAACCCGCACTGGGCCCGCTTGGTGGATTATTACCCACTCCCTCTCACAGAGAGGAGGTCTGTGTCCCAGCAGTGGGTACATTATAGGCTGATTGTGAGGTCTGTCTCTGTCGGCAAGGACCAATAGCGACTTCTTCAGTATTGTAGATATTTAAGGGTGGCGCTAATTAGTGTGATTACTTATCATTAGGAGAGATGTTATAACAGCCTCACGGGTCGAGCGCAGGCTAAGCAACACTCACCGAGGTCTGTCCGTGGATGGGTGACCATCCATTCCGAGACTCCTTCGTGGCTCGGAAAGTGCGTTTAACCGTTCATCCCGGCTTAGATCTTTGACAGTCGTTACGGGTAGTCAGAAGCTGAAAAGTCTGATAACAACATGTCGTAACAAGTTACCCAGAAACTGGGTTGCGACACAAGGCGTAACGTGTTACCCAGAAACTGGGTTGTGGAGGTCAGATAAGCAGTCGTTCCATGTAAAATACTAGTATTTAGCTGCATCCTGTTAGACTGGAAGCCTACCCCAACATATCTGGGACATGGACAGGCAGAGATTAATTTGATTTCAATAGCCATTCCTACTTACCTCCATAATCCACCAACGTGATCTCATTCCAACTGATTCACTTACAATTCTACTCACCTCTACATGTCAGCGGCCGTTGCCGCGGGTGAATGTCCCTCTGACGTAACATTCGCGCAACTGCACCGTGATCCGATTTCATGCACGTGCACTAAGCATGTGCGCAAGAGTGATGAGAGTGAAAAATTTGTTAAAGAAATTGTTTAAAGTAAGAATTTTTAATTTTTTTTTATGGATGCAAACTGAATGGAATTTTGGTTTATCAGTGAAAGTATTTGTTTAATACATTCGTGTCACACTTCTGTAATTCGTAATCCTGCGATACTTGAAAATAAACTTGAAATAAACGAGCTGCCCATATGGTCTCGTGGTCCCAAGCGCGACTGCTGGCCGTTGATGTCCTGGGTTCGATTCCCGAGTCAGGCAAAGTGTTATTGGGTTAATTTCATTGGGAATTTCATAGTAACAGCCCGGGGTTTGGTAGGTGATACCCATTCCGGTCGTGTCTGATTGCCGTCCAATCGGACAATGAGAATAAAATAAAATAAAATAAATGGTTATTTGCACCTTCAAACATAACATAAATAATCAAGTTTACAATAAAATAGGCCAAGAGGTAGTTACATTATTTTACATGTTAGAGTTGCTACTAATAGGTACCTAAGCTAAGATAACTTAATATCTTGTGATATAGGTATCAGCGGCCATCCTCATTTGCATTCACATAATATTAAATATGCAATTAGAGCCAGAAAGCTTAATATACAGGCTGATTTTTTAAAGACCAGCCAAATTTAAGGATGTGGTACAGACCATCAAACTGAACAACTTTCTCCATGGGAGCAACATCGTAATCGCGAATAAAAATTCAGCCGTCCCATACATTTAGGTCGAGTAGGTATTGAAGTTTTCTATGGGACAGTTGATAAAATTTTCGCGATTACGCTATTTGTCCCATGGAGAAAGTTGTTCAGTTTGATGGTCTGATCTTTAAATTTGGCTGGTCTTTAAAAAATCAGCCTGTATAATTATAGTTTTATAATTTAAATTCCCGTTTTACAATTTGACAAGAAAAGGAGCATTCTAGGTACAAAATAAACCAAGTAAGTGAAAAAGCTATTTTATGAAAAATAATTTGACAGCCTAATAAAAAAAAAAAAAATATAAATACCATGCAAGTGGGAAAAATAATAATAATAATAACAATTATAATTGAAAGAGTGAGGAAAGAGAGAGTGCACCTTTGTCTGCGCACACACTTGTGCACTATAATATGTATCTTCCGCTCCGAAGGCCCACTCTGCTGAGATTGTTCGCCATGGCCGAAATTCGGTCTGGACGAATTTATTTATTTATTTTATAAACAGACCCTCAGCCAATAAAAAAAAAGTGACGTTTAAATTTTGCATTACTTAGGCAACTTAAACTACTCTGAGTTTATTTATAAGGGGCAAAAGTTTACCTAATAAAGTCATCATGAATGGATTTCTAACTTTTTTTTTATACTATAATGCGCAAGCGCGCCGCATCAATGGTGGCACGAGTCATAGTTAGCCCTAACAGGGTTTTGGAAATGGTAGCTGACAGAGTGGACTGTCCTTATACAGTCCTTATGAAATTTTTTGCGGTTTAAAAAAAAAATAACCTACGCGGTCAAAATGTATGGAACAGCATTTTTTTTTTTAATAACCGGCCAACATTTTTAACGCAGGGGCTTCAGAATCATGTACTGAATCCATGATAACATGTTGCGCGTCGATGTCCCTGCCACCCTGTAAAATTTACTGTTGCCAGTTAAGGTGCTCACCGGGAGCATTCCCCTGTAATAAAGAAAGAAAGAAAGAAAAAGTATTTATTGCGACTCGTACAGGATCATAAACTAAACTCATTTAAAAATAAAACAAATTATACGAAAAAGTCCGTGTTCCTATGTACTACATTGCCACGCTGTTCAAAGATTAAAAAAAAAATACTGCTGACGTCTAGTCTATACTGTCAGCTGTCACTTCATTCGTTTTAGAGCTAGGACCGTTTTATAATGATACAGGGTTAATGTAAACTGCATGTTACATTGGGTAGGGGGGGTGTTAAATCTCTTCGGATGCAACATCTCGTATAATTTTGGTTGAAGTTCACTTAAGGTAAGTTCAATTAACCATAAATTATACTTTAATGTTGCATCCTCGAGATTTAACATACATTGTAGAAAACCTTCCTGAGATTTTTGTATCAAAGGCTGTACCATTACTTTCCATTCATGTACCCAACGAACTATCTTCTAGGGGTGTTGGGCTTCAATTCGTTGGAGGTAAGAAGGGGCTTTGATCAGCTCACGATTGCCTGTAAAACCCTAAGCGGTCGTATTGACTGCCCTGAGCTCCACAGACTTTTCTGTTGCCTATTTGTGCCCGACAAATACCTTGGGCACCGTCAAAGCCGCCGTCATAACCTCTTCGCACTACCGCTATCTAGATCGGTTGCTAGAGCTGAATCCCCGATATGTCGAACCCTAAGGATGCTAAACGCCCTCCTGACTGCCGACCCTGAATGTGATGTGTTTGCTGATGAATGGAAGAAAATAATGCGTGCCTGTCTGATGTTTTGTGAGAGACAATATGTGAGGGTGTCCACTGTTACATGATAATTTAAGTTAGTTTATATCATTCTATGTTAATTAATGTAATTGGACCTGTGCCGTTTTAATTAACTATAAATAAATAAATAAATAAAATAAATAAATAAATAATTGTAGATGTTTAGCGCACATTGTGAAACGGGGTATTTCGTTTTATAAATGTCGGGGGCTATAATCGGTGTTTAAAATGAACAATGAGTATTCAATTTGTTTATAACAGTTCAGATTCAAGTATTACACCAGTGAGTGAGGAGAACCAAGGTAAAAGTAATATATTAATACTCAAAATTGAATCTTGGATCGTTACATTACGGGCGAATGCTCTCAGTGTGGGACCGCCTTTACATTTATCACCGTATCGTGTTATTTCGTAATATTTTGTTTTAAAGACCTAAGATGAGTCTTGTAAAGGCCGCAGGAACCCGTTAGATGCGAGAAGCACAGAATCGGTCGAAGTGGATGTCCAGCAGTGGACTACTTTCGGCTGAAATGATGGTGATGAATATGAGTCTTCCCTCGAAGAGATTTGACTTGATTTAATTGGATATAGTTATTATTATATACTACGCAAAAGCATATTATTATTGTGTGAGCGTTATAATTATTCAGCTGTTACTGACACATAAGAGCCACCGTATCGACTGTTTCAATGAACAATCGTAGATAATATTTATTTAAACACTGCGTTTCTTTACCAAAAATACGATGGGAGAAACTAAATTACCTAAGATGGGAAGAAGTTGGTTTTTCGTGCAGGTGTGACTTAAGTCTGAATATATAGTTTTGATAGTTGTACAATATATATATATATATATATATCTAGGTAGGTATTATCTTGTTATCAGGACTCTAATAAATTAAACCGACAACAAGATATATTTCATGTCAAATAAGTTGTTTAATTAAGCAGAAAATGTACGAAAGAAACTTGTAAATTGTCAAATTGTCGGTTTTATTAAATTAGCCCCTGCTCGTGTTTGTACGAGTATGTATTGTCAGTATGGTAGACGCAGATTGTTTTTATTGACGTCAAATCTGATTCAAATTCAAAATCTTTTATTTCACATAAACCTACATGGGCACTTATGAAACGTCAAAAGCTAGGTGCACGGTTCCAATTGGTTGATTCCTATGGAGAAGAGAACACAAACTCTACAGTTCTTACTCTTTTCAAAACGTTTAGCCTTTACAATGTTTTCAAATTACACTGTATGGGAGGACAGTATATGCCTATCATCAATTACTTAACAAAATAAATAATGATCAACATATCAAAGCATATATGAGTCTACAAGGCCTCCAACGTTCTCACATTCACAAAATATGTAAAAGAAAAACAAATAATCCTACTATATCCTACTAATATTATAAACATGAAAGTTTGTATGGATGGATGGCTGGATGTTAGTTACTCTTTCACGCAAAAACTACTAAACAGATTTGGATGAAATTAGGTACACAGTTAATTTATAACCAGGATTAACATATAGGATACTTTTTATCCCGATATTCCCACGGGATCAAAACTTATGCGGGTGAAACCGCGGGGCGCAGCTAGTAATAAATTTAAAAAACTTATTGAACCAAATGGCATGATTTTTATTACAACAGCTGTAACAAATCAGATTGGTTAACCATTCTTATCTTTGAATAGCTTTTTACGAAGTCCATTATTGAGCATAGGTGTACCGACCTTTATAACAACTGCATTACTTACATGTGAATAACTGACGAAAACTATACGAAACTCAAAATAACATAACTTTGTTTTACAAAAAATACCAATACAAAATCCGCATACATCTCGCTCATTTTAATTTATTTCTTGTTCATCTAAATTCACTTCTTGTTGTTCAATTAATTACGATTCTAGCAACGTTCTAATAATTAAAATTTCGGTGTATACTGTGCTGTTACGAAACTGTGCTAAATGTGCGGTCAAAGTTGCCGTTGCCTTTCGCTTTCACAATCGTGTGAATTACTATTTTGTTTAAGTTTTTTTTGTCTAATATGTGAGAATGTTTCAGTGATAGTTGTTCTATTACAAAATGTTAGAAATTTTCGTTGCTTGCATATTTAGTATGAATCTATTATTTTGGATATGTATATATCTGATAAAGATTGGTCCTTGGCAGCTCTGGTTTCAAGTTTGCCTGGAAGAGATCGCAGAAAGCGATAAAGCCGCCCGGTGTACAATAAAGTCTAAATAAATAAATGAATGTCAGTACAAATTGGTTTACTGGTGTGACAGGAAAGTGGGTTTTAGATGAGAGGATACAGCATAGACTTTAATAGTTATTGTTTTCTATCTTATTTGGATTTATACCCGGATGAGCGACAAAGGAGTTTAATGTGTTTATCAGCTTATACCATCGATCATAAACATATAATTATACTGTATGTTTGTTCCCTTGTGACACTCTAGAGATTCTTATGTCAATAGATTTGTCTTAATTTTGTGTGTCACTAAAGATATGACAGTAAACAAAATTCAATACGAAGAATAGAATCAAAGTCAACGAACTATGTCAAGAATCATTGAATAGGTTTTTGAAAATTATCTTTATTTTCTTATCTATACGCTATCTCTGTATACTTACTAATAATAAAGCTGAAGAGTTTGTTTGTTTGTTTGAACGCGCTAAACTCTAGAACTACCGCTCGGATTTGATAAAAAAAATTGCATTTTATAGCCCAATTTTTGAGGAAGGCTTTTATAAGCTATTTGACATCACGCTAGGGCACTTAGAAGTCGAGCAAAAAGAAAAAAAAAGGCAGAAAGAACGCTAAGTGAAAACGAATTAATAGCGCGGGCAGATGATGCGATGCGATGCGGTGAAGGATGAAGTCGCAGGCAGAAGCTAGTAGGTATATTATAAATCCAAAACCATCACCGGGCAAAATGTATAGACCAGACAAAGAAAAGAAGAAAGAAAAAAAATACATTTATTTACGGCAAAAATGACGCACAAAAAAAAGAACATAAACACGCAAAAAAAAAAAACACACCCCTAAAGACATACCTATTACCAATTTCGAGATGATCTAGGCACAGTCTGCTTATTACATAACACTAAAATACCTACCAGTAATTTCAGTTTGACTGCGTATGAGCAATAACTACTCGTAACATGGATGTAGGTAAGTCGAGCCATGAAACTCGAGTCCATGCTTCCGCCCTTCACTGACCAGATGGTAACCATTCACAATCGCGGGAAGTCTGCTTGGTTAGCCTGGGAAGGTTACAGCAACCCATACTGACGGCATGGTTGGCGCAGTGGTTAAGCGATTGACTGCTGTGCTGCGTGTCGCGGGTTCGATTCCCGCACGGAACAAATATTTGTATGGCCTACAAGTAGTTGTTCCGGGTCTGGCTGTTTGTGTATGTGAGTTTAAATGTTTGTAAACGCACCCACGATACAGTAGAAATTCCTAGTGTGGGGCAAAAGATTTTCGAAAAAAAAAAAGCCTTTGCCTGTTGGCGGTTTTACCCAATTATGTCATTGGTTGATGGTAACCTAAGTACCCAAGTAGTTTTTCTGATTTATTATCTGGTGTGTGGAGAACCTTTTCTAGATTAAACAACGTGTTTTAATTTGTTGGATAAGATAAAAGGTAAATACTAGCTTTTTGCCAGCAGCTTCGCCCGCATCGATGTCGGAAATTGTCCCACGGGAATTTACTACCGGGATGAAAATTATCCCACTATGTGTTAATCCAGGTTATAAAGTATCTGTGTGCAAAATGTCATCCAAATCTACTCAGCCGTTTTTGCATGAGTAACAAATCCAATATATTATATACTTTCACCTTTATAATGTTAAATAGGATAGTAGAATCTATATATGTATTCAGCCCTTAATGGTACATTCCACTGCTGAGCAATGGCCTCCCTTTCCCTTTATCTCCATAGATATATAATTTTTTCCTACTGATTGTACCGCAAAATTCAAACTCCATAGTTACCACACTAGACAATTTTTTAACCCGGTGACACACTCTTATGAAACTCCACATTTTTTCTAAACAACATGGAAACCGATAATATAGAATAATTATACCGTGAGAAACCATTGTTGTAACTAATGGCTAGAAGTTTTTACATACATTCCACTCACTTATTTAGATAGTCTAGTCTAGATAAGTGTTACTTAAGTCATCCTATAATTTACGCTGTACCTGTGAATCTCTCTAACAATCCAACAAAGAACCTTCTCCTAATTAATCGGCTGATTATTCGATTCGCACGAATTTACTCGCCCAACACGGGCGAATCGTAATTTTTAAATAATATAATTTTATCTACGTACACGTTTTATATTAAAATCTTATCACTTCTGTGTGCTAGAGTCCTTTTTTCTATACTTTATTGTATAAAATTCAAAATGTGCCAATTTGCGCGAGTTGCCTATAGACTAAATAATATAATTTAAAAGTGACGCATCGCACTTTTCGGGCGACTCAATTTGTGCGAATCGACTAATGAGCCAATTAATCGTCTACTTTTACAATGTTTGTAAATAATGTAAGCACCCATGTATCTATCACATAATTAATTTATCTGTCATTGCTTCATGTTTAATTCTTTTACCTATTGTGGTAAAGTAATTTTATTCTAGGTGCATCGTCTTTACATATAATTATATAATTAATGCATGCAAAATATTGGAAAACATTTTAAAAGAGTAACGGTGGAGTTCCTTGCCTATTCTTCTCCATACAAAACTATACATTTTGGAAGAGGCAACTACAATCAATTCTATTTTATTATTGTATATTTTTGCGTTCAAAAGTGCCTGTTTGAAATAAATACTTTGAAGTTGACTTACTTAATAGAGAACCTCTACCTTTTTGAAGTCAGTAAAAAAGAAGAACTTTTTCCTCTGTTGTAAAATCGCTTTTACTTACCGCTGCATATATTCCTTTGGAAAAAATATGGTCATGATATTATTTATGTGATGTGATGCCAAGGTAAATCCATGTAAACGTCGGCTAATATAGGCATACGGTTCGGCACGCCATTCGACCAACTTCGGAGGTAATCGTGTGTTTCCGTCCCGGTTTCACAGCCTTGCGCTAAATGCACTCTTTTGTTTATTTTTTTTATTGGCAATCATATTTTGCTGGTGTTAATGCAATTTTATTAACTGGTAAGTATCATTAAATTACGTATCTTAATAAATAAAATATCTACGTTATTTTTTAAGTTAGCGTGTTTGTCTATTACGTTTGAGTATGAATGTGCATGGCTAGATAAGACTAGTGGAGTACCAAAGAAACGATGGATGGACTGTGTAAAAGATGAAGAAAGGGGGCGACTAGTCCGAGATGACGCTAATAGAATAGTATGGGAGAGAAAACACATGTTTACCGACCCCGAATAAATCTATTATATTGCTAATCCATTGCTTCAAATGTTCGAAACATTTGTCTGCTCAACAGCGTAAATAACGCAATGAATAAAAGCCATTACTACTGATAGTGTGTTATGCAATTACCCCCCTGGTGAAATGGAAAAACAATATTCTTACTTCTGTTACAAAAATACGTTAGTTTGTAAACAGATACTTTTAAGTGACTAGTGTTAAAAACTTATGATAAATAAAACCAAACCAATAATGACTACTGAACATGTCTTTTTTGTTTTTTTGGGTGGGATATCTTCAAATGACCCCTCCCGCTCTGGGCGGAGCAGAAGTGAGAGTGTCAGACTTTTACTGACTAAAACCCACCCGTGTTCCTTCAGTTGCCTGTGCCAGGGGCCACGGTATCTCTTTCGAACAACCCGCAGTCCCGGCGGCATCGGCCCTAGCGGACCCCGTCAGTTCGTGCTGACATCTCTTACTGAACTTGTCTGGACAGTTAATTAAAATTTTCAACATACCGATCGACACATTAACATTGGTGAGCTAAAGATAACCAAGGCTTATCGGCACTGAGTACAAAACGCTTTGTTTATGCGTGGTCATTGCGCATGACCCGACCACACCTGTACTCTGTACAGTACCGTGCATTATGTAAACATGTTCTTAAACCATAACTCAGAGTTAAGGTTTAAATGGCGAATAATTGTAAAGGATCAAGAAGTGTACTCCATTGAAATTGAAAGCAAACAGATATACAGGGTGCAGGGACATCGACGAGCAAACTGTAACCATGAACTCAGCACATGATTGAACTAGACCCCCTAGGGAAGACATTTTTGTCGGTTATCAAAAAAAGCTACTGTTTCTATACCTACGTGGTTAAAATGTATGGAACAGCAACTTTTTTTAACCCACGTTCAGAACCATGTGTTGAATCCATGGTAAAAGGTTAGCGTCGTCTGCCTTTGCAATTGGCTTTGCAGAATTGGCGTTAGTTTTATTTTTCTTGTTATAATACTATAGTCACATTATAAGCTAGCCTGATAAGTTATTTAAATATTACTTAACCTGCTAAAAAAACTATAAAATTAAGAAATACTAAAACCCAAAAAAAATGAAAAATAGTCCAATATCGTCTTTCTTATTTACTTGATTCAAGTGTTCTTTGTGAAAGTTATCACTTACACTGCAGTTGCAATTAGAAATAAACCCGTCACTGTTATTATTATTAAATACGAACATAACCAAAGCGTTGATTGTCCACTTAATGGAATACTCCATCTTAACGTACACCCATTTTTTTTTTTTTTTTTTTTTGTGGATGGCAAATCATCAAATGACCCCTCCCGCTCTGGGTGGAGCAGAAGGGAGTGTCAGATTCTTACTGACTAAAACCCACCCGTGTTCCTTCCTTAGCCCTTTATGTACCAGGGCAGCGGTAACCCTTTCGGACGATCCCGCTACCCCGGCAGGCTTCGGCCCTGTCGGGCCCCGTCAACTATGCTGACATCTCTTTGAGGCGCGCGTGGAACACATACGCGCCGTCCGGCATGGGCCTGGTCCTGATCGGACGGAGAGCTACCTATTGCTCTCCGCCCGCAGGCCCGCGCCTACGGTGGCCGAGTCGTCACGCGGCTCCCAACGCCCGGAGCGTCTTCCGCGGCGGCTGAGGCGTAAGGATCTCTCCCTCGCCCATCCTGCCACCTCCTTCGCTAGCATAACTGCTTCGCAGAAGGAGGTGACCGCCTCCCACTCCCTCTCGCCCCGGACCATGGCTTGAACCAGGGCCGGACGCGAGAGGTCGCCGCCGCTGCCGATCGCCTCTACGAGGACACGGCGGTGCTCTGCCCAAGCGGGGCAGACCTCCACCGTACGCTCCACCGTGTCCTCTGGGCGATCCTCGCAGTGATGACACCCGGGCGTCTCCTCCCGCAACGTACACCCATCACATAGCCGTTTTGTACGCCTTCTATACATCAACTAAGTAACATAAAGCAGAAATTATTGCCGGGAGACGACTTTGTAACACCTAAATAGTTGCTTGCCTTAAAAACTGTAAAGATTTAGCTGAAATTCTTCATATTGTGTAACTTCATCATTACCCACAGTTTTCAAGACAATGCTTCTTTGCAACAGAATTTAGGTAGAGACGCCAGCACATCAAGCTACCCGAAACTGTCAAATTTTCCCAATCAACCTTGAATCTAATGCTTTAGCGATAAAGTTGAACATCTATTAAATCAATTTGACAGACTGTAGTAGCTTAGATTGTAGTAGCGTCTGTACCTACTTATGGGTAACCTCAGACAAGCGTTTTGATTAAGAGTCCTGGTAAGACTGCCTCGTTGGTCTAATTGTCGCAAGCGCTCCTGCCGAGTATGAGGTCCTGGGGTCAATTCCCAGGTTGGGCAAAGTGTCATTAGGGTTTTTCATCTGGAATTTCTCAGTAATAGCCCGGAGTTTGCATTTGTGCCCGGTTTATGGCAATAGACTCGCCCCTATTACACGACACTTAAACATATCTGGCCAAATGTGGGTGTACTATAGATCGCCAAAATCTGTATCTGGGGCCCTAAAAAGGCCACTTTAAGCAATACCTCTAAAAGCTATTCATTTTCTGAATTCCCAGCAGATCATTAGCAATTCCTCTAATTTTCGTAAAATTTCATTTCATATTTGGTGCAAACATTGCCGCATGAAAAAAATAAAAACCGTAATTTTATCGGTATAATTTTTCATTACAGTTTTTATTAGTCAAATTTGTTTTTTATTTTTTATTTCTACAGTTTAAATGTTATTTCATTGTGATATGAATTGCACACAGATCATATTATGAATTGTTAGTTTATGACCATTTTACGATTTTTAATATGATTCATATTGTTACCCTATAATGATTCTGCCAAAGTGGTCCTTTTAGGCCCCCTGGCCACCGTAACCGTCCTGAGGGACAATTCTCGTAATTTTAAGAACATTCACAGTCTGATCTCAGTCTCAATCTGTCAAAAAGACTTCTAATTTCCCTACATTTTGACAGGTTTTTGACATTTGTTTGTCGCTGAGATGAGACCGCGACTGGATTATGATCGTTTTAAATTACGAGCATTGGCCTTCTGCTTGCAGCGCATATTATTAGGCGACCTAAAAAGGATCCTCTTTTGTTTTACTTACGGACGCAGATGTGGTCATCATGTGCACGAGATTTTGTTTTCAAAATGGTCAGATATAGGTTTTGGCGATAGTACACCTCTGCATAACCTTTCGGGGGTTACGGGTGTGATGTTATGTTTCTTAGTAAGTACCTACTATCTTACTGCAATCATACCCTACTGTAATAATATATGCTTTGTGAACTGTGCATGTCTTGACAGCTGTCAGGCTTAAGTTATGAGCGCACAGAGTTAACGCACCCAACTTTCCTTTAGTGCATAAGTCATGAACTTATGACATATTGTAATCAGGTTCGTCTGCATGCACCTTTAGCTAAGCATTTGCTGTAGAGTTTCAGAACTTTAAGTTAATTAGTGAAGTGTTAAAGGTACTTGTGAGTAAGGACGTCTAATTTCAAGTTGTGGAAGTAACTTTATAGCTAGGGTTTACAGTTCTACTCGCATGCTAATCAACCTATAATGTACCCACTGCTGGGCCCACTGCAGGCCTCCTCTTAGTGATCTCTATGTGGGCCCAGTGCCGGTACCTACCGGCACTGGGCATGGCACTGGGAAGACATGTGACATCTACCTAGATGTCACATGTCTTCGAATTTTTGATTCAAGGTCATGCCGGTTTCCTCATGATGTTTTCCTTCACCGTTATGACAGCAGTGGTGATGAAATAATTTACACAAAGTCAAGCGCCTGTCTGGGTTCGAACCTATGACATACAAGTCATAAGTCGCGGCCGTAACACTGGGCCACTGCGGAAAGCTGTACTAGCTTTTGCCGATTGAGTAGAGATCGTTTGTCCTGTACCAAAACCATCACAGGATGATATCATAAACAATTTTAGCACAGACAAAAGAGAGTCCTTTTAAAGCAGTATCCAGTACAACGGAAGATAAATAACCAAGCTGTTTATAACTAATAGTATGATAGTGACGGATACAAATAGTAGTAGGTACGCTACAAAGAAAACGAACGATACATCAAGTTGACAGACGCGTTGCAAGATGCAATTATTGAAAAGTATCATTAATTTTGTATTGTACGCGGAGGGAGGATGACTTTATTGTTTCGTAGAAGTTATTTGAATGCAAATAACTAGTAATGAAGTATTTTTTAACAGAGATGATAGACGTAGTTTTCGTTATATTTTTTTTAATGTATTTTTGTGGTGTACAATAAAGTATATATAAATAAATAGATGCTACGTGGTTTCCGATTCTTTTGCTTAAAAAGGCGGCAGGTTCGAATCGAAATCGGTTGAATTTCATGGGCTACCCCGACAAGCCCGCGAAATTCTAGTTAGAATTGGCTTAAAATGTCATGATTTCATGACATGGTCATTTAAGGTAGTAAATTGTGTACAAATAAATATAAAAAAATTACGTTTCTCTTTTCTCGAGCGTGGTAGGTATAAAAAAATTAGAGAAAGAATTTAAAATCAAAGATGCACGAACCTGAAGACCAATTCTCGTATTTAAAAAAGGTTTACGACAATCACTGTCAAAAATGTATGTAATAGATTGTATTTTTGACAGATTGAGACTGAGATTAGGATGTGAACGTTCTTATAAATAAGGCAATTGCCCCTCTCATAATAATGATAAGAAGAACCGAATTGATAACTCTTAACTATCTATATTCACCCACAACTACTATACCTGCTTCCTGAACCACGCTCCTCGTTCCACGTACCTAGTCCACACAATAACAGAATGATTGCTATTCTATTATGTAAAAACGATGTCCCAAACTAGATCGTACTAGCAGCTAACAACTGTTACGTACACACTATAACAGAGGTGACCAACAAGCGGAACGAAAAAAAAAAACAGAAAAGTGTGAGCAATTTTTGTTTCGGTTTCATTCTGTCAATGCTGTTGACGGTAGGAAACAAATCGTTAATCCGTTGGTCCTGCGCCGTCTCTCGTCGGATTGCCGTGCCATCGGACTAACAGAGTGTGGGAAGAGAGAGTGGACCTGTGCCTGCGCACACACCTGTGCACTGTGTCTCCCGCGCCGAAGGTTAGTCTCCGTTAAGAAACAAACCAGAAATAAATCGACATTTATTTTTATTATGTCAAAATAAATTATAATAAAATTTAAATAGTGTACTTTTACGTGTGTCAGAAATCATCCTTGGATTTTTGTGTGTGTCTTTCTTCGTTAAGGGTAAGGCCTGACACTCATCATTATAAAAGTTGTAAATCGATTTATTTACGCTGCATCAGAAAGTCCAGCTTGTGCCAAACGATGACGTAGAATGAGTTGTCTGTATGTTAAATTTCATTTGAACATAAACTACGCGACTCGTTTTGCGCAACCGAATTTACGTTCCTTTGGCCTCACTCTAAAATGACATACATACACCAAAAGGTTTGCCATCCCTCCACAATTAAATGAGTTATGTATCGTGACTGATGTACTAAAATATTGTCATTGCATGTAATTTATGTTCAGGCCATCAAGATAACTACTTCATTAAGGTTATTTTGTATTAGAGTGTACGTTTTAGAATGTGAACACATTATGGCTGAAGCTGATCTTGTTTGAGATATTTTTAAAGATGATTTTATCAGATTCGTACTAAAGAATCATGTAGATAGTATCGGCTACATAAAAGTATCTAATTGTGTCGTGAATACGCAGATATTAATAACCTACGTGTTTTAGCCAAGGTTTTGGAACTCAGCTTGCACCACACTTCACTAAATGTGTTTAGCGCCAAAAGAATTTTGGAACATCGTTCTGTTTTTGACAACCTTTTGAAGATGACAGAGATACAGGCTACTAAGAAGGAAGATCAAGATGCATCTTAAAAAAAAATCATCGTATACTTCTCACTCTTTTACCCACTTCTCTCTCTTCTTGTACTTATAACTTTTATTTTCAACAAAAAAGCGTATTATTCCGTAACAGCTCACACTTGCAAAGTACAATTGCCAGTTAAATGTGCTCAAGGCTCAGTTTGTGGTTTGACGCAGCCTTCGCGGTTTGTGTATGGAATTAGAGCTGGAATTAATATACCGAGTTTTGATTCTGCACTTGATTCGCAAATAAAGTTATAGAAACAATTTAAACTAGACAGTATTGTTAGTTCAATTGGCGAGTAACAAAATACTATTAGACTGAACATAATTAAAACGACATTATGTCAGTATCGACTAAATATAGTTAACAATATTAAATACTAGCTCTGCCCCATGTTTTACCCGCATAAGGCTTTGCGCAGACAGAACGCAGCGCAGCGGAGAGGATTTTATTAACGCACTTGAAAATAAACTTTAAAATTATTACAATAAAGTGCATAAATGCTTGAACCTGACAAAAAATGCTCGCGCGTCCTCGAAGATACGCGAGAATAAATACGCGATCCGTAAAGAAAATGCCCGAGACCGCGCGGGGATTATTCTTCTCTGTCTGCGCTGACCCTAAGTCGTGACTTATTGGGAATATCGGGATAGAAAGTATCTTTTGTCCTAATTCAGACTATGGTCTACCTACAAGCTGTTGTTTTGCATCCTCGTCAAATTTCAGGAGGCTGTTATGAAAGACATAAATAATCAAGTAAAATTACGACCCCTGGTAACTAATGAATACATACTTGTTTTTTTAGTTATTTAAGTTTGACAGTATTTCAGAATACACCACTTTCAAAGAACAGAATCGCGTTATGGTATCGTATAAGCGGCCGCGTTTTTGTGTGTGTGTAAAAGGGCAGTTACAGTGCGGTCTCACACAGGCCGCGTTTAAAAATGCGTGTCCCACACATGCCGATTTTCGAAAATTAGAAAAAGACCTAAGTACTTACTTATTTTATTATTGATTCGTGTCGAGAATCAATAGCATAGTTACCTCCTTGAATTTGACGAGGATGCAAAACGACATCGACAACGACAACGGATTTGGATGAAATTTAGCATATACAAATGCTAAATTTCATCCAAATCCGTTTAACCGTTTTAGCGTGAAAGCGTAATAAACATACTAAAAATCAAATAAAGGATTTGATTTTTCTTCTCTTCCCTTTAATGTAACATTAGTTCACACAACGTGGTTTAATACAAAAAGTTTACACACATAAACTAACGCCTTCTTCCGATGGGGGTTGGCAGAAACTACAGTACGCCACGTGTTAATCCACAAACTCCTATCGCTTCGTTTACCTACGTTCATACGCACGTCAGTTGTGAGTACTTTTCACCGGACCTTTCTGAAGAACGTCATCAAAGGTCGCTTGATAGTCTTAACTCTTTTGTTTTGTGTGTATGAACTTTCACGTTTTTATCGTGTTGCACAAAATTTTATTAATGAAGCTATGATAATAAAACTGTATTTAATTGTGAGCACTTTATAATTTTGTAAGTACACATAGGAAGTATTACAATTAAGTTTGTAGAATGGTAATGAATAATTGTCCAAAACAGTTCATTATTGGGACGTTGGGTTTAATACGACGGGCGTCAACGTTTTTTTTTTTAAAAAAGCGTTGCCCCACACTACGAATTTCTCCTGTATCGTGGGTGCGTTTACAAACATTTAAACTCACATACACGAACAGTCAGACCCGGAACAACTACTTGTAGGCCATACAAATATTTGTTCCGTGCGGGAATCGAACCCGCGACACGCAGCACAGCAGTCAATCGCTTAACCACTGCGCCAACCGTGCCGTCATTTAACTACACTTAAGCATCCTCATCTCTGCACATCATCAGGCGGGAGGAGACGCCCGGGTGTCACCACTGCGAGGATCGCCCAGAGGACACGGTGGAGCATACGGTGGAGGTCTGCCCCGCTTGGGCAGAGCACCGCCGTGTCCTCGTAGAGGCGATCGGCAGCGGCGGCGACCTCTCGCGTCCGGCCCTGGTGCAAGCCATGGTCCGGGGCGAGAGGGAGTGGGAGGCGGTCACCTACTTCTGCGAAGCAGTCATGCTAGCGAAGGAGGTGGCGGGATGGGCGAGAGAGAGATCCTCACGCCTCAGCCGCCGAGGGAGACGCTCCGGTCGTCGGGAGCCGCGTGACGACTCCCGGCCACCGTAGGCGCGGTCCTGCGGGCGGAGAGTAATGGGTAGCTCTCCGTCCGATCAGGACCAGGCCCGTGCCGGACGGCGCGTATGTGTTCCACGTGCGCCTCAAAGAGATGTCAGCATAGTTGACGGGGCCCGACAGGGCCGAAGCCTGCCGGGGTAGCGGGATCGTCCGAAAGGGTTACCGCTGCCCTGGTACATAAAGGGCTAAGGAAGGAACACGGGTGGGTTTTAGTCAGTAAGAGTCTGACACTCCCTTCTGCTCCACCCAGAGCGGGAGGGGTCATTTGATGATTTCCCATCCTCAAAAAAAAAAAAAAGCGTCTATAATAAATAAATAATCTATAAATAGTATAAGTCAAAGTTTTTCGTTTTTCGTGTGTATTTGAGTGACCGCGTTGGTTTTCTAAGCTGAGCAATGGATTTTGATGTGATTTCCATCATCATTTTAGTGCATTTATTCCGGAAATCATCATCAGGCTAGCCTTTTCCCAGCTGTTGGAGTCGGCTTCCAGTCTAATCGGATGCAGCTGAATGCCTGTATTTTACATAAAGCAACTGCCTATCTGACCTCCACAACCCAAAAACTGGATAATACGATACCCCTTGGTAAGACTAGTTGTCAGACTTTCGGGCTTTTGACGACCCGTAACGACTGTTATAGATCCAAGAATGACAGCCGTATTTTACAGAAATCTCGATGCACGATCGAAAAAAACGCAAAATTCGAACGGAAATTTCTCGATGAAATCTTGATTACAGGAATCTCGAATGTCTTTGTTTATGTTCGTTTGTTTGAAACGATGCATGGCTTGCCATTAGTTGATATATAAAGCAGTGCTAATGTTAGCTAGAGGCATTCTTGAAAATATTTCAAATAGTTTGCCTCTTAAAATTATCAGTACCTACTGAGCAAGAGACTGCTTACACAGCATTATGTTTAATCTTTGTCTTGATGAAAATCTCCCGAACTTACATAAAAGATGAATGAGTTCATCCCTTTGTTTTACTACCCACACCAAGGCAGTGATTAGCAAAACTTGTTGAAACTTCGCTAGTTTAGTTTGTCTATTGTTATCAACAATACGTACTCTTTGAAACTTTAATATTTCATAATTTGGTCTGTGGTTTTATATATTTCCAGACTGTTATAAAGGAATATTGTTGTATCGCAAGTAAACTTTGACAATGGACGTTAGTACTATTAGTTATTCTGTGACAATAGTACGTTTTGAAATTGTATTTCTACATTATTCTTCATCACACACTGTGAAATTATATTGCTTTTGATTTATACTATATTTTCATAAATCATAGCAGCAGCTGCCAAAACTTGCGTTTTTTATATTGCTTATATCGGCAAGTACAGTCACGAGCACCAATATGTCAACACTTGGCAACTTTCATATGCGATTTTTCGTGAAATAACGAACGCAACGTTGAAATACGACACATTACATAAACCTATGGGTTCTAAAATGTTATGTTCGCAACAACATAAAATTTCATTAAAAAATAAAGGAGTAAATCGCTTTTGAATAAAGCCGAGTGTATAAATACTTTTGCTCGTGACTGTACCCCATTATTTATTGAAATAATTAGGATACCTTTCCGTGGTCCACTTGGAAGTCCCTGAACCATCTGCGGACTCAAGTGGGAAAATGTAACTCCAACTTGGTAAAGTGGGGGAAACTACCTCGACGGAACGGCAGTAGGGTGTAGTTATGGAGATATGTTGCAAACCATCCTGCACCACCTATCCTGTCCTCTGTGTCCCAAAAAATGCAGTCAAAGTGACCTTTGCGCTGCCACCGACGAAGCCGTGGAAGTAGCGAAGTTTTGGGCCAGCAAGATCTGAAATACAGTCGTGCCAGCGACACGTAGAAGAAGGTTGGGGTACCTACATGCATCAACATCATCTGTAGTTTCTGCCTACCGCCGTGGTAAGATAAGAAACTTACGTGTACATAAGCAGCCTATAATATTCCCACTGCTGGGACACAGTCCTCCTCTCTGCGAAAGGGAATATTTTACCTATAAACCTAAATTTATCTGACCCCTCCCCCACATTAGAATAACACAGGCTAGCATTGTTTTTCGAAATCACCTTAATCTATTTTTACTTACCTCGTGCAAATAATACTAATGCCCGTTGTCAGTAACAAATGTAAGAAACTGGATTGAAAATTACACTGTTGTATTTTAACTTTCGGAGCTAAGTCGAGGGTCGAAATTCCGTCAGTGCTTTTTTATTTAGACATTAATTTAGATGTCGCTTATTATTAGTAAAAACGGGTATAAGTAACAATCATGGTTATACCAATTTCCTTTGGCACAGAAATCAATGTGGACATTCTAATGTCAGATTTTCCGTGAACAGTCCTTGCCACCATCCGTAGCCAGCTGGCGGAACCTCTCACCGCCATACATTTCGCAACACAATTGTCTCGCCCACCTGGTCGGCACATAATCGTTCGATTTGACCCAAATATCTTACGTATTGTTTATTATTTTGCCGTCTAAGTTAAAACCTACTTCTGGTATTAAATTGTATTAATTGGAAAGGTAGTTTGGTAAAATGTTTTAGTAATTGGCGGCTTAGATTGTGATTAAGCTGTTTTGTTGTGACATGAAGTAATGCCGGGTTTCACGACCGCCGACGCTGTTGGATTTCAACGCTCGGCTCAGCGCCGAGAGTTAAAAATCTAACAGCAAGCTCTTATTTAGGTTTAGTGTTTGACACACTACATTAATTTGACGTGTTAAAGCTATTTGATACAACTGTCAAAGACTGACACTTGTGATTTGAATATACGGACAACGGTGATGATCTCGCTCACCTTGGTCTTCCTTGCAATAACGGCTCCGAAAGAGATAGCCTAACTGTCCAAATGTGTAATGTAGAATGTGTGCTAAGTGTATGTTAATTTATCCGCCGTAAAATAAAACATAACATAACGCCTGAGTTTTCCGAAGGGTTAGGCAGAAGTGCACCTGTAGTACACACCAGTACCTACATTACACCAGTTATGTTTTTAGTCCCATGTAATAGCGGGCGAGCCTTTTACCATCAACCGGGCACAAATCTAGATTCTGGGTTCCGTACCATTATCTATAAAAATCACGTCTGTTGTATGGGATCTCTTAAATATTTATTTTATTTTGTTTTTAGTAGGTATTTGTTGTTATAGCGGCAACAGAAATACATAATTTGTGAACATTTCAACTGTCTAGCTATCGTGGTTCTTGAGATACAGCCTGGTGTCAACAGACGGACGGACAGACAGCGAAGTCTTACTAATAGGGTCCCGTTTTTACCCTTTGGGAACGGAACCCTAAAAATAAGCTACATGAAAAGAAATAAACAAAATATGTTTATTTGCGGTAAACGTAACGCATAAAAAGATCACAAACACAAAATAATTACAAGTTGGGGGAAAAAAGCGTCACGTCCACGTAAAACGGCCATCTCTCAGCATAACGAGACAGAGCCCCAGCGCTGGTAGCAGGTAGACGGAATCGACATTTCCGATCTGACTACCCCTGAGAAAAAATAGCAAAACAGGAGTCCAAGTCTCTTTTAAAGTCGAGACATAATCTTGGTCAAATCATGTAGATTAGAGTCTGACAGGTTCTTTTGAGGAAATAACCACACAGATTTGAGTGCTCCAATCCAGTCAGTTCAAGTATTTGTCAGTAATAGTGTAGCTTAACGTACAGAAGGCAGATAACCGGGTCCGAAGGAGGCCTGTTGCGCAATATGGGCGAGGCCATATATACCTATATATATATGATCTAGATATAGATAGGCTGACTTGATAAAGATTCATCCTTATGAATGCACTAGGTAGATTTGTTTAAGTAAAAATTATTAAAAGAAAAAAATTGTTCTTTAACAGTGTTAATTTAGATACAATTCGTACCAAAAAAAGAAAGTTCTTTCATTAAGTACTATTGTTTTATTTCAGTGTTAATTTAAATATAATTCTTAAAGAAAACAGAAACAGCGTTCCAACTAATGGTCTTTATTTTTAGAAAGATGCTCAAGTTATGAATCTCGATCTCAAAATATACATGACAATAGAACATGACTTAACATTCCACATACAAATCTACTCAAATCGAGATTTGAGCTTTTATGATACTTTCCCAAGAATATTACCTTAATTTTCTCCATCATAAACCCCTCAAATCCATACGGAAACGTTTCAAAACAACGCGAACATCTGAAACTTCAACCCTGACCGCATGAACCGGTTTGAACTGACTCAAACTGCCGTGAACCGGGGTTAACGACCTGCGACGCGGTGCATCCTGCGTATTCCAGCTGGAACATTGTGCTGCTCTTATTAGCAGAATTTAATATTTCGTAATACTACGAGTATGCGTGAATGAGAGGGATGATCTGTGTGTGTGTGGGATTTTTATCTGTATGGCTAGTAGTCATCGTAAATCTAATGGGGGCCCTGGAGGTTTTTAAGTCTTATAATGTTCCCACTGTCGGGAGACAGGCCTCCTTTCTGTGAGGAGTATGCCGGAAACCACCACGCGGGCCTACTGCGTGTTTGTAGATGTCACATGCCTTTAAATGTTTGGTTCCAGGACATGCCGGTTTCCTCACGATGTTTTCCTTCACCGTTTTGAGAGCATTTGTGAGGAAATAATTTACACAAAGTAAAGCGCCTGTCTGGGTTCGAACCTACGACCTACAACACGTCAGTCGCGTTCGTTACCACTGGGCTACAGCTGGTCCACAACTCCTGGAGGCTTCTAATCTAATAAAGTATTCCTCTCATTCCGTTAGTCAAATGAAGTTACCGATAAAGACTTCTGACTGTAACATGTAGTAAATAATTATATTATCGTTTTCCAAGAAATTCTTGGGAACGGATGCGCCCATTTCCCTCTGTCATGTTATATGACCTATTTAGTACCAACTGATAACACGTGGCGTTAATTAAATAGGGCGGAAGTAGACAGATTGCCAGGTTGAGTAGAGATCCAGAAATGATTAATGAATTTATCAAAGTACAATACTTGGCGAACTGTATGAAGGGCCCGTGGCTAAATAATAACAGCCACACAGGCCGAACTATCAGGTAAAGCTACGCTTGCCGCGGTTGGTCTGTGGATGGGTGACCATCTTTACCTACATACCGAGACCCTTCCGTGCCTCGGAAAGTACGTTAATCCGTTGGTCCCGGCTGTCATTCGTGGATCTTTGACAGTCGTTACGGGCAGTTAGAGGCTCAAAAGTCTGAAAACCAATCTTGCCAAGGGTTATCGTGTTACCCAGTAACTGGGTTGTGGAGGTCAAATAGGCAGAGAAGGCCTGTGTCCCAGCAGTTGTAACATTATAGGCTGATTATATAAAACTATTTACCATTCACATGTACCATTTAGGTACACCTGAAATTACACTCAAAATACCTACTTACATAATACATCGTCCACTCGAAAACTACCCCAACATTGCGTGACAAACAGTGTCCAAACACAGAACCCAGTGTGCACAATCAAAACAGGTTGCATGAACTTTGTCGCGCTTATGAAGGAACTCGCTTGAATAATTTATATGTTCGCATTGTATTCCAGCTGATATGACACGCTGCTGGACTAATTTTGTTATCTAATTGTATTTTGTTAAACGTGTGTATATTGTGTAGCGGACTGTTTGTATGCATTTTGTATGGTGCGATGACGTCACTGGGTTTGCGAATTTGAATGCAAATGGTTGTATAGCCTTTTTTGGTGTTCCGTGTTTTCAGCCTGCAAAAATATTTGACTTTTTGGAAAGGGTTCGCCGTCCGTCTGACTAACTTAGGTTTTCTAGGAAAACGGCGCTCCGTTTTCGCGCTACGCGGCTATGCTCAGAATTTATAATTCTATCTGGAAAAGAACTAAAGTTACTGACATAGCTTGCAGAGTAAGCAAGCTAAAGTTGCAGTGGGCTGGCCATGTTTGTCGAAGGACCGATGGCCGGTGGAGCAGACAGTAGCCCGGGAGTGGATACCGCGAATAAGTATTATTGAGAGTATTGAGGGTATTAAGGGTATTGAGACGCCCCCCAGATAGATGGACCGACGACCTTAAAAAGGTGGCTGGGATGGACTGGATGCGGAAGGTGGAGGACAGGGTGTTGTACCGCAGCCTGGAAGAGGCCAATGTCCAGCAGTGGACTGCGATAGGTTGCGTTGAAACTGTCTCCAAAACAGTTGGTTGTATCAAAACCATAGGGTGGTCCATAATTCTCCAAAGAACATTAACTAGCATACGAATAATATATTTATTTACGTGTTTCGTCGGCAAGTCGGTTAACAGTTAATAGGTTTATTAACTGCAGTTAACTGACCATTACTCAGTTACAATAACTAAGGGAAACAAACCCAATTGTTTATTACTTCCCGCCTTCAAAATGTGTTAAGATGGTTGAATTAGTTTACACCAGTCGTTTTGGAGGGAAAGGGTTATAAATCATTTATCGGATGTCTCGCTCGCACTTTACTTAATTGTGTCGTTACAGTAAAAGAAGGAGGTTCCTCACTGTAATTAAGACAGTTTTCCTATCTTTTAAAATAAAAAGGAAATCAAATAACATCAAGTGAAGATTTCCCAATGGAATTATTTTATTGCAGTATTAGAAAAACAGCCTGAAAAGTCCATTGCAAAATCTTTTACGTAGTAGAAATTAATATTAAAACAGTAGAGAATCTAAGATTTAAAAACGTGTGCGGTTAACAGACCCCCGTTAGGAACGAAGTTCCTTACGCGATATTTGCACACAGACACACATACACTCGTATGCAAGCTATTGTTTTGCATCCTCGTCAAATTTCAAGAGGCTGTTATGAAAGACATAAATAATCAAATTAAATTACGATCCCTGGTAAATAATGTATACATTTTTTTTTTTGTTATTTAAGTTTGCCAGTATTTCAGAATGTTACACCACTTTCAAAGAACAGAATCGCGTTATGATACCGTATAAGCGGCCGCGTTTTTATGTGTGTGTAAAAGGGCAGTTACAGTGCGGTCACAGGCCGCGTTTTAAAATGCGTGTCCCACACATGCCGATTTCCGAAAATTAGAAGAAGCAAAACTTACTTATTTTATTATCGATTCGTGTCGAGAATCAGTAGCATAGTTACCTCCTTGAATGTGACTAGGATGCTAAACGACACCTTGTATAATAGAAAGAACGCGTTTTTAATACAGAGCCATGTAGTATAAGTTTTTAGAAGCTCTCATGAAGTGGTCGCCATATTGGATTAAACTCTATAGGCTTTAGCGCCCTCAAAAACCGTGAAACCATGATGATTTTTTTATTTTTATTTTATTTCGCCCGGGATTTGAACCCAGGGCCTCATGCGCAGCGATAACCCTTGCTACTACTAGACCAACGAGGCAGGGTCGTTGCGTTACAAATGCACGGATAATGTATAGAAAATTCCTTCTAATCACTAATAATGAGTTCCGATCTAAGTCTAAAGTACATTGACTCAGTTCCCAACACAAGTGTTTTATGACAAACTCTGGTTAAAATAAACCGCGTGATAACGGCCCCTTTGATATTAACTAACATTTACTTAGAGATTACGTTTATTGTGTGTTTGTAGAGCAGTTTACTAGGAATTGGAATATTGTTAATTAATAGGTACCTACTTACTTAATTATTATTCCTTACTGCTTGCTTATAACGGTTCTTTTACGCCTGGTGTCTGGAACGAAAATGAACACAAAAAATAATAATAATAATAGTAATAACAATTCTATATTTGTTGTTAAAGCAGCCACAGAAGTACATCATCTGTGAAAATTTCAACTGTCTAGCTATCACGGTTCATGAGATACAGCCCGGTGAGAGACAGACAGACGGACAGTAGAGTCTTAGTAATAGGGTCCCTTTTTACCCTTTGGGTACGGAACACAACACAAGGAACAGCCCATCTAATCCAGAAACTCACAAGTTAACTCAAGAAAACAAAGGTTGCTCACATACTTACGATAAGAGTATGTTTATAAAGTTACAACAAACTCTGTCTAAAGTGAGGTAACACCGTATAGGTACCTTTATTTAGTCAAGTGAACACAACTCCTCGTTTGACTTTGGAAAATTTCTAACTTTGCCTTAAGCTTTGTATGAGGATATACGGGTGTGGAATTGTAGCAGGTCTGAACTCTGATTGAATTGATTTTGAAATATACGAGTACCTATAAGCTAACAGACTTAAAATAATATTAATAATACTTACATGTATATAAATAAAAGGGAAGGGAAAAGAATCACAGGGCATAAAACATTTCGTCCGGATCGCTATCAACAGGAAAAGTGCCCAAAAGGCTAACAGCATTTCCATGTTCTATGGCGATGCTGATTCTTTGGCCAAAAAATAGGCCAGCCCCCAGGTCACGTGAAGTGTCGTCCAACCGCTTGGCGATGTCTTGAAAAAGAAAGTAGGTACTCGGACCCCATGTTTTGAAGACCCTAGTGTTTTGAAGGAGTAATAAAGCTTCCATTCGTGACCTTCCCGCATTCGAGACTGAACCTAGAACGGTGTTCCAGGAAAAGGCACTGGACTGAATTCGTGCCATTTTTACTTACTAACATTATAAATGCAAAATAAACTCTGTCTGTCTGTCCGTTATCTTTTTACGCCTAAGCCACTTAACATTTATAAATTTTATAGAGAGGTAACGTGGGACTTTGAGAAGGACAAGGGCCAATTTTTTTTTTATCCTAGTTCGTTGACCGATTTTGACTTTTATTGCGTTGTTGGCATGACGTATGGCAGCTGCAGTAAATAATTGGTATTGTAACCACTTTTTTTCTTTTAATGCTATCCTTAGTGCTCATTTAGGGAGACGCGGGGCGTCGCGCGTCGCGTTGTGCGGCGCGGCCCGCACTAAATTCAAACATGGCGTTGTATGAGTGCGTTTACGGAGAAGCGATTTTAGACGCGTTTGCTTGACATGGAGGGTTTTTTGCGGCCGAGCCCGCGGCTGGCACCGCCGCGTCTCACGCGCCGCGGCGGCGTTTATCGCGGCGGCGCATGCAGCGGCAATTCTCGATGAAACGATGCCCGCGGCGGAATCTTCTGCCAGTCATATTTGGAAATTTGGAAATTTACTGAACGCAGACGTAGTCACCGTCACAATGGAGTCCGATATGATCGATGTTTTATTGGAAGAAAATTCAATGTTAAAAAGTGAATTATTTATATGGTCGGTTTTATTGAGTATCCCGCGTCCGCCACAGCGTTGCCCTCCGCGTGCGTTGCTACACGCTTGAGGACTCGCCGCGGGCGCAGCGGCGGGCACCGCCACGCTTCCCGCCCCGCGTTTCTATAAACAACGTCTTATATTGCAATACGTTTGTGTTTACGCGTGCGATGATAAGTGCCGCTTGACGCACCGCCGCTCCGTAAACAGAAAAATCATACGACGCCGCGAGACGCCACGCCGCACGCGACGAGCGACCCCCCGCGTCTCCGTAAATGAGGCCTTATGCCTACGGAATAGAAGTTAAAATCGGTTAAACGGACTGTAAAAAAGGTTTGTTTACGTGTCTAATCTTATTCCGAATGGAGTATAGGACTCTATAAGACTGGTGAAATGATGTCCCTGATACCTATCTCAGAATTTTATCATTATATTCATCTGTATTCAAAGTAGCATACCAATTTTTTGTACACATTTATGTTGTTAGAAAAGAGTGGGTAACATTTCATTTCAGACAGGCAGAAAAATCTATGACAATACGAGCTAATAAATTACAATGATAAAATTGTTTGCAGACACGTACAAGCTAACGTTCCCTATGTTTTCAAAAGCACACACACCCCTTCCATATTTTGTCGAAGTTGAAAATGACGTGGTTGGTGTTTAATATTATGCACCTTCAAAGTTGGATTCGTATATTTTCACAAACGTAGGTATAATTTGAGTAGCAGGCTTTTAAGATTAATTTTAAAATACTCTGACATAAAAAAGGTCAAGGAAATTAATGCTCTAATTTCTATAACATAAACAAGATAATAGAGAGGATCCGAATAATACACATAACAATACAGGAAACTCCAGGGAAGCCAGAAAATACCTGATCATCTTGCAAGTATGTGTTTCTTGTCTAAACTTCACCTAATTACTCTTAGGAGCTTTAAGAAAACTGCAAACTGCAAATATATTTAGGAAAATATGTTTAAGCTAGATTAACCCTTCGTATCCTTCAAACATGGATCCACGCGAGCCACAGTGGTTTTTTAATTGTTTCTGTTACGGCATTCAACTGATTCAACCGGTTAAACAATGGTAAACATGTTAACAAATTCTGTGAAATTTTGCGCCGCCAGGAGAGTACTGCATTATAACAATACTCGTACAGTAACTGCAGAGAATATTAGATAACAGCGCAACACTGTGGTAGTAGGCAAGCTTGGAATATCAAAAAGTAAACACACTCCGAGGCAAGGCACACCACACTTGTGAACTCGTAACTGCTAGAGCAGATACCTACTACGACTATTTGTGCAATATCCCTTTCTCCCTTCCTTTTTTCTCCCAATATCCCTTTTAGCCGAAAAACATCCACTGCAGGACATAGACCACCCCCAGGCACCGCGACTTCGACCGGTTCTATGCTTCTCGCATCCAGCGGATCCCTGCGGCCTTCACCAGCACCCTAATTGCGTAACACACGATCAATCGGAATCTGAATCATTTGGAAGCAAATTGCTAATCAATTGCTTCATAAGTTCGAAACATTTGTCTGCTCAAAGCGTAAATAACGCAATGAATGTTGTTGAACTGTCAAAATGAAACCGATTCCGATTGATCGTGTGTTACGCAATTAGGGTGCAGGTCATCGGTCCACCTTGTGGGAGGCGTTCCAACGGTACGTCTTTTGGAAAGAATATCACATTCCCAAAACTTACTGCTACTGTGGATTGGCAGAATTTTCCACGTCAAGGGTGTTGACGTGGAAAATTCTGCCAATCCACAGGATTCACGAGAGACTGTCTGAACCACCTCTTACGCCAACCAAAGGAAGAAGCTACTTACAAACTTAAAACGGTTCCCACCTAGATCACACGCCACTTCAGTGCAAACCTAGTGGAATCTTTCGCATCTTGCCTACATGCACACTAAACTTCCTGCTCCACTTCACATAATTAGCCGATAATATTCCCACTGCTGGGACACAGGCCTCCTGTGTTAGTAAAATGTTTTGTCTTTCTTCCTGTCTAATCTTCTTTTGAGTTGCGGGTTTGTATCAGTCGCTTTACTTTGTGTAAATTATTTCATCACCACTGCTCTCAAAACGGTGAAGGAAAACATCGTGAGGAAACCGGCATGTCCTAGAACCAAAAATTCTAAGAGATGTGACATCTACCAACCCGCACTGGGGCCGCGTGGTGGATTACAGCCCACTCCCTCTCGAAGAGAGGAGGCCTGTGTCCCAGCAGTGGGAACATTAAAGGCTGATATGTATCGGGTAGAAAAGTAGTGTAGAAATTGATAATTTGTAGACTTTCTTACCCTTCCAATTAACACAACTAATCCTTTAACCCTCTTACGTCACCAAAAGAAAGGTGCTAGTTACAAACTTAGACCCAATCCCTACCTAGCTCACACACCGGAACAGCACTTACTGATATCTTTCGCATCTAGCCTAGATGACGGTTCCTGCTCGTGACAATTAGATCAAAATGCTCAATTATAGTGAATCGTTACGTGTTCCTTGCGTCAAAGTTACGTCGATGTCGCATCACTGTTGCGTCAATTTGTTTGCAGCTGTAAAGGGTAATGGACAGAAGTTCAATTAGTTAATTTAAAAAGGATCTATTATTTTTTTAGGTCTTTGGCGAATTTTGAAGCAGATCGAAAAACTTACCTTGGTTCTGAGCGTAATATTATACTGAGTCCGAGATTTTTTCTCGGAGAAGGAATATGCGCACGGTTACATAAAGGCAATAGACTGCCTTCCCTATGGGGATTAGTATAGATGCAATATGTTACATTGCATCTACAGGGTGACAGGGTCTTTGAAAATAGTTAATAAACTTCTTACTTTAACTTTTAACTGTTTGATATTTTAGAAAATTTTGTTACATCAATAGGTGTGTTAAAGTATTAGGTAGCCAATGGAATAGGTATGAAAGCCACTCAATTAGAAAATTTAGAGGTAAGTGATATTTAGTGATGAATTCTGGGAACTTTACAAAAAAACATGAAAATCGATTTTTCTCGGATTCCATGAGTTTTCGCCTAGACTTTATGGGGTGCTTAATTGTTGAAAATGGGTCACACGATCACGCCCTGGAAGGAACACGTCGAGTTTCCCTGTCACCCTGTATACTAATAATAAAAATGTGAAAGTATCTCTGCCTCTCTGTCTGTTACCAGTTCACGCCTTTACGGCTGAATGGATTTGGATATAAAGTTGGCACACAGGCAGACCATGATCTGGGCTAGAACTTTTTATTCCGGGAGTACGTTCCTGTGGGATAATTTCTGACATAAACGCGGGTGAAGCCGCGTAAATTTTAACTTGCGAAATGCAACATGTGTCGACACCCTTGCGCCATTCCATCTTCCTAGCACGGTGGGCTGTGCTGGAACGGCTGCTGCTGGTGCAGAAAACCTTAAACAGCGAAAGTATTCCAACCTGATTGGGAGTAGTATGTTCGAGCCGTTTGGGGTTGAAACACTAGGGCCATGGGGTCCGAGTACCCACTTGGTTTTTCGAGATATCGCCAAGCGGTTAGTCGACTCTTCACGTGACCAGAGGGCTGGCCTGTTTTTGACCAAAGAATTAGCATCGCCATACAACATGGCAATGCTGCCAGCCTTTTAGAATAGTTATCCGCGTATAGTTTTTCCACTGAAAAACTATACGCGGATTGCAAAGTACTATCAGTCCGACAGCTCTTTGTGCTCAAGTCCACCATGAGAAGACATCGAAGTGTCCCTCTCCCCGATCCAGGCAGACGTAGCGGGATGCCCGTATGCCCACGCATTCCCTGTAAGACTTCCTTCGCCAGAAGACAATTTAACGTCTTAAGCATAAAACTATACAACGATCTACACAAGAAACTTAACATCGCAGGACTAAACAGCCACAAACTTAAATCCACTCTTACAGACTGGCTTCTAAATTTGGACTACAACAAAACTGAAGAACTACTGACATACATCGTGTAACCACACAGACATCACCATCTTCATGCACATAACACAAATACGAAAACACACAAAATCCCACTCACAATACACAATCACAATCAGTATACACTCACTCATACACATACTCATCTACATACTCGTACACACACCCCCACTCACCCCAACAACATCCGGTCCACCTAAGTTAAAATTATAATATAATCATTCACCCATTGTAAACAGCAGCAACGATCATACGCACGCGCAAAAATTGTAACTGTAAATAAAGTCACTTACACGACTGAACACTGCCACCCAAAATACAAGTTTTCGCTTAGTTTGGGAGACAGTATCAGTACCTAAAGCACAATACATTTACCTGTGTCTAATTATAAGTCACCTTGTGAACTGTATAATTTGCGACAATAAAGATTATTATTATTATTATTATTATTTAGATACTTCTCCTGTTGACAGCGACGCGGACGAATTTTTTGATGCCCTATGATTATTTTGCTAATTTTTCACATGTAAATATGGTTTATTATTTTTAATGTTAGCTTATATAATGTAAATAAAGTTATAGTTCTGTCTTTGTTCCTTAAATTAAATACAACTTGCGAAATGTGTAGGTACTACATAGACGTAATATATATACGTGTATTTATCTTCAACAATCTTTTTTTGAATCTTTTAAAAAAAAGTTAGATATGCACTCAAGATATTTATAAGTGTTTGTTAAGTAATTAAAACGTATAGATAGGGAACACAGACGCTGGCAGATAATTTAATTTCAAATGAACCTTCTAAGTTGTACCTCCATGCGAACTAAGTAATTATGCACTGCAATTATCACCACATTATTCACACTAAACCGTTGGCATAGTAATTAGTGCTAAGTCTTAGACAAACAAGATATTCCAAAGTCTTATAGAGCTATAGAGTTCTCATGGAGGTTGTTAAACTATGATACTAACAGGAAAAACGTTTAAAATTCCCTGAAACCAGGGGGTCTACTCCGAAGTAGTATCGGCCGAATGTTCGGCAGTTTCCTGCTACGAAGTTACTATTTTGTTCGGTCGGTTACGATCCTACACTCCTACACTCTTTCGAATATTGACTATGGTCCCGACCCAACTGAGCCGATCTGAACTTTTTTTGCATTTTTCAATAATGTTCGGTTAGGCCATGTGTCGGTCCGATCCGAACATTCTCACTTTGCACTTCGGATTAGGCTACCTGGCTTGTTGGTTTTGTCCTCAACCCAGGAGCTCATGCTCAGCAGTAGTGTTTGCAACCAAGCGCTACTGCTGACCATGCGGTCATGGGTTGGTGGATTGGTTTGATTTGATTTTGATTTTGTCCTTTATGGTATGTCAGTATTGTAATGTTCATACATACACACGAGCGGCACGCGTCTTCTTCAAAGGCACCTGCAGCTGTCGACAACGTGCCACTCGTATATTTGAGCACTGTTGCGTGTATTTGAGTACAATGCTCAAATACACCAGCGTGCATACACGAGCGAGCATGTATTTGACTCATAATATGGCTCAAATACATGAGCATGATGATATGGTATCTCGGAAGAGTACTGTTCATACATATGCAGCTGTCGGCAACGTGCCGCTCGTGTATTTGAGCATTGTAGTCAAATACATGAGCGGCACGTGGTCGACGGAGCAGTTGCTTTTGCCGTAGACGCGTGCCGCTCCTGTGACGTGTATGTACAGTTGAACACTTAGGTTTATTCTTCACTAGCGACCCGTCCCTGCATCGTAAGGTTTCCATGACTTTATAACACATAGTATTTGACTACAGTGGTCAAATACACGAGCTAAGCGTTGTCGACGGCTGCAGTTAGTCGTTTGCCGTTGACGCGTCACAACACATCGAGATTTCTCTATTATATGTTAGTTTCTTATTATTATAGTATACACATAAGCTTTCCGCAATAAATTCTCTAAATTATTGTGAAAACCGCATCAAAATCCGTTGAGTAGTTTAGAAGTAGAAAAACCACGCAGACAGACACGAAAAGCGTGATTAAAAGTCATAATATGTATAGATAAGGCAGAGGTATTTCCTCAGCAGTCGGAAATTATGGGCTAAACAAAAAAAAAGGCATAACAATCTGGCGATGAGACAAAACTGTCAGGAAGTCATAGACAATAGAATTTTTTTAGACTAACTTTAATCGATAAGTGGTAAGAAATTATGATCTACACAATATACAATTTAACATTAACCAGTATCATTAAACACATATTATATTTTTATTAGCACATAAGAAGTTTCCGCTTCCCGCGCCTCGGCAAAATATTCCTTAAATAAGAATTTGGATCAATCAATCAATTTAGTCTATTTTGGTCCGCTGCCTCTTCCAATTTCTTATGTTATTGATGTGACATAAAGAAATTATATCAGATATAAAAGATAACAGGTTTTCTTTCTTAGATCGGCGAAAGAAAAAAGTAAAAGGAATCTTAAATATTCTAGGCACATCACTACCGGTACCAGTTAACTCTAGTTACAGTCTGTATTTTTATAAATAAAATGTCCGATTGGCTCTTCGAGTTGGTGATGCACAAAACCACATTCGAATTTTAAATGATGTCCCTCAAAATACAGACGTGACCGCGTAACGACTTTCGCTTTCGCTGAGCGAATGATGATGTGCAGGGCTGTCGGCTGATATACGAATAAATTGAGTAAACTACGTTTTAATGAGCTATCATCCTAAAAAAAAATAATTATAAAGTGCAGCCGTGCTTAGATAATAATATGAGTTACCTTCTTATATGTATCTTCGTGGTTCGTGGTTGGTGTGTGCGAACTTCGGCCCTGAAGGGGATCCCCGGCCGCACACTGTTTTTGATTGTGCTATTTCGATATTTCAGATATAGATATTTCATAATCACCATCAAAACCACAAAAACCACTGCAATAAAAAACAAAACACAGTCTGCCAACCCTACACCACAACTGAATGAATGAATGACTGAGTGAAAGAAATTTCATTCGTCCGCATGAGTGACATTGTGTAACGCGACTTTGCTCGACCTCGTTACGACTTTAGTCTCAATTTGTCCGCTTGCCTTTACAAAGGTACTTTCTTTGTGTCCAGTATGGAGTCTTAATTAGTGACGTCACTGGGGTTGTTGACCTTCATTTGGATGGCCTTGGGTGTTTTAGGGTTATGTAAGAAGAATATTCCGGTACCTAATTTATCTTTGGTCGGTCTACCGCTGGATTTAGGGTTTCCCAATTACACGCCACTTAAGTTGAATACGGGTGGTAATTGGTTCCCGAAAATAGGCAAGGTTATCTGCGACCTTTAATTTTTAATTTTAAAAACTAATTGAACCCTAATTGCGTAACTCGCTATCAATTTCAATTTGAATCATTTTGAAGGATATTGCTAATCCATTGCTTCATATGCTCGAAAAATTTGTCTGTTAAACAATGTAAATAACGCAATGAATGTTGTTGAAGTGTCAAAATGAGAGCCATTGTGTGTTCCGTAATTACAACGCTGTTTAGGTAGCAGCAGTCCCGGGCACTACCTGAGCAGTTTATTATAAAAAATATCGCATAACTACTTCGCTCAATTAATAAATTAAATGATAGCAACATTCGTAAGAGTATCTAGGGATTTCCAACAACTATAGCTACTAACTAATTAGTAATAACACTTTGTAATAAGACGCAAGTTTACGCCTATTAATTTTCTGTGGTGAGAAAATTCATTAGCGTGTATTTTACTCAGATTTCTCTTTTTTTCTGCTAAGTGTCGTGAATTATATTCTTATGAAATGTCTAATTAGAGAAGAAAGTAAATCTTAAGAAAAAAACGGGTTGGGTCGGGGGATCCCCGTCAGGAATAAAGTTCAAAATGAAAATCCAAGATGGCGGCTGCGAAAATTTTAAAATGACGAGAAGTTTTTAAACATTTGCAGTGGCTATCTTGAATTTTAGGCAAACTATCTCTCTCTCTGTCTCTCGCTATTATTTATAATAAAAAGTCCTACGTTTTTTCGTTAGGTGACGATTTGAAAGAAAGAAAGAAAAAAGTTTATTTGGACACAGTTTGTGAAACACAAAATACAAAATTAATAAAATTAAAATAATGTTTCAGACAACAATAGTGTGTGCCTCACGGCTGCGCCAAAAAGGTTCATTTCAGTATTAATGCCAGACAGATGCCAGACCACCAGTCCAGTGATTTCTACCAGTTTACTCCAAAAACAAGCTGCGTTTCCCTCCCACTAAGAGAAGGCCTGTCCCAGCAGTGGGATCATTATAAGCTGATTATGCAAGCTGCGTTAAAGAACTTCGATCCAAAACTCTAGAAAACCATTTTCCCATGAATTTAATTTCAGTGCAAAATAATCCTAATGATGCCTTATTTTTAGTCCCTTTTTGTTACAACTCTAAAAGCTTCGAACGTAAAATCGATCCATGAAATAACTAGCTGTACGTATTGTCACAAATCCTACCTATCCCCCTTACGTAATTCCCTCAACACCTTGCATATAACACAGCACAATCAAAATACTCCCAAGGGTACAGAACTAAAATATTTTTCACTGGAATCCAACAATACGGTATATTGGTCGACCAGCCAGCGTAATAGAAAATTTTTATGTTACAAAAGTCACTCTGATTGGTGGAATCACTGGATTTTTACCCAATACCAACTATATGGATATCCCTAGGGATTTACCAGAATCAATATTGGCGTATATTGAATCGAATGCCTATATAAAAAGTTGTAACTACTCGTACAAATCGGATTATTTGACCCGAGTTCGGTTCATTTTTATTATAATATTGTTAGTAGACAGCGGACTTTTATTTTTAGTTATTGAGTTATAAAAATGTTGAATTAAGAGTTTATTTGCGAGCATGAAGGATGCCACATTGCATGCATTGTCTCGGATCTTTAATGGGCACAGGCAGCAATGAAAGTCTTTTAAAAGCACAATATTTTTTAACCACATCTGTAAACAATAATGCCGTGCCTCGGGAAGCACGTTAAGCCGTTTGGCCCCGGCTGTCATTCGTGGAACTTTGACAGTCGTTACGGTCGTCAGAAGCCCGAAAGTCTGACAACCAACCTTACCAAGGGGTTTTATAATTAAGTAGCTTATGAAAAATGTTTTTTTTTTCTGTATTTTTTTTTCTGGTTCGCGTTTTAAATGGTATTTGTTACTTAAACATTTTTTTAAGCGAAAGAAAATCAATGCACATTATGTACCTAAACTATCGTTACGAGTATCGTATTGCCCAGTAATTGCGCTGTGGACGTCAGATAGGCAGTCACTCCTTGTAAAATACTGGTATTCAGCTGCATCCGGTTAGACTGGAAGCCGACCCCAACATAGTTGGGAAAAGGTCAGGCAGAAGATTACCTATAAACAATGATATTTTACAACAGATTTACTTTATTAGATAGATTCACTCTGAATTTGTTTCGGCCTTACTTCTCAGAGTAGTCGGACAGGAAACGCCGACCTCATCTAGTATTTAAAATTATGATTCAATTGATTTATAGATTTATGATGATTGATGTTCATGTACAAACCTACTTCAAGAAATAAAATCATTTATATAAGTATAATTAAAATTAAAATAATTGTTGATTAAGAGCTGATTTTTTAATAGTTCGTTAACATTTATCTGAAGAATAAATATGACAGTTTGAAATAGTATCCATACAAAAACTGTCAAATCGCAATATTCATTCATCAGGGAATAGTTATCTGAGTATTGAAAAATCAGCCCTTACTACAAGACATACTGTGGTTCAGAATACCTAATGAAAAATCTTATTTTACCGTAATATCAGTATTATGTAAAAGAAACACTGTAAATGTACTTTCGCAGCCGTCCGTCCGTACGTCCGTAAGTAATAGAGCGAGCAGTGCACTTTATAAAAGTCCTTGCCATATTTACCTACAGTTTTTATTGAATCTATTTCTTCTTCTTTCGTAAGATAATTTATAAGAATAAATAACTCATGCCTTGGTTTATCCACCACATCCTACTAATATTATAAACGTTTGTGAGGATGGATGGATGTTTGTTACTCTTTCACGCAAAAACTACTGAACGGAATTTGATGAAACTTTACATTAATATAGCTTATACATCAGAATAACACATAGAATACTTTTTATCCCGATATTCCCACGGGATCGACACTGATGCGGGTGAAACCGCGGGGTGCTGCTAGTATTAGAAATATTAGCTACCGACTTCATCTTGTTTGAAAGTATCATTTATTTTTGACTTTTAATAGTGTTATTTTAATTAACTTACAGAAATAATATATTTTTGTGTGTATTTGTAAATGTATTTTCTTGTCTTTCTATACGATATTCGTTTTGAAAGACAAGAAAATACATTATGTATTTACAGTAAACAGTCAGTATATCGTCTCTCATTGAAGCTTATTAAATGCTCCTAATTGCATTTTTATCTTTATTTCACAAAGCAATGCAAGACTCCCGGGAGTCTCGAAAAATGTACTGTGACTCATTAGCCGACGCAAACGAAAATACTTTTACACATCAAAAGAAAAAAAAATATTTTCAAACTAGACGAGTCCGGTGTTTCCTAGCAGACTACTCTGAGACGAAACACCGTAACAGACTCAGAGGTCACAGTCTCTTTTAAAGTCCAAACATAAAATCTTGTTACAAAAAGGTCATACACATTACATTCACAAAAAAAAATAACCCTTTTCCCAACTACCCTCAGTTTTTTCCACCCTACTCGCATATCTCCGAAAATCAAACGTAACAAAATTAAAGTGGATGGCTCTGAAACGTTGGAACTTAACTCAATAACGTGCTAAAAGCCTGAGGCTCTGTCCGGCCGCCATTGGTATAGCACAATAATAATTGTGTTAACTGCAACGCCTGTCAAAAGCAAGGAAACCGAGCAAAGAGAGAATAATAATATTTAAATATTTGATATTTGCATGTTTTGTGGTGTGTGTGGGATATGGAGATAATATGGCTGTTTTGGAACTGGTGAATAATCAAATGACAAGCCGTTGGTTAATTAAGGGTTGATTTTTCAATCCTCTAATAACTTATTCGCGGGATAATTTTGACAGTTATTTCACACAAAAACTGTCAAACGTCAATTTTATTCCTCGAATAAAAGTTATCTGGCGATGAAATACACAGCCCTTAAAGTTTGATTAACATCCAAGCAGAAAGCATTAGATTCAATTTTTTTTCAAGTATTTTTGAAGTAAAAGAGCTCAAACCTTCTTCATAAAGTCTTATTACAAAACGAGTTCTAACTTTAGACCTAGCCTATTTTTTTATTCCGACAAACGTAAAGTTCTTAATGCAAAATTGACCACTTGACTCGGGTTTAACGTCAGTTTTTGTAATAAAAACTTTTGTCGAATCGTAGTTCAAAATTTAAAATGGCTCGATGGTTTTAACCTGAGTATAAAGATGAACAATGTTTTGTAATAAAGCCGCATATGTTTTTATTTATTTTCGTGTAGGTCTGTCACAGGCTCCTTTCAAGTCTTGGGAGGATTTTGTTAGTAGGTGTCCGAAATATTACTTTGTAGATGAAAAAAATGTAATGTTTACAGATCAGTCAAGTACTAACGCATTATTTTCATGCAGTAAAACCTGGCAGCGTGTTAGTGGGTCAACGATAAGGCGATCATCAATTCAACACAAAAATTTCATCGAAATTATCACTAACAAAGCCAAAAACTAACGTTTTAACTCTACCAATTCGCTGTTGTTCCCGAATTCAATTATACTTATAAATCTCGAAACAGTTTTCCCGTTAATTTCGAGAGAAAAGCCCTTAACTAATGCCGCCATTGTCTCCGAACCCGAATTAGGAACGCAAAACCAAACGTCTTAAACAAACGATGTAAATGAGCCATAAAATTAGGAATAGCCTTGATGGATACAATAAATATAGGGACAGAAGACCAACTGTTTTCATCTGGGTTTATTTATTCTAGAACGTTCAAGGACTTAGAGGGCCTTGTGGCTAAGAAATAACAGCCTCACGGGTCGATCGTATAGGTTAAGCTATGACGGTTGACGGTCCATGGATGGGTGACCATCTTTACAGTATACCAAGACCCCGCCATTCCTCGGAAAGCACGTCAAGCCGTTGGTCCCGCCTGTCATTCGCGGATCGTTTTTCTTTTTAACGTCAGACGCCTGAAAGTTCGACATCCAGTCTTACCAAGGGGTATTACTCAGTAACTGGATTGTGGAGGTCAGATAGGCAGTCGCTCCATGTAAAATACTGGTATTCAGCTGCATCCGGTTAGACTGGAGGCTGACCCCAACACAGTTGGGAAAAGGCCAGGCAGAAAGAGATCTTCATAACGTAAATCTGGCAGATGTTGATGATAGTAGCAGGTATGGGATAAACATTATCAAATCATTGATATTTTACATCAATCATTGATGAACATTATCAGCAAAGCATAATCATCATAATTAACCTATAATGTTCCCACTGGTGGGACACAGGCCTTCTCTCGGTGAGAGGAAGTGGGCCGTAATCCACCACGCGGTCCCAATGCTGGTTGGTAGATGTCACATGTCTTAGAATTTTTAGTTCTAGGTCATGCCCGGTTTCCTTACGATTTTTTCTAAGGCGCGAAAGCAAAAATTCGGATCTTCGAAACCTTCTGTCTCCACACTTCCTTTTAAAAACGCGTGATTCATGCTTAGATTATTAATATTCTGGTCAGTCTCTTCGTCAAAACTTCTATAATTACTGGGGTATATTAATCTACCCGAAGACGCCAAGAATTTTATAAAGTGTGCCTAAATAATGCCTTGCGGACTTACGAGTTTTGTAACAATTTATGTAAATGCGTTGTTGTAGTGGGGGAATGGGTATGTGTAATAGATGTATTCGGGCTTTAATTTGATGCTGTATTTCGGGTTTTATGATGTGGATACTGTATGTCTGTGTGGGTTATGTTAGTGGATCTTTAGGGGACGATAATTTGATAGTCATAGTGATGTGTTTTCTCTTTCCTACTCTGTTCCTCTTCCTGTTTTCTTTCTTATCTTGTTACTGGTTGTTTTGGGGACGATTATTTCGTTTTTATTATACGATTGGCGTTTGGCGGTTTGATTACATGAGACTTAAATATAACTGCCAAAATGTGGCTGTACTATAGGTATACTGCCTAACCCTTCAGGAAATACAAGCGTGATGTTATGTGTTAAGCGATCTCTTTTTTAAACCTTGAACTAAGTAGATTTCAATAATAGTTTGTTGGTAACATAATACAAATCGCTATACAAAAAATCATAAATCAACTTCAATAGGTATCTTTCAAAGCGATCTATGATTTTTTTTTATTATATACCAAAAAATAATAATGACTTTCAATTTGATGAATTAGATTATTTATAGTCGGCATATCTTTCCAAACCTACGCAAGTAAATACTATTAATACTCCTGTCTAATGTTAATCATATGTAAAGATTAACAACCATCCATTCACTCATTCGCTGTCCGCGGAGGTCATTGTTTAGTGAATGATGAATCAATTTGACTGCACGTTCATGAACTTTATCGTATTGTGCAAAGTAACTGTTATTGATAAAGGTTTAATTACACTGTAAGATATGATTTTGGTTGTATTACCTCTACGAAGGACGGGTTTAGATTTCCTCACAAAAAAAAGAAGTCTCGCAGACGCGACGCTACAGGCATGCGTAGGAGACATAAATCTTTATTTATTTATTTATCTCAACATTACAGGCACTGGTCAATAAAAATGCATAATCTGAAATGGAGAAAGGTATGTTGTAGAAATAGTAAAAAAATGAAATAGAAAAAATAGTTCAACTTATTGCCGCGGGATTTCATTCGTGAGATGGACTCCGCGTTTTACTGGCGCATTTTAGAGCTGGGGGCCTAAAAAGGCCACTTTAAGCAATACCTCTAAAAGCTATTAATTTCCTGAATTCCCAGCAGATCATTAGCAATTCCTCTAACTTTCGTAAAATTTCATTTGACGTAAACATTGCCGCATGAAAAAAATAAAAACTGTAATTTTACCGGTAAATTTTTCATTACAGTTTTTATTAATCTAATTGGTTTTTATTTTTTATTTCTACAGTTTAAATGTTATTTCATTGTGATATGAATTGCACACAGATCATATTATGAATTGTCAGTTTGTGACCATTTTACGATTTTTAATATGATTCATTTTGTTATCCTATTATGATTCTGCCAAAGTGGCCTTTTTGTGCCCCCTGGACAATCTGACATAAAATGCCAAAGGCCACCATGTATTGGTAAAGTTTCTTGAAATCTTTAGTCATTGGTGATTGTGTGTAAAGTAAGGACAATACTGACCTTGAATTTTGTTTGTGTTGGTTCTCATTCCTCATTATTAGCCGTCCCTCTTTCTCCCTTTAATGCATCCAAAGGTTGTCTTTAAAAGATCGCTGTTAGCAATAAGACCGCCCAATGTGTCACCCTATGTAAAATATTTACATTTATATCTGTTAATTTATATGGTGTACAGTCACGAGCATCAATGTGTCAACAGTTGGCAACTTTCAATTGCGATTTTTTCGTTAAATAACGAATGCATCGTTGAAATATGACACATTACATAAACCTATGGGTTCGAAAATGCTATGTTCGTAACAACATAAAATTTCATTCAAAATAAAGGAGTAAATCGCTTTTGAATAAAGCCGAGGGTATACATACTTTTGCTCGGGACTGTACATAATAAAGAGTATTCAATTATTTTTACTGACTATACGAAAATCTTCAACACCGGGATCGTTACGGGTAGTCATAAGTCCGAAAGTCTGACAGCCAGTCTTACCGAGAGGTATCGTGTAACCCATATCTGTATTATAGAGGTCAGACAAGCTGTCGCTCCATGTATACTACTGGTATTCAGTTGCATCCGGTTAGACTAAATTCCGACCCCAACGTAATAGGCTATTTTCCTAAAAAAATCTAATTAGTCCGTCAGTTAGATTATCAAAAAATATTGAACACGTATTTTTTCTTTTGTCAATTATATAAAAAAATGATGAAGATATCGCCCGTTAACGTTCCGCGTGACGTTACTTGCTTGCAACACTTTTGCAAGCAAGAGACGTCACGACCGGACTCCCAAATTTTGACGCGCTTTATCTTTGTCATTTTTTGTTTGATTGACAAAAGAAAAAATACGTGTCCATTATTTTTCGATAATCTAACTGATGGACTAAATATAATTATTATTTTATTACCCAGGCAACTACCCATTGGGAAAAGGCTATGCAGATGATGATGATGAATAAAAATTCTTCACTGAGCGTGTTCCGATATGTTATACCTATATATTTATTTTATTTATATTTTTATTAGTTGATAGGCACGCCTTTCTTAGTTTTGAATACTATATCGCTTAGCTCCTTGTGTAAGTCAAGTTTTATCTTCATATTGATGAGCTTGCTGAGACACCTACACTTTTCACACTACAAAAACGTCTAATCAGAATCCTAGTTAACATAGAAGACACTGACAGCTGCAAACCACATTTCCAAGAACACAAACTTGTAACACTTCCCTGTATATATATCCTAGAAATATGCAAATTTGTTAGAAACAACCAACCATTATTCACTACACGAGAAAACATACAAACTAAATATACACTACGACACAAAAATATGCTAAACCTACCTGGTGGCTCTAAGCTGAAAATACACTCAACAAGCACTTTAGTAATGTCAGTTAAAATATATAATCAATTACCAGAAGCAATTAAAAATTAACAAAAATTGAATATATTTATAAGCCAACCTCATCTAGTTTTAAAATATGATTGACGTGTAAAAGTGTTTGTACAAACCTACTTCCAAACTAAAATCATTTATCATTTATTTATCATTTAAATAAACTAAACAATCCCTAATCCATAAATGCTATTATAATATTAATGAATATTTTAATGATAAATAAAATGAATAATTAAAAGTTAATACCAAAAATAATAAATAAAATCAAAGTCGAAGTAAGTAGTAGTAAAAACATTTATATTGTACTTTTTCAAATAATTATATAATAATAGCCCTCTTCCTCTATCCTATCTTGCTGTGCCCGACAGGGTCCATAGTGATTTAAAATCATGTATATTTTATAATGTACCTACCACCGAAGTTCACATTATTGAATACAAATAAATGTATTGAGTATTGAGCTTATAAGCCAATGTTCTTTAGTTTTTACGAGTAGTCATTATTTTAGGTCGTTGTATCTGAGTGTGGGTGTCGGATTAATGTATGGTATAAACGTTTACCATTCACAAAAGTCGATAGGCTCGCCCCCATCTCTTTGGGACCTAAGTCGGTCATCGGCAAGCTGTGGGTGTTCTAACTGACTTTGTTTATCGTAATGGAATTATAGCTTTCACGCTACTTTAGGTACGGTCAGCAATAAAACGCGATTAACACTTCAGTTTTTTTAATCTTAATTATTGAGTATAATGCTCATAAAATATGTAGTGCTATTAAATTTTATGCTCTTACCTATTACATGAAATGAAGAAAGTAATGTATCTAATCATTTTGAATCAGTTTAAATGATATGTAATAGTTACAATCTCGCAAATTTCTAAGAACGATACAATAAATGGTTGAGTGAAAATAACGACACAGCTGCTCACCTGTTTGCTATGTTAGTCACAAATGGCATAAAGATGCAACAATATCTTGAACATCTTACTGAAATGGCCTCCACGAAAGGCCTTCCTCCTTCTTAAACGTTCAATGTACCATGCGTAGTCAGTTCCTCATCACCTTACTGTATAATCAGCCTTTTATGTTCCAAATGCTGGGACACAGGCCTCCTCTCTGAAAGAGGGAGTGGGCCGTGATACATTACGCGACCCCAGTGCGGGTTGATGTCTATGAATTTTCGGTTCTAGGACATGCCGGTTTTTTTTCTCATGATGTTTTCCTCCACCGTTTTGAAAGCAGTGCTGATGAAATTATTTACACAAAGTAAATCGCCTGGCTGGGTTCGAACCCACGATCTACAACTCGTAAGTCGGGACCTTTACCACTAGGCCATCACTACTCTCCCTTCCAACTACTAGTCATATCCATTTCAGTTTGAAACTATCAAGCAGAGATAGCCCGATCGATGGAACAAAAAAATACTGAATTTAAAAATATCTACAAAAACAAAAACACTTACCTTCATCTCAGCCTTGACTTAAAATCTTTCCACATCTGATTCGGGTACCCTCAAGGTAAGGCAAGAGACAAACAGATCTCGGATCCACTTATTGGCTTCTCAGATTACGTCATAATATTTCAGGAGATGACTGATATACTGGGCCCTGTGCCCGGCTGCCCTGTTGTGTAAGCCGCACTTTTACGCCCGTAGGGATGGGGTGGTGTCGTTGAAAAGATAAAAGTTTTTTTTTTTCTTTGGAAGCATTTTTTCTGGCACTGGTGTGTACTGTGTACTCACTACGACTACATTTGCCACCAGTTTGTAGATATCTAAATTGTAATCAGTGGAAAATATAGTGGGTAGCATACAATGTGGAGATGAAAATACTTCAATAAATGAAAAGACTGGCAATCTATATTTTTTCGTAAGTTATTGGTTTATTTAACACTAATATAACATCAATAAAACAAACTAAGTACATAACTTTCGCTCTCTCACCTCTAAATGCTTTCTTTATTAAATCTCATGTGTGACTCGAGCGGTCTTTTTTTTTTTTTTTTTTTTTTTCTGGGTGGGAAGTCATCAAATGACTCCTCCCGCTCTGGGCGGAGCAGAAGGGAGTGTCAGACTTTTACTGACTAAAACCCACCCGTGTTCCTTCAGTTGCCTGTGCCAGAGGCCACGGTATCTCTTTCGAACAACCCGCAGCCCCGGCGGCATCGGCCCTAGCGGACCCCGTCAGTTCGTGCTGACAGCTCTTTGAGGCGCGCGTGGAACACAACGCGCCGTCGACCCGGGCCTGGTCCTTACCGGGCGGCGAGCTGCCCATAGCTCGCCGCCCGCAGGCTCGCGCCTACGGTGGCCGGGAGTCGGCTGTTGACTCCCGTCCAGGGCGTCGAGCTGTCTTCTAACTGCGATTGTGTGGCAATATCCCGAGCTACCACTATAAAATATCTTGGAATCAATATTGACCAATTTTTAAAATGGCAATGTCATATTGATGCCCTTACCTCACGTATTGTAAAGCTAATCTACGTTTTCAAATTGCTCCGTAAGGCCGCTGATTCAGAAACCCTTATGTTGACCTACCTTGCGCTATGCCAATCAATACTATCTTATTGCATCACGACTTGGGGTGGGGCAGCAAAGACTATACTCTTACCATTGGAAAGGGCACAAAGAGCTGTTCTCAAGGTTATGTCTAAAAAGACGTTTCGATACCCAACCGCCAAACTCTATAGTGACACAGCTGCTCTAACCGTGAGACAGCTCTTTATACAGCAAAACTTAATTAGGACACACAACACTAACTTATGACCCTTTAATTTATAAACGCAAACGTCGGTCGTATAAAGTCTGCCCCCCAATCAGACACAGAACGACAATGGCTAAACGGGATTACAAAGTTATTAGCCGTTTCCTGTACAATAAAATTAACAAAATTCCAAAACTGTACCCCTTAAGAAAGATGGAGTCAAAAAAAAAATATTAAAATCATGGCTACTAAAGTAAAATTACTCAGCTACTGAGGACCTCCTTAACCAGCACTAATACAATTTTAAGGAATCAATCGCTAATTCAACCCTAATAAAGTATTAATAAGCATAATTGATTAAAATTGACTGCTGCGCTGCGTGTCGCGGGTTCGATTCCCGCACGGAACAAATATTTGTATGACCTACAAGTTCCGGGTCTGGCTGTTTGTGTAGGTATGTGAGTTTAAATGTTTTTAAATGCACCCACGATACAGGAGTAAATTCCTAGTGTGGGACAACGTTTTTTTAAAAATATTTACATATATATATATATATATATACTATTAAAACGCACCCTCTACCTTAAATAATTTTCCGAATTGACTTAATCATCAACTGTCACAACATAACATAAACACACTCATAACAGCACACCCTCACCTGCACTTCTCCTTCACACATAGTACACACCGACACACCAACGCACGTCGTGAATGTGGCACGTTCATTCTTTTTGTATTTTAGTACCTAATTTTATATAGATTCCCTATTTACAGGCATGCCTAAATTGGGAATCCAGTAACTCAATATTTTTTTTTTACTACGAACGTTTGAAGTAACGTTTCTAGTGAGGTAATGGAGCGGCCCTAGTGTCTGTAACACAGGTTAATCCCTAGCACGGAACTGGGTTTGCTCCACTATACGCTATAATATTCCTATCCGTCGCTCATGATGTAGTATTTAAGTTACCTGTACTCAAAGTTGTTTGAAATAAAGCTTATTTATTATTATTATCTTTACAAAACCGATTACCTTTTTATCGATACAGAGGGCACATCCCTAATCTTTCCTTACAATTCAGCGAAGAGGCTTTCATTATGTAACGTTTTCTTATCTGAGGCTCACCTTAAGAAGATGTCTGCTTGTAAGGGATACGTAAATTATTCCTCCAAAACCGCTGCCTGTAATCTCGGGATGTGGTGCGATTGTCAGCGGGGAGAATGATTTATTGATTTTTTCGATGTTTAAAGGCTTAATTTTGGCAAAAGATAAGGAGAAAATTGGTTTACTTTAGCTACGGTAAAAAGAATAAGATTTAAAGTGTTTTTAGAACGGTACATTAACATCTACAGCAATTTGGTTTTAGAAATTCACATCCACAAAATAATTGCACTGATAAACAGTCAGTTAACTTGTTGACAAATAAAAGTGGCGACATATTGCGACATTCAAAGTGTGCATTTCAACTTTATGCTCCACTGCAGGCTTATGCGCAAAGGAGTATGAGGAACAGGGTCTAAAGCTCACTCATCTTCCACAGAAAAGGGAGGAGCCTCTGACCAGACGGATGTTGTGTCTAGCGGGCAACTGCCCGATGTTTTATATCGGGCCGTTGTATATATGCTAGTTGTACGGTAAACTCTGCTTGCGAGATGCAGGATTTTGCGTGACGTCAGTATAACACGTTGTTCGCATGTGGCGTTGGAGATACGCGATGGCGCTGCAAATGTAACCCGCGAAATTAAAATTTTCTTACGTTCTCAGTGTCAGGTTGCAATCATTAGAATCAACAATACAACTCCTTGCGTTAGAATTGACTTAAAATGTCATTTTACGACATTCACGAACACGAATGATTCACGAATGTCGTTTTTTTTTTTTTTTTGAGTAGGGTAATAAATATAGAGAGTTGTTGATGATTTTTATGATTATTATTCTATAAATAAATATTAGTTACGGCCGCGAATCATATTTAGATCAACATGCAACCTGAAACACAAAATGCGTCTGCGAATTCCGAAAAAACGTAAGAAAAACTGAATTTCATGGACCACCATAATGCTTTCGCCTTAAATACTGAAAAGGTAAAAATCGCTCGTGAAGAAATGTGGACCTAAACGTTTAAAAGTCAAGTCCATGCGCATTCCCTATCTTAAGAAAAGAGTTTATAACATCGTCCTTGTTAATATAATAACCATTTACATATCTGCTGACGACATAAATCTTTAACCGTGATACGAACAGAACCCGCTAACTCTGGAACTCGTCTTGATGCGAAGCAATCTCGAGTGTGAGGGATTTCACCTGATTGGTACCATCTCTCAAACGGATTAAGTGCTGAACTTGATTTAGTCTCTGATTCTTGATGGATTCATGTTTCAGATTAATTGAAGTGCAGTGTAGTGGACATCAATAGTTCTAATGGAATTGAGTAAGATACAAATGAATAAAAACAGATACATATTAGTAGAAAATAGTTCAACTGCGTCTGATTATAAGTTGCGAATTTCGAAATCGTTGGCAAAGGAGTTAAGAATTGCCGGGGTAGCGGGATCGTCCGAAAGGGTTACCACTGCCCTGGTACATAAAGGGCTAAGGAAGGAACACGGGTGGGTTTTAGTCAGTAAGAGTCTGACACTCCCTTCTGCTCCACCCAGAGCGGGAGGGGTCATTTGATGATTTCCCATCCTGAAAAAAAAAAAAAAAAAAAAAAAAAAAAAAGGGGTTAAGAATCCTACTTCCTTCCTAAGCACTAATATTATAAACGCGAAATTTTGTGAGGATAGATGGATGGATGGATAGATAGAGAGATAAAACTTTTATTCAGTGCAACAAAAGACACAAAACAAGTGAAACATAAAAAAAAAACAAAGATTACACCTCGTACAAGTAAATAACGGTAGTCTATAACGGTCGATCACTACTGGGCGGTGTGTGTCTCATGGTTGCACCAAATGGGAGTCCAGCTCAGCATATGCCAGGTACAATACCTGACGCTGGTATTCTGCTGCATCCCGTTAGTGACACACGGATGTCGAGAAGACACATCTGAGTTTCAACAAAATGGTACCTACATAGTGCGGCGCGTATATTATAAGGTGGTAAGTACCCACATATTAATTGACTTGTTTGTTACTTTTTTACGCAAAAACTACGGAACGGATTTTGATGAAACTACAATAACATAGACTTTACTTATACATCAGAATAACACATAGGATACTTTTTATCCCGATATTCCCACGGGATCAACACTTATGCGGGTGAAACCGCGGGGCGATGCTAGTAATAAATAATTTTGACACAACTGCCCTTATAAGTTTACATTATAAGGCGTTTAGAAAGAAATAAAGAAAGAAAAATAATAATGACAAGAAATAAAATAATGTAATAAATAATGTTTAATGTAATGTAATGTAATAATATTTGCGATAAACATGACGCAGAGAAAGAACACAAACACAAACAAAAAGAAGAAGTTGGAAGAACATATCCTTCACATTCACGCAAAATGGCTATCGCTCAGCATAATGCTAAGACCCTGTGCGAGACAGTCAGTGCTGGTTAACAGACAGAGAAAGTTAACTTATCATAACAGAAAAATAAAAATGGCGGTTTGACTGATTTTCCATACAAGAGCTGTCAACGGCCATTTTGTATTCCTCAGATAAAAGTCATCTGACTTGAAAAATCGTTCCTAAGTTCGACAAATGACAGTCTGACTTTAAACTAAGATGAAATGACATAATTTGAATGATTATGTGTATAACTTTTAGTAGGTATCTATACTTTTTAGTATCATTCCAAGAAAAAACTGTAATATACCGTAATAACATAAAAGCTATTCTCTCCGAACATCTGACTTACTCAGGTGGGATCACATAAAGGGAACACAAACATTTCTTTAGAAGCGTTTTCGAGCCACAAATAAATAAACTGCTGCCATAACTCAAACGCATAGAGGAATGTGCACAGTACTAGCTATGAAATATACAGGGTATTGCCGTCTTCAGGGTTGCCGTGGGAAAAAATGTTGTGATGAAATGGGGCAATTTAATATTTAGGTAGGGCAACACTAGTATTTGTTATGTTCACTTGTTTCTATGATATCTTTGAGAGGTGTGGAGTTGGATTTGAGTATTTTGATTGTGTAAGTTTTTATTGAAGTTTTTTAAAGGTTCCTTGAGACGGTAAAAATCCAACATACCAACCGGTGGTTTAGAATTAAAAACAAAAGAAATAATAATAACAGATGCAATTAGAAAAGTGCTTATAAAATTGTTACAAAATTATTACTTTCAATGACTATCAAAGTTTACTGTGTCAAGACCGTTCTAGAAGACAAGTCAGAACCACTTAGCATAATCAGCCCATTATTCCCACTGCTGGGACACAAGCCTCCTCTCTTCGAAAGGGAGTGGCCCATAAATCCACCACGCAGGCCCAGTGCGGGTTGATAGATGTCACATGTCTTTGAATTTTTGGTTCTAGGACATGCCGGTTTCCTCACAATGTTTTCCTTCACAGTTTTGAAACACGTCTTACAAATAAATTCAATTGTCAATCATGACCCATCGTGTAAACCGTAAGCCGTCAAACGCTTACCTGTACTTTTAGGGTAACCCACTGCGGTGAGGGCACATTACAGTAGGGCAAGACATATAAGATGTATATATCTTTGTGCTTGACTGCCTGAGTAATGACTGTTTGTTCTGCTGGCTGTATCAAGTAATGTTACGTAGTGACTTTTGCGTCATTGGAACTCTGTCTTACACCAATTGTAAAGACATGTATTCGTCGGATAAGGTAGGTACAAAGTTTGTTGGTATACCTATATTGATAAGTTCAGGACACATCCGCCACTGATAGCGGCATACGAATATTGACAATATTGGGTACACTTAGGTACTCTAATAAACAATACAAAACACTTATACTATGGACGTATATACTGTAATTTACAATATAAAATAAAAACACAACAATAACAACCGTAGGGCTCCTTGGCTAAATAATAACAGCAGCACAGGTCGATCAATCAGGTTAAGCTACGCCTGCCGCGGCTGGTCTGTGGACGGGTGACCATCTTTACATAACAAGACCTCTCCGTGTCTCGGAAAGCACGTTAAGTCGTTGGTCCTGGCTGTCACTCGTGAATCTTTGACAGTCGTTACGGGTGGGTAGTCAGAAGCCCGAAAGTCTGACCAAAAAAAAGGTTTTTGTTTTATTTGTTGTCGCGATGATGTAGAAAAACATCCCACGGGAACGTACTACCGGGATTAAAAATACCCTCTCGCTATGCGTAGCGAGAAGGTATTTTAAATCATCTGACGGGTGGCTTCCTTAGAGCCTAGTAAGTCACTTTGAGAGTAGCGAAGTGAATCGAATGCTCTAGAATTTTTCAGCACTGCGCGCTTGGAGCCTTCGCTAGTCGCCTAGCGTGTATTGAAGGATGTTAAGTCGCTAGGCTCTAAGCGCTAACCAGCCACCTGTCAGTGAGTACGTAACCTTAGTGTTCTGTGTGCCAAATTTCAACCAAATCCGTTCAGTCGTTTTTGCGCCAATCCGTCATTACATACATACATCAAACGATCTGTTTCCGGACGAATGGACGAAGATTATGTCAGCATGTCAGAAGTACTGTGAGAGGGATTTATGAGTGTTGTTAACTTTTTACTTGATGATATTATCTTTTATATGTGTGTTAAAGTGTGTCTTTAATTTCTGTAATTGGTTTTAAGCCTTTTTAATTAAATATAGACAAACGGACCAAAATTTTAAAACTATTCTTTCGAAATCAGACTGGTACCCTCAAATCAAAATTTTGTTACATAATATTTTCAGTTCTAGATTCTTCTACTACAGTATTCGTTACCTGATCTCTGTTAAAAAAAATAAAGGCATAAAATTGAAACAGTCGTCAAAATTAACCTGTTTACACAAACATTCCCATATTTGCGACTTGGTCTTTCAGTACGCATGATTGCCATTAGTCAACTAAACCCTTTCGAGTAAATTACGTGATTCTCCGGATTTCACCGGAATGAGGTTGTTAGAAATGAAATGTAAACTCGAATGCTTGTGGACCCTCATTTGTTAAGGGGTGTGTATGTTAAGGGTGGAATTTAGTGTTGCTTCTTGTTTATTTTGGTTTGATTGCGCGACTGCTGAGTGTCTTCCTGGGTTTGATTACTAGGTCGGGCAAAGTGTTTTTGTGTTTTTCCACGAGGAATTATTGAGTAGCTCGAAGTCTGGATTTACGTCCAGTTGATGGCAATAAGCTCACCCCCCCCCCTATTTCATGGGACTTAAACATAACTGGCGAAATGTCCCCGAATATCCCCTTCGGGGATAACAGGCGTGATGCTATGTTAAGCTAAACCCTAAAACTGACTGTCATCCCACAGGAAATGCTCTCACAAATTCTTTTACCACACCCTTCAAAGGTCAAAAGTTGTTTCGCGGAACCCTAAGCCTGCCTCATTTATATCGCCGGGGTTCCGCGCATTTAACAAACAAACATGGCCGCGTGTCATTTTTCAGAAAACCGCCAACTATTTGTTTTGGCTGACCTCTTATTATTAAAAGTCATTGTGGGGATGGAAATTATGTTGTACGTAATAAACTTGTTTAAAGTAATGGTCTAGTTGGGTTTGTGCTTTTGGGTATGGGGGTTCACTAATTTAAGGTGCTGCCCAAACGTAGGACACCGTAAAACGCTCAGTTATTTGTCGCACTTTTTGTTTTGTTTATGTTTTGTAATACTTATGTATTATTGGTACATATTACAAGCCAGAAAAAAATTGAGTGTATTGTCAAATGTTTGATGAAAAGACTTATTCAAAAATATTTCATAAAAATAAAATCAAAACCAACAATCGTAAAACAGAGTTCAAAAAATATATTGTATCGCATAATTCTTAAAACTTTGAGTGTAAAGATGATGTAAACTATCATATTTTCTGTAATGATAATTTAGGGAATTCAATCAACTAAAGAAATACCTAAAAAATATTCCAATTTTGCAGTTTTAATTAAATAAAAAATAAATGCACGTAATTTTTAATTTAATTAAAACTGCAAAATTACTTTTATTTTGGTGGACATTTAAATTAATTTTGAAATTTTGCCTCGTTTGTTTAGTTTTGATGATCTAGGTCATCATGATCATCACCGGCAGCCTTGTTCCACCCTGGTACCTGAGATTTAAAATATCTTTTATGCCTGCGTTCTATACAAAAATAATTCAAGTGACTCAAGTGTGCATACACACGAAAGTCACGCGTCGTCGCGTGTCGGCGACGGCCGTCAACGCGTCGGCGGCTGCCGTTGACAACACGCCACTCATGTATTTGACCACCGTATTCATACACGAGCGACACGTTGTCGAAGGTTGCAGTTGCCTCTGTCGCAGTCGCGTGTCGTTCATTTCAACATTTGAAGTACTAAAATAACTTCTAAGATAGATAAGTGTGGCGTCTTGTACTTAAGGCCTTCCCTATTAGGACACGGGAAAAAGGTATAAGGACCAAAATAAGAGAATAAAAAAAAAATGAAATAGTTTGAATAAAAAAGACTAAATGCTTTTTTCAACTTTTTTTATCTTAATTGCGAAATAGCTCTTGAAATCGATCTGGCTGCCTTCATCCACTATCCTGTCAAAGAGTAACGTTTGAATTTAATTGGTAAACGAAACTCGTTCTCCCTGAAAACTCGAAGTGTTAGGCAAGAGGATCATTTAATGCTACTTAAGCCCCAAACGCCGGTCCTAATCTACTGTTAATATCAGTTAAGGATTGATGTTATCTTAACAGTACGCTATCCTTTGAGTTAGGCCGATCAAAGTACATTTAATTAATATTAATAAACCCTTAGTTATTTTGGGGTTAGGGAAGAAAGGGTGTGAAGGTACCCAAGTTAAGCTGCGGTCAGTTAGGCAGATAATTGGATGGGTGGGCTTTCTTGTTTGTTGTGAATTGGACAATGTGTCTTATAGGGTTAATAAACCCTTAGTTAGTTTGGGGTTCGGGGAGAAAGGGTGTGAAGGTACCGAAGTTAAGCAGCGGCCAGGCCGATAATTGGATGGGTGAATTTTCTTGTCTGTTATGAATTAGATAATGTGTCTAATAGGGTTGTGGTAAATAGTTTTATGTATTAACAAAGCCGTTTTAACATAAAAGATTGTGGCACGTCTTAGTTATTTTCGCAAAGCATTGTACTTAAATCAATTTTGGAAGAAGCTTACGCTTAGTTGGGAACTTTAATAGGCTTGATAGGTTTTATAATTCGCCGGCACAATTTGTTTACACAACTGCCAGCCAAAACTGTAGCCAGAGCCGAATCCCCAGTCTGTCGTACTCTAAAGGTGCTGAATGCCCTTCTGGCTGCCAACCCTGAATGTGATGTGTTTGCGGATAAATGGATTAAAATTATGCGTATATGTCGGTGTTCTGTGAGAGAAATTATGCAAGGGAGTCCACTGTTCCATGTTAGTTTTAAATTATATTATTGTCAACGTAATTATTGTCTCTATGTTAATTAATGTAATTAGTGTTGTACGAGTACCGTTTTAATTAACTATAAATTAATTAATTATAAATTGTCTTTAAACATTTTGCTGGGTATACTGACTATTGGAATATGTAGTTATGAATCCTATTACCGATCATTGGGCAGCCCATTTAAGCAGTCGAAAGTGACCTGAAAAGATGAACCAGAATTTAGGCTCCACTTTATTTGTCATAAAAATGGCGCTTAAAACAAAGATGGAAGCTTGTTAGGGAAGTAACAAAGATATTATTTTTCGTCTCGCATGTAGTACGGGTACTATAGGACGAAAGGACAATACTTGTGTTAGATAAGTTCTAAGACCTTTCTTTATCTCAGACAATTGCTGTGTCCTAGAATTTTCTTTGGGTCGCCAGTAGGTATTTTTGGATAAATTTTGTTGGAAATTTAGGCAGTGTGTCTACAAGCACACGCCATGAATTCTTTAGTTAGTATGGAATTTGGGTATTAAAGACAAGAAAAAAAGAAAATATCTTTTAGTCTGTGCTAAATAAATGTATTTAGCACCGACTAAAAGACACACAATTCACCAGATACATACATCAGAGGGGCAATTCTCGTAATTTTAAGACCGTTCACAGTCTGATCTCAGTCTGAATCTGTCATAAAATACTTCTAATTTCCCTTTATTTTGACAAGTTTTTGACATTTGTTTGTCAATGAGATGAGACTGCGACTAGATTTTGAACGTTTTAAATTACGAGAATTGGCCTTCAGATAAAAACAAAAAAATAAAAATCAATTAAAAAGGTGTAAAGTCCGATGTATTAAATTAGCAGGAAAGTGTGCCTCACGGCTGCGTCAAAAAGGCCCACGAAAACACATACCTATGTGTAACTACTCTATTCATACTCGTCTGCCTTAGTGGCTGAACGAATTTCGATGAAATTTGGCAGACTATGGCCATGACCTGGGTTAAGACATAGAATACTTTTTGTCCCAGTACTGCGTTCCCGTGGAATAATTCCCGACCTCCACACGGGCGAAATCGCGGCTAACAGCTAGTTATCTATCTTTACATTTCTTTTTCGTTTAAAGATAAGAAAAGTAGTCCTTCCAAACAGAACCGTACACAAAAGGTAATCTAACAAGCATGGAACACGTAAGTACTAACTCATTGTGTTGTCCAAATAGGAATATCAATGGAACTGTTCTGCGAATAGCTCATTACGCATCCTTTATAATGATGGACGTGGTGCAATGTATGAGCGCTTGGCGATCATTTGAGTAAGCGATTTTTAAAAGGTACTTACAATTCTTGGTCCAATTCTTATTGATATATGTAATAAAATGCATTTCTTTTTTTTTTCACTAAAAGTTAGTAAAAAAGTCTCTTTTTTTACATTAAATCCTTTGATTGAAACCCTCGGCCGGTTTTAAACAAAGGATTCAATGAATGTCGCTACGAATTCATTGATAAATGCCGCGCCTAGAGAAGGGTGTCTTAATTTGATTTTTTATTTTCTTTTTTATTTGCGCAAAAAAGAGATTTATCCTAGGCTTCAATGCCCTGTGTTTTTCCAGACGGCAAAAAAACTTAGCCGTTAGCAGTCATTGTATTTACCAATAAGCATCAGCCTAAATGATATTAAGTCCAAAAGGACCATGAAAACGTTGTGAAGAAACCGGCATGTCCTAGAACAAAAAAGTTCGAAGACATGTGACATCTACCTACCAGCACGGTGTATTCCATTACTCTCTCTCACAGAGAGAGAGGAGAAATGTGTCCCAGCAGTGGGATTATTATAGGCTGATTATGTAATCAGTGAAATGCAATTTGAGATAATTCTCAAAAGCCCATATCTTCGTTAACGCAGGAAATTCATAGACATATGTACAAACTAATAGCCCATATCCACAACCAACCATATTAAGGCACATTTCATAGTATACTCGTGACATCACTTTATTGAGTTATCCAACTGGAGCTTGAACAACATTTCCAAGAATCGCTCATTACGCATCCGTCCATATGATGGACACCTCAATTAACTGGCGACCAGCGGTGATATTGCACCAGGAAACCGTCGGTTACGATGTTAAGTCGAGCATTGTTTGTTTGCTGAACTGTTTAGCAGCTAACAGTTGGCTATTTCGAATTAAAGCAAAGAATTTCTAAAATAGTGGTAAAATACAATCAAAGTTAGAGTAATTTTCGAGTTATAGTTGAATGACTATCTGGTTACTTTTTGACCGTGAGAATAATGATTTAAAAGAAAAATAAACAGGAGTTTCGCAACTGGACTGGAAACATAAAGAAAATTATTTAAAAAAAAAGCAATTCTTCTCAAACTTCGGTCTTGTTCTTTTCGATTTAATGAGTGGAGCCCAGTGGGTAACTAGAATTAACTTACCTAACTCCGATAAACCTAGAGTAAATAAAAAACGATGATAATTAATATTTTAAATAAATAAACAACACAAATCTCAGAGAAAACTCTAATTACTCGCCATTTGACATTTTCAGCTTCCATTTGCAAAGTTTCTCTCGCAATATCTCATCCCTTAGACCACACCCAAAATAAGTACGTCGCTTGTCGCTGCTCCTTATCATAGTTCCTCAGGCCCTTTAAGTGTTTGTCACAAAGTATGTCGGTTAACCTTGTCGTGATCACCTCGTCTACAAGATATTGTATGCCAAAACGTTCGCGATAAGCTTCGCCCAAAACGGGTAGTGACGTATCAAGGTGTACTTGAACGCTTTTGGCTGTAAATGGAGAGTAGTTTTCCCCGTTCTTGTTACGGTAAAATACGATAGCAGTTTGTGTATCGTGATTTTGTTATGTACGTATTTTAGGGTAGAAATAGAATCTAAGTTTACGTACACAATAATGACAGTTACTCATTTATTTATTTATATTAGTATACTTTATTGTACACCACAATAATACACAGCGTAAAAATATATCGAACACTATACAAAATATACAATGGCCGGCATTATCGCTTTCTTCTATATCTTCCAGGCAACCTTGGAATGGACAGTGATTTTCCTGGACATAAAATGGGACTGTCGTTGGTGCAAATAATTATGTATACAATACCACAGAATAACTAATAGTACTACAATACACTAAAATAGATACACAGATAGATAGATATCCAAAACTAAAGATACATAAATACTTAATATAAGCAACGAAAATACAAGAAGACTGTAGAATCTACAGTCTCCTTTTATTTTGTGTAGTGTAAAGTAATAAGTTTGTTCAACTGTACATCATGGGTAAAAGGAAGATGTCGACTAGGTACGCACGGATACACATCAAATTATACATAACTAGTATAAGATGACTTCTGAATGTACGAAAAAGCTATACAATGCGAGGTCAGCTGAAACTGGAAATGTATAGCTTGATGTGTGGCAGAGTGCGTTTATAGATTCAAATCATACAATGATGTTACGTCAAAGCCCACCTAAATTGGCTAAATATGTCTGCAGATCAAATAAGTGTTTCTTCTGTTCTGGAATCGAACTCGCGACTTAGAACGCAAACTAAAGCCCTGTCACTCCGCAATCTTGCCGCAAATTCTTTCCCCACAAACATTTCTACGAAATTACATTTTGCGACAGTAACATACATACTGTTACGAGCTTCGGGTTCGTGACAATAAAAACTGCCGGTAAAAATGACCAAAAGTTAGACTTTATTTAAACAACACTAATAACAACTCAAACACACTAATTATAAAACACAATCGCTCTTAAGTCGCACTTGAAGATCGCTTTCGATGTATTCGCTTCTGTCGCAGAACCAAGTCTGATTGGTAGCTTTTTTTTTATTTTTTATATGGCATCTCGTGGTTGACCTTGAGAGGTCGTGACTACTTAACCGGACTATCCTGTGGTTGCCTTAAGAAAACTTAAAGCCTCCAGCCAGGGCTTAAAACTAAATTAAAATTAAGCGACTGCACGCTAAGGGCACCCCCTGTGGGGAACGAACCTCGGCTTAGAGCGTCACTGAGAGAGGGCAGCAAGATGGGACAGGCTGGATCGAATTTTTATTATTAGTGCTTTGATGAGCACGGCGTTTCCTAGGACTATCTCTGAGAAGAAAGGCCGAAACAAACTCAGAGGTCACCGTCGTGAATTTACATTTATAAGCTCAGCTACGACGCGAGCTGGCTCTTCATTAATGAAGGGTCGGGCTGGTCTGATTGGTCGCGGCTAGTCCCGGCCTTATATAGTGCCGCAGATAGTTCCAGAACCTTCTATTGTAGAAACATCTAGAATTTTCGAGTACGTACCGGCCCCGACTGACCAGATGTCGATAGTTCTAGTATCGAAATTTCTACTCGATAATAGATGGCGCTAGTGACTCTATTAGTTTCAGCCATTCGATAATAGATGGTGCTAGTGACTATTTGTTCTACTATCCGAAACTAGATGGCGCTATTGGTAACTAATGTCACCATGTATCAGGCATTAATTGTGGCGCGCAACAATACCAACAAATGTAACTAACATACGTACGAAAAATTCGTCGCGGAACAAAAGTCGCACATGATGACATAAACTAGCTAAGTCCATGCAGCGTACGCTTACAATAAGTACGTTTTAACCCTTGAAAAACCGGCAAAGTCTTTGTTCTAGGATTTAAAAACTAAATTCCCCGAGCATCCAAGAGTTGCATAATAGAAAAGTCGGCCCCTGAAGTTTTGATGAGAACCGTGGTACTTACTAGCATGTAATTAAAAAGCGAGTTTTACATAAATTAGACCGGAGTTTTTCAGAGTTGAATTTTTACGTCTTAAGTGAAATAGGTTTTTATGGGAGCCTTTTTTCTGTACAGGCTAAAAGGGTTACGGAATTTGTAAGTTATGTTAGAGATCAAATGAAGGTATTTTTTTCCTACATAGATACATAGATAAACTCACGCGTTCTTCCCATGTGTGTAGGCAGAAACTATAGAACGCCATCTGCTACGATCCTTACACACTCCTTTTGCCTCGTCTACGTTCATACATCTGGTCATACTCGCACGCTGGTTGCGAGTACTATGCACCTGACCTTTCTTAAGAAGTGTTTTTTTCTCTTTTGTTTTACAGATCATTTTTAGGGTTCCGTACCCAAAGGGTAAAAACGGGACCCTATTACTAAGACTTCGCTGTCTGTCCGTCCGTCTGTCTGTCACCAGGGTGTATCTCAAGAACCGCGATAGCTAGACAGTTGAAATTTTCACAAATGATGTATTTCTGTTGCCGCTATAACAACAAATACTAAAAACAAAATAAAATAAACATTTAAGGGGAGCTCCCATACAACAGACGTGATTTTTATAGATAATGGTACGGAACCATTCGTCCGCGAGTCCGACTCGCACTTGGCCGGTTTTTTACTTATGAATACTAAGTTTTGCACCAATCAATTTATAACACGATTACTTCACAAATCCGGCAGTCATCATCAGCCTAGCCATTTGCCAACTATGCTGGGGTCAGCTTCCAGTCTAGCTGGATGCAGCTGAATACCAGTATTTTACATGGAGCGACTGCCTATCTGACCTCCACAACCCAGGTCTAAAACAAACAAATCGTAAAATTTTAGTCGTGCGAAATCGTGTGTTTTAAGAACTCACCCCAAAACCTTTTCTGATGGATAAATTAAGGAGCCATTCAAAATGATTACCCTCGATTCTCCCCAAGTCAGTTACCTCAAAACAAAACTAATCAGAAAAAAAGTTTTTCACCTTCCCGAAACTACGAAAATTAATGGCCATTACATTTCAATCCGAACTATTTATCTCTTTATGTATCCCCTAATCACTTTATCCCTATAAATTGGTCCCGAAAAAAGGTGTGATGAGAAAAAATAACCGAAATCCCTTTTCATTCAAGATTTCGTCGTTAATTCGTTGTAGCAAAGGACCAGAGTCCTTGGGAATTCGGTTCTGGTCCTTCGGGTTTTTTTGGCGATAGTAAAGGGATTATCATAGCTTTTAGTATTAGTTTGTCTGTAGGAAGTAATCTGTGGATTAAGGGCGATACCCGAATGTCCGGTTAATGAGGGAAAGAGGGTTGACAGGTATTTTGTTTTCTTATAAATGGGATCAGAAGGGTTATTGCGTAACACAATATCTGTAGCAATGGATTTTATTTTGACAGTTCAACAACATTCATTGCGTTATTTACGTGCTGAGCAGACAAATTTTTTGAACTTATGAAGCAATGGTTTAGCAATATTCTTCAAAATTATTCAGCACCCTAATTGCGTAACACACGATCAATCGGAATCGGTTTCATTTTGACAGTTCAACAACATTCATTGCGTTATTTACGTGCTGAGCAGACAAATTTTTTGAACTTATGAAGCAATGGATTAGCAATTTGCTTCAAAATGATTCAGATTCTAATTGATCATGTGTTACGCAATTAGGGCGCTGGTTTAATGGCCTTGTGGCAAGATGGTTGATTGTTGATGAAAAGAGATTTGCATTAAGTTATTTTGACTGCAGATTAGACATAAGTACTTCAACAAAAATATTTAAACTTCTAACTATTCCCAGTCGTTTGTAATGAATCAAGAAGTAAGAAGTCCAAAACTTTTATAAGAAAGGCTTGGCTATAAATGGTTCACAGGTCATTCACGCATAAGTATTAGCCGACAGTGGAAATCTGCCAAGCAGTATTGCCAAATGTAATACGCTGCATTTGTGGGTCGTTATGTAAAGTGCCCCGACTTAAATTATGATACCTACTTGTTGATGACTCTCTGGCGATCTCTTAGCTTTTCCATGTTTATACGATCTTTTAGAACTAGGTAGTGTATACTTATTTATTTTATTTCTTATTTTGATTGTTGTTTTTTATTTATATCTAATCGTATGCTGCACTCGTTGACGTCATCACGCCTACTGCTGTTGCTGAAAACCAGCGCTGTGGGTCTCTGTCTCGCATAGGGTCTTAGCATTATGCTGAGCGATAGCCGTTTTCCGTAAATATGACGCATGTTTTACCCCAAATTGTTTTTGTTGTGTTTGTGTTCTTACACACATACACAAATAAACGTATTTTCTTCGTTTCTTTTTTCTTATTGGCCTCTGAACCAAAAAAGAATAGAGGAAGCCTACATTCTACTTACGCTAGGAAATTGTTTGAATTTTTAGTTTATTTAATGATATAATATCATTGCTAATGGTCAAATAACTAACTATTAGTTAAAAAAAATAACCAATAGATTTTGCAAAAAATTAACCATTAGTTACTATTATTAACAATTGGTTATGTTAACTACGGATCAAAATTAGATTGATTAGATTAGAGATTAGGTAGATTAGATTGGCAAAAAAGTAAGGCAAATAGCAAGCTCTCAATAAAGAAAAAAGGAAATTTTGACAGAATGAGACCGACTAAACAAGAATAACATAGTATGTACAGACGCCAACATATCAAGCAACTACAATCTGTCAAATTTCTATAATAGATTTTCAACTTTATTGCTAAAGCATTAGGTTCAAGGTTGATTGGAAAAATTTGTCAGTTTCGGGTAGCATGATGTGCTGGCGTCTGTACTTCAAAATGAATTCTCACTTTCATCTTTTAAATAGGTCTATCTGTCAGCATGTTACTACAGTTCGGCCGATGGAAAATGCGATCTTGGCATCTGTCAGTTTCATACAAATGAATACGGGTTTGGCGAATTTGATCTTTATTAATTACTAGAACTATCGCATAGACAGGTGTCGGGAACGCATTCTTTCGACGGCCGGAGTGTAATAACCTTTTTGGAAGAAATGATGCTGTTTGTCATCATCATCATTTCAGCCGAAAGACGTCCAGTGCTGGACATAGGCCTCCCCCAAGCACGTCCACTTCGACCGGTTATGTGCTTCTCGCATCCAACGGGTGCCTGCGGCCTTCACAAGGTTGTCTGTGGTCGTCGGTTGTCCGTCTGGTGCCTTAAAGAATAGCACCACCCTTCTTATCGTGGGTGTCGTAAAAGGCGACTAAAGGACGTACCGGAGAATGGGCAGCATCGTTCTCTATGCATTTTACCACCATACTGCGATCGCCAACCCGCCTGCCAAGCGTGGTGATTATGGCAAAAACCGCTAAGAATGTTCTGTTTGTCAGGTATGATCAATATCCAAAACATAGATTCAATATCCTTTACAAAAGCAACAATTCTTCAAAACTGTTACAAGCTATATTCGGGCCGATTGCCAACACAACAAGCTGCACACGATATGGTGTTGTATTGTATGCTAAACATTATAATATATCATTGTATATTGTAACTCGAAAGGAAACGACATATTCCGTATTTGGTCCGCCATTGTCGCCGATTTTATCTTGAGTTTGCCAAACTTATGTGGCACTAGTTTCAACCCGCGTTTCTAGCTGCGTCGAAGTCAGTTAGACCATAAATTATATCCTATGTTACTCAACAATAGTGTAGCTTTCTATCAGTGAAAGAATTTTTGTAATCGGACCAGTACTTCCAGAGAAAAACCTCTTATAAATAAACAATTTTACCAATTTTTTTTTATTAGCCATAAATATCCCACTGCTGGGCAAAGGCTTCTGTACTCTCCTTCCACCTCTCTCTGTCCAGAGCTGCCAAGGACCTATACAGGGTCATAATAAATTAGCCAGCGAAACTCCGCAGACGTTATGTGTATCGATATTTAAATACGATAACACAAAAGAGAACAGAATTTCTCAACTCATTCTTCACGTAACAAAACTACCAGCAGTCGTTGACCCTCAAGAAAATCCATCAAATCTTTTTAATTTTAACTTTATCGTGTTTAGATATCACGTCTGCGACCAATCACGTCTGCGGAGTCTCGTTAGCGAATTTTTTTCGACCCCGTAATATTAGTTTAGGTAAAGTTTCTCATAACTTTGAGGACAAAGTTAGCAAAACATAGAGATACGTCAATTATTCAATGGTTCGAAAAAAAAATATGTGTCCAAAAAAACGGATCGTTTTGTTTACCAAACTATTGGTTGTTTCAATCTGATCAGATGAACTTTGACCTTGAAGCTAATATAACACGTGAATGCTTCTAAAGTTCTTGCACAATGGTGGCCCAGTGGTAACGACGACGACGACGACGGGACGACTTAAGAGTTATGCATCGTACGCTCGAATCCAGATAGACGCTTTACATTGTGTAAATTATTTCATCATCACTGCTTTCAAAACGGTGAAGGAAAACATCGTCGACCGGTAGTTCTAGAGATTAGCGCGTTCAAACAAACTCTTCAGCTTATTCTTTATTATTAGTATACATTTTTCAATCCCAATACTATAATATGGTTTGTATGTAATCTGCATTCCTGACATATTCGCCAAAAATGTAAGCAAATATTATGAGTTTATGGAAAAGTCACTTTAATTCCTACACAATAAAGTTCAGTTAACGTTACAAATTAAAAAAATGTTATAACTTTTTCAATAGACTCACTCAGAAATCAAGTTAATTACCATTATTACAATCAAAGTCAAATCATTTATTTCAAATAGGCACATAAAAGGCACTTTTGAACGTCAAAAATACAATTAAAATAAAATTGATTCTAGTCGCCCCTTCCAAAAGGTAGTTTTTGTATGGAAAAGAATGGGCAAGAAACTCCACCGTTACTCTTTTAAAATGTTTTACAATATTTTGCATACATTAATTATATAATTATATGTGAAGACGATGCACCTAAAAATCAAATTACTATACCACAATAGGTAAAAGAATTAAAATGGATAAATGAAACCATGACATATAAATTAACTATGTGATAGATACATGGTGCTCACATATTCACAAACATTCCAATAAAGTTGATATTTGTTTAACTTGAAATAAGGTCAATTTGAAACATAAATAAAATTCGAATATAGTACTATGTAGTTTATTAGTTAACTGCAGTGGCAGACTTTAAGTTATGTCTAACATGTTCCTACAATTTACCAACCGTTATTGGTTGAAATTACGACTCGTGCATCTCTAAACACGGCGCATTTTCAAGAACGTAGCGAAATGAACACCCATCTGTTAGTAGCTGCTAAAGGCTGGTGTTCTTTTAAAACTTTGTTATGTTTTTTCGTTGTGTGAGTAAGTAAGCTGAAGTGGCAGTGGGCTGGTCATGTTTGTCGAAGGACCGATGGCCAGTGGAGCAAACGAGTCCTGGAGTGGAACGCATTTTATTTATAGGTCTTAATTAAATTTAAATTAAGACCTATAAATAAAACTTATGTCCAGATTCTGTTTCAAACTTTAAGTTTTAAACACACAATATTAATATAATAATCCGCAAATCAGCGGACCGGCACTGTCTCTCCTTAACACAGGCTAAATTCTGGCCTGTCTAGGAGAACAGTACTTCACCCGTGTTTATTGTATAGTTGAACCTAAAAATTATATAAATGCAACATTTATAAACTTTGCAATCCCATTTTGAAATAAAATATTATTATTATTAAATAGACAACACGGTTGGCGCAGTAGTTAGGCGATTGACTGCTGCGCTGCGTGTCGCGGGTACGATTCCCGCACGGAACAAATATTTGTTTGTGTGTGTGAGTTTAAATGTTTGTAAACGCACCCACGATATAGGAGAAATTCCTAGTGTGAGCAACATTAAAAAAAAAAAAGTGTAACGCTAAAAATCTCGTTGATAGAGAATTTTAGATATTTTGTTCCTTTCAAATTAAAGTTAATTACTTAACTGAGGATACTTTGGGGTAATTACGTAACACAACACTCGTTGCGTTATTTACGTTGTTGAGCAGACAAATTTTTCGAACCTAAGAAGCAATGGATTAGCAATATCCTTCAAAATGATTCAGATTGAGATCGATAGTGTGCTACGCAATTAGGGTGCTGACCGGTAGTCGCACTTCAGGAAAGTAACTAACCTAACTAATCCTTCAAAATGATTCAAATTGAAACCGTGTTACACCAATAGAGTGCCGCTATTATAGCACTATTAGAGGAGGTTCTATAGATTTTCTAATAATAATGGACAGAAGCAATCACTAAACAGTTCATACAACATAATCCAAAATAGCTCACACACCTACACAAATCTTTCATTAGGTAACTCCCAAACTACGCCTAGCAACCAATTCACCTCATATCGTCTTTAAAAGGACTTTCTACGAAAATTCAAAGGTCAAAGCCGTCTGAGATTGACAAGCCACGTAATGGACATTTAAACCCACCTGCTGATTGTCAATTTGTGTCCTAAAACGTCTCCGTGCTACCCTTAGGAGGTATTTTACATTTATATTAAGTTCTTGCCTGCCGTCAGCTTAGTTAGGTAAAATGTTCACCGTGTGGGAAGGTGATTTAGGCCATCTAGAGGTCTAGAAGGCCTAACTACTTTAGATCTAGGGAGCGTTATTTGTGGGGAGCATTCATTTTGACCATTTAATTATAGCAGTAGGTAGTATGTTTGGGTACTTTAATACTTTGCCCTTAAAGTTGAACTGTCATAATGAAAGTCAATTTGACCCCATAGATACTCAGCCTATAATGTTCCCACTGCTGGGACACAGGCCTCCTCTCTGTGAGGGGGAGTGGGCCGTAATCTAGCACGTGGGCCCAGTGCGGGTTGGTAGATGTCACATGTCTTCGAATTTTTGGTTCTAGGACATGCCGGTTTCCTCACGATGTTTTCCTTCACCGTTTTGAGAGCAGTGGTGATGATATAATTACAGCAAGTAAAGCCCCTGACTGTGTGAATTTGACTCGTGTTCTAATATAAGCGATCGTCGTGTGAATTTGCAGTCGTCGCGATCATTTTGTCACTCATTGATTCGGGAACTTGGAAGGAAACAAACAAACAAACAAGGGAACAACATAAATTAGGACACGGCCTGAATCTTTCTTGTTCTTCTTTCGTGTCGGAGTTTTAGTATGAGTAACAAATTGACGTTCTGAACAGATGATGTTTAGTTTTCAACGCTAAAAATCGCGTTATAAAATTACAGTTCTCTGCACACTGCAACATTAAAATACCTAACTTCATACACTCTAATATTCTGCCCTCATAACCAACTTTGATACACATTTTTGTTTATTTTAGTTTAATAGCTTAAGCTCCCCAGTTCCTCTTTGACATACGCCAAGTAGCGAAATGTTTCGCTGCACGTCAAAATAACGTTGGACTAGCATTAACCCCGTTTAAACTCCATGTAATAGTAAAAACGAGAAGTTAGGAGGTACCCAGTGTTCCCTTTTGTATAAATTCGTGCAACCGGTCTGAATGGAGCAAGGTTTTGAAAAGTTAGTTTTGCAAATTATTAAACTACGTTTTCTGATGGCAGATGGGACAATATACTCGTCTGTTATCGTTCAGGGTTTTGTTTTACATTTGCTTTATATGAAAGGCAAATATGAAGAGTTTATTTTCATAATCTATAACCCTGTCCGTTAGGTTAACCGTTTTTTGACAGCTGTCTTAGAACGTACATATTCCAGATTAAGTGATAGTTAACTTTAAAATGCGTAATAAAATAAATATACATACATATAAACTACATAATCTTATTGAATTATCTTATTTATGACTTTTTACACACATAATAATATAATACCGTACGTGTATCAGTTTTGACAAAAAAACATATAATTGCTCACTAGTTCGATCTGTCAAAAAAACTGTTAACCTAGTGGACAGAGAATAGGTACTTCATCCCTTTTAAAAAATAGATAGATCTCAATTCCAGGCATCGATGCCATAAATCTTTTTTTTCTAAAGAACATTCAAAGCCGGTATCAAGAACAAAAAAAAAAACAAGGGCTTCTGTAAATTAATCCCTAAAAGGGCTTGAGTCGTTCGACAACAATTATTTATGTAACCAGCCTCTTCAGTGAGCACGAAACCCTTCATTATTTTCCGTAGAAGTCTACAGAAAGTTAATTTTTCCCTGATAATTATTCTGGCTTTGCTAGCAGTCGGTAAAGTCGCTTTTTCTGTAATATTTACGGACATAATTGGGACTGAATTTTAAATTACACAAAGGGATTTTAGCATCGAAGTTTGTTGTTTGTATAATTTTAAGTTTGTTACGTTTTTCTGAACGAGGGTCCGATGAGTTTCCGCTGAACGATCAACTGTAAAAATGAGCGGTTATTTTTCTTCATAGATTTTCAGCCTGGTGTAATTATTTGTTGTTGTTGTTTTTTTTAAGTTCTTTAAAAATATGTTTTTCAAAATGACCTGTTAAAAATTCTATTCTCCAAAACAGCCAGTAAAAAAAAACAGTATCCTACTAATATTATAAACGTAAAAGTTTGTATGGATGAATGGATGTATGGATGGATGTTTGTTACTCTTTCACGCAAAAACTACTGCACGGATTTGGATGAAATTTGACATACAGATGGTTTATAACAAAGATTAACATATAGAATACTTTTTATCCCGATATTCCCACGGGATCGAAACTTATGCGGGTGAAACCGCGGGACGCAGCTAGTATTTTATAACCAAGCAATACCTTACACCTACTTGGACTACCACCTTGACTACTTGTCCGAGCTTCGCCGCGTCGCTCGGCTCGTCAGGTATGGGTCGACCATAATATTCATTGTGCGATAAGACCGCCCATTGTGTCACGCCTTGTAAAATTTCTACATTTATATTCTGTAATATTTATGGTGTACGTAATAAAAAATATTCTATTCTATTGAACAGATGCCAGCACATTAAGCTACTACAATCTGTCAAATTTCTGTGATAGATTTTCAGCTTTATCGCTAAAGCATTAGGTTCAAGTTTCGGGTAGCTTGATGTGCTACCATAATTACGGTTTTTATTTATTTTCGTTTTTTTCTAAACTATATTTTATTGCTATAATTTTTTTTGTCACAGGTCTTTTTTTGGTGGTTCTTAATGTAACTTCGTTAGTTTTAAAGACTCCTTTTTTACTATTTGTATTTCCTGTGTATGTGTGTAATAAATATTATTCTTTCTATTTTTACACTGTAGGTAGTACGCCAGCAGGTCAAGCTACCCGAAACTGTCAAATTTTCCCAATCAACCTTGAACCTTAATGCTTTAGAGATAAAGTTGAAAATCTAATAAATAAATTTGACAGATTGGAGTAGCCTGATGTGCTGGCGTCTGTACCTAGGAACTCTTACATCATACACTTCAACAAACTCCCCAGCAAGTCCATTTAACAGCACCGTATAAAAAAATCGAAAAGTTAAACGTGATTCACAATAGACTGAGCCTCGCAAGATTAAAAAGGTGCGCCAAAAAATGACCAAACCGACTCCCCATTGCAAGCTACCCGTGTTCACCGACTAGCCTTTGAAAACTTTTTCTGAAAACCCTATCTGACAAAGACATGTTTCAGTGTGCATGGCCGCCATTTTGCTCGAAAAAGTGCAGCCTTGCTACTTTTGAACGAATACGTTTCAAATTTAATTGCCTTGACTTTGTGCGATCGGCTTTCCAATTTGTAGTTACGACTTTGGTGTTTTCTGAAGAGTAAGGGGAAGTTTTAACGGTTGAGAAGGTAGTTTCAAACGAAAATGTATCTAAAAAAAATGCTTTGATATGGTAAGGGGCTGGTTCGAGGTTGCGCTGGAAATGAGTTCCTAGAAGGACTTGTGAAAGGCCTTTGCCCAGCAGTGGGACAGTGTAAATAAAAAATAAATATTCCAGCTAAAAAAGTCTGTAGGCAAGGCTAGGTTGTTAGTAACAAAAATTTTGCTTATAACTAATGTTAGTAATTAAAAAGTAAATAAAAAAGGAGGAAACTAGAGACACCATCCACCCCTGCACACTATGCTCAACGGTCTCGCAACACATGGAGTTCAGTGAACCTACTGAGCAGAAAAGTATCGGTTCTCTCGCTAATCATCCTTAGGACGCTATTATATTATACAAGGTGTCGTTTTGCATCCTCGTCAAATTCAAGGAGGTAACTATGCTACTGATTCTCGACACGAATCAATAATAAAATAAATAGGTTTTTTTTTTCAAATTTTCGGAATTCGGCATGTGTGGGACACGCTTTTTAAAACTCGGCCTATGTGAGACCACACTGTAACTGCCCTTTTACACACACAAAAACGCGGCTGCTTAGGTATACGATACCATAACGCGATTTGTTCTTTGAAAGGAGTGTATCTGAAATACTGTCAAACTTAAATAACTAAAAAAAAACAAGTACGCATTATTTATTATATTGTATTTTTTATTTATATTTATTTACCAGGGATCGTAATTTTATTTGATTATTTATGTCTTTCATAACAGTCTTCTGAAATTTGACGAGGATGCAAAACAAAAGCTTGTATATAGTATAGGTTTAATAAAAGAATATGGTAAAATTTTTCTTTCTGCCATTTCTAACCAATAGGAACATTAAAATAGAACTAAAGACTTACTTAACCAGTTAAAGACTCACCAGCGTAGATGCCGAAATTATACCAAGTGCTCTCACTAAATATAATCTGCAGTAAGTTTTAACGTCAATTGTGAACTGAGCAATAAAATTCTGGGTCATGACGAAAACAAGGTCCTTATTTTAAACTAATTCAAACAGCGATTTTATATTTAAACTTTCATCGATTCTCCTTTCTGGTTCAGAAAATGGAGAAGCCAGAACTTCCACACCGTTATTTCCATTTCGTATTGAAACCGATTTACCAATTCGGAATTGTTTCAGACGTGGACATCGACGGAACTCTTCAGTGGCGTATCTGATGTTTTTATTCTTTTCCAGTCTTCACGGGAAATTCGGTTTCAATTTCTTCCTTTTCGCTAGTCAGGTTGGTTTTTTTTTATTTTTCGCCAGCGTTGCTTTTGTTGGACTGTGTAATACGTTCCAGCGTTTTCTGTTGTCTTGTCGTTTAGCGAGAAACTTTTAGTGGCTTTGTCGATTTGTTACTTACTTACTGTTTTCTGCTTGAGTTTTGAGCTTAAAATTATTATTTTTTGGTATTATAATTAAGTAGCTTATGAAAGGTGTTTTCTTTGTTGTGTATTTATTTTTCTTGTTCGCGTTTTAAACGGTAGTATTTGTTACTTAACCATTTTTTAAACGAAAGAAAATTAATGCACATTATGTACCTAAACTATCGTTATGAGTATCGTATTACCCAGTAACTGGTTTGTTGAGGTCAGATAGGCAGTCGCTCCATGTAAAATAGAGGTATGGCTGCATCCGGTTAGACTGGAAGCCGACCCCAAAATAGCTGGGAAAAGTCTAGGCAGATGATGATTATGTACCTAAACTATATTACTATCGACTATTTACATTTACACAAAAATGGCTATTTTTTAAATAATAGAGATAAAAAAATTGTCTAAAATCTCAAATAAATCCCATTTTCTCTTGCTCTCATTTCACTTTATTGCTCTACATTTATAGAAGCTTTTTATATTAAATAAAAGCACGAGATTATACCTTGATACTAACATATCTATTTGCTTGGCAGGACAGCTCTGACTGACAGTATCTGTTAGGGTATGCATATTTTCTTGATACATTATAATATTTGATTTCTCTAAATTGGTTGTAAAATTCTCACACGTCAAAGGAAATAATAATATTTTAAAACTAGTTGAAATTGGATTTTCTAAGCGACGAATGAAAACAAATACCGAAACAAACTCAGGGTCACAGTCTCTTTTAAGTGCGGACATGCAGATTAGAACCCGTTAACTTAGCTCACAGAATAAGCAATCTGAAGTGGCAATGGGCCGGCCATATTAGCCGTAGAACCGATGACCGTTGGGGTAGGCGTGTTCTCGAGTGGAGACCGTGAATCGGTCGACGTAACGTAGGAACGCCCTCAGGCTAGGTGGAGCGACGATCTTCTCAGGATGGCTGGTAGCAGCTGGATGAGAGTTGCCGAAACTCGAGTTGAATGGCGTGCAATAGGAGAGGCCTATGTCAAGCAGTGGACTGCTGTAGGGTGATGGTGATGATGATGCAGATTAGTGTCCGAGGTGATCTTTCGAGGAGCACACAGATTTGAGTGGACCTGTCCAGTCAGTGCACGCAGGGTTTGTAATCGATTAGCACGAACTTGGTCGACTGAAACAAAAAATAAACATACGTTATCTAATAAATAAGGTTTTTTTGTAAGTAGGTATTTAAATCCCTTAAAGTAACTTCAATACTAATACATAGTTTTCCTTTGTTTGCAGGTAACCTACACAACGTTCCTTTGGTTTGCGAAGAAATTGCGAGAATTTCCAGGTTTTGTATACTTTAGAATATGAACATGACTTAAAGTTAGTTACGCACATGGATCCTACAGCCGAAGCCGCAGGAACCCGGTGGATGCGAGAAGCACAGAACCTGTCGAAGTGGAGGTGCTTGGGGAAGGCCTATGTCCAGCAGTGGACGTCTTTCGCTGAACGAACCTTTACATGGATATGTAATATAAATAAGAATATTTGGTATTACCCCTTGTAACCAAGAGTATACCAAAATTAAGCGTGGAATAATTACTGAAGGGGGTTTTCCCACCAGGCCCGGGTTGACGGCGCGTTGTGTTCCACGCGTGCCTCAAAGAGATGTCAGCACGAACTGACGGGGTCCACTAGGGCCGATGCTTGCCAGGGCTGCGGGTTGTTCGAAAGAGATACCGTGGCCCCTGGCACAAGTCCAGAGCGGGAGAGGTCGTTTCATGAATTCCCACCCAAAAAAAAAAAAAAGGGGGTTTCCCAAGGTAGAAAGATACGTAGCCATAGATATTACAGTTACTTTATATTTATGTCTCTTTCTATGTTAGTTACTTTCCTGAAGTGCGACTACCGGTCAGCACCCTAATTGCGTAGCACACTATCGATCTCAATCTGAATCATTTTGAAGGATATTGCTAATTCATTGCTTCATATGTTTGATACATTTGTCTGCTCAACAACGTAAATAACGCAATGAATGTTTTTGAACTGTCAAAATGAAGTCCAATGCTACTGTTAGTGTGTTACGGAATTACCCCGCTGGTCATGGTCAGGTCTATACCAAAAATTAACCACCATAAATCTACCACAGTCTAAATATAAATCTATTTAGGAAATTGTCAATAAATTCTACGCGGATCTTCAAGTATAAGGTCTTAAGCAAAATTAATATCTTTCATAATTCTTCGCGCCACTGACCCTATGTTTTCTGAAGAAACTTTTAGCACGTTTGAGCTAAAATTTGTAGACTAAATTGATAGCTATGTTTAGAATATGAAACATCTTTTCCAGAGGGTTTTATCTTTTATGTTTATTTATGTAAACGTTTGTGTCTACGGTATTATTTTTTCTTTTTCTTGATTTCTTGTATTTTATATTATGGGCTCATAATATTTTGTTTAGACAGGAGTTATGAAACACTTTTGCTTTTGTATGTTATTTTGAAGGTAGACAAATATTTGCTGTCTTGATTTCGTTGCTTTGTCTACAAAAATCTGTATTTTAGGACTTGTAAATATGTAGGAGTCACGAGCTGTAGGTCGCAGGTTCGAACACAGACAGGCGCTTTACTATGTGTAAATTATTTCATCACCATTTCTCACAAAGCGGTGAAGGAAAACATCGTGAAGAAACCGTCCTAGAACCAAGAATTTGAAGACATGTGACATCTACCAACCCGCACTGGGCCCGCATGTTGGATTACGGCCGCTTCTCACAGAGAGGAGGCCTACATATGTCGCAGTGGAAACAGTAAAGGCTAATTATGAAATATGTAGGATATAAAAACAAGAGAAGTTTTTCGGGAAAAAACGCAGTACCACTGAATTTTATTTATTTTTTGCACCATTTTCTGTAGTTGCTCTCAATGAATGCCCAATAGGGTAAGCTTCGGAACAAAAAGTCGGAACATCGAGTATTTCTCAGTATCGATCGTCGAAAGCCCGAAAACCAATCACTGCCAGTTTGAATGCGTTCTGCAATATTTCGGCTGGTTTTCAACCCCCTTCACCTGTCACTCTAGGGTTGCCGACTCGTACATTTTATTTGGAAATTCTATGTTGAAGATTCGCGTAGTTTTTTTGCGACGTAGTTTGGGTGGCAAGCACATCGACGCGCATAATTCTGAAATTAATAATAATAATTCTGATTTAAAATTTTTCGTCAAAATGTATGGAACAGGTGATTTTTTTTTCATGTAAGTCAATCCATGGTAACAAGTTGCGAGTGGATGTCCCTGCAGCCTGTATAGTTAGGTCTCATGCAATTAAGCTTCCTACCCTTTTCCCAACCATGTTGGGGCCGGCTTCCAGTCTAACTGGATGGAGCTGAATCCCAGTACATAGACTGTCAGAGAGTGGTCTCCATATTATGTAATGGAAGTTCACCTGACCATAAACCGACCGCGGCAAAAATAGTTCAACCTGCGATCGACCAGTATTTTCATTTAGCCACGACCTCTTTTGTCTCATGCATCTCATAGAAGCTATCCGCGTAACAACGATGACGTCAAGGCAGGTAAACCAACTAACTGTGAAAAGGAAATACAAGAAATCTCTCTAACATAGTTAACAGCCCTGAACTCCCTTCCAGCCTGACACTACGCGTTTCTTTTTTCTCTCTCACACCATCCGCTCATTTCCCGGTCGCAATTGTCTCCTTTCAATTGCCGTTTTCGTAGGCGCAGCGTTTACTATTCCTATTTTTAGGGTTCCGTACCTCGAAAGGAAAAAACGGAACCCTTATAGGATCACTTTGATGTCCGTCCGTCGTCCGTCTGTCGGTCTGTCAAGACCCTTTTTCTCAGGAACGCGTGGAGGTATCAAGCTGGAATTTATATTAAATACTCAGGTCTACTAACCCTTGGAGCTGTGAAAAAATCAAACTTTTAAGCCAACGCAATCAAAAGATACAGCCGTCTATGCCGCAAATTTTCGACACTCGCAAGGGAATCAAAACCTACAGGGTACTCTTCCCGTGAACTCAGAATCTTGAAATTTGGTACGAAGCAACGTCTTATAGCACATATAAAGGAAAAATTGCGAAAACCGTAAATTTTAGTTACATACCTACAAATTTGTACGGAACCCTCGACTCGCACTTGACCGGTTTTTTTTTTTTACTGTACAGAAAAACAAAATAGTCTTGGGAAATACGGTTTAAAATTGATTGAAACAGGGTTGTGGATTTTGGTAGCATTATAAAGTAGGTACTTTATTTTAATCTTAGTAAATAAAGGGAAATCGTCGCACTAGGAAAATATTCTATAAGTAATAGAATATTATTCACTAGCTTTTTCCCGAGGCTTCACCCAGCCCACGCTTTTAATCACAATGTGGTTTTAAAGTACAGTGCAACCTCGATATAACAAATCAGAAGGGAACAAGTAAATATTCGTTATATCAAGTAGGTAGTTCGTTAAACTGAGGTTTGTTATATTGAAGTTAGGTGGGTCTAAAATTTGTTATAAAGAGGTTAAAACGTGTCAAAACCAGTCGCGACTGAATCACATACTATTGGAAACGTTCTATAAAGGTTTTGGGTTGACAAAATTCGTTAATTATATATTTTTTTTGATAGTTGAAAATTGGTTTTAAAGAGGTTGTTCGCAAAAACTCTTCGCAATGTAAAGGTATATTTTACTTTGACTCTTATGGACAATTCAAGGGGATTACGAAGAATTAGTTAAATCGAGGAATTCGTTATATTAAGGTTGCACTGTATATTCCAAATCCATCGCTTAATAGTTTTGACAAAATCGTCTACTCAACAACGTAAAGAACGAAATGAACGTGGGTGAACTGTCAACATGAAAGCGTTGCGATCAATTGTCATTTTATGTGTTTTACGCAATTATATACACCAGAGCCAATCTAATGCTCGTATCACAGAAGCCGATTGGCTTCTGTGATACGAGCATTAGATTGGCTTAAATAATAATTGGCTTAAATCGGTTTTAAATAACCTAATAACTTGGTTGACGCATTGACTGATTAGTCAATGCGTCAACCAAGTTATTAGGTTATTTAAAACCGAATTAATTTTTGGTATCGTTTCTCAGTATCAAATAGCAACCTTAAGGACTAAGGTTCGACCTCGACGCTACTCAAATCCAACTAGTACAGGCTCCCGCAGACAGGCGCAACCCAACTCTACTATAATTCAAATTTTATTTATGTTTCAAATTGACGTTATTTCAAGTTAAACAGATATCAACTCTATTTTAAAGGTTATTAAGTTGATTTCAGAGTGACCAGCAGTATTGAAAAAGCTATTTAAATGTTTTAAGTTGTAGCGTAAACTGAACTTTATTGTGTAGGAATTAAAGTTATCTTTCCATATCTTTGACACCAATCTATTGTATATTTATTATAATTTGATTGATTCAGTTTAAATTTGATATGTCAATTGCTTTGTATAATGACAAACCTACTAATAAAAATAACCTACCTGTTTATATTTGTACGCCGTTAAGGCAAAACATGACTGTTCTATAATTTTATGTAACATCTTGCATGCCATGTGTGTGCATACTTATGTTTTGAACAAATAAATGATCTATCTATCTATCTATCATAAACTCAAATTTGTTTAAATTTTTGGGGAATATTTCGCGAATGCAGATTAGATAATTTTCCATGAAGTTTGAATAGAAATGTAGAGTTGCGTCGCGCCGGTCTGCGGGAGCCTTAACGTTGTATACGGACCGCCACTGAAATACGCGCGCTGTGACATTCAGGCAACTCATTGGTGATTTCCATATTTTTTAAATGGTTAAAGGCTATCTCAACAATCTCGAGAAATAACAATATACGGTAACAACACTTAATTACTGGCAAATAATAATAAACAACGCATTTTGAACGTTAAGGGCGTGTCAGTAAGTGTCCGGTTTTTTGGAAAAAAACGTTGGGATCCCAAGCATTTGCTAAGTGTACTATAACCGTAAGTCTGCCTTTAAGTGCCGGTCAGGGGGTTGCTGCATTAATTTATTGAGAACAGGGCGGTCCAAGGTGTAAGTGAGAGCGTGAACGGCACGTGTACTTTGATAGAAAAAAAGAAAGTTCAAGAAGTCACTATTGTCTTCATCTCTAGCGTAGGGAATAATTAGACAAGCATACGTAGTTATCGTAATAAATTCCTAGTTTATTCTACACTACCTGCGTGCCGCGGTTTTTCCCGCATAAGTCTCGATCCCGTGGAAATATCGGGAGAAAATTTGTCCTATATCCCAATCCTGGTCATGATGTAAACTATGGCAAAGCTCATCAAAATCCGTTCAGCCGCTTTAGCGTGAAACCGTAACAAACATACAAAAAGTCAAATCTTTTCTCTTTATAATATTGGTTTAGTTTAGATAAGGCTTGAAATCGCACGAATCTGCACGGACATCTTTTTTCACATAGCGCTCAAGGGTACCCTTAGGAAGAGGAGGCAAAACGCCGGGGCGTTGCTCCGCTGCCGCGAGAAATCACGGCACAGCGGACAGAGCTCCGGCGGGATCTCATAGCGGCATGGAGAGTGCGATTGTCGCAACCCAGAGCTGGGCACGTCACAATTGCGGCGATAAGTCCCCTCTTTGAGGAGTGGCTAGAGAGGCGCCACGGCGCCCTCACCTTCCGCCTGACGCAGGTCCTCATCGGACACGGTTGTTTCGGGAGGTTCCTGTTCAGGATAAAGCGGGAGGAAACGCCAGGGTGTCACCACTGTGGGGATCGCCCGGAGGACACGGTGGAGCATACGGTGGAGGTCTGCCCGGCTTGGGCGGGACCCCGCCGTGTCCTCTTGGCGGCGATCGGCGGCGGCGACCTCTCGCGTCCGGCCCTCATACAGGCCATGGTCCGGAGCGAGAGTGAATGGGAGGCCGTCACCTCCTTCTGCGAAGCAGTTATGCTCGCGAAGGAGGAGGCGGAGCGTGCGAGGGAGAGGCAATCGCTGCACCCTCGCGCTCCTAGCCGCCGCAGGAGACGCCCTGGACGGGAGTCAACAGCCGACTCCCGGCCACCGTAGGCGCGGGCTTGCGGGTGGCGAGCTATGGGCAGCTCGCCGCCCGGTAAGGACCAGGCCCGGGTCGACGGCGCGTTGTGTTCCACGCGCGCCTCAAAGAGCTGTCAGCACGAACTGACGGGGTCCGCTAGGGCCGATGCCGCCGGGGCTGCGGGTTGTTTGAAAGAGATACCGTGGCCCCTGGCACAGGCAACTGAAGGAACACGGGTGGGTTTTAGTCAGTAAAAGTCTGACACTCCCTTCTGCTCCGCCCAGAGCGGGAGGAGTCATTTGATGATTTCCCACCCAGAAAAAAAAAAAAAAAAAAAAGGCTTGAAATCGCCAAACCGTGGTGATGAATGGTTATTCCTTATCTGTATGGGAAGAGGCCCTTTCCCTGCAGTGGAACAATAATAGGCTGGAATTATTAACAAAGAAAAAATATGGGCAGAATGATAATAAGCTAGTCTCCTATAACTTGTCCCACACACTATTCCCGACTCTGACCTGTTCCTTAAGTGGGCTTGTGCATTTATTGCCAATAAACCGGACCCACTAAGGAGAAACTATGTGTACGGATTGGGCCATTTTCTGGCTAGTCGGAAAGCTTAAGAGTAGTTAGAAACAAGGGTACTTTGTCGTGAAAAAAGGAACATCATGCCACAGTGTCCATTTACATCGCAGATGTCCTCAAAGACTGCCACAAAATTACACTAAATTAAAAAAGGCACATCATGTCACAGTGTCCATTTACATCGCAAATGTCCTCAAAGACTGCCACAAAATTACACTAAATTAAAAAAGGCACATCATGTCACAGTGTCCATTTACATCGCAGATGTCCTCAAAGACTGCCGCAAAATTACACTAAATTAAAAAAGGCACATCATGTCACAGTGTCCATTTACATCGCAGATGTCCTCAAAGACTGCCACAAAATTACACTAAATTAAAAAAGGCACATCATGTCACAGTGTCCATTTACATTGCAGATGTCCTCAAAGACTGCCACAAAATTACACTAAATTAAAAAAGGCACATCATGTCACAGTGTCCATTTACATCGCAGATGTCCTCAAAGACTGCCACAAAATTACACTAAATTAAAAAAGGCACATCATGTCACAGTGTCCATTTACATCGCAGATGTCCTCAAAGACTGCCACAAAATTACACTAAATTAAATCCTAAAAGAAAAAGCAGTGATGGCCCAGTGGTTACGGCCGCGGCTTACGAGTTGTAGGTCGTAGGTTCGAACCCTGACGGGCTCTTTACTTTGTGTAAATTATTTCATCACCAGACTGCTCTCAAAACGGTGAAGAGAAACATCGCGAAGAAACCGGCATGTCGTAGAGCCAAAAATTCGAAGACATGTGACTTTATTTACCAACCCGCACTGGGTCGGCGTGGTAGATTACGGCCCATACCCTCTCACCGAAAGGAGGCCTGTGTCCCAGCAGTGGAAACTTTATAGTCTGATTATGTTATGTAAATCCTAAGAAGCACCTTTTTCTCACTCTGAAATCGAAAATATAAAAATATTTTTCAGGCAACTCGTTCCTTCATTGTTTAAAAACAAAATAATGTCAGCGAATACATCGATTTATTAATATTTCAAACATATGTTTTCGTTCGAAAACATAATAAAACAGGAAAATAACACAATTTATTACACTACAATCAACAATAGCTCGCAAAAAGTAATAGTGACTCTTATTGCTCAGAACATAAGGGCTAAAATTGGACGTGTTATGTATAATCGATACTAAATAAAATTAAGTAAATAAAGTTTTGGGTACGCAAAACGTTTGATAAGGAAAATGCTGCGAAATGGAAATATAACATGCATGTGTATGTTGAATCGACAGTACTATGTATTAACCATTCAATACTAGTGATAAAGGATGACACATAGTCAGCCTATAGTGTTCCCACTGCTGGGACACAGGCCTCCTCTCTGTGATAGGGAGTACGTCGTAATCCACCACGCGGGCCCTGTTGGTGTATGTTGTATGTCACACATGTCTTCGATTTTTTTGATTGGTGACGTGCCGGTTTCCTTACGATGTTTTCCTTTACCGTTTTGAAAGCAGTGGTGATGAAATTAAATACACAAAATAAAGTGCCTGTCTAGCTTCGAACTGACGGCCCAAAACTCGTTATTCGGGGTTGATACGACTGGGCCACCACTGTCTACATATAACAATGTTATTCACATTCACACCTCTGGGAAAACCTTTAGACTATTTGTAGTACATAAGTTTATATCTACTTTCTTCGATCTCTTTCACAAAATGAGATTTTTGTATTGTTTGAAAGAAAAAAGAGATTCACTTTCACACTGATTTTAAGATAACGTTGAAAGCGAAACATTAAAAAAAACCGGCCAAATGCGAATCGGACCCTCACAGTAGTAGCAATCCCTTTCATTTGACAGTTCAAGAATACACTTTATTGTACACCATACAAATTACAGAACATAAATATATAAAATTTTACAAAGGGTGACACAATGGGCGGTCTTATCGCTAAGAGCGATCTTTTAAAGATAACCTTTGGATGGATTAAAATGAAGGAGAGACAAATATAGTAGGTAGTCTGTGGTGTACCATTTACATTATAAGTAGGTACTATTAATAAATACATAAAGTACAACAACAGCAAACAACAGAGTATAGTAAAACAGCAACAGTAACAGTAACAGAGTATAGTTCAACAACATTCATTGCGTTATTTATGTTGTTGAGCAGACAATTTTTTTGAACATAATGAAGCAATGGATTAGCAATATCCTTCAAAATGATTCAGATTGAGATTGATATTGTGTTACGCAATTAGGGGGCAGGCTGTGGTGCAGGTCTCTATACAAGAAACGTGTCGTTTTCGGCGATTTTCGTTTCCTTTAATTTTTATTAACTTTATTCATTTTTTATTAAATATTTGTTTTTATAGCGGCAATAGACATACACACTCTGAAAATTTAACTGTCTACCTATTACAGTTCATGAGAAACAGCCCACTGACAATCGGACGGACGCACGGACTGCGGAGGCTTAGTAATAGGGTTCCGTTGGCATTCTTTGGGTACCGAACACTAAAAATAAAAACAATATTATGTCTGGACTTTAAAAGAGACTGTGCCCTCTGACTAGTCAGATAGGAAACCCCGACCTCACCTGGTTTTTAAAATATGATTGACGTGTAATAGTGTTTGTACAAATCTACTTACAAAATAAAATCAATTATCATTTAATAGCACTTAACTAAGTTATGTTATTTACTAACTACTATTATACTTAATTAACAGTAATTAATTAGAAAGAACATAAAAAAATAATGACTGCCTAGAGCCGTACCTATTAAAGCAAGTAAATGTTGTTAGGGAAAAAAACAGTATAAACATCACCTTTTTTGACGCCGCTAAACCATGGCTAATCATCAATAAGAATGACTACTATACCTTCGCGATTAACTTGCCGAACATGTAAACAAATATGAGATAACAGACAAACTACTTTAATTCCTACACAATAAATTTCAGTTTACACTACAACTTCAAATATTTTTAAACACTTTTTAAATAATGCTAATCACTCTGAAATCAACTTAATTGCCACTGTTATAAAGTTGATATTTGTTTAAATTGGAAATGTAATAGACCTTACCATAGAAAGTGGACGGTCCACAGGTGTCGCACGTTCAATCCCCGGAAATAAAAATACTTTTTACTATTGTTTCATGCCTTTTTGTTAAGTTTGGTGACTATTAAAGGAGAAAATTCACATATTTTAATACCAATAAATAGTAACAATAAATAATTAGTAAAGCAAAATAAAATAAAAATGGAAATAAAAAAAACTGCTAAAATGGAGTCGAATCGTCTACTGCAGTGGGGTGGAGGGCCATATTCCTCCTTCACATGCCCCGACGTACTGAGGACTTACTCACATGTCGACTGGTCATCACACAGTCTTTACACAATGGCCAATTAAGGCGCTACACGTTGCCCACTTGGGGGACTTCATCTTGAGTTGCTTCACAGCACTCCGTAATGTCACACAATAGCTTTCAACTACATATAGCGTATTGCTTCAACTTGTAGGGTGGGTTTTGAACAGCCCCCACTCGACACTGTCTCACTGAGTAGACACGGACTCCTATACAAGTGGCGTGAAATATCGTAATGGTGTTACGTGGCAAGAAAACTTTGATAGCGCGATTTAGGACGGCATTGTTCGGGAGATGAATAAGAAAGGGACTGGGCTTGAAGTAAGGGTCTCGAGTTCGCTTCCTACAGTTGACAAATATTTTTGTGTTTTTAATATCGCTGTTTGTTTGTGTCGGTCTTTGCAGATATTATTGACTAGATGATATATTTTTTACCGTAAAGTGAATGTGTATCTTTCGCTTCAAAAGAAGACCTAATTTTCAAGGTTTTTCTAAGAATAGGTTCACTACGTGACATACCATTGTTAGTATTATGATCAAGTTTAGAAAGCGTGGCAAGAACCCACCTTATGATTACAGTGCTTTTTTATATTTAGATAACTTTTTGCAGATACTTTTTTAGGGCCTAAAGTTTAGGGCATAAACACCAATAGTAATTATGAACAACAACAACAACTGAGTATAAAACAGCTCAAGATGTGGGTTAAAATTAAATGCTAAGAAAAAGCTGTATCAAACTTCTGAGAATCACAAAAATAAGTTGCTCAATCCGAGGATCGAACTCACGACACTCCACGTACAATGTTTAGGTCGCGCGTGACTAGCGCTCAAACTGGATCCTCCCCTTTCTGCAAAACAAAAATATGCGGCTAAATCCCTTTGCATTAAAACACAAACTTGAATTTCAAACAATAGTATACTGCATCTCGCTATTAAAGTTTTCGCATCAAGTTGTATAAATACAGTTCTCGTTCCATACATTTGGGGGAGTCCGTTTCTACACAGGAAAGCAGTGTAGGATAGGCTGCTCTATGCTATCCTTGAGGCCATGTTATATGGCGGCCACAAGAAACGAACGAAGAAGAAGCAAGCCACCACTGATGTGGAAAATTTTACTCTTTTTGTGCCTTGAGATTGTTAAATCTATGTCCTATTATTTATTTATTTAGGGACAACAAACGGTAGTGTAATAATAATATACATAGGTTAGAACTTAATAATAGAGGTAACAAATACACTACTCACAACGTTATCCGTTGTTGAGCAGACAAATATTTTGAACATAATGAAGCAATGGATTAGCAATATCCTTCAAAATGATTCAGATTGAGATTGATTGTGTGTTACACAATTAGGGGGCAGGCTGTGGTGCAGGTCTCTATACAAGAAACGTGTTGTTTTCGGCGATTTTCGTTCCCTTTAATTTTAATTAACTTTATTAAATTTTGATTAAGTATTTGTTTTTATAGCGGCAATAGACTGTATGTCTATTGCCGCTATAAAAACAAACACTCTGAAAATTTCAACTGTCTACCTATTACAGTTCATGAGAAACAGCCCACTGACAATCGGACGGACGTACGGACTGCGGAGGCTTAGTAATAGGGTTCCGTTGGCATTTTTTGGGTACCGAACCCTAAAAACAATAACAAGGTTGTGTCTGGACTTTAAAAGAGACTGTGACCTCTGAGTTTGTTTCGGCTTTTCTTCTCAGACTAGTCAGATAGGAAACGCCGACCTCACCTAGTTTTTAAAATATGATTGCCCTGTAATAGTGTTTGTACAAACCTACTTACAAAATAAAATAATTTATTATTTAATAACACTTAACTAAGTAGTATTATTTACTAACTACTGTTTTACTTAATTATAAGTAATTATGTTGTACATTAATGTTATTAGGAAAAAA